>OX422213.1:311161531-312361531 GCA_949130495.1 Sambucus nigra
GTTGTTTTAATATCTCCGTAAGGATCAGGAGGTTGGTGAGGGACATCCGCCACTAAGGAGTGGGCATGGGTGGCCAAATGTATGGTGGGAGTCAATTAGGGATTGCACACACATGGGTAAGGTTGGTTTAGTTATTGATCGCAACCCTAGAGTTTTGAATCCCTCATTTAAAATTGAAGAAGTTAAAAGCAAATTTTAAGAGTCTAAACAAATATACTACTGACATTTCCAGTCATGTCATGGAGAAGAAAGTTGTGTGCTTATGGAGATTCAGGATATCTTAATTAATAAGAGAGGGGATGCAGACCTTCTTAAAGCTAAAATAAAGTGACTTTAGGAATATTTAGAACTGAAATAGGCGAACTCGAGCATAAGTTGGCTAACGAGTGGTGACATTTTTGGAGTCAGTATCTTAATTGGGGGAAAAGAAACTCTTAAAGGTTAGACATAAATGAAAGAATAGAAAGTCAGTCTTAACACGATTACTACTGAAGAAGTGAAAAAATATTTATTTGAGATGAGTCCTGATGAGACATGATTAAAGTAGTTCAATCCTTCTTTAGATCGGGAAAGATCCTAAAAATAAGTAATATCATGTGACTAGCTTATTCCTAATCCGTCTTCTAAGAAGGATTTTGAACCTATTTCTTGTTGCATTAATATCTATAAAATATTGTAGCATTATTGTTTAGTATGTTGTAGGCAGATTGTGCTAAGGCTGATTTAAAGGATGGAATTCTATTGCTTTGATAAAGTTAAAAAAGAATAGAAGAACATCCCCACGTAAATAGACATGAATTGGTTACATGAATCATTCCTCAAAATGGGGAACTGGGTTTCAGTTCCACTTATGAGACCTTACGAATACATAAATTCTATTTTTCAATTCCTATCTCTCGAATATAAAGATATATATGTAGAAAGCCGCATGAAAAAGGGAAAAAATTAAATGGGATAAGAGAAATTTGTAAAGGTTGGGGATTTTCAGAAAAGGTTATGCAGTAAAATTATGTAACAACCCTCACTTTTGATAGCCTATTTTATATTTATTTATTAGGTGTAGTAATTAATTATAAAATGATGGATGTTGAGTAAATATTAATTTATTATGAAAAAGGTTAATATTTACTGAAATGTTGTATGATTACCTGATGAGTAGGTAAAAATATCCATGTTGTGATTTATTGTGTCATAAGAATTTAATGACATTTTGGTTTAATGAGAAACCGGAACTTAAAATGAGTTATAAAATTTCCAAATGATAATTTGGAGGGTGTAGTTAGTCCCGGTAGGTACGAGACAGTCAAAATAAGTGCCATATTGTATTTTGGCATTTCTGGCATTTTTGACTGGTTATGGCTTAAATGTGTAGTGCGTACCATTCTATCGCGTATTAGCCACTTAAGTGGGCTTTTCAGATTTAAGCCACGTTTAAATCCCCAACCTCATTTCTTTTCTTCCATTTCTTTTTCTTATTGAGCCCTAGAGAGAGAGAGAGAGAGAAAGGAGAAAGAAGAGAACTTTGGAGAAAAGGGAGATTGGAGCTTGGATTGTTGCCTCCACCAAATCAAATCTGAATTTGCAGGATCAAGGCAAGTAACTTACTTGCTATAATGTGATTTAAGTGGATTTATTAGCATGATTTGTTGTGGATTGTTATGATTTAGTTTAGTTAGGGTTTTGTTAAATTATTTGGGTATTAACCCTTAGAAAGGGATTTGGATGATAAATGTTCTTGATGATGGTACTTAGACATATTGTGGTGTATTAGTTCCATTAAATGTTATGGTTTTGGTTGTTGGAAGAAGAAATAGGGAGGCTAGGTCTGTTATGGCCGGTCGACCGCGGTTACCAGACCGGTCGACAGGGCCATCGGAGGAGGGCACACTGTTTTCTTTCAAAGGCATGAAATTGAGGGCGCGGTCGACTGCGGGTCCCCTACCGGTCGACCGGATCGTCCGAATTGAACTTTTTACTTTTCTGCTAAGGCAAAAATTTGAGACGCGGTCGACCGCGGTCTTGGGACCGGTCGACCGGTCCCCTGTTTTCTCACCTAACTTCCTACTTTTGTTTTTAAACTCTTTTCTTCCCATAGGGACTTAGGACCCTTCTTGAATGAAGTAAACCTTGACTTTTAGAGTCCTAGTGGAGTTGGTTGGTGCCCTAGTGTTGAATGGGTTTTCACTTGGGGTTAAGTTCGGGGAAAAGGGTTGTCTTAAGTGATGTTGAGGCATCACTTATCTTTGTGCATCCTAATAGGTGGATGGGGGTTAAATGCCCTAACTTGGAGACTTAGGGGCTTATCAAAGTTATATGAACTTTGGGGATTTATAGGATCATAATGATCATTTGGAGAGTTGTTGGGACTGGTATATTGAGGAATATTAATTAAAATATTCGATGGGAATTAGGTCCGCATAAAATGAACCAATTGGTTTAATGATGATAGATTTCTCTATTATGGACCCGAACTATGTAAATTTTGATGGGTTCAAATAAAATGAACCCGGTTGTTTAATTACGCTAGGTTCGAAAATAAAGGACCAAACACATGGATATGGAAAGTGGAAACTTGGAAATGAAAATGAGATAAAATATGGTAAATTCTAATTTACTTAAACACACCTTTCTAAATGACATCATAAGCGAAGTTCGCGCGCTTGGTGATGACCCCTGGCTAGTGAATGCGGGGTGGATATAGTCCTAGGCCATATGCGGGGTTTTATATATTTTCTGCGCTGGTTAGGGGATTCCGGGTGTGGTCCTGACTTTCCCGCAGGCATATGGCCGCTTCCCGACGTTGCATTATGATCCCAGGTTGTCTTGTATAGATAGGCCCTGGAAGATGATGGTCATTTAGGTGTGCGCCCAGTGGGGAAACTCGGAGGGGCGGTCTTAGAATCGTTATGTGTATATGAATATAACTTTTCTGCATCAAGTGGGACTTGATGGATATATGCCATAAAGAGCATGATACGTGCCATAAAGAGCACGGGAAATGAGATTAATAAGATATGTGCCATAAAGAGCACTTGATATTAATGATATTCCTATTAAGGAATGGAAAGATGTTATGGTAAGATAATTAACTTTGGAAGTTAATAAATGAAAGGAAATTATACATTCTTATTGCAAACCAAACAAATGGCTTTTAATTCCTATTAAGGAATGTAAGAAGGATATGGTAATTGGATTACTGAGTAAAGGTTTTAAATTTATATTACTTGTTTTTCTTTCTTTTATGTAGGCATTTCATTTCCATTTCATTTCATAATTAGTTGAAATGTCATTGTAATATTATCATCCTTATTTATGCATAACTGTTCATTTCTATCATGCTTTTATTTCTGCTGGTAATCATATAGAACCCGGCCCTGACCGGTTTACTTTCCTTGTTGCATATATGATTATATCTGCTCAGGTGCTCCACCGCAAGGACGCCCGTTTTGGTGTTCCCCTTCCTTTGCCTTTGACGAGCTGTATGATTTTGCGGGTTATTACAGGACGTTGTATTAGACGCTTTCATTCTTGTTATTCTAGATAAGTCCGGGTCGTAACTCGGGCGAGTGGCCCAAACTTTGATATTTGATTAATGAATGTGTTACAAAAGATATTATAGTGTTGTGCGGTGTTCTTTGTAGCTGTGGACCGACAGCTTATTAGGTCCATTTGTTTACTATCGTTTTAGTGGTAATATACATATTCTTGTGGAATCACACTTGTTTATCAGATCGGGTTGTTTAAATTTAGTTTTCTTAACTGTCTATTTAAAATTTTACACATTTTGGCAACCCGTTTTCTGATATATTGGGTGGTTTTCCCGTATATTCAGTTTATTTTGTTGATGCTGAGGATGATATCTGTCCATGATTCTTGTTATGTTTGAGTATCGGGCTGGCCACCCCTTATCTCGGATCTCGGGTTGTCACAGATGGTATCAGAGCCTCAGGTTCTAGAGTCTTTAGGATCTATGTGGATTCGCCATGTTCTACCGTAGCGTTCTTTGATATAGAGCCTAAGGTTAGGACTGTGTAGTTGTTTATGTTTGCGATCTTTTGCAGGTTAGATAATATTGTAACTCTAGTGTTTCTTCATCTCGAACGCCACCTTGAGAGGTCGCTCTGAGAGACGTAATAGGGTTGTAGAAGGGGGGGTGGATTCTCCATCGCCTCCACAAGGGATCGTTAACGCTACGGATGTAGCAAACGCTGTAGCTCAAATGGTTATCACCGCCTGGACCGCAGTGGTCCACGTAACTCCCAAGGACTCATGATGTTCAATCTCCTATAGGACCTTTTTGTGGGAAAAGGGTTTAGGAGTCCTTTCAAGAGGGCAATTCCCCGGAATTCGAGGGAGGTATGGATGTTATTAAAGACAATAAATGGAAACGGGACGTGCAACGCCACCTTCGAATGATAAAATGTAGCGAGGAAAGGAATAAGTCCTTGCCATTTTTAACTTAGTCGGATCTGCGTTATACTGGTGGGAAATAATAACCGCATCAGAGCAAAGAGACGCAATGACGATCACTGAGTCCTGGGCTTTGTTTGATCGTGAGTACGTTCCTCCCGCAGTTCTTAGGGAGATGAGAAAGAAGCTCCAGGGTGTTGTGCATGGAGAGAGACCTGTGGTGAAATATGTAGAGGAGTTTACTCGGTTAGTGAGATTTATCCCGGATGAGGCGACTCCGGAAGATAGGAAGATCTCAAAGATTATGGGAGGTCTAAACTAGAGAATTCGACAACAATTGCTGGGTTATCCAACCTCACAAACTTCTGGTGAGGGTATGAATGTATCCTCATCCCATTGCCATGAGCATTGGTTATATTCACCGGGTAGCAAGAAAGCTACTGTCGTGGGGCAAGCAGGAAAACTTGGAGATCATGGGATTTGAGGAGGAGAATTTCCCTCATCCCAATCTGCGGGTAGTAAGCAGAAAGAGAGGGGACCTCGATAAGGGGCTTCATCTAAAAGACAACGATTCGAGAGTTTATTACGGGTGGCAATGACGTTAGGCACGGTAAGGATGCTTCACAACTTAGGGGTCGGGATGGTCATGGAGGTAAGGACCATCTGGGCCAAAGTGTTTCCCAGTTTAGAAAGGGGTCGAGGTCGAGAGGACATGAAAGGACGGTGCTTCCTAGATGGGGAGACGGGTCACTACTATATGGAGTGTCCTCGGTTGTTTGGGGGTCAGTGCTAGGGCTCCGCAACAACCGCGTGTTCAGTTCCTACCTCAGGTACCTGATTCGGTTGTTCCCATGTAGCAGGAACAACTACTGTATGGAAGAGTTTGTTAAATTCGGGAGGTTATACTCCCTCTAGCTTTGTTAGCATTGGCTACTATTATGAGTAAGTTTTATTTCGAAGGTACTTGAGTTACGTGATATTCGATGCGGGTGTTACGCGCTCATTTGTTTTATAAGTTCTTCTCAGGTTACAGATTTGATAAAATCTGCTGAGAGTATTTTTACTAGTGTTGAGTTTTCTACGAGTGATGGTTCGCTCAATTTCTTGTTTGTATATACATAGATATTTGTTATGGTACTTTGTGCTTTGAGGCCGATTTACTCGTCCTTGACATGGTCGGGTATGATGTGATTGATATGCTTTCTCTCCACGACCGACAAAGTCGAGTAGTAGCGTATAGGAGGGGTTCCTTGTTTGGATTCCGCTTTTGCGGGACGCTCCACGCGTGAACCTCGACGACGTTGGAAGGGGAGAGATATTGTTCTTACTCATTTTAGTTGATTTTATTTCATTTTGTTTTACTTTATTTTTACTTTTATTTTGTTGGTTGTAAGGTTTAGCTGAGAATCACGTAGAAGAGTGATTAATGGCTACTAAAGTGCAATTAGAAGCACTGTATACAGTTCTCTCCTCTAAACGATGTGAGGGAGACTGGGATGAGAAGTTGGATTTAGACTTCGGGTTATGCCTTGATAAGAAGGCTATCTAAAATGATATATATATATATATATAAGGCTTTATGAAAAGTGAATACTTGATTTGTAAATCTTTAGTTATTTGATTGGTAATGTAAATAGGTAGAATCTTTTCGGTCCCGAACATGTGTCTTAGACCTGTATATCTTGATGACCGACAACGCGAGGTAGTAGTGTAACGGTAGGGTTCCTTGTTTGGTTTTCGCTTCGGTGAGACGTCCCACGCACGAAACCGAGCAAATGTCGGGAGTTGAGAAAGGTCTTGGGCACTAGGGATATACTTAGTATTAGACGTATACGACTTAGATAGGATATAGTATAGGTAGGTAGACTTTAGGATTGTTTGGATGTAAGGCCTTTGGTATGTGACTTTAGTTTAGGAGGGATGTCGGGAGTTGACCACGAACAGATTGTGTGTTAGCTCCATAAGGGATTGATCTCCTAGTAACGCGAAGTAGGAGATTTCGAGAAGTTTTTCTTGGTTGGGACAAAGGAGATGAGGCCACTTGTAGTTAAAATATTAAGATGGCGCCTAGCTTTCGGAAAGAGATAGGCGAATTGAATTTCACTTCTGAGCCCATGTAGTTAAGCTCGAGGGTGGATTCAATGGACAAGCCTCTGCCAGGATGGGGAGCGATAATGCTGGAGCATAGATATATTGTTTATGCACCTCATAAGTCTAAACTTGTTGGGAGTATTATCCCATGCTTGAATTAAAATTCATAGTGGGGTGATCGTCGTATAGGAAGGGAGATGCTACTTCTTGGGCATAATTTAGTCTTTCGTGCGAGCAACACTTTATTGCTAGATGTCGTAGGAGAGACAGGGGTGGTTAAGACCACATATACAAGTTGTTAATTTGGGAAACAAAACTTTGCTCTTAGGACCTTGAGGGTGGGGTGCGTTTCCATAAGAGAATTTGTGTCCCAGATGAGAAGGACTGGAGAAAGGCAAATATGGTGGAATCTCATGGTTCTAAGTTTACGGTTCAGTCGGGTAACGACGAAATGTGTCAAGATATGCGCCGCTAATAGTAGTGGCCGGGCATGGAAAGGTTGTTGGACAGCATGGGGTGCCCTTGATTTTAGTTTCCGACTGAAATAGAATGTTCATTTCCCATTTGTGGAAAGTTTCCAAGCCATGTGAATCGAATTATGGTTAAGTGCTTCTTATCATTTTTTCCACAGATGGCCAGTCAGAAGGGGTAAACCATATGTTGGGACATATACTCCTTATGTGCGTGCTTGACTTCAAGTATAGTCTGGAACGGTGTCTTCCACTGGTCGAATTCGATTATTATAATTTATATCGATTCACTATTGGGATGGCGACTTATAAAGCCTTGTATTGTGGGCCTTTTGGATCTCCCACTTGTTGGTTAGAGGTGTGAGATGATAAGTCTCTCGGACCTGGACTAATCCGAGGTACTTCTTCGAAAATTGAGCTCATTCGGAATCGCATTTGTATAACCAAGATCGACGAAAGAGTTATGTCAATGCGGGGAGAAGGCATGTGTAGATTGAGGTCGATAGACCAAGTGTTGGTGCGAGTATCGCCTATGAATGGCATTAAGTATTTGGAGTAGAAGGAAAACTTGCACCGCGTTACGTTAGACCTTTCCTATATATGTTAAGGTGGGTCCGGTAGCTTATCAACTTGCTCTACTAAAATATTTGCAGCAAGTTCATGACGTGATCCATTTCTCTTCTGTAAGGTAGCATGAGGGATGTGATGGTGCCTTTAGGCACATTTCTTTCGAAGTTTTTGGGATGCAACTTGCCATTCCTTATGAGGAGTAGTCGGTTGCTATTTCAGAGCGTAGTGACCTGCGATTAAGATATCAGGTAGTACCTTTAGTAAGGTCGCAAGGTAGTCACCATAGTGTCGAAGAATCGACCTGGGATTGCGAGGATGACATGCGTGAAAAGTATCCGCATTTCTTCTTGTGAGGTATGCCTGAATTTTGGGGGCAAAATTCCCTCCTAAGGGGGGGAGTGTGTAACAACCCTCACTTTTGATAGCCTATTTTATATTTATTTACTAGGTGTAGTAATTAATTATAAAATGATGGATGTTGAGTAAATATTAATTTATTATGAAAAAGGTTAATATTTACTGAAATGTTGTATGATTACCTGATGAGTAGGTAAAAATATCCATGTTGTGATTTATTGTGTCATAAGAATTTAATGACATTTTGGTTTAATGAGAAACCGGAACTTAAAATGAGTTATAAAATTTCCAAATGATAATTTGGAGGGTGTAGTTAGTCCCGGTAGGTACGAGACAGTCAAAATAAGTGCCATATTGTATTTTGGCATTTCTGGCATTTTTGACTGGTTATGGCTTAAATGTGTAGTGCGTACCATTCTATCGCGTATTATCCACTTAAGTGGGCTTTTCAGATTTAAGCCACGTTTAAATCCCCAACCTCATTTCTTTTCTTCCATTTCTTTTTCTTATTGAGCCCTAGAGAGAGAGAGAGAGAGAAAGGAGAAAGAAGAGAACTTTGGAGAAAAGGGAGATTGGAGCTTGGATTGTTGCCTCCACCAAATCAAATCTGAATTTGCAGGATCAAGGCAAGTAACTTACTTGCTATAATGTGATTTAAGTGGATTTATTAACATGATTTGTTGTGGATTGTTATGATTTAGTTTAGTTAGGGTTTTGTTAAATTATTTGGGTATTAACCCTTAGAAAGGGATTTGGATGATAAATGTTCTTGATGATGGTACTTAGACATATTGTGGTGTATTAGTTCCATTAAATGTTATGGTTTTGGTTGTTGGAAGAAGAAATAGGGAGGCTAGGTCTGTTATGGCCGGTCGACCGCGGTTACCAGACCGGTCGACCGGGCCATCGGAGGAGGGCACACTGTTTTCTTTCAAAGGCATGAAATTGAGGGCGCGGTCGACTGCGGGTCCCCTACCGGTTGACCGACTCGTCCGAATTGAACTTTTTGCTTTTCTGCTAAGGCAAAAATTTGAGACGCGGTCGACCGGTCCCGTGTTTTCTCACCTAACTTCCTACTTTTGTTTTTAAACTCTTTTCTTCCCATAGGGACTTAGGACCCTTCTTGAATGAAGTAAACCTTGACTTTTAGAATCCTAGTGGAGTTGGTGGGTTCCCTAGTGTTGAATGGGTTTTCACTTGGGGTTAAGTTCGGGGAAAATGGTTGTCTTAAGTGAAGTTGAGGCATCACTTCTCTTTGTGCATCCTAATAAGTGGATGGGGGTTAAATGCCCTAACTTGGAGACTTAGGGGCTTATCAAAGTTATATGAACTTTGGGGATTTATAGGATCATAATGATCATTTGGAGAGTTGTTGGGACTGGTATATTGAGGAATATTAATTACAATATTCGATGCGAATTAGGTCCGCATAAAATGAACCAATTGGTTTAAGGATGATAGATTTCTCTATTATGGACCCGAACTATGTAAATTTTGATGGGTTCAAATAAAATGAACCCGGTTGTTTAATTACGCTAGGTTCGAAAATAAAGGACCAAACACATGGATATGGAAAGTGGAAACTTGGAAATGAAAATGAGATAAAATATGGTAAATGCTAATTTACTTAAACACACCTTTCTAAATGACATCATAAGCGAAGTTTGCGCGCTTGGTGATGCCCCCTGGCTAGTGAATGCGGGGTGGATATAGTCCTAGGCCATATGCGGGGTTTTGTATATTTTCTGCGCTGGTTAGGGGATTCCGGGTGTGGTCCTGACTTTCCCGCAGGCATATGGCCGCTTCCCGACGTTGCATTATGATCCCAGGTTGTCTTGTATAGATAGGCCCTGGAAGATGATGGTCATTTAGGTGTGCGCCCAGTGGGGAAACTCGGAGGGGCGGTCTTAGAATCGTTATGTGTATATGAATATAACTTTTCTGCATCAAGTGGGACTTGATGGATATATGCCATAAAGAGCATGATACGTGGCATAAAGAGCACGGGAAATGAGATTAATAAGATATGTGCCATAAAGAGCACTTGATATTAATGATATTCCTATTAAGGAATGGAAAGATGTTATGGTAAGATAATTAACTTTGGAAGTTAATAAATGAAAGGAAATTATACCTTCTTATTGCAAACCAAACAAATGGCTTTTAATTCCTATTAAGGAATGTAAGAAGGATATGGTAATTGGATTACGGAGTAAAGGTTTTAAATTTATATTACTTGTTTTTCTTTCTTTTATGTAGGCATTTCATTTCCATTTCATTTCATAATTAGTTGAAATGTCATTGTAATATTATCATCCTTATTTATGCATAACTGTTCATTTCTATCATGCTTTTATTTCTGCTGGTAATCATATAGAACCCGGACCTGACCGGTTTACTTTCCTTGTTGCATATATGATTATATCTGCTCAGGTGCTCCACCGCAAGGATGCCCGTTTTGGTGTTCCCCTTCCTTTGCCTTTGACGAGCTGTAAGATTTAGCGGGTTATTAGAGGACGTTGTATTATACGCTTTCATTCTTGTTATTCTAGATAAGTCCGGGTCGTAACTCGGGCGAGTGGCCCAAACTTTGATATTTGATTAATGAATGTGTTACAAAAGATATTATAGTGTTGTACGGTGTTCTTTGTAGCTGTGGACCGACAGCTTATTCGGTCCATTTGTTTACTATCGTTTTAGTGGTAATATACATATTCTTGTGGAATCACACTTGTTTATCAGATCGGGTTGTTTAAATTTAGTTTTCTTAACTGCCTATTTAAAATTTTACACATTTTGGCAACCCGTTTTCTGATATATTGGGTGGTTTTCCCGTATATTCAGTTTATTTTGTTGATGCTGAGGATGATATCTGTCCATGATTCCTGTTACGTTTGAGTATCGGGCTGGCCACCCCTTATCTCGGATCTCGGGTTGTCACAAATTAAAAATGGAAACACCCAAATGAGAATTCGAAGTAACATTTGAGATACTTTGTAAAGATTTAAGGTACATTTGAGAGAGATTAAGATATTAAAAAATCAAACCCCTTTGAGAAAAACACACACACACACACACACCAGAAAGGGTCAATAAGAAAACAAAATCTCAAGTTAAAAAAATTAATAACAGATGGAGAAAATGGACTAATCTGAAACATACATTCATTGTAAGAACGACAAGAGTACAACAGAGGCTTATATCCACAATCACCGAAGGCCCAAGTTATAGCGACTGTATGGCTCATCATATTGTCATTAGAATTTAAAGAATCATACAACATGTGTAAAAATGGGGTTTTAAACTGATAATATAATGGATAATGAACATGGGACTAGGTGAGTAAGCAAATACGAGAGATAGAAATGGGACTTCGAAATATAGGATTTGTTCAACACAAAGAAACTTCTACACCAACAAAGAATTCACTTTCCCACTCCACTTTATAATATTTTACAATATTGTACACTCAAAGAGTAACATTGAATTTCCATATTGGTGGGCATGAGTGATTAAAATGGGTGTTAATTGTAAGATATAGCATAAGCATAACAGTTGAGAAGGGCAGTAGTGGGATTTGAGAATATGGGACATGTTCCTGCCCTGCTATTGGACCTTTCATAGATGGAGGGTTTCGATAAGCAGGAAATCTAATACCTACTCCCATTCTAAGTATGAGTATATGATTTAGTCCACATCTCTTTATTGTTGGTTTGCCAAGTATGCTTTGCCACATGCAAGCTTTGGATGCTTTGCCAATGCACCATCTTTATATACTAACTTTGAGTGAGTTACAAAAAACTCCTCCCTATGAAGCTTAAAATTGCAACTCAGACATTTCCCACAAAATCAACACAAATAAATGAACAAAAATATCAAAAAGGGAAATTGAATTTAACATGGCGTAAAATGAAATTTGGAACTGAGTCTACATCAGAGATATGGCAAAAAAAGAAATGGACTCTTGGTTTCTTTCAAAAAATGGTAAACTGGAATATGCAAACTTCATTACAGATCCATTAAAAAATAAAGATCTAACAAATTCCAAATTGGTATATCAAATGAAAGTAAACATAGATTTAGGCATAATTATAGAATCCTACCCTATTATTTATATACTAAAAGTTTAAGGACAAAAGAAGAATGTCTACAATGAGATAAAAAAGGTTGTAATAATCAATAAATCGTGTCTCTGTATTATAAAAAAGGATGTATCAAATATGTGGCACTATATTATATAATTGAAATGATGATCAAATTCTCAAATATTCTTTCCCTGCAAATATAATTAAATTTTGAGAAAGACACACAAAAACCTAAGCTTCACCCATGCTTCACAAATCATATAAGATCACTTAATTTCTTCTCTAGTACAATCAAAATATAAACAAAAATCATATAATGTAACTGCTTTAAATATATAAAATTTTCAAGACTAACAAATAAGTGAAATAGTGGGAGTTGGGATCAGAACCCACATAAAACTCATTTTAACGCCCATATGAAAAAAGAGATTTTACAGTGTTTTCCTTTACCAGTGTTTTTCTTAATAATTTTTTTTATCTCTACGTCCACTTTGGGGTATGAACCTTTCAAAACCTGCAAAAATAGCCACTAAAATAGAAGCTTCTGTTAATATATTTCAACCTAAACAACAAATCCTTATTAAAACAACCCAAACAATGGAAGAATAAATTACCCAAAAAAAGGTAGTTCAGAATAGAGTGAAGTAGAGAAAATAAAACTATAAGAACTTGGGACCATTTAAAATGCTGAATCTAAAAAAGACTATACAAACCAACCCTCTCCCTCTTCGTCCATTCTACCTCTCTCATCGAAACCTCTCACATGCTCGAAAATATGAAAAGGGTTTGTTATTTTTGCCTCGATTCTCTCAACACTTCTAAAATTTGTGAATCCGTGAACAATGTCATGGTTACCCGCTAGTATAATCTTACCGAGTGCTCTTGTTTTCACCTCCATTCTGTCAACCCTTCAAAAATTCACTAACTATTATTGTTAAAAAATAATGAATTTGTTGTTTAAAAAATAATGAATTTATGATTTGTGAATTGTGAAATAGAAAAAATGTAAGAACAAAATGTGTTATTAGAGCATACACAGATTCAACAACAATAACATCATAAATGTTGTCCATATAGGTGTGTATCTTAATAAACAGAGCATACAAATGTGTCAATGACATTCCCCACCCATATAATGTTGTAGGCTAGTGGAAATGATATATAAAACCTAAACTATTGAATGAACCCTAAAAACAATTAACCAATTATGTCACTGAATAAAGCACAAAAGGATAGATTTGATATCATGGTGCAAGTGATCAAATGACATGGTTCAAGAATGTTCAAGTATTCAACAAACAAATTTAGTTCAAAAGCTATCAGAATGGGACCATCATGCAACATCAACTACTGATATAATGGGAATACAATGGTCCCATTCTGCTACAATGGGAATACAGTAGTCCCATCATGCAACATCAGCTATCATTATTCAATAAACATTGTATCATACCACATTCCCGTCGGGAATACAATGGTTCACACTAAGGGTGTGCACGGGTCGGTTTCGTTTGGTTTTAGACCGCAAATCAAACCAAACCGATCGGTTTGGTTTAGAAAAAGTCATACCGAAATCGAACCGATGATCGAAAAAACTGTCGATTTTAGTTCACATCGGTTTTGGTTTGGTTCGGTTTTGACCGATTTTCAGTTTTGGGCGGTTTTTTTAGGCGAGTTTTCGTTTTGGTCGGGTTTTAAGATCGTTTAATGGTTTTTGGATATGAAAATAGAAATTATTTAAGAGTTTTTTAATATAAATATTAATGTCGGTTCGATTCAGTTTAAATTGGTTTTTTAGGTCTAAACCGCAAACCGAACAAACATGGTCGATTTTTTAAATCCTTAAACCGCAAACCGAACCGGGCAAAAAAAACCACCGATTTCGTTTCGGTTCGGGCCGGTTCGGTTCGATTTTTCGGCCGATCGGTTTTTTTGCACACTCCTAGTCCACACGTTCTTAAATTTGTAGCAAATAGATATTATTAGTTGATGAAACTGATGTCAAGAAATTCCAAAGCTACTAATATAAGAGGCCGAGAATTCTGCAATCACCCGTCAAGATATTGAAAATTAATTATAAAATCTAAACATATCGTCGTAATTATCAACTGGACCTGATAAAAAACATTAGTAGTTATAAACCTATAAACCGAACCTGGTAAAATTTAGGAAGATTGTAAAGCTTATAAACCTCATTAACAGCTTCAGTCTGCAATCAATGGAACCCAAATAAATCTCAAGGTATATACTCATTTATTATACTTAAAGATGAGAGAAAAATAAGGTAATACACATGGCAAGGAACATAGAAGCATATGCAAGTAACACTGATACAACAATGCATGAGTAATAATTTAACAACGTAAATGTCTCTCATAATTTGTGGGTAAAGAAGGGCAATTCTCATTCATGTTTGCATACAACTCAAAAGTATTATACCCTGGAAACTCCATTAGATACTCACCCAAAATCTGACAGAACGAAAGTACATCATCCCCATTATTGCACCAACATGGAAAGCACATTTGGTTGTCCTCAAATGGGTCTGTAAATTCATAGCCAGATTCAACATCTCCTACAACGCCAATTATGAAATTTTCAAGGATCCGATGCCAATTATGCAAATTCACAGCTAAATCAAGTAAGAAAGTCCCTGAACAACAATATAAAAAGAATTGAATCATCATGCTAACACAAAACATAAGAATTGAATCATCACGTTGACACACACAAAATAATTGAATCATCACATAGACACACACTTATGATGAAGCATAACAAAGCGAATGCATAACAATTCCAATAATATTCAAAGAATCCAAATTCTTCCAAAAACTACTTCAACGAAACAAAATTGTTAAAAAATGTGCTTGTGGTATACAAAAATTCCCCAAAACCCTTAATCATATGTGATCAATGCCAACTTGGTAGGAGCACTCATGCGTGGCATGCATAAGTAATTCATCATAAGGATTTAGTGTTTCATTATTTGTATGGATTTAGTGTTAAAACCAACCAATGATAATGAATGGGTATTATAATTTAGCAATAAGAACATATAACGTAAATCTAAAATGAGAAGAAATCGATATACTTGAGCTGAAATTGCTTCAGCAGCAAACTTTTTCCCAATAATAGGGAAATCAAGCTTAACATTGTTGTTATCATCTCCTACCACATTGTAAGAAACCTTCTTAGACTCCTCTCATCAACCTCTGACATTTTCCTCCCAATAAACCTCTTCATCGAGAAAAGCAGCCTGCCGTTTCCCAATATCACCCCCAAATAAAAAATCAAATAAAGTGTAGTGCAATATCAACCTAACATCAAATATAAGACAATAATACAATCAAATAAAATAATAATAAACAACAAACCACAAATAAAAATCATAGAACAAAATATAAGTGTATTGCAATTAAGAGGCGCGTGCTTTGACCTGAAATCTCGTAGTATAGGTCCAAATATGGCTTTATAACTCATTTTCTACTATGTGTACTTGAACAAAAAGGTGATGAAATCAACAATTGATGTCAATGATAATCTATGCTTGCCTAAAAAGAGAGGGCAATAAGGAAGAGAATAACTGGAAGAGATGAAACGTGGTTGTGTTGATGTAGCAATAGAATACAGTGACTGGAATGGGCTCAAATATAACAAAACCAAGACAATTACTATGTGTGTATGTGAACTTAACGACAAAATCAAGACAATTAATCAATATAATTACTCAAAATAATTACTCCAAGAAGGGAGTGGAGCAGATTATCTGAACATATATTCCAAGAAACTCTGTATTGAAAATGTTGATCACACTGTTTTCGCAAAACAAAATATAGTATGCGTGTCACATTCTTACCATCAAAAGTAATACACTTCTTTTCAGTGGAGCATCTGAAAAATTTGACACAAAAAACATGTTCCCATTGATAGATAGATGAAATGAATTGTAAGGAATATGAAATGAAGAAAAAAACATGTCATCCTGAACATATATAAGGGAAGGGAGACAGAGCACTGGGTTTATTGCTTGTCAAAATATTTGGACCCAAAGATCTTATACGTGCCATGATTTTGGATATGCTAAAGTGCGCAAAAAAACACTGAACTGTCATATTTTCATAAGAAGCCCCCTGAATTATTTCAAAAGTGAGAACACCCCTAAACTACGAACTTGTTAAAAAGAACCTCTATGTGTAGGTAAAAAATATTACTAGAAATTCCCCTAAATGAGGTATTTACAACAGTATACACAGTTCAGTGTGTTATTAGGATATTCAGGGCCATTTCAACTTTTTTCTTTTTTCTTTTTCACTTTAGGCTTTAGAATAATGTGTGAAGTTTCTGAAGAATAAGTAACAAAGAAAGAAGGAAAAAACTTATGAAATTCAAGTTGTTATTTATACTCAAGGAGATCAATTTGTCAAAAAATATTATAAAATCAAAATATTCTGAACCAAGAATTGTTTGAAGGTTCTCGATAATTTTACCAAGAAAAACACATCATGTACTCCCAAGCCTTAAATGTTGACAATTGCATTTAAGAGTCCATATCTCCACAGCATCTATGCCCCAAAGACAACTTTGCCTCAATTATCATTAAAAAAAATATCTCTAGAAAAATAAGAATAGAACTCCTATGAAGCTATAGAAGGATTCCTTTTTTCATCTTTGAGAGAAGATTTATTATATGCTATAGTATTCAATGTACAAAAAATCCATTTATTTTAATCTTATTGATATCAGATACTAATGGACCCAAAATGGAGATGTTGTGGAGCCTCGTGAACAAAAATTAAAAAGTGATAGGGAGATGATTTATGTGACACTACCGGGCGATCACTCCTTTATTAAATTAAAATCAAGGTGAACAGTTGGTTCATTCTTAGCATCACTGTCGCAAAGTAACTTTTCCAATTAACCACCCTAAATAATTAAGCTAAGTGTCAAAACCATTTGAAACCTTACATCCATTTTATTAAATCCGATTATAAAACCTTTAATCATTAACATATTAAGAGTCACACATTTAGTATAAGAATAAAAATGAACATTCAAGAATTTAACCATCAATAATAAATCCCAACATTTACAACACTAAAGGAAAACATCCTGATAGTAATAAATCCCGAAATAAAAATGCTGAAAGTAAAAAGAATTACAGTCTCTAATAATATCAACTAAATAATGGAAAAGGGCGACACATTCCCCCACTGGATAAAGCTGAACGAGAAGTAGAGTCAACAATGAGGTCGTCTAAGTAATGGCCTGCAACTCCCACAAAAGCTACAACACGTTCCATCCAAAAAATCCTAAGCCAGACGCCCCCGTGGCTGGGCACCTGTAATACATATATATACATATATATATATATATATATATATATATATATATATATATATATATATATATATATATATATATATACACACAAGGGAGAACTGGGCACCTGTAATACATATATATACATATATATATATATATGTATATATATATATATATATATATATATATATATATATATATACACAAGGGAGAAGAGATAACAACAAACGAGTCAGAGCCCGAATGTAAAACAGTTTTAAAATAGTTTAGCAAGTATTTAAAATGTTTACCGGCTAATGCAATAGTCATATTAGTATGCGACACTCTCTTGATAATTCTCACCTCTCATTTAGTGTGCACGTCTATCGTACTAATGAACCCCATATATCTCTCTAACTTATTCTCCATAAGTTTTAACATGTGAAACTAAGGTTATGATATTCACTTTAGAAAAGTCTATCTCTTCAAGATTTCTTCCGTTATTTAGAATAATTCCGCATTGTTATAATGTTTCCGAATACTTACAGTGAAGTTGATGAATTTCATAATATACTCAACTACTATTTTACTCAGTAGAAAGTTCTCATATAGTTACACGTATATATATTGACTACTCGTATAATATATATACAAACATCACCCCATATGAAATCTATGGTGCTAGACTTCCATATATAAGTATATATATACCAATCACTCATAAATTATATATATACTAACGGCACACCACATAAAATCTATGGTGCTGGCATACTCTGCTATCAAGTCCCCGTATCATACAAACTAAGGGAAATACTAGTTCGGAATCACTCTCGAACTGTATTAACACAAACAACATTGAGGCGAAGCATAGATTCCAAGTCTCTAAGAGGTCAGTACATATCCTCACGTCACTTAGGACCGTCTGACCATCGATCAAATAGCCTATACCAAGGATATCTATCTTCTAGGGTACGAGTCAATATCCCCCATAAAGGTCACATCGAGATAAGACTTGAAAAACGTCGCTAATGCCGTTTAACACAAGGTTAAACTGTATAAGCAACTCCGAATGTTTGTTGGAGAAACCCTTTTCTTTTGAAAATAAAAATTATAAACAAGATGTGTTTACAAAGAAACTTATGTACGAGAGTAATTAAGATTGTGTAATCAGTTTTTAAAACTAAGGCAGTTTCAAAAATTCAGCACACTTATAGAATGAGATGAGTAGATGAAGATAATCAACACAACGATTTTTAACGTGGTAAAACCTCTCCCAACAGAGGAAACATCCACGGTGACTTCTAAGTCACAAAAACAAAAAATCCACTAATAACAAAAATCAGTTACAAACAATACAACATGCAAGCACACAAATCAACCTATTCTAAGTTTAGGAATATACCCCCTTGGTTCCTTCTAACTTCTGATAGATCTGATTTGTTGATGATGTTCCTCCAGTTTGCTAACTTCCTTTGCTTTAGCTTCTTTACGTCGACTCAATGATTTCAGATCTTAAACACAACACTTCCAGTGTAGTAGTGTGTTAAGTGTTAGTGTAGTGATTCCTATACACATGCATGAACTCACACACACTTAGATTTACAAACAGTCCTATAAAAATTACATATACAGTCTATATGCAGTGATTTTAATTTAGTTCTTTCTCACAGAACTTAAATCCTTTTGACCTTTAAAGATAACCCATATTCCACGGAGATCTTGCTTCAGAAATCGGACAAGACCTTAATCAATCTCTTTTGAAAACATTTATGAGATTGAAAACCCTCCAAGTGCGAATCCAACTAGGTCAGAATCAAGTTTCGTAAGAAAAGAAACCAGAAAACATTTTAAAAACCAAATCAGTAAGATTTTCTTAAATCAAGTATAAAAATGCAGATCTAGTGAAAATGTAACATATAGTATGTAGATCTAACGTTTCTATGAAAAAGAAACTAGATCTTCACACAAATGCTTAAGTTGTGTACAAGATCTAAAGATCACGAGGTTACAGCAACACACGAATAAACCACTCTCTCTCTCTCTCTCTCTCTCTCTCTCTCTCTCAAACACTCATGTTGTGTTTGGGTTTGACTATGCGAAGATTTGTTTCAGAGAAGGTGAACTGTTTAGGGTTAGGGTTAGGGTTTGGCTAACAGGTTTTTCTTTCTCTCTCTTCTCTCTTCTCTTTTCTCTCTTCTCTCTTATTTTTTCTCTCAGAAAGACGAATGACAAAAAGTTCTCTAAGGCTGAGAAGTGAAGGGTATATATAGTGCCTGGGGAAGGTTCTGGATGATCGAGGCAAATCAATGGCTGTGATGAAGTCTTGTAAGGTTTGACTTGATCCTATGGTTATAAAATAGCGGTGGATTAAGATGGTTCTGATTGGTTCAAAAGGTTTGCACTGGGATTAACTAAGAACGCATGCAGACCCTTGATAAGGAAAGATCCAACGATCACCAATGCAACTGGCTATCCTCTCACATAACAAACACAAACTAACGCACCAAAAGGATGACAAGCGTTGGCTGGTAAGAGGCTCTCACACGCGCGTCAAACTAATTACAAAACATCACCCTGAAGTCTCTAGCGCTTTGAGATCGTACCCAACCAAACATTTCAGTGAAAAATGAAGTTTCCAAAATAGTATATTAACCCCACAAACTATATTAACCCATTTATTAATAAAAACATTTATTCAAAAATGTTTAAAAAAAAGTTTAAAGAGGTTTAAAATTATTTAAAAATTCCCAAAAAATTATTAAAGCTCCAATTCAAGGGGAATTAAACACACACTCAATTTTAAGAAATATTAACACATGTATGCACTTCTAATTGTGTGTAGTGTGATTCATTTTATACCATCATTGATCTTTGAAGAGGATTAGAGAGTTACGTTCTGAGGCTTTTTGGTTTCTAGGATAGACTACCAATTTTGTCAATATTTCCAAATTAGTTGAGCACTTATACAATGTAGACTTAAGCAAGTCAAAGGTATAAGATGCTTCAAGACTGTCCCAGCGCGGTAACCTCAGGGATAGCAACTAGCGCGGATACGATTTTTACACAGAAATAATATATGCACAATCACACCGTCATATATAAATATGTATTCACATCCACATTATTAAATTAGGTACTCTCACGATCCAAAATTATCATTATCCGTTATTACACGTTTTACTCAATTATATCGTATAACGGCCTCATTCTTCTTTATTCTCGTAATTAATTTATTCTAAACTCACTTCTTATCACTCGAAGTGTTTTCTTTATCTAAGTACAATTTTAGTAGGTCCTCTCTCGCCTTTTAATCCAACTTGTTAGATGTTTCGATTATTTAATCAGCACACATATGATTTCTTAAGTCAGAAAGTCTCCCCGTTTACCCTATATTTCCCTTCACATTAAAGTTCCACTTTATGGGATTTCTCTTGACCCTACTGGTCCTCTTTATGTTCCATTATATTCTAGCAACCCTAATCAAGGTTTACTACGCATAAAATCGGATTAAGCTAACACGAGAAAAAATGCAGTTTTCCCGGGAGGGTCAATCGATCGATAAAAGGGGGTCGATCGATCGAACCTTCGATCGATCGATGCTCTGGGCTCGATCGATCGATCAAGCAGTTATGGCGAAACTGCAGAAAACCCAGCTACGAAATTGTTACCCCAAACTCCTCCAAACCATCATATTACAGTCCCAAACTTCCAACCAATTATACTACAAGTGTTGTATACCCATATAAACAATCTCCCACGCAACACATGCGAATTTTCATCAAGAATCATGGGTTAAAAGGGCCAAACTCTATACAATTCTCATGAACCCTAATATTTCCTTTAACTTAGTTTCTTTCATTCTTTTTCCATATTTTCTATCTCTAATACCATGGAAATTCGTGGCTCAACCTCTACATGTGAAATGGATTTCCAGAAATATGATCTGTATCATTATAACATGCAATTTGTGTCTCCAATTAATGTTTTTCTTCAAGAACACTAGTTCTAATCAACCTAAGACTAATATAAAAGGATGCATTAACTTGATAAAAGAAAGATAGATACTTGGATGGAAATTTAGTCTCTGATTTGTGGAAGAAAAAGGTGTGGTTGTGATCCCCTTCGCGCGATCTACGATTTGGCGGTGACGGCGGTGCAATCGGAGGTGTTCTTGGCCTAGAACTCCTTGTAGAGCTTCTCCTCTTCCTCTCCAATGGCCGTAATTAGTTTTAGGTTGTGTTAACCCTAAAAGATGACACTTAACATCTGATATAACCCTTGCAAATTCGTGGGTTTAATTACCCATAATTACGAAATGTCCAAAACGTCCTCCCGAGGTGCCTAATTAAGCCTAAAAATGCCCCGAGACTCAAACTAAACCCCCAGGTACACTTTTCTGACTATCTCGACCCTTCCGGACACTTTGGCTCACTCAAAACGACCATAGGAGCAACTTATAATTTATTCACTTTTATTAATCAACATTTAGTCCCGACACGACACAGGCGCCTCCCGACTTAAATTTCCATAATTACCATTTTATTCACACGTGACAATTTTATAAAAAATAAATCTCATAAATTACTATACTCATCCAGTAACATTCAACAAATAACAAATTTCCCATAATTACTAACTCCCGTCACACTAGTAAATATTTAAAACAACATTCCGGATTAAAATTAAATTAATTTATCTCAATTAAATTTAATAAATCCCTAAATTTAAAATCCATAAAAATACGGGGTATTACATACTTCCCCCCTAATAACGGAATTTCGTCGCTAAATTCGGAAAATAAGGCCTACCAGGTAGCACAATTTTGGATATCCTTGTCAGTACGCAAACTATCTACATTATCTACATATTACGGCGTTGAATCACTATAGCCCTTTCCTCGCAGCAAGCTTGTTTTACATTCTCATTGGAGACACTTCACATTGCGCTCCCAACCGACAAAATTCGCATAGGTCACGCCTATACGTTATAAATTTCCATTATCTCACTATCATTAGGAGGTCGCGCCTCACTACATGACAACTACTCGGATTTATACATATACAAAATTCCCATTCTGAGAAGACCATACGAACATTTGACCACTCTTGTCTGCCTAAAATAGTCGTGGAATTCTACCATAGTTATCGGATATTTTCTCAACCGATCCAAAAATTCTGATTATCTACTCTCCTCTAAACATACGGAAGGAGAATAGTCGAGGTTCTTCCATAACAAAACCTTAATAAGCACCTCGTACGCGATAAACATGTACGAGTTCTTCTACAGAGCATTCTGAAATCATCGTACCAAGATTCCAAAATTTTCTTCATGGGCTCCATAAATCTTTAATCACCGTGCGCCTATTACCTGGCTAAGGGTGATACATCGTACTTGAAACGAAACCTTACCTCCGCCGGTTCCTGAAATCCCATATCAAAGGTGGGATTCACAATCTCATCCCGATTCAGAAATTAATATTGCTCCGGACCATGCACTGGAGCGATCCTTCCCTTCAAAGGAAGTCTGTGGCACACTAGTTAATATTGCAAACCACCCCACATGAACCCTTGATCTTTTTTTGAGGATGGTAACCCATCCAAGAACTTTACCGACCTCTTCCGATTTCAGGAATTGCCGATAAACACTAAATTCTTTGGTTGATTCTCCTATTTCAACCAAACCTTACCTATGGGCGGTGCATGTAGAGACTACTCACTATGTCTCGCTAAACATCGATTTTCCCTTGAAATGTCTCACGTTAAGTGACACGTAACACTCCCCTTCCTTCCTTGGTGTATGCCGAAAGTTTCGACCCGTGCTCTTCTCTCCACGAAGCGCACTTCTGGATTTCTTATACCATACTAACATCATTACTCTTTGTATGCGCAAGTCACTCTCATACTTGGCTACTAACAACTCCTCTTTGAGTGTTTTTCATAATAATTAAATTCTACTTTATTCAAGGAGTACCCCTTCTTAAATGACTTCCCACAGCCTTCCAATCAAATTAGGGTGTGCTATTCTACTTGCACACTTATGTATGGATTATCGCCCTTCATGTGACATTTAATCCACTCTATCACTTCCACTTCGTTATACTAGTCCCACAAACATATATTTCACAAGTCTATTACCACGTCCCTTCGACTCGGACTATTTTAACAGCAGCTAAACCAGATGCCCACATTTTGCAACACCCTGACCGCCCTAGGAGAGCGAACGACGTGCTACACATCAGTGAAACTAACTAGATCCAAAAAAGTGTAAGGAATAGGACATTCAAATTCCATGCCAACAAAATGGGAACAACAAATTTCAACCTTCTTCAGATAGGTTCAACAATTTTCCCAAATATGTACATCAACCAAAATAAATCTCTAACGCTCTATTCATCAAAATAATTACAGGTCATCTCTTTTGTATAATATAAAGTTCTTTCCAGATAATCCATGTTAAAATCATTCCAACTCTTTGTTCACCTTGTGTTCTGAACGCGGTTACGACATTTGGGTACTCTTCATCACCCTAAAAATCAAAATTTTTAAATCCTCCTTATCATCGTTCCACCCCTCAACTCGTGGGGATAACTTTCAATGCTTTTCTACCACAAAAATCCGGCTCCAGTGGATTTAAAACAAAATCCAACTTCCAACTTACATACATAATTACTTGATCCCATTTCGACCAGGGTACCGACCTAATGGAATAGTGACCAAATGTCTCCCTATTTCCAACCTTACGCTCAGTTTCATGCATGGGATGTCTCGGAAAGCGAAATCCAAACAAGGAACCCCCCGATACACTAGTACTAACATTGTCGGTTATCAAAATCCGTTAGGTCCTCCGTCCATAGCATGTATCCCTTTATTCCGTCCCTAGATGGAAAAGTTACAATTCCTCCCGTAATTATGCTTAACAAAGAACGTTTCACCAATTTCACTATCGTCCCATATTTGTTGATGGTAATTGCATTCTATAAACCTCGAATACATAATATCGGAATTCTCAAAATTACTTTCCTTAATAATAGGGGTATAACTCTTAACTCCAACATCTCTAGAGGATAGATATAACACTGCACTCTTCCTATCACTAAGTCCGGAGTGCTAAACATAATACTGAGTCAAATATTTTCGCTCAACGGTAAATCCCTATACATACTGAATCATACTGACAAAGTCTATACATACATTGGCATCGAATATCTTGAGCCCACTATCTCCTCCGAAGTCTCTAGGATAGATAAAATAAGTGCGAGTCTGACCTTCTTACAGGTAAAGCCTCGCCAAACAAAACATGCTGCACTAATGCATCTACTCCGATGGCCTTGCAATAATTGCCCACTATCGTACTAACCATTTCTATAATATTTTAACAAAGATAATATCATACTCGCATATCGCATCACTACAACGAGTAACCTCAATAAAGTACATAACACTGTTAATATACTCATTCATCCTCCGCGGATAGCACTAAATAAAAATCCCGCTACACTAGGGAAAAATATCCACGTAATAATAGCATTTATAATTATATGCATTAAACTCGTCTCACATGCTAATCTAGCAATGAACAAAATATGGTGACTCGCTCGTGTCACATAAACACGCCGCATCCTCTGAGGATACAACTTATACTTCTACCTTGTCAATCGTCTTGACTGCGCAAATGGTTTCCGGACATAACACGTCTACTCAAACCAAACAAAATTACTTTAATCGTTGTCTTTTACTAGGCATCGTATTCTTGTCCTTTTTCTTACTTTGGAGCATATTATCACGAGCGATTTCACTCCGCACAAATTACTTCGATACATAATCCCCTTATTACCTGTCCTAATAACTAGGTTAGGATTGTCCTTCTCTCGGACTTTAGTAGACTCGATTCCTGTTAGTTGCCTTAGTTATACCCTTAGTCTTTTAGGCCCTAACGAACAAGTCACTGACTATAATAGGCCTTGCTGGATTTTCCATCTCTTGGTAAGAATTTAACTATCTGAAGCATTTAAATGGGTCCCCTGATGTGTATCCACATCCCTTTGTGGTGCTACACCACCACTCTTGTATTCAGTCTTATTCCCGACTAAATTCTTCGATTCTTTTAGCTTCCCCCACAAAGAAGCATTATCATCTATATTGACAAAATACGACATTGTCAACCTCTAAATCGGCCGTCCATAAGAATTTCCTCTTTGAGTGTTATCAACTATTATTACGAGTCAATCTCCCACTTGGAGTCATTTTCCCCCACTTGTATCTACATCTTTCGATACAAAATTTGCTAACGGTTAAAATTCATATTCACAAATGGACCCTTGTCATGCCCTCCCGCGATGAGTTTAGAACCACGTTCGCTTCTAATCCTGAACAGTTGAGGAAGGAACACACGGTCAACACTGTACCTAAGATTCTCCTATAGGCATAGCATTCCACTTCTAAAATTGGTGGTTGACTCCCACCATTATAACTTCGTCCCGAAAGCCAAAGAAATTTTCTCTAAATTTTCACTTTCAGTTAGCCACACTCCGTCTTATATTTCAACCTTGGATACTTTACCTCCTTTGGTAACCACACATAATTCTCACAATTCTAGAATTTCCCATTGACAGTTCTCTACACGTTTTTGTAATACGTTGGGTAAGTTTACCCTCACACCTCATTTGTCTATAACAGCATTTGGAAATCATTATTGCGCCTTAGTCACCTTTCTAGTCTTGGCTTCTCGTGCCATAATGGAGGTGACCTCGACTATGATCATCATCCTCAGATATATTTTATAATCTCAACAGAGCCCTGCCTCCTGATGTCCGCTTAACGGTCCTCTTCTGACATCCATCATCGCTCGGCACACGCACACATCCGAACGAAGTTAGAATTCACTATCGTATACACATTATAGCAAGAGAACGAAATCTCGTCAAAGAAGTCGACAATCCTAAACATAGGGCTCTATATCAAACAAGCAATTCTGAAAGCATAATAAGCCTCACAGATCCTAAAGGACACTAGAACCTGATGCTCCGATACCACCTGTGACACCCCGCCTAATTAAATACCGGGCGATCACTCCTTTATTAAATTAAAATCAAGGTGAACAGTTGGTTCATTCTTAGCATCACTGTCGCAAAGTAACTTTTCCAATTAAACACCCTAAATAATTAAGCTAAGTGTCAAAACCATTTGAAACCTTACATACATTTTATTAAATCCGATTATAAAACCTTTAATCATTAACATATTAAGAGTCACACATTTAGTATAAGAATAAAAATGAACATTCAAGAATTTAACCATCAATAATAAATCCCAACATTTACAACACTAAAGGAAAACATCCTGACAGTAATAAATCCCGAAATAAAAATTATAAAAGTAAAAAGAATTACAGTCTCTGATAATATCAACTAAATAATGGAAAAGGGCAACACATGCCCCCACTGGATAAAGCTGAACTAGAAGTAGAGTCAACAATGAGGTCGTCTAAGCAATGGTCTGCAACTCCCACAAAAGCTACAGCACGTTCCATCCAAAAAATCCTAATCCAGATGCCCCTGTGGCTGGGCACCTGTAATACATATATATATATACACAAGGGAGAAGAGATAACAACAAACGGGTCAGAGCCCAAATGTAAAATAGTTTTAAAATGGTTTAGCAAGTATTTAAAATGTTTACCGGCTAATGCAATAGTCATATTAGTATGCGACACTCTATTGAGAATTCTCACCTCTCATCTAGTGTGCACGTCTATCGCACTAATGAATCCCATATATCTCTCTAACTTATTCTCCATAAGTTTTAACACGTGAAATTAAGGTTGTGATATTCACTTTAGAAAAGTCTATCTCTTCAAGATTTCTTCCGTTATTTAGAATAATTCCGTATTGTTATAATGTTTCTGAATACTTACAGTGAAGTTGATGAATTTCATAATATACTCAACTACTATTTTACTCAGTAGAAAGTTCTCATATAGTTACACGTATATTAATTCACTACTCGTCTAACGGTACCCCACATAAAATCTATGGTGTTGGCATACTCTGCTATCAAGTCCCCGTATCACACAAACTAAGGGAAATACTAGTTCGGAATCACTCTTGAACTGTATTAACACAAACACAAACAACATTGAGGCGAAGCATAGATTCCAAATCTCTAAGAGGTCAGTACATACCCTCACGTCTCTTAGGACCGTCTGACCATTGATCAGATAGCCTGTACCAAGGATATCTATCTTCTAGGGTACGAGTCAATATCACCTATAAAGGTCACATCGAGATAAGACTGTCCCAGCGCGGTAACCGAAAGGATAGCAAGTAGAGCGGGTACGATTTTCACACAGAAATAATATATGCACAATCACACCGTCATATATAAATATGTATTCACATCCACATTATTAAATTAGGTACTCTCACGACCCAAAATTATCATTATCCGTTATTACACGTTTTACTCAATTATATCGTATAACGGCCTCATTCTTCTTTATTCTCGTAATTAATTTATTCTAAACTCACTTCTTGTCACTCAAAGTGTTTTCTTTATCTAAGTACAATTTCAGTAGGTCCTGTCTCGCCTTCTAATCCAACTTATTAGATGTTTCGATTATTTAATCAGCACACATATGATTTCTTAAGTCTGAAAGTCTCCCCGTTTACCCTTTATTTCCCTTCACATTAAAGTTCCACATTATGGGATTTCTCTTGACCCTACTGGTCCTCTTTATGTTCCATTATATTCTAGCAACCCTAATCAAGGTTTACTACGCATAAAATCGGTTTAAGCTAACACGAGAAAAAATGCAGTTTTCCCAGGAGGGTCGATCGATCGATGAAAGGGGGTCGATCGATCGAACCTTCGATCGATCGATGCTCTGGGCTCGATCAATCGATCAAGCAGTTATGGCGAAACTGCAGAAAACCCAGCTATGAAATTGTTACCCCAAACTCCTCCAAACCATCATATTACAGTCCCAAACTTCCAATCAATTATACTATAAGTGTTGAATACCCATATAAACAATCTCCTACGTAACACATGCGAAATTTCATCAAGAATCATGGGTTAAAAGGGCCAAACTCTATATAATTCTCATGAACCCTAATATTTCCTTTAACTTAGTTTCTTTCATTCTTTTCCATATTTTCTATCTCTAATACGATGGAAATTCGTGGCTCAACCTCTACATGTGAAATGGATTTCCAGAAATATGATCTCTATCATTATAACATGCAATTTGTGTCTCCAATTAATGTTTTTCTTCAAGAACACTAGTTCTAATCAACCTAAGACTAATATAAAAGGATGCATTAACTTGATAAAAGCAAGATATATACTTTCCTAGAAATCTAGTCTCTGATTTGTGGAAGAAAAAGGTGTGGTTGTGATCCCCTTCGTGCGATCTACGATTTGGCGGTGACGGCGGTGCAATCGGAGGTATTCTTGGCCTAGAACTCCTTGGAGAGCTTCTCCTCTTCCTCTCCAATGGTCGTCATTAGTTTTAGGCTGTGTTAACCCTAAAATATGACACTTAACATCTGATATAACCCTTGCAAATTCGTGGGTTTAATTACCCATAATTATGAAATCTCCAAAACGCCCTCCCCGAGTGCTAATTAAGCCTAAAAACCCCCCAAGACTCAAACTAAACCCCCGGGTACACTTTTCTGACTATCTCGACCCTTCCGGACACTTTGACGCGCTCAAAACGACCATATGAACAACTTATAATTTATTCACTTTTATTAATCAACATTTAGTCCCGACACGACACAGGCGCGTCCCGACTTAAATTTCCATAATTGCCATTTTATTCACACGTGAAAATTTTATAAAAAATAAATCTCATAAATTACTATACTCATCCAGTAACATTCAACAAATAACAAATTTCCAATAATTACTAACTCCCGTCATGCTAGTAAATATTTAAAATAACATTCCGGATTAAAATTAAATTAATTTATCTCAATTAAATTTAATAAATCCCTAAATTTAAAATCCATAAAAATACGGGGTATTACAATTTCATCAAGTGGGGCATATGCTCAAACACATAAGAGGCATTTATGTGGGATATACAAAAGGAACCAAATCAAATTTGTAAATGGAAAATAGAAAAAATAGAGATTTTGGAATATACTCACACCGAGTGTATTAGATAACCAATTGAAATGCATGCGCACTTGGAAAATAATAAATATCCAATATTAAAAGTAAAGAGATGACATAAATAGAGATTACCCCTATGATCTTCAATTGAAACTTATCATGGGCAATATCATTTCTAGCTAAAAGAAATTCAATCCCATCAGTAAAAACTATGACATTCAATTTGATACATCATCCTAAATGGAAAAAACAATATATATACATACAAATGTAGAAGAATCGACATCTAACCCCTATGGTTTCAGACATTTGAGACGACATCTAAGAAAGAAAGTGCCATCTTTCTATTCTAATATTGAGGTAGAGTATAGTACTTATATCATTGCAAGAGCATTCGCATGCCTACTAAAGAGAAAGTAAATGATTCAAAATAAGGAAAGAGAGAAAAAGGCTTTCTAACATAAAAGAAAATAGGGGCACTATGAAACCAACTTGATCACTCGTTCACTTCCTTTCATATTTACACAGGCACGATTGATCACTCGTTCAATCATGATGTCAATACATTATGAACATAAATCATACATAAACCACAAATAGGGTAAAGCATAACAAAAAACATTAATAAAAAGTTTAATATATAAGAAAGAACTGTAATTAGGATACATGATGTCATGTTCCCAAGTTTGAATGTCAATTGAAGTGATTGTCCTCATAATTTTTGACAACGGAATATAATAATCAAACATATTACCATTTTTAGTAAACATAAAACAAATATAAGGAAATTCCAAAAGTAAGGTTATAAGGAATCACATTTAGGAATTTAACATACAAAAATAGCATTCAACAATAATTGATATATCATAAATAATTAATAGCACTCATTTATAAGGATCATTAAGAAGATGTAATCCAATAAAAAAAACTACAACTGTAACACCCCGCCAAATTAAATACCGGGTGGCCAGTCCCATACCAAATTAAAACAGAATATACAGTTGGCTCATTCTTAGCATCACTGTCAAAAACATTTACTATTCACCCGATACCCAATTAAGCTGGTGTTAAAAACTTTCCAAATTTTAATTCAACAAAAATCCATTTTTAGTTTATGAATAACACTACACATATTATTCTATCACAATAATAACTAAAGCGATAACACAAAAGAATTTAAATGCAATTGGAACAAACATTACCACATAATAATCCAATACAAGAATCTCAATAATAACCAAAGTATTAAAATTGACACGAGTACAAGAGTATTTGACTCCGATAGAAAAAATAACTGAATTCCTTTGGGCGACATGCCCTAACTAAAAGAATACTGTGAATCAAATGAAGATAGGCATCTAAGCAATATTCCATAGCTCCATAGCTCGACATAATTCGCTAAGGTTGGCGTCCCTGTTGCTGGACACCTGATATAGAAGATACAATAGAAAACAGAATATGCAAGGAAACGGGCTAGTGCCCGATGTGAAAATGATTTTGAAAACATCAAGTATTTAACAAGTGCAATAAAGCATTTATTATCCAAACTCTCACTTGATATTCTCACCTCTCATCTAGAGTGCACACTTAACGTTTGCTATTAACCTCCTAGTTAATGGTTCCTCTTCACTAAATTCCATAATATGATTCCATCTCATATCATAACCTCGTATGTCACATACCATACGTAGTACAATCATTCTTATCCGTTTCCCATTAACAAGAGTTAATCTTTTCAAAACTATAAGAATAAACATTCATTAACTTAATTCACTTCTTTTTCTTTATTCACCGTCATCTACAATTATCACACAGTAGATAATTTAACCACTATATACACATTCATACAATTCATTATATATATATATATATATATATACACATATATAATACGAAACCCCGAGTCACAGCTGCGGTGCATGCATTACTCTTCTATCACGTCCAAATATTGCAAGTCGCCGAATAGGGGACAAAAGGTTCGGTAAGGATTCCTCGAACCACAAACACCAACACAATCATTGGAGGCGAACATAGTTCTCATACCCACGGGAAACACACATACCTATGTTCCCATAGTCAGCGGACTTATCAACTCCCCGATAAGTCTTTTATAGACCTATGTTCTCGAGTGACAAATAAAAAATCCCATGGATTCATCAGGATATGACTGCCCTCATGCGCAAACCTCCCGTCAATAGCAAGTAAGCTAGGTATGTCATACACATAAATCATCAAATAATCAAATAGGCATTATCATCTACCTATAGATATAATATTAACAAGGAAATCACACTACCCTACGATAATTCCCATACGTAGCATTATATCTCTCAAATCCTACGTATTAAAATATTATAACTTCGCTTCTTAATTTAATTATTCCAGATTCTCACTCATTACTCAAGGTTCAAATAGGTTTTTCCTCAATATATTTATTCAGTAAGAATTCACTAATATCCTACTGGTCCGTATCATCTTATCTCCCGAATTACTACGAATTAAACTCTCCCTTGATTAGGGTTAAAACCGATAGTTTCAAATCTCTTATAAACACATCTTCTATTAACTAGGATTGAATACCATCATCACATGGCTCATAGTCTATAGTGTTTCATTCACACTATATGACTTATCAACAAAATCAACATCCTCGCATCCTATAACATCTCTTCACTCCCGACGTCGTTAAGGTTCATGCGCGGAGCGTCTCGCAAAGCGAAATCCAAACAAGGAACCCCTCCAATACACTACTACTTAACTTTGTCGGTCGTGGAGGGCCGTCAACTTCAAATACACAATCGGGATAACCTCATCCCCTCTTTCAACCAAATGTGGTCTGAATTCCCATCTCTATCTAGGATCCATACCACTAAGCGCTTGTACTATACTCAGTCCTTGCGCAATCAATAATGAGCTTAAACTTACACCTTGATGTTCAAATTGTAACCCTAAGGCTACCCAGGTTTTATATTAAATCTCCCCTACTGGACCTATCCTTAATCCTCATGCATACCAATTAGAATCTAACACATGAATCTAGCAACCGAAATATCTTCCAAATTAATTATCTTAATTCTAATCAATTAAATCCCAATCAAATTACTTCGATTCTTATCTAGGGCTTACTGAACCTTCCTAAGTCCCATTATATCCAATTAATAATCACCAAAGATTTATAAAAGGTTTTGGATACCAACAAGCATTAAAAAGAAACAACCTCAAGGATTCTGGGGAGGTCGATCGATCGAAGGCAGGGGGTCGATCGATCGATCGCCTAGATAACAACCCAGTTTTCTGCATTTCTTCTACTACGGGTTTCATCCCTTTTGATCATCCAAAACTTCATATTAACCACCCAAATTCCTTATAAACCTTACTACATGATATAGCAACATATGTGAATGATTTCTAATGCTCTAAACTTCCTTGAATCATGAAGAGTTTGAATTAAAATCATATGTTCATCCTATTTTTCCATAAAATTATAAACATGATATCTTCAAGAACACATCATAGATTCTCATAATTTCTTCAACAGATTTATGATTGTTTCGTGGATTACTATCTACCTACAACATGAGTTTGATTCCTATAAACTTCCATTTTTCAGAAGTCCATTAACAACTCTTCTTTATCTTCCAAACATGAAAAATCTCATCTTTTTATAAATATCCTAACATGGACAATATACAAACTTAGATTGCAATTATCAAACACTTGTCTCTAATGAAGGTATGATCCTTTGGGGTTGTGTATCACTAGTGGTTCTCCCTTTCTCCAGTCAACTTCTGGTGGTGGTTGGTGGTGGTGACCTTTGGTCTTTGGTTCCTCCTTTCCAAGCAAGCTTCTCTTCTCCCAAGCACCCTTTCACTTTCTCTCAAAAGGCGACCTCTCAATTTTTGTGTAGAGGAGAAGGATGAACTATGTACAACTAATCTCCAAATATTTATAATAAGACAAAACCCGAAATAACTATCCATCCCTCACGTAAATATAACCAAAATGCCCTTTTTGGATGTCTTTTCATTTTCAAATGACCCGAAACCCAAAACCAACATCCAAATAGACTTTTCTGACTATTTCAACCCTTCCGGATGCAACAACGCAGTCGAAATGACTATAAGGTTGATGTAAAAATATGTTTCCTTTTTAATTTAACAAATTAGTCCTGACACGTCCCATACCGCGTCTGATTAAAAATTTAAATTACTGAATTAACAATTCACAACAATACCAATAACATCACATTCATATATTACCTAAATATCTTTAAGTAATATTCTGAATCATTCATTTTAATATTCACAATTTGGATAAAACCCAAATGAATCAATTAATAATAAAATCCAATTAATCCATAAATTTAAAATATAACCTATTTTAAAAGTCATTAAAATCAAGGGGTATTACATACTTCCCCCCTTATAACAGAATTTCGTCCCGAAATTCGGAAGATAAATCATACTGGTAAGGTCAACTTTGAGTATAAATCTCACATTGCAAGTAATCTATGTCGTATCGCCATACAGTACATTAGCGAAAATCCCCATTGATGTTATACGCCAAGCCTCACCATATAGTTCCAACTGAATCAAATTTAAACTATACCCAATCTTCCCCATACCATCCTCGTGAAAAAGTTTGGGAAAAATGATCCTCACTTATTAAACAAATAAATCCTAAAGTTACAACTACTTAATATTTCACATTTATGAAAACTACTACAATCCAACCATCCAGGGCGCCCATACACCCTATCGTACAACTTTCATGATAACATGGATATGATTACCCACATAATACTCGAATTTATCGCAAAGGTTATAAACTCATATCCTAAAGACCTAACTTCTTTTGACTCCCAACGTTTATTAGTTTCATGCGTGGGGTATCTCGCAAGCGAAATTCAAACAAGGAACCCCCCCGATACACTACTACCTAAAGTAGTCGGTCATCGAAACTCCTTAGGTCCTTAGTCAATAGTTTATAACCTCTCTACATGTTTTATCAGTTTCAAATAAAAGTACTCATCTACTCTCTTATTAAAGACAAGATGCCGGCTATAGTAGTACATACGCTCTCATATACCACAAATTAGTCCACGCCGATAGTCACATCATGTTCGGACATGCCTAATGTAAATAACTCCGTGATAAAAATCAGACACACGTGATGACATGTAAAATATAGGTGTCCCACGACCCCTCGATGAGTCTACACAAATAACAGTGCTAAAGGCTAACTTTAGTAACCTTATTGCCCACACAATATTAATTGCTACAATAAATATGAGGTCCTCATATAAATCATTATGCGCCTCATAACTCCTTAGATATAAAACATACCCTCATTCGCGGGTGGTGGTTGTTGACTGCCACTATTATAACTTTGCTCCGATGAGTCAAGAAAAATTTTACCCCAAATTTTTAGTTCTAGTTAACCACACTCCCCTATATGTCGAAGCCTTTGAATATATTGCCTTTGTTGGGTAACACACCCAATTCCTTCATTTCAAGAACTTCTACTAATGACTCTCCTCAATTGTCCATTTGACCCTCATCTGCCATACTTCTAGTACGAACACGTCCGAACGCAAATAATATTCATTAATATATACGTTATAGTAGGACAACGAAATCTCACCAAGGAAATCAACAATCCTAAACATAGGGATCTACATCAAAGAGCGCTAAGCTAAAAGCACAGTAAGCCGTACATACCCTAAAGAACACTAAAACCTGATGCTCTGATACCACCTGTAACGCCCCGCCAAATTAAATACCGGGTGGCCAGTCCCATACCAAATTAAAACAGAATATACAGTTGGCTCATTCTTAGCATCACTGTCGAAAACATTTACTATTCACCAAATGCCCAATTCAGCTGGTGTTAAAAACTTTCCAAATTTTAATTCAACAAAAATCCATTTTTAGTTTATGAATAACACTACACATATTATTCTATCACAATAATAACTGAAGCGATAACACAAAATAATTTAAATGAAATTGGAGCAAACATTCCCACAAAATAATCCAATTTAAGAATCCCAACAATAACCAAAGTATTAAAATTGACACGAGTACAAGAGTATTTGACTCCGATAGAAAAATTAACTGAATTCCTTTGGGCGACATGCCCTAACTAAAAGAATATTGTGAATCAAATGAATATAGGCATCTAAGCAATATTCCATAGCTCAATAGCTAGGCATAATTCGCTAAGGTTGGCGTCCCTGCTGCTGGACACCTGATATATAAGATACAATAGAAAACAGAATATGCAAGGAAACGGGTCAGAGCCCGATGTGAAAATGATTTTGAAAATAGCAATTATTTAACAAGTGCAATAAATCATTTATTATCCAAACTCTCACTTGATATTCTCACCTCTCATCTAGAGTGCACACTTAACGTTTCCTATTAACCTCCTAGTTAATGGTTCCTTTTCACTAAATTCCATAATATGATTCCATCTCATATCATAACCTCATATGTCCCATACAATACGTAGTACAATCATTCTTATACGTTTCCCATTATCAAGAATTAATCTTTTCAAATCTATAAGAATAAACATTCATTAACTTAATTCACTTCTTTTTCTTTATTCACCGTCATCTACAATTATCACACAGTAGATAGTTTAACCACTATATACACATTCATACAATTCATTATATATATATATATATATATATATATATATATATATATATATATATATATATATAATACGGCACCCCGAGTCACAGATGCGGTGCATGCATTACTTTGCTATCACGTCCCAATATCGCAAGTCGCCGAATAGGGGAAAAAAGGTTCGGTTAGGATTCCTCGAACCACAAACATCAACACAATCATTGGAGGCGAACATAGTTCTCATACCCACGGGAAATGCACTTAACTACGTTCCCATAGTCAGTGGACTTATCAACTCCTCGATAAGTCTTTCATAGACCTATGTTCTCGAGCGACAAATAAAAAATCCCATGGATTCATCAGGATATGACTGCCCTCACGCGTAAACCTCCCCTCGATAGCAAGTAAGCTAGGTATATCATACACATAAATCATCAATTAATCAAATAGGCATTATCATCTACCTATAGATATAATATCAACAAGGTAATCACACTACCCTACGATAATTCCCATACGTAGCATTATATCTCTTAAATCCTACTTATTAATATATTATAACTTCACTTCTTAATTTAATTATTCCAGAGTCTCACTCATTACTCAAGGTTCAAATAGGTTTTTCCTCAATGTATTTATTCAGTAAGAATTCACTAATATCCTACTGGTCCGTATCATCTTATCTTTCGAATTACTACGAATTAAACTCTCCCCTAATTAGGGTTAAAACCGATAGTTTCAAATCTCTTATAAACACATCTTCTATCAACTAGGATTAAATACCATCATCACATGGCTCATAGTCTATAGTGTTTCATTCACACTATATGACTTATCACCAAAATCAACATCCTCGCATCCTATAACATCTCTTCACTCCCGACGTCGTTAAGGTTCATGCGCGGAGCGTCTCGCAAAGCGAAATCCAAACAAGGAACCCCTCCAATACACTACTACTTAACTTTGTCGGTCGTGGAGGTCCGTCAACTTCAAATACGCAACCGGGATAACCTCATCCCCTCTTTCAACCAAATGTGGTATGAATTCCCATCTCTATCCAGGATCCATACCACTAAGCGCTTATACTACACTCAGTCCTTGCGCAATCAATAATGAGCTTAAACTTACACCTTGATGTTCAAATTGTAACCCTAAGGCTACCCAGGTGTTATATTAAATCTATCCTACTGGACCTATCCTTAATCCTCATGCATACCAATTAGAATCCAACACATGAATCTAGCAACCGAAATTTCTTCCAAATTAATTATCATAATTCTAATCAATTAAATCACAATCAAATTACTTCGATTCTTATTTAGGGCTTACTGAACCTTCCTAAGTCCCATTATATCCAATTAATAATCCCCAAAGATTTACAAAAGGTTTTGGATACGAACAAGCATTAAAAAGAAACAACCTCATGGATTCTGGGGAGGTCGATCGATCGAAGGCAGGGGGTTGATCGATCGATCGCCCAGATAACAACCCAGTTTTCTGCATTTCTTCTACTACGAGTTTCATCCCTTGTGGTCATCCAAAACTTCATATTAACTAACCAAATTCCTTATAAACCTTACTACATGATATATCAACATATGTGAATGATTTCTAATGCTCTAAATATCCTAGAATCTTCAAGAGCTTGAATTAAAATCATATGTTCATCCTATTTTTCCATAAAATTATAAACATGATATCTTCAAGAACACACCATAGATTCTCATAATTTCTCCAACATATTTATGATTATTTCATGGATTACTATCTACCTACAGCATGAGTTTGATTCCTATAAACTTTTATTTTTCAAAAATCCATTAACAACTCTTCTTTATCTTCCAAACATGAAAAATCTCATCTTTTTATAACTATCCTAACATGGACAATATACAAACTTAGATTGCAATTATCAAACACTTGCCTCTAATGAAGGTCTGATCCTTTGGGGTTGTGTATCACTAGTGGTTCTCCCTTTCTCCAGTCAACTTCTGGTGGTGGTTGGTGGTGGTGACCTTTGGTCTTTGGTTCCTCCTTTCCAAGCAAGCTTCTCTTCTCCCAAGCACCCTTTCACTTTCTCTCAAAAGGCGACCTATCAATTTTTGTGTAGAGGAAAAGGATGAACAACATACAACTAATCTCTAAATATTTATAATAAGACAAAACCCGAAATCACTATTCATCCCTCATGTAAATATAACCAAAATGCCCTTTTTGGGTGTCTTTTCATTTTCAAATGACCCGAGACCCAAACTAACATCCAAATAGACTTTTCTGACTATTTCAACCCTTCCAGATGCAACGACTATAAGGTTGATATAAAAATATGTTTCCTTTTTAATTTAACAAATTAGTCCCGACACGTCTCATACCGCGTCCGACTAAAAATTTAAATTACTGAATTAACAATTCACAACAATATCAATAACATAACATTCACATATTACCTAAATATCTTTAAGTAATATTCAGAATCATTCATTTTAATATCCACAATTCGGATAAAACCCAAATGAATTAATTAATAATAAAATTCAATTAATCCATAAATTTAAAATATAACCTATTTTAAAAGTCATTAATATCCCGGGGTATTACAACAACCACAACCATAAAACAAAAAGAATGATTTAAATTAAGTCAATGAATCACCAATTCATCACAGTTAAACAATCAAAGCCTAACTACGTATAGGTGTGAGTTGCGAATGAACATAATAATAATCTCATTCTTAAAATTACGAATAAAACAATAGATGTGAGAGTAGAAAAACGATGCACATTGTCAGGAATTAAATGTGTGTTAATTAATAAATATTAAACTAAATTTTGGCCCAACTTTAGCTAATCCACCACCAACAGTGTATGTTTAATTCAAAGTACAAATGTCGAACCACAAAGTCTCACAATGTCGAACCTCAAAGTCTTAAGCATACACAATATCGACCTTAAAGTCTCAATGCTAAATATAACATTACAAACTAATAACCAATCTAAAACCTCAAAATCCACACAAATCATTAAACAAAAATATAAAAAGATCCAAAACACTAAAAATAGACGGAAATGCATTTACTAAAGATGGTTTGTTTCAACTGTAAAGTACAAATGACGTAACCACCCGTCAAAAGGCTCCTAAAAATTATAACACACACTTTTAGAAAGAGAAATACTCTTATTCTTTTAAAAAATGAAGTCTAGCTCAAATGAGGTTATAAGGGAGTATTTAAAGGGAGTAGTAGGTTAGGCTCCAAGCTAAAACACTAATTACAAAAATGGCATTACTACTCCTAGCCTCTAAATACTAAGGGAAAATGCTTTAATAAAAATAAAGAAAAATGACAAAATAAAGTACAATACTATTATGCCCAAAATTAATCCAAAAAATTGCAATTTTTCCCTCGATTCACATCAATCTCCCCTCATGAAACAGAGTTCATCCTCGAACTCAAAGGGGAGGACCAACTGAATCACCCTCCAAAATTGTAATCAAGGCATGTTGGGAAAGCTCCTCGGACGCATACAAATAGTCAGGTGGGTGATCCATCGCCAATAATGCATGGAGTCGTAGGAGAGAGCAATCAAAAGCTTGGTGTCTAATATTTCCACAGTTGAAGCACCGTAAGGAAGGAGGTCTCGTGGGAGGGGTAGTGGGAGTAGCTGAAGTGGGAGCTGAAGATGTCGCTGTGGGCGATTTGTGGTAAGCTTCGACCTTAGTCGCATAATCGACCGCCTTTAGAAAGGTCGGCATCTCTTTCAGACCAAGGTCATGCTGAATGTGTGGCTGCAACCCCAATATATAGCGTCTGATCCGTTAATCCTCCGTCTCGAGAAGACGAGCCTTGGTGCATAAAAGCTAAAACGGATACTCCACTACTGATAATGTGTCCTTTCTAAGAGATTGAACGTGATAAAAGAGATCGCATTTATAGGTAGGCAGTATGAATGATGACTGGGTAGAAACATTTAACTCCGGCCAAGTCTGAATAGGAGGCAATCTGACTGTCGTGCGATGATAGTAGAGGTCGTTCCACTAAATCCGAACAAAGACCCTGGAACTTGGTGGATGTAAGGAGGACACAGGAGCGGACTTAGACCCGCTTGTACTCAAAACCTTTCTCCATAAAAGCTAACATGTCGACCATGGATCTGGAGAAAACCTCCCATCAAACATAGGCACATCTATGAGGATATCCCCGTAAAAGTTCCGTGAAAGCAGCTGAAGGGCCATAGAAAGGGGACCCTATTCCTGATGAGCATTAAGACCCATCACGTCACCTGGCACAGGGGGAACAACCCCAATAGGGGGGACATGTATTTGTGCAGGCAGTGGATGAAGAGGTTGACCGTGCTAGGGATAGTGAGGGCAAGTGCCGACCAAATGCCTAAGCTCGCCATAATAGAAACAACGCCAGTCTCGGGGCAGAGCGTGTCGGGGAGCACCAGGTGGGGGTGGGGGTATCAAATCCAAAATACTGGGGTGGATATCCCTAAACTCGTAGGTGGATGGGGGGGAACCCAAATGTAGTAGTGAGAGGGTGTGGTGGGAGGGTGCATGATGTGAAGGCGGGGGTAAGGGGTGATTAGGGGTCGGAGGGTGCAAATAGGTGGTTGGATGGGGATATAGGGTTGGCAAGAGACTCAAAAAGTGATAAGGGTCATGACGTGGGTCGAGTGGGTGTGGGAATGGACCGGGAAGGGTTTTGAAAGTGTGGTAGGGGAACAGTGGGCTAGTGGGAGTCAATCGGGTTTAGTAGGAGGTAGACAGGTCAATGGTTTGTGGTGGATGAAGACTGGAGTGGTGTAGAGGGTGTTCTGGTTGCCGACTAGGGAGGGAAAGGGGTCTGTGGTGGTCGGTGATGGGCGAGTAAGGGTCTGTTGTGTTTGGGTGGGTCTGGCGACGAGGGTTTGGCATGAAAATGGGTTGGAAGGGTAGGGGCTGGCATGCGGGGTACAGGGGAGTAGAGGGGGGATGTTCCATGGCGGAATAGGGTCAGGGAAGGGTTTTTTTTATGTCAGAAGGGTTGGTGGTAGAGTTTGGAGAGGGGTTTTGGGTGGGGAGCTTTGTCAGGGTCGGGAATGTTAGAGGGAGGGGCAGAGGTGGGCTGGCTGGCTAGGGGGGTTGCGCCAGCAGGGGTGGGGCCGGGTATGGGCTTTTTAGGGTTTTTAGTAAGGCTTCAAACTTTTGGGTGAGGTCTTGGGTAACGAGGGTTTGTTGTTCAACCACGTGCCTCAGTTCTTGCATTTCTTCATTATGTTGGTTGGATTTTTTGGGAGCCATCGAAGGTAGTGTAAGATTTTTGAAAAAAAGAAAAAAAAAATCACCAATACACTAGAACCAATGTAGAGCTTCACCCGCTCTGATACCAATTTCACGTAACTACCCGTCAAAAGGCTCCTAAAAATTATAACACTAACTTTTAGAAAGAGAAATACTCTCCTTCTATTCAAAATTCAAGTCTATCTCAAATGAGGCTACAAGGGGGTATTTAAAAGGAGGGGTACCTTAGGCTCCAAGCTAATGCACTAATTACAAAAATGGCATTACTACTCCTAGCCTCTAAATACTAAGGGAAAATGCTTTTATAAAAATAAAGAAAAATAACAAAAGAAAGTAAAATACTATTATGCCAAAAAATAATCCAAAAATGGCAATTTTGCCCTCAATTCACATTAAAATCACACCATAAAGGAAAAAGAAACAAAATATCATTGTTGATATTCAACAAAAGAACATTGTGTAAGAAAAAAAACAAAGGAGAAGAACTCAATGAACTAAATTAATTTAACAAAGATTGTTGCAGATATTCAACATAGATATAAATTAAAAGAAAAATAACAAACTACAACAAACAATTGAACAATTATAGTGAAACTAGCAAACCTGTTGCAAGTTCCCAAGGTGTATACATGTTGCAAGTTCATGTATACCTATTGCAGGTGCTTAAAAAATACATTTTCAATAATTATGTTTATCCTTGAATAAAACCAAGTCGAAATTTCAAAAAACCCTAAAAATAAATTATCTTTATAACTCAAAAGAACATAAAGGAACATAAAAATGTAACCCCAAAGAAAAGAACCCAAATCAAAATTTAAAAAATCCTTAAAAATCAACTAAACGAAATGCAAACCCAAAACAAAATTATCATATCTAAAAAAACATTGAACCTAAACATAATTGACAGATTCGTAAAATGAAAAATTAGTTGATAGATCTGAAAACAAAATCGAATCAACACATATACACAAATCGAATCAACAAATCATAAGGCATCAAGTCACACACAAACACATATACACAGATTGAATCAGTAAATCGCAATCTAGACAAAAAAAAATCTTGTAAATCCATATATATAGAAAAATTTGGCCAATCCATATATCTACATAAATTCAAATCCAAAAATAATAACAAAATCAAGAACAAATCAAACATAAATTAGATCTCAATCTGGAAAACCCTAGAAATTTAAGACAAATCTTGTACATGCATTGTACTTTAGAGAGAGAGAGAGACTTGTGTAAGTGAGAGCCAAAGAGAGAGAGTTGTACTAGCTATAGAGATCTACATGTGAGAGAGCCGACAAAGAATTTTGGAGTGAGAAGTTGAAAAAAAGCCCCCGCTTGTTTTTTCCATTTATGTCAGTTTTTACTTAAAGGCTAAAATAATTACCACTATATTTATGTGATTCATATATAAATATGAGATAAACGGTTTGATTTTTAACTCAACTTTACTTAAATTGAAATAAAAATTTACCTTCAAAGACAAAATTACATAAATAAATATCATTTATGTCAATTTACATTTGTTTGACATAATGTCAATTTTTAAATTGACATAAATGATGTTTTTTCTTGTAGTGACATACTTTGTTAACCATCATCACTATTTGAATTTATCACGAGTATTTAAACTTAATGAAATGATCGATTTTAACCCTTCTCATCGAATAACTGATATCACGTACCTTATTATTTCAGTTCACCCTAGTACTTCGTGCCATTTTTTTACTATAAGCATCACTATTAACTAAGAAATAGATTGATACGTTATCCCATAAAACTTTATGCTTGTCCAAGTGGTCTCAGATGATTGAGATCCATAACTATTCCTACATACATATGAATACTACTTTAATTGTGTGCATAGTAGATTGATTTTTCCCAAAAGTTCTGGGTTGATTGACATATTATTATAAGTTAACTAATGGTTTTATTACTTCTATATCCTTTAGTGAACTAGAAAGAATAGGATTATTAGTTCAAAACTCTTTGAATTTCTTTACATGATCCTAATTAAATTGGTAATGAACCGTATTTCTTAAATGAACTAATCATTATGGAATTATGAATTCCAACATTTTGATATTTTATAATCTGATAAATATGGAATTATCAGCTTATTATTGTCAACGTTTTAAACACTGATTCTATAAACACTTCAACTCTCATTTATATTTATACAATTTTTATAGAACTGGTAGAACCTACTTAGCATATTTGTTTTAATTCCTTCCTTCTCCTAATGCTCTAGGAGAAAGAAGATAGTATCTCTTCCCCACTAGAGACAGAAACCAGTCACTTGTGTGCATATGTGATCGTGTGGGCAGAGCTTAAACCAGATGGGAGCATGGAGTGGCGCTTTTCAATTTTCTATATTATCGTGTGTACTAGAAACGTGTAACTCACTCCTGCAGTGGTTTAACCCTATGTAACATATTAATAATGAATAAAGTTATGTTATTAATCATTAGCTTTGATTCATTATTTATATGTACTTGTTGTTCATTCATACCAAAAAGCAGGGTGTGACAAGCTCGTATCATAACATGTCTTAAATCTAAAACATATCGCCGAGTTAGCATTCTATGCAGAAAATATATAAAATATTAGTTATTTGATCTTTTTGTAACTTCTTTTATTACTATTATTATATGGTAAATCCATTTTGCAGTATGGACACATGGGATACATTTCTGTTTAACATAAATCTCGAGCCAGATAATAGATGGGAAACACGTGTAAAAAAAGAGGCTTTGTCCAGGTTAAGAACAAAGATTCATAGAGGTTAAAAAACTGTGTAGGGTTAAGTAATGACATTAAAAGGCTGGTGTTGACCAATAGAGTGTTGGGACAGATGCAGGTAATGAGAAAAGTGGACAATTTTTCCAAAGATCCGATCATACTTCAAGAAGCAATAAATTTAGCACTTGTAGATGAACTGCCAGCTCCACTAATGTACCCTGAAGCGACATCTAATGGTGAAATACACGGAGGTTATTCTCCCATCACCACAGGCGACTTGACTGATGATTCAGACCAAGGATATTATATAGACAACCCAGAGTCTACATCTAGTGATGAAGTAGCCGGGCCTACTTAAAGAGAATCTAACGTTAAAGTTGTCTTGAATGTGTAAAATATCATGTTAGACGCACTAATATTAATGATGATGTATAATAGTACAATAGAAATAACTTTATGTGAAATATAGTAGGCTTGTTACTTCATTGTTGTTTATAACTTTTGTTATTTAAACTATTCTGTTTTAGGATGGTTAGTATTCGACCCCCCTCTTCTGGAACTCAACCTGAACAGACTCAGACTGAAAGAATCATGCGGTGTCTCTAAGAACTTACTACGTTATCCCGACAACAACAAACTACTAGTTCTACTCCTAAGGATATTTTTGAAGAAATTTGTAGAATGAATGCTCTTAAGGAATTTATAAAACAACGAACCTCGTCTTTTCTTGGAAAGTAAGGTACTAATGAAGCTCAGAAATGGACGTGCCAGATTATGAAAATATTGAATGGATTAGGTATAGATACTAATCTCCAAATAACTTTAGCCATTTATATATTTGAAGGTGAAGCTGATTTCTAGTGGCAAGCAATGTCGCGCAATTAGAATGTTGCTAAGTTTACATGTGAACATTTTGAGGAAACGTTTTTCAAAAAGTATTTTTCCGAGACTGAGCAAGAGCAACGTTTAATACCCTGTATTTTTAATAATTTTTAAAATAGGGATGAATTAAATATAAAATGCGAAATTAATCGGGATTAAAATAATTATTAATTAGCGAAACAAGGGTTACTATTTATTTATGTTTAATGTGAGTAATAATAATGATAATGGAACATTATAATTGTCGCGAGTGAGAAATACGACAATTATAGTAAATTTAGTCGGGACGCGCGTGTTAGTCGTGTTGGGACTTAATATTTTGAGATAAAGGTAAATTACTAATGGATAATCCAATTGGTTATTTTGAGTGTGCAACCAATGTGTCCGAGAGTATCAAAATGGTCAGAAAAGTGTAGTCGGAGGTTTAATTTGGGTCCCGGGGCAGTTTTAGGCCAAACCGACAACTCGAGAGGATATTTTGATCATTTGAATTTTTGAGGAATATAGACCTAAGAATTTTGGAGATATTTATCATTTGATAGATTAAGTATTCTAGGTTTAGAAATTAATAACCCGCAGAGAGGTCATAGGAGAAAGAGGAGAGGAGGTCCCAAAGGCTAGAACCACCAATTGCTATACCTTTTGCACCACCAACATCACCGGAGCGTAGATCGGGGGAAGAGGAACATAACCATACCTATCATCTACAATGGATCATACCTTTTTTAAAGTAAAGTGTTTAAACTTGAAAATTTATGAGCATATATGATATCCATGTTAGAGTAGGTTAAATTATCTATGGAATTTATGTGTTTTGGGAAATTTTGAAGACATATATCATAATCATGGGTTGAAATTGACATATGATAGGTTCCCACATGCATGCAGTATGAAAACCACAAATTTACATTCAATCTTGATGAAGAAATCTAGAATCTCTAATGGGGTTTTCAATAAATATGAAATTCTAGTTTTTTTTCAAGATTATATTGAATTAATTTGGCTTGGATGAATTCTGTGAAGATTTAATGATAAGTTGACATTAGAAATTGTTTATATATGTGGGTATAACATTTAACATGATTGGTTAGGAGTTTGGGAAGTTTTAATGGAGGTTTTGGTGTTAAAAATGGAGGAAACCCGTAAATATTTAATGAAGAAGACAAAGAACCGTAGGGGGTTAATCGATTCGACTCCTTGGCCGAATCGATTCAGCAAGTGAATCGATTCGGACCAAGGCCAAATCGATTCATCTGCCCAGATTTTGGCCACTTTTCTAATTTGATTAGAATCCTTTGGAAATGTTGGGGATTTATTTGCTAAATTAATTTCTAAATATAATGGGGATTATATTGAAGTACCAGGAGGCTAAGGTTGGGTGTAGGCTTGGTCCTATGAGGGAGATTTCAGGACTAAGTTTAATTATGCTTAATTAAGAGAAAAATCTAATTTGTAGAATAATTCGAGTCACAAGAATTCGAGAAAAAATGATTACTTAGACCAGTAGGATATTAGTGAGTTACCTACTGATATTATTATATAGAATGATGGACACTTGGTAACCTTTAGTGGGAAACACTTGGAATGATACGATGATAAGTATTATGTTAAATAATTGATACGTAGGATATTCGAGAGCTACAAAGGCAACGTATGGATATATTATAGGTTGCATTTACACCTATGCTGATGATATATATAAAAATATCTAGGTGGTGTGAATACCTATTGTATGATTTCTTATGCGTATGACATACCTACGCTCCTTACTAGGGGGATTTTAGATTGGTACCTCAGAACATTGAACTTTGGTTTGATCACTATTTGTGTGAACAATGGTGTGCACGGTCATTTGGGTGCGTAGCCCGAAGGCCTAGAACTATGTTCTCCACCATTTGTGTGCGAATTGTATTTCATGGTTTGAGGGTTATCCTGAATTGTTTGTCCTTATTTAGTACGAGATGTACCGATACTTGATACTAGAGTATGCATGCACCACAACTCAGCCTAGGGGTGCCATTTTAGTATATATATACTAGGGTATGCCCGTGCCTAAAGGCACGACGCAAAATTTTCAAAGTGAACATCGTTGATTGGATCATACGTCGTATTTATATACTTATAGACATCGTGTTTATGTACATACATACGTACACCGTGGTACAAACCTTTTAAAAATTGAACAAATTTTCATATGTTTATATAACTATTCAACGTGTTTAATCCATGGCTTAAGGCATGACGATATTCAAAAAATGCAAAGGGATGACACAAAAATTACAATCAACCCGATTTTTATTAAATAGTTGTAATTAAATAACTTTTATAAATATTAAAAAATTTATGCTTTAATTTCAATGGAAAAGATGACATTTACACATGCGAGACAATTGTTAAAGATGTCAACTAACGGTCAAATGAGTCAACTAACGATTTCCGCTAGTTTTGGGCACAACGAACTAATATGGAAACTAACGTACCCCAAGTACAAAATATTATAAACAAACATAGCTCAAACACTAATACACGGTAGCTAAGGAAAGTGCTTAAAAATTTAAAAGAAGGCACCAACATAATTTGAATTCGCACCTTCAAATGTAACAAACACAAATTCTTATTTACTTTTTAATTTTCACTAAATATTTCCCTTTACCTAAACATAAAGGTACCCAAAATTTGTACAATGCGAACTCAAGTAACACCACCACCTCAAATTTAGTATAAAAAAGCAATACGATAAAACTAAAGTATTCACAATAAACTAAATTTATATTGTTTGCAAACAACTTTGTTCCCCAACAATATTTAGCCACATTTTAGCTTGTGGCCTACATAATTGCTTCCACACAATTTAGTTTGTAAACAGAAAATCCCCACCTTTTCTCTAGAAAAAATAGTTCATAAATAAAATACAAAAGACATGTACAAAAAAAATTGGGGATCTATAATTGCCCAGGACGAACCTGTGTTGATCCAAAATAATATTTAGCCAAGTCAATCCTTATTTCCCAAACACGATTCAGATGAACTTAATTTCTACATAGGTCGAACCAAGACTTTAACATCCACCGTAACTAAGTAAAAAACCATATCAGAACATAAATTTGATCAAAAGACCCATATATTAAAAAAATGAATAAAACACCATACTTTACATTTTTTACTCTCTATGTCTCCCTTATCTAGAGCTTTCTATTGAATCATAGTGGGAGATGAGCTTATACATGTAACTTTTTTTACTCTACGTGCCCCCACTTTTTTTTACTCTCTACGTCTCCATTTCACTCGAATCATAACTTTTGTATGTGATCTATGGTGTCTGTACAAGATGAAATCTTACCAACAACAACATGTTGTTTCAAAACCATTGTTTGTAAGTACTTGACTTGTGACCAAGCCAAACGACCGGAATGGAGAGAAAAATAAATAAAAAAAACGAATACATAAAAAAATGATTAATACTAAAAACTATGAAAGTAAGATCAATAGATCGATACAAGAAAGATAAATGAGTTCCATTGCACGTAATTTACATCCTAAAAAATAATGAATATGAGACTTCGTAGAAATTAGGGAAAAAGTGGCCCAAAAATAAACTTTGGCAGCATCAAACTCTGTACCAATTTATCAAAGATAAATGCACGAACCTGAACCAAAAAAATAATGAACTGTAAGCATTCTTTGTGAAAACAACATTGGAACCATATCTTCCATTATTTATACTTTTCACATACTTGCATTATCAAAAATCCACAAAATCAATTAATAGGTTAAATAGAAGAAATTTCAACAAAAATGAATCGCGTGCATGGTTTTAAATAACGGTATCGGGTAACGTAACGGTTGCGGTATCGGTGTAACGGTATCGGGAGTATCGGACATAATGTAACGGGAATCGGTTACCGCAAGCATGAATTTTTTTTTACCATTCACAAATACCATAAACTAAAATGATACTTTTATTTTGACTCTATAATGTTGAATTTAATTAATATGTGGGTTCATTACATAGTATTAAAGAACATTAAAGCATTTTATTACTTAATTAAATACTAAAAACACATCATAAAAGGATTTTAACAACTAATAACATGCTTAAATTTAACAACTAATAACATACTTAAAGTCATTGCACAATTGTGAATCATTACCACCATACCACTAAACAAATATGATAATAAACTAAATTACATATATTATAAATGATTCCATGCTTTCACCACCAAAAAGAATGTCGTGGAGGGTCTCTAAGAATCTCCATATCATCATCATCATTATTAGCCCGTTCATACGGTTCATATCCAAGGTAATTAGAATGTGAAGTACTTGAATTAGATGCACCCATTCCAAAATTGCTACTTTCATTTGATGCCCCTTGTTGTGGAAAATAACCTTGGGGCACTGGCAGAACCATGTACCCATGTGGATAGTTCTCGGTAGATGAAACGGTATTATATGAAGGTTCAGGTGGATGAGGAGGATAATAATATTGTAATACCCCGTATTTTTATGCTATATTAATTTGGGGATTTATTAAATTTAATGTGACGGTTTATTTAATTTCGGAAATTAATTATGTAATAATTATTAACGTGACAAAAGTTAGTAATTATGGGAAACTTGTTGAATATTACTAATGAGCATAGTAATATATTATATTGGTTATATTGAATGTCATAAGTGAATTAAATGACTATTTCGGAAATTTAAGTCGAGACGTGCCCGTGTCACGTCGGGACTAATTTTGTTAAATAAAAAGTAAATATTTTATAAGTTGTTCGTATGGTCATTTTGAGTGCGCCAACGTGTCCGTAAGGGTCGAGATAGTCAGAAAAGTATACCCGGGGGTTTAGTTTGGGTCTCGGGGCGTTTTTAGGCCTAATTGGTGCCCCGGGAGAGCATTTTAGTCATTTTACATAAGTGGGTAATTAAACCCACGAATTTCAGCCAACCTATATCAGCCATTAGGTCAGACTCTTAGGGTTAGAACATTCACAAATCAAGTGACGGCCATTGGAGAAGAGAGGAGAGAGCTCCAAGGCAATCCAAGGCCAAAAAGCCACCGGTTTGCACCGCCACCACCACCACCGCGTAGATCACGAGTCGAGGAACGCAGCCATACCAAAATCAGCCGTGAATCTACATACCAAAATCCCAGGCAAGTGTTTAAACTTGCTATTTTCATTGATGCAATCTTCATGTTAGCTTAGGAATGAATTGTGATAAAAACTATGGAAGAAAACCCCATTTTTATAGGAGAACCCATGTAGTATTGATGTATATGTTGATTCTGGAAACCCTTGCCATGTAGAGATAATAATCCACAAAATTTAGTGATCGTAATAAAGAAATATTGGAGAAAGATTCATTAGAAATCTGTTTAAGAAAATTCTAGGGTTGTTGATAATTGGACATGATTTTAGGTTGAAAATCCATGTTTAATGATAGTTATACACATGCTTTACGTTATAAACACCTGGTATAATGTTATGATGATGATAGTAGGATTTTTGGGACGATTAGAATGGAAAAACATAGTTTTGGATGAAGAAGTTTGATGAATCCCGTAACTGCATTCTGCAGAATTTTGCCCAGACCTGCTTGATCGATTGATCGAGCCTAGAGCTTGGATTGATCGAAGATTCGATCGATCGAGCCCCAAGCTTCGATCGATCGACCCCTCCTGACAGACTCCTATTTCCCTTGTTTAATTAGTTAAATTAAGTTTATCGTGAAATGATTTTTGGGCATTCTAAATAAAATGATTTGGGAGACATTGATGACCAGTAGGGTATATGAAATAATGTTGGAACCTTTAATATTCAACGAGAATGATATTTATGGGATATTTACCTTAGGTTGTTAGATTTATGAATTTAAAGGGTGAGGTGCGTAAGAGAGTTACGTTGGAATCTAATAAAGTCACTTACAGAATTTCAGATTTGTGGGGATATAATCCACGAGTGTTAGGTAATAAGTGAGAAAACCCTTCGAGTTAAGGTTAGGAATACAACCTTATACGTAATTCTATAACTGTGAAATTAAGGATAAATGGTATAATTACGGGTGATGAGAAGAACCTATATTAATATGATAAAGTGGTATATTTATATGATTGTGTGTACATATATTATATGCATGTGAAAAATCATACCCACGCTACTTGCTATCCCTGAGGTTTCCGCGCTGGGACAAGTCTTATCTCGATGGGACCTTTATGGGGGATATTGACTTGTACCCTAGAAGATAGATATCCTTGGTACAGGCTATCGATGTGATAGTTCAGACGGTCCTAAGAGACGCCGGTATGGTCCATCCTCTTAGAGACTTGGAATCTATGCTTCGCCTCAATATTGTTTGTGTATTTATGTTAATACAATTCGAGAGTGATTCCGAATGTATTCCCCTTAATATGAGTGATATGGGGCTTTGGATAGTAGAGTATGCACGCACCATAGTTTTATTCGGGGTGCTGTTATATATATATATTATAGGAGTAGTTAATATATATATGAGATTATGAAATTTGAGACTGACTACTGTGATTTGATAAGTAGGACATGGTTGTTGACTCATATTATAAATACTTGTTTTGAGAAAGTATAAAATGTCACGGGTACTTTATAAATTTTTACGAAGTTAAAAATAGAGAACTTTGGCTACAAATTGGAACATCTTTTTAAATTGAAATCGTGTATTGTAAATCTTTCGAGTAATCTAAGTTAAGTTAAATCTTTTAGAAAGACTAGTATGATAAATGTTAAAACAAACCGTTGGGAAGGTTAGTGCGATAGGTGTGCACATTAGAAGAGAGGTGAGTATTTTCTCAAGAGAAGGACGTACTAATATGTTGTTGCATGGGCCTGTATCAATTTAAATACTTGCTAAACGTATTTTAAATCAAACACACTTTCGGGCTCTGACCCGTTTCTTTCTCTCTCTCTCTCTCTTGTATATATATGTATATTTTTAGGTGCCCAGCCACAGGGGCGTCTTGCTTAGGATCCCTTGAGAAGAACGAGCTGCAGCTTAGGTGGGAGTTGCAGGTCACTTGAGTAGACGGCTTCCGTTATTGACTCCACTCCTAGTACTCTCATTTATTGGGCACGTGTCGCCCCTTTTCATCATTTCATTTGTTGTTGGGACATTTATATTTCAGTTATTTCCGGTATTGTTCTATGGGTTTTATTCAGGATGGATTTGTGATTTTAGTTTCATATGTTGACATTCGATTGACGAATGTATTATGTTATTTGCCTTTTTGTGGTGTGATTCTTAATTGTAGAAATGTTGTTTTAAATAAATAAATCTTTTTCTTTAGTTAAAATTTGGAAAGTTTGTATGAAAAATGTTTTTGACACTTAGCTTAATTATTTAGGGTGTTAAATTGGAAAATTTATTTTATCGACAGTGATGCTGAGAATGAACCAACTGTTAACCTTGATTTAATTTAATAAAGGAGTGATCGCCCGGTATTTAATTAGGCGGGGTGTCACAGGTGGTATCATAGCATCAGGTTCTAGTGTCCTTTAGGATCTGTGCAACTTATTATGCTTTCAGCGTTACTTTCTTTGATATAGAGCCCTAATACTAGGAACGTTGTGTTTATCTCTATACATCGGAAATTCGTACTTCTGCTATTTGTTTATTTGAATGATGAACTCATCCAAATTAGTCAAATTTTCAGATGGATCGTCAAGATGAACTAGATAAGACGGTTAAGGGAGTCATCAAGCAAGATCGACTCACACCTAAGGTATCCCCAGGGAGAGTATCAACCGTCGAGTTAGCAAGTATCGTGGCACAAGCAGTTACCACTGCAGTTCTACAATACCAAGAACGCATCCTACAACTTAACGGAGGCAAAAGACCTAGAGAGGTTAACCTAGTGCATGTGACTGACGTTGAGAATTATGCGAAGGCACCAAATCTGCGACAACAAAACAATCAAGATAGATTCAGTTCCAGTAGTAACGAGATTTATGTACATAGACAAAAGTGTCAGGGACAACGAAGCCAGGTTCAGAATGAAATCACCAAGAGGTGTTTCGGTTGTGGAATGGAGGACCACAAACGTAAATCTTGTCTGAATCAGACTGGGGATAAACTACAACCTGACCGACAAAGAATTTCGAAACTCTGCTATAAATGTGTACAACCGGGTCACAAGTGGATGGATTATCCTCGCCCTGGCATAGTTTTTCCGCTGATTTCCCCTCAAGGCCAGCAAGACCAGGGAAAAAGAGAGACTAGTCAATACCGTAAGGAAGGGAAGCAATTTCGGGGGAGGTGTTTCCAATGTGGCAGGAATGGCCATAGGCGTCAAAATTGTCCAGAGAAGAATAGGGCCCCACGGCAGGAATGTGCTGACAATGTACCCCAGAAGCCAACTCCGCCACCCTTTCCAACAGCCTCAGTTCAGCAGAGAAAGCTACATGGCGGACGTGTCTATAATTTCCCACAGGCAGCAACCCCGCAGGCACCACCCGCGGTTGAGGGTATGTTTTTCTATCCATGTTACTATGAGTCGAGATTTGTTTGTTACGAGTGAAACGCATTATTTTATAAGCTATTTTTTTTTGCGAAAGCCTTAGGGTTGTTAGCCACAGCAGAGAGCTCAGTGACGTGTGTATACTCACCATCTTGGGAATGGGTCTCTTATTTTTTCTTTATATGCCCGGGAGTGGGGGTAGAGATTGGTAGCTTGGTATTACCTGTATATATGTTAGTCTTAGATATGCATTAGCATGATGTTATATTCAGTATGGATTGGCTCGCCGCTTATAGAGCCATGATTATCTACTTCGGTGGAGCATTGTTTTTGCCATTTCGGGGCAAGAGATGTTTGTAGTGGCGATGCCTCGCCCAGAGGGAGGTTCGACCGCTCATTTGTATTACATAGAGGAGGATACCTCTAAGGAGGTTGTGATTCCCTTAGATTCGATCCCTGTTGTCAGGGAGTATTCCAATGTGTTTCAGGAGATACCTGGCCTACCGCCCAGTCGTGAGATAGACTTTGTTATAGATTTATTGCCAGATTCGAGACCTATAGCACGCGCACCGTACCGTATGGCTCCAGCAGAGATGCGAGAGCTACGAGATCAGATAGAGCAGCTGTTAGGTCAGGGCTTCATTCGTAGGAGTACCTCACCTTGGGGAGCTCCAGTTTTGTTTGTGAAGAAGAGAGATGGTTCACTGAGATTGTGTGTGGACTACCGGGAATTGAACAAGGTCACGATACGGAATAAGTATTCGTTGCCTCGAATCGATGATCTGTTCGACTAGTTGAGGGGAGCAACTTTCTTTTCGAAGATAGATCTGAGGTCGGGGTACCATCAGTTACGTATTAGAGAGCAGGATGTTTCAAAGACTGCCTTCTTATCGAGATATGGGTCCTACGAGTTTAGGGTAATGCCGTTCGGACTCACAAATGCTCCAACCGTTTTCATGGACTTAATGAATCGAGTATTCAGAGAATTCTTGGATCAGTTTGTCATCGTCTTCATAGATGATATCTTGATATATTCACACTCCGAGGAGGAGCATGCCGAGCACTTGAGGCAAGTTCTTCAGACTCTACGAGAGCATCAGTTGTATGCTAAGTACGAGAAGTGTGGATTCTGGTTGCGAGAGGTACAGTTCTTGGACCATGTTGTTTCTGAGCAAGGGATAGCAGTTGACCCGAGCAAAGTGTCAGCGGTGAGGGAGTGGGGACAGCCCATGACACCGACAGAAGTGCGTAGTTTCTTGGGATTAGCTGGATACTACAGGAGATTCATTCGGGGATTCTCCAAAATAGCGGGTCCATTGACGAATCTGACTCGCAAAGGGGTACCATATGTTTGGGATGATGCTTGTCAGTTGGATTTCGACGAGCTGAAGGACAAGCTTACTTCAGCACCAGTCCTTGCCTTACCGAAATCGGGTGTGGAGTACCTGGTTTATACCGATGCGTCTTTACGGGGACTTGGAGGTGTACTCCAGCAGGAGGAGAAGGCTATAGCTTTTGCTTCCCACAAACTTAAGCCGCATGAGAAGAATGACCCCACCCACGACCTGGAGTTAGCAGCGGTCGTCTTTGCATTGAAGATTTGGAGGCACTACTTATTGGGTGAGAAATTTCGTTTGTTCACAGACCATAAGTCACTGCAGTACCTATTCACTCAGCGAGAGCTGAATATGCGTCAGCGCAGATGGCTAGAGTTTGTGAAGGAATACCATCTCGATATACAGTATCATCCGGGGAAGGCCAACGTAGTTGCTGATGCGTTGAGCCGTAGACCGGTAGACGATGTAGCAGAGTGGAAGGAATTGGGTCACCAAGACGCAGTGGCACAATTTTTCATATCCGTAATGTCGGTCACGCCCGAGATTGTTACAAGGGTGATACAGGCACAGACTACATACCCGTTTTTCCAGGAGCAGATTGTGCGACTTCTAGCCGAGGGTGCTGAGTCCTATTCTGTTAGTTTTGATGGAGGTTTGCGGTTTAATGGGAGATTGGTGGTTCCAGAAGGCGCGGAATTACGTCATGAAGTGATGACTCATTCTCACGGGTCCCGATTTGCAGTACATCCGGGAGGTGATAAGATGTACCAGGACATGAGGCGTCAATACTAGTGGAGTGGGATGAAGAAGGACATCGCCGAGTTTGTGTCCAACTGTCCTACCTGCCAGCTGGTGAAGGTGGACCACCAGAAACCGTCAGGATTGCTTCAGCCGTTGGAAGTACCCGCGTGGAAGTGGGAGAGTATTTCCATGGATTTCATTACAGGGTTGCCTACATCACAGCGGGGCCACGATTCTATCTGGGTGATTGTAGACCGTTTGACCAAGGTGGATCATTTTCTGCCAGTGAGGACAGATTATACCACGGGTTAGTATGCTCAGTTGTTCATCGCTGAGATTGTCAGATTACATGGGGTGCCCCTGAATATTGTGTCAGATAGGGATAAGATTTTTGTCTCACGTTTCTGGGAAAGTTTTCAGGAGGCTATGGGTACTGAGTTGAGGTTGAGTTCAGCTTACCACCCACAGACAGATGGACAGACAGAGCGTACTAATCAGATGTTAGAGGATATGCTACGCATGTGTGTTCTCGATTTTGGAGGAGGTTGGGAACCACATCTTCCACTGGTAGAGTTTGCTTATAATAACTCTTATCAGTTTACGATTGGCATGGCTCCATTTGAGGCTTTGTATGGCAGGCCTTGTCGTTCTCCAACCTGTTGGCTCGAGGTGGGGGACAACAAGTTGCTAGGACCAGAAGTGATTCAAGAGACCTCCGCGAGGATTGAGATAATTAGGAGTCGTATTCGGGTAGCCCAAGACAGGCAGAAGAGCTACGCCGATGCGAAACGGTTCTTCCGGGAGTTTAATGTGGGAGATCAAGTGTTATTGCGTGTATCTCCTATGAAGGGAGTGATGAGGTTCGGGAAGAAGGGGAAGTTGGCCCCGAGGTACGTAGGACCATTTCCCATCATCGAGAGGATTGGGCCGGTAGCATACAGGTTGGGATTGCCAGAACATTTACATCGCATACACGATGTATTCCACATCTCGTCGTTGAGACGATATCTTCAGGATGATTTGGCCCATACTCACATTGCGATAGATGAGATTGACTTACAGTCTGATAGCTCTTACGAAGAGAGACCAGTGGCTATTCTAGACTATAGTGAGAGGAGATTGAGGTCGAAAATAGTTCCACTTGTGCGAGTCCAGTGGGAGCATCATAATGTGGAGGAATCCACTTGGGAGCGTGAGGCAGATATGCGCGAGAGATATCCAGAGTTGTTTTTACCTGGTATGCCTTATTTTCCGAATTTCGGGACAAAATTCCGTTATTAGGGGGGAAGTATGTAATACCCCGTATTTTTATGCTATATTAATTTAGGGATTTATTAATTTTAATGTGACGGTTTATTTAATTCCGAAAATTAATTATGTAATAATTATTAACGTGACAAAAGTTAGTAATTATGGGAAACTTGTTGAATATTACTAATGAGCATAGTAATATATTATATTGGTTATATTGAATGTCATAAGTGAATTAAATGATTATTTCGGAAATTTAAGTCGAGACGTGCCTGTGTCACGTCGGGACTAATTTTGTTAAATAAAAAGTAAATATTTTATAAGTTGTTCGTATGGTCGTTTTGAGTGCGCCAACGCATCCGGAAGGGTCGAGATAGTCAGAAAAGTATACCCGGGGGTTTAGTTTGGGTCTCGGGGCGTTTTTAGGCCTAATTGGTGCCCCGGGAGGGCATTTTAGTCATTTTACATAAGTGGGTAATTAAACCCACGAATTTCAGCCAACCTATATCAGCCATTAGGTCAGCCTCTTAGGGTTAGAACATTCACAAATCAAGTGACAGCCATTGGAGAAGAGAGGAGAGAGCTCCAAGGCAATCCAAGGCCAAAAAGCCACCGGTTTGCACCGCCACCACCACCACCGCGTAGATCACGAGTCGAGGAACACAGCCATACCAAAATCAGCCGTGAATCTGCATACCAAAATCCCAGGCAAGTGTTTAAACTTGCTATTTTCGTTGATGCAATCTTCATGTTAGCTTAGGAATGAATTGTGATAAAAACTATGGAAGAAAACCCCATTTTTATAGGAGAACCCATGTAGTATTGATGTATATGTTGATTCTGGAAACCCTTGCCATGTAGAGGTAATAATCCATGAAATTTGGTGATCATAATAAAGAAATATTGGAGAAAGATTCATTAGAAATCTGTTTAAGAAAATTCTAGGGTTGTTGATAATTGGACATGATTTTAGGTTGAAAATCCATGTTTAATGAGAGTTATACACATGCTTTACGTTATAAACACCTGGTATAGTGTTATGATGATGATAGTAGGATTTTTAGGACGATTAGAATGGAAAAACATAGTTTTGGATGAAGAAGTTTGATGAATCCCGTAACTGCATTCTGCAGAATTTTGCCCAGACCTGCTTGATCGATCGATCGAGCCTAGAGCTTCAATCGATCGAAGGTTCGATCGATCGAGCCCCAAGCTTCGATCGATCGACCCCTCCTGACAGACTCCTATTTCCCTTGTTTAATTAGTTAAATTAAGTTTATCGTGAAATGATTTTTGGGCATTCTAAATAAAATGATTTGGGAGACATTGAGGACCAGTAGGGTATATGAAATAATGTTGGAACCTTTTATTTTCAACGAGAATGATATTTATGGGATATTTACCTTAGGTTGTTAGATTTATGAATTTAAAGGGTGAGGTGCGTAAGAGAGTTACGTTGGAATCTAATAAAGTCACTTACAGAATTTCAGATTTGTGGGGATATAATCCATGAGTGTTAAGTAATAAGTGAGAAAACCCTTCGAGTTAAGGTTAGGAATAAAACCTTATACGTAATTCTATAACTGTGAAATTAAGGATAAATGGTATAATTACGGGTGATGAGAAGAACCTATACTAATATGATAAAGTGGTATATTTATATGATTGTGTGTACATATATTATATGCATGTGAAAAATCATACCCACGCTACTTGCTATCCCTGAGGTTTCCGCGCTGGGACAAGTCTTATCTCGATGGGACCTTTATGGGGGATATTGACTTGTATCCTAGAAGATAGATATCCTTGGTACAGGCTATCGATGTGATAGTTCAGACGGTCCTAAGAGACGCCAGTATGTGCCATCCTCTTAGAGACTTGGAATCTATGCTTCGCCTCAATATTGTTTGTGTATTTATGTTAATACAATTCGAGAGTGATTCTGAATGTATTCCCCTTAATATGAGTGATATGGGGCTTTGGATAGTAGAGTATGCACGCACCATAGTTTTATTCGGGGTGCTGTTATATATATATATTATACGAGTAGTTAATATATATATGAGATTATGAAATTTGAGACTGACTACTGTGATTTGATAAGTAGGACATGGTTGTTGACTCATATTATAAATACTTGTTTTGAGAAAGTATAAAATGTCACGGGTACTTTATAAATTTTTACGAAGTTAAAAATAGAGAACTTTGGCTACAAATTGGAACATCTTTTTAAATTGAAATCGTGTATTGTAAATATTTCGAGTAATCTAAATTAAGTTAAATCTTTTAGAAAGACTAGTATGATAAATGTTAAAACAAACCGTTGGGAAGGTTAGTGCGATAGGTGTGCACATTAGAAGAGAGGTGAGTATTTTCTCAAGAGAGGGACGTACTAATATGTTGTTGCATTGGCCTGTATCAATTTAAATACTTGCTAAACGTATTTTAAATCAAACACACTTTCGGGGTCTGACCCATTTCTTTTTCTCTCTCTCTCTTGTTTATATATGTATATTTTTAGGTGCCCAGCCACAGGGGCGTCTTGCTTAGGATCCCTTGAGAAGAACGAGCTGCAGCTTAGGTGGGAGTTGTAGGTCACTTGAGTAGACGGCTTTCGTTATTGACTCCACTCCTAGTACTCTCATTTATTGGGCACGTGTCGTCCCTTTTCATCATTTCATTTGTTGTTGGGACATTTATATTTCAGTTATTGTTGGAATTTGAGGGTCCCCGGATTTTAAAAAACTTCTTTTCAATTAAAATCAAACTCGTAATTTCCTTTTAAAAATATGCGGAAGCGTAAACGTTGAATGATGTGATGGTTCAACTCAAATACAAAAATTCCAATTTTAACATAAACAAAAATAAAGTGAGAATTAACTAAAACAAACTAAGTAATTAATTTACACTTTAAACGATTAAGTCCAATTAAATCCAAGTCCTAGAATTTGCCTAAATTATGATTGTTCATATTTCCAAGTTAGGCCAAACCAAATTAATGCAAGTGACTTGAATTACACAATTTTACCCAATATTAAATTAAAGTCCAATTTTAATATAGTGTGATAATTAAACCGAATTTTATCTTGAATTAAACCTAAAGCATGCGTTCTAAATTTTGTGCAAGATAAAAATAAACAATGTCACACTACGCCGCGATGTACGAGGAAAAACCCAAAACGGAAAAAAACCTCGGACGGCCCTAGCCACAAGTCCACTAGATACGGAATTATACAAATACAAGACAAAAGACTTACATCCTCGACTAGAACCCTCTCAAGCCTTGTCGCTCCTTCTTGTAGAAACCTCTTCCTAGCGGACAACCACGGAGCTCCACCGCGATCTCAGAATCCACCGATAGGACTTTGTATGGTCACCGTCACCCAAGCTTGGAGCCTTTCTCCAAGTGAGTAATACCGTAACAAACTTCTTCTTCTTTGTGATGGTATGTAGAAGGAAACCCGAAACGTCTCTTTTTCAATTCGGTAGAGAAAACTGGTGCCAAAACTCCAAGTAAAGATATGTATATAGAACTTGGATAAACAACTATTGGGTGTAAACACTAGAGTGTGTAGGATTTTTTCATTAAAGAATAACACTCAAAACTTGATCTTTTTCCTTAAACAAATTTTGTCTCAAAACACTCTCTAGGACTTTGTATGGTATGAAAAAGATTCCCTTTCAAAAGTGATTCCCGTAAAGCCTTAAAAAATCAGTTAAGAAACAAGTGGGATAATGGGTTGAAAACTGCCAAAAACTGCTCAAAACTGTTCCCGCCTGGCATCTCGTTCGAACGAACTTGACTCTCGTTCGAACGAACTTGACTCTCGTTCGAACGAGACTTCTAACGATCGACCAAACTGGGCTCGTTAGTAACTCGTTAGATATCTCGTTAGAACGACCAAACTCGTTCAAACGACATATCGAACGACTGACCAGTTTAGGGTCGTTGGCAAACTCATTCGAACGAAACCTCGTTAGAACGAAAAACTCGTTCGAACGACATATCGAACGACTGACCAGTTTAGGTTCGTTGGCAAACTCGTTTGAACGAAACCTGGTTCGAACGAAAAACTCGTTTGAACGAGACTTCGAACGACTTCCAGAAATTTTTGATAAATTTAATTTTTGGCCCAGAAACTTTATGTACTTTATTTTAAAGTTTCAATTAAATTATTCTGAAAGTAAAACATGGTTTTTATTATACCTAACACCCAATAAATATTGTTCCAAGCTCCTATATAAATATAATTACATTCATACCTTGGGAGCATGGAACCTTAGATGATGACGTAGAAACGAGGCACGCAAACCGGCATTTTGATGAAGCTTTATATTCTTTGCCGCTACGTCTTCAACACACACTTCATAGGCTTGAGAGTATTACAATAAATCACTAACCTATGAATAAATGTTTTTGTCCAGAATTGAGCCAAAACTATATATGGACTCAATTGGAAATTTGTGTCCTTACAAATCTCCCCCTTTGGCTATTCTGGGACAAAAACCAAAACAAAAATCCTAAAGGGCCGTCAAGCTCACTAGACTCAAAACATAACCTCCCCAAACTTGACTCAACCCAAGGATTAAACTCTTTGCCTTTTAAAGATTCCGCTTTAGTTGAATGCCTGCACACTTAAGCAAACTCATCAAATGCAAAGGGAATATCAAAATATTAAATGCAATTAAATAATTACTCCCCCTAAAATAATTCTCCCCTTTATCAAACAAATGACATTTACTTAGAAAGACGTCTCCCCCTAAGATAAATCTCCCCCAAACTAAGATACAATAATAATAGGTTTAGATACCACTTGTTGGAATTTGAGGGTCCCCGGATTTTAAAAAACTTCTTTTCAATTAAAATCAAACTCGTAATTTCCTTTTAAAAATATGCGGAAGCGTAAACGTTGAATGATGTGATGGTTCAACTCAAATACTAAAATTCCAATTTTAACATAAACAAAAATAAAGTGAGAATTAACTAAAACAAACTAAGTAATTAATTTACACTTTAAACGATTAAGTCCAATTAAATCCAAGTCCTAGAATTTGCCTAAATTATGATTGTTCATATTTCCAAGTTAGGCCAAACCAAATTAATGCAAGTGACTTGAATTACACAATTTTACCCAATATTAAATTAAAGTCCAATTTTAATATAATGTGATAATTAAACCGAATTTTATCTTGAATTAAACTTAAAGCATGCGTTCTAAATTTTGTGCAAGATAAAAATAAACAATGTCACACTACGCCACGATGTACGAGGAAAAACCCAAAATGGGAAAAAACCTCGGACGGCCCTAGCCACAAGTCCACTAGATACGGAATTATACAAATACAAGACAAAAGACTTACATCCTCGACTAGAACCCTCTCAAGCCTTATCGCTCCTTCTTGTAGAAACCTCTTCCTAGCGGACAACCACGGAGCTCCACCGCGATCTCGGAATCCACCGATAGGACTTTGTATGGTCACCGTCACCCAAGCTTGGAGCCTTTCTCCAAGTGAGTAATACCGCAACAAACTTCTTCTTCTTTGTGATGGGATGTAGAAGGAAACCCGAAACGTCTCTTTTTCAATTCGGTAGAGAAAACCGGTGCCAAAACTCCAAGTAAAGATATGTATATAGAACTTGGATAAACAACTATTGGGTGTAAACACTAGAGTGTGTAGGATTTTTTCATTAAAGAATAACACTCAAAACTTGATCTTTTTCCTTAAACAAATTTTGTCTCAAAACACTCTCTAGGAGTTTGTATGGTATGAAAAAGATTCCCCTTCAAAAGTGATTCTCGTCCTTAATAAAGCCTTAAAAAATCAGTTAAGAAACAAGTGGGATAATGGGGTGAAAACTGCCAAAAACTGCTCAAAACTGTTCCCGCCTGGCAACTCGTTCGAACGAACTTGACTCTCGTTCGAACGAGACTTCTAACGAGCGACCAGACTGGGCTCGTTAGAAACTCGTTAGATATCTCGTTAGAACGACCAAACTCGTTCGAACGACATATCGAACGACTGACCAGTTTAGGGTCGTTGGCAAACTCGTTCGAACGAAACCTCGTTAGAAAGAAAAACTCGTTCGAACGACATATCGAACGACTGACCTGTTTAGGTTCGTTGGCAAACTCGTTCGAACGAAACCTGGTTCGAACGAAAAACTCGTTCGGACGAGACTTCGAACGACTTCCAAAATTTTTTGATAAATTCAATTTTTGGCCCAGAAACTTTATGTACTTTATTTTAAAGTTTCAATTAAATTATTATGAAAGTAAACCATGTTTTTTATTATACCTAACACCCAATAATATTGTTCCAAGATCCTATATAAATATAATTACATTCATACCTTGGGAGCATGGAACCTTAGATGATGACGTAGAAACGAGGCACGCAAACCGGCATTTTAATGAAGCTTTATATTCTTTGCCGCTATGTCTTCAACACACACTTCATAGGCTTGAGAGTATTACAATAAATCACTAACCTATGAATAAATGTTTTTGTCCGGAATTGAGCCAAAACTATATATGGACTCAATTGGAAATTTGTGTCCTTACAAATCTCCCCCTTTGGCTATTCCGGGACAAAAACCAAAACAAAAATCGTAAAGGGCCGTCAAGCTCACTAGACTCAAAACATAACCCGCCCAAACTTGACTCAACCCAAGGATTAAACTATTTGCCTTTTAAAGATGCCGCTTTAGTAGAATGCCTGCACACTTAAGCAAACTCATCAAATGCATAGGGAATATCAAAATATTAAATGCAATTAAATAATTACTCCCCCTAAAATAATTCTCCCATTTATCAAACAAATGACATTTACTTAGAAAGACGTCTCCCCCTAAGATAAATCTCCCCCAAACTAAGATACAATAATAATAGGTTTAGATACCACTTGTTGGAATTTGAGGGTCCCCGGATTTTAAAAAACTTCTTTTCAATTAAAATCAAACTCGTAATTTCCTTTTAAAAATATGCGAAAGCGTAAACGTTGAATGATGTGATGGTTCAACTCAAATACTAAAATTCCAATTTTAACATAAACAAAAATAAAGTGAGAATTAACTAAAACAAACTAAGTAATTAATTTACACTTTAAAGGATTAAGTCCAATTAAATCCAAGTCCTAGAATTTGCCTAAATTATGATTGTTCATATTTCCAAGTTAGGCCAAACCAAATTAATGCAAGTGAGTTGAATTACACAATTTTACCCAATATTAAATTAAAGTCCAATTTTAATATAGTGTGATAATTAAACCGAACTTTATCTTAAATTAAACCTAAAGCATGCGTTCTAAATTTTGTGCAAGATAAAAATAAACAATGTCACACTACGCCGCGATGTACGAGGAAAAACCCAAAACGGGAAAAAACCTCGGACGGCCCTAGCCACAAGTCCACTAGATACGGAATTATACAAATACAAGACAAAAGACTTACATCCTCGACTAGAACCCTCTCAAGCCTTGTCGCTCCTTCTTGTAGAAACCTCTTCCTAGCGGACAACCATGGAGCTCCACCGCGATCTCGGAATCCACCGATAGGACTTTGTATGGTCACCGTCACCCAAGCTTGGAGCCTTTCTCCAAGTGAGTAATACCGCAACAAACTTCTTCTTCTTTGTGATGGGATGTATAAGGACACCCGAAACGTCTCTTTTTCAATTCGGTAGAGAAAATCGGTGCCAAAACTCCAAGTAAAGATATGTATATAGAACTTGGATAAACAACTATTGGGTGTAAACACTAGAGTGTGTAGGATTTTTTCATTAAAGAATAACACTCAAAACTTGATCTTTTTCCTAAAACAAATTTTGTCTCAAAACACTCTCTAGGAGTTTGTATGGTATGAAAAAGATTCCCCTTCAAAAGTGATTCCCGTCCTTAATAAAGCCTTAAAAAATCAGTTAAGAAACAAGTGGGATAATGGGGTGAAAACTGACAAAAATGCTCAAAACTGTTCCCGCCTGGCATCTCGTTCGAACGAACTTGACTCTCGTTCGAACGAGACTTCTAACGAGCGACCAGACTGGGCTCGTTAGAAACTCGTTAGATATCTCGTTAGAACGACCAAACTCGTTCGAACGACATATCGAACGACTGACCAGTTTAGGGTCGTTGGCAAACTCGTTCGAATGAAACCTCGTTAGAACGAAAAACTCGTTCGAACGACATATCGAACGACTGACTAGTTTAGGTTCGTTGGCAAACTCGTTCGAACGAAACCTGGTTCGAACGAAAAACTCGTTCGGACGAGACTTCGAACGACTTCCAAATTTTTTTGATAAATTCAATTTTTGGCCCAGAAAGTTTATGTACGTTATTTTAAAGTTTCAATTAAATTATTCTGAAAGTAAAACATGGTTTTTATTATACCTAACACCCAATAAATATTGTTCCAAGCTCCTATATAAATATAATTACATTCATACCTTCGGAGCATGGAACCTTAGATGATGACGTAGAAACGAGGCACGCAAACCGGCATTTTGATGAAGCTTCATATTCTTTGCCGCTACGTCTTCAACACACACTTCATAGGCTTGAGAGTATTACAATAAATCACTAACCTATGAATAAATGTTTTTGTCCGGAATTGAGCCAAAACTATATATGGACTCAATTGGAAATTTGTGTCCTTACAAATCTCCCCCTTTGGCTATTCCGGGACAAAAACCAAAACAAAAATCCTAAAGGGCCGTCAAGCTCACTAGACTCAAAACATAATCCGCCCAAACTTGACTCAACCCAAGGATTAAACTCTTTGCCTTTTAAAGATGCCGCTTTAGTAGAATGCCTGCACACTTAAGCAAACTCATCAAATGCATAGGGAATATCAAAATATTAAATGCAATTAAATAATTACTCCCCCTAAAATAATTCTCCCCTTTATCAAACAAATGGCATTTACTTAGAAAGACGTCTCCCCCTAAGATAAATCTCCCCCAAACTAAGATACAATAATAATAGGTTTAGATACCACTTGTTGGAATTTGAGGGTCCCCCGATTTTAAAAAACTTCTTTTCAATTAAAATCAAACTCGTAATTTCCTTTTAAAAATATGCGGGAGCGTAAACGTTGAATGATGTGATGGTTCAACTCAAATACTAAAATTCCAATTTTAACATAAACAAAAATAAAGTGAGAATTAACTAAAACAAACTAAGTAATTAATTTACACTTTAAAGGATTAAGTCCAATTAAATCCAAGTCTTAGAATTTGCCTAAATTATGATTGTTCATATTTCCAAGTTAGGCCAAACCAAATTAATGCAAGTGACTTGAATTACACAATTTTACCCAATATTAAATTAAAGTCCAATTTTAATATAGTGTGATAATTAAACTGAATTTTATCTTGAATTAAACCTAAAGCATGCGTTCTAAATTTTGTGCAAGATAAAAATAAACAATGTCACACTACGCCGCGATGTACGAGGAAAAACCCAAAACGGGAAAAAACCTCGGACGGCCCTAGCCACAAGTCCACTAGATACGGAATTATACAAATACAAGACAAAAGACTTACATCCTCGACTAGAACCCTCTCAAGCCTTGTCGCTCCTTCTTGTAGAAACCTCTTCCTAGCGGACAACCACGGAGCTCCACCGCGATCTCGGAATCCACCGATAGGACTTTGTATGGTCACCGTCACCCAAGCTTGGAGCCTTTCTCCAAGTGACTAATACCGCAACAAACTTCTTCTTCTTTGTGATGGGATGTAGAAGGACACCCGAAACGTCTCTTTTTCAATTCGGTAGAGAAAACGGGTGCCAAAACTCCAAGTAAAGATATGTATATAGAACTTGGATAAACAACTATTGGGTGTAAACACTAGAGTGTGTAGGATTTTTTCATTAAAGAATAACACTCAAAACTTGATCTTTTTCCTTAAACAAATTTTGTCTCAAAACACTCTCTAGGAGTTTGTATGGTATGAAAAAGATTCCCCTTCAAAAGTGATTCCCGTCCTTAATAAAGCCTTAAAAAATCAGTTAAGAAACAAGTGGGATAATGGGGTGAAAACTGCCAAAAATGCTCAAAACTGTTCCCGCCTGGCATCTCGTTCGAACGAGACTTCTAACGAGCGACCAGACTGGGCTCGTTAGAAACTCGTTAGATATCTCGTTAGAACGACCAAACTCGTTCAAACGACATATCGAACGACTGACCAGTTTAGGGTCGTTGGCAAACTCGTTCGAACGAAACCTCGTTAGAACGAAAAACTCGTTCGAACGACATATCGAACGACTGACTAGTTTAGGTTCGTTGGCAAACTCGTTCGAACGAAACCTGGTTCGAACGAAAAACTCGTTCGGACGAGACTTCGAACGACTTCCAAAATTTTTTGATAAATTCAATTTTTGGCCCAGAAAGTTTATGTACGTTATTTTAAAGTTTCAATTAAATTATTCTGAAAGTAAAACATGGTTTTTATTATACCTAACACCCAATAAATATTGTTCCAAGCTCCTATATAAATATAATTACATTCATACCTTCGGAGCATGGAACCTTAGATGATGACGTAGAAACGAGGCACGCAAACCGGCATTTTGATGAAGCTTCATATTCTTTGCCCCTACGTCTTCAACACACACTTCATAGGCTTGAGAGTATTACAATAAATCACTAACCTATGAATAAATGTTTTTGTCCGGAATTGAGCCAAAACTATATATGGACTCAATTGGAAATTTGTGTCCTTACAAATCTCCCCCTTTGGCTATTCCGGGACAAAAACCAAAACAAAAATCCTAAAGGGCCGTCAAGCTCACTAGACTCAAAACATAATCCGCCCAAACTTGACTCAACCCAAGGATTAAACTCTTTGCCTTTTAAAGATGCCGCTTTAGTAGAATGCCTGCACACTTAAGCAAACTCATCAAATGCATAGGGAATATCAAAATATTAAATGCAATTAAATAATTACTCCCCCTAAAATAATTCTCCCCTTTATCAAACAAATGGCATTTACTTAGAAAGACGTCTCCCCCTAAGATAAATCTCCCCCAAACTAAGATACAATAATAATAGGTTTAGATACCACTTGTTGGAATTTGAGGGTCCCCCGATTTTAAAAAACTTCTTTTCAATTAAAATCAAACTCGTAATTTCCTTTTAAAAATATGCGGGAGCGTAAACATTGAATGATGTGATGGTTCAACTCAAATACTAAAATTCCAATTTTAACATAAACAAAAATAAAGTGAGAATTAACTAAAACAAACTAAGTAATTAATTTACACTTTAAAGGATTAAGTCCAATTAAATCCAAGTCTTAGAATTTGCCTAAATTATGATTGTTCATATTTCCAAGTTAGGCCAAACCAAATTAATGCAAGTGACTTGAATTACACAATTTTACCCAATATTAAATTAAAGTCCAATTTTAATATAGTGTGATAATTAAACTGAATTTTATCTTGAATTAAACCTAAAGCATGCGTTCTAAATTTTGTGCAAGATAAAAATAAACAATGTCACACTACGCCGCGATGTACGAGGAAAAACCCAAAATGGGAAAAAACCTCGGACGGCCCTAGCCACAAGTCCACTAGATACGGAATTATACAAATACAAGACAAAAGACTTACATCCTCGACTAGAACCCTCTCAATCCTTGTCGCTCCTTCTTGTAGAAACCTCTTCCTAGCGGACAACCACGGAGCTCCACCGCGATCTCGGAATCCACCGATAGGACTTTGTATGGTCACCGTCACCCAAGCTTGGAGCCTTTCTCCAAGTGACTAATACCGCAACAAACTTCTTCTTCTTTGTGATGGGATGTAGAAGGACACCCGAAACGTCTCTTTTTCAATTCGGTAGAGAAAACGGGTGCCAAAACTCCAAGTAAAGATATGTATATAGAACTTGGATAAATAACTATTGGGTGTAAACACTAGAGTGTGTAGGATTTTTTCATTAAAGAATAACACTCAAAACTTGATCTTTTTCCTTAAACAAATTTTGTCTCAAAACACTCTCTAGGAGTTTGTATGGTATGAAAAAGATTCCCCTTCAAAAGTGATTCCCGTCCTTAATAAAGCCTTAAAAAATCAGTTAAGAAACAAGTGGGATAATGGGGTGAAAACTGCCAAAAATGCTCAAAACTGTTCCCGCCTGGCATCTCGTTCGAACGAACTTGACTCTCGTTCGAACGAGACTTCTAACGAGCGACCAGACTGGGCTCGTTAGAAACTCGTTAGATATCTCGTTAGAACGACCAAACTCGTTCGAACGACATATCGAACGACTGACCAGTTTAGGGTCGTTGGCAAACTCGTTCGAACGAAACCTCGTTAGAACGAAAAACTCGTTCGAACGACATTTCGAACGACTGACCAGTTTAGGTTCATTGGCAAACTCGTTCAAACGAAACCTGGTTCGAACGAAAAACTCGTTCGAACGAGACTTCGAACGACTTCCAGAAATTTTTGATAAATTCAATTTTTGGCCCAGAAACTTTATGTACTTTATTTTAAAGTTTTGAATTAAATTATTCTGAAAGTAAAACATGGTTTTTATTATACCTAACACCCAATAAATATTGTTCCAAGCTCCTATGTAAATATAATTACATTCATACCTTGGGAGCATGGAACCTTAGATGATGACGTAGAAACGAGGCACGCAAACCGACATTTTGATGAAGCTTTATATTCTTTGCCACTACGTCTTCAACACACACTTCATAGGCTTGAGAGTATTACAATAAATCACTAACCTATGAATAAATGTTTTTGTCCGGAATTGAGCCAAAACTATATATGGACTCAATTGGAAATTTGTGTCCTTACAGTTATTTCCGGTATTGTTCTATGGGATTTATTCAGGATGGATTTGTGATTTTAGTTTCATATGTTGACATTCGATTGACGAATGTATTATGTTATTTGGCTTTTTGTGGTGTGATTCTTAATTGTAGAAATGTTTTTTTAAATAAATAAATCTTTTTCTTTAATTAAAATTTGGAAAGTTTGTATGAAAAATGTTTTTGGCACTTAGCTTAATTATTTAGGGTGTTAAATTGGAAAATTTATTTTATCGACAGTGATGCTGAGAATGAACCAACTGTTAACCTTGATTTAATTTAATAAAGGAGTGATCGCCCGGTATTTAATTAGGCGGGGTGTCACAAATATCACCCGGCGGGTGGATAATAGTGTTGTGGTGGTGGGGGATAATATGAGAATTCATGGGGATGGGGATACGTGGGTTGTTCTTGTGGGTTTCTTCTTTGTGCTTGTGGGTTTCTTCTTTCGTTTCCACGAACTCCAAGATCAAGTTCAACAAAACAGTTTTCTAAATTATCTCCCATTGGACGACGTGTACGCCTTCGTGTCCCATCCCATGGTTGAAGATTTTGTCTATCCTCCAAATTGTCATCATCCCCTCGAATTCCATAACTTCCATCTTCTCCTTGATACGGTGAGTAACTATCACCTATTTCAGTAAATGATATATTTTTTTTAGAAGTGTAATATAAGAATAATATAATACTATAAATAAAATTTAGACTGCAATATTTATTTACCTTCATATTGCACATCTCTACCAGCAAAACCACCTCCATAACTACCACCAGCACCACCTCCATAACTACCATTAGCAGTATCTCCATGAGTACCACTACTTGGTTGACTCAAGACAACACCACCACTACCACCGCTACTAGTTCCACTACCAGAAGGAACTAAAGTAGCATGATCATTTTGGTCATTTTCATCAACATCCAACCATTCAGAATTGTCTTGACCGTCTAAAAGAGCTTCTTCCATCTCTTCCAACCACGAAGACAGTGGGTCATCTTCATCAAAAATGTAATCCAAGTTGATAGGATTAAAAGATTCCTCAATGTCTTGTTGGCTTCTTCTGGTCGCATTTCTGATCTTTAACCTCATATTATAGTATACAAAAACAAGTTTATTTAACTTTTGGGATTTTGAACGATTTCTTGTCTTTGTATGTATGAGGCTAAATATACTCCAATTTCGTTCACAGTTGGAAGATGAACATGTTTGACACAATACTCTCACACTAATTCGTTGAAGTTCTGGAGTCGATGTGCCATAATGAATCCACCATTCACCTACACATGATGAATACAATGATTTATTTATATTATATACTGAGGTATAAAGTGAAATTGATAGTAAATAAATTAAGACATATTATGACCTGGATTTGTTCGTGACACTGCTGTTTGAGCTAATTCAGTTCCAAAAGAATCATATTTGTCACGAAATAACAAAATTTGTAACATTTCACGAAATATTAAATACATTAGTGAAAAACCTTAACAAAATATAAATATATTCTCGACTTACTTGATTAATTGCCTTTATCTGATTGTCAATATCAGGTTCCAACCTCTGAATCGGTGTTTCTAAGCCCTACCATTGCGTCGGAAAGGCTTGTAAAATTATCACCGTATTGAAACTGAGGATTCAAGTAATACCCTAATATATTGACATAAGAATAATATATCAAATTTTTGAACAAATAATACACAACTAATTTTTAACAAATAAAACACAACTAATTTTATACTCACCAACTGCGTGCAAGTCTTGATGTAATTGGAACTTCCATCGTTTGTCAATGATTTTATGAAAATCTATGTAATAGCGGCAATCTCTTTGAATTGCTTTCCTTGCCCTATCCATAGCTTCATAAATAAAATCCATGGTAGGTTTTAAATCTCCATCCACCAATCGAAGAACCTTCACTAAAGGCTCCTGCACCTTCAAAATATCCGTTGCTTTAGACCAAAAGTCCCTGTCAAATATTACCTTCTTCGCCTCCTTGCCTTTTGGAAACTTTGACCACTTGCATCGTTTCCACTCATCATATCGAAACATGTCCTCTAAACCCTTTTTGTGCCTCACAACACTCTCCAATGTGACAAAATTCGTAGCAAAACGAGTGATGGCTGGACGCAATAACTCTCGACCATTAGTGAATCGCTTCATGTAATCAACAACCCAATTATAATTGTAAATGAAGCTGGTGATAATTTTTTCTTCATCCAACACTTTCTCCACGCTCTTCTTTTTACCAATGTCTTCAAGGATAAGGTCAATACAATGAGCTGAACATGCTGTCCAATACAAATTTGGTCTCCTTTGCATAATTAACTTACCACCCGCTTTCATAGCCGCTTCATTATTAGTTACTACCTGGACAACATATTCCTCTCCGATTTCATCAACTACCTTATCCATGAGGCGAAAGTAGTAATCTGCTGTCCTACTCACCACGTCTGTTGCATCAATGGATTTGTGAAAAACTGTTCCATAATTGCTATAAACTAAAAAAATAATTAAATGTTTCCTAGTCGGTCCTGCCCAACCATCACACATAATAGTGACACCCCTCTCCTTCCAAATTGGCTTTTGAGATTCAATCCATTTTTTTAAGCTCGCAAAATCCATTGGTAAAAAAACTTCATTGACCTCATACGGAGTTGGAGGCTTCACTCCGTATCTAACTTCTCTAGCAACGTCAAGCATCCTGTCAAACCAGGGGCTTACAACAATATTTGCAGAATGTTTTCCAAACAAAACAAACTGATTAACTGCTCATCCTAACTTCTTTCGTAAACCCTTCATAAATTTTGTTGATATTTTAGGTTGCTTAGGACCTTTGCTTCGATGGAGGTCCACATCCACTTCAGCTAATCTATATTCAGGTGAATCTATATCCGCCCATTCCTTATGTCGCATTCCAGACATACTAGAAGATCGTTGAGGAGCTTTAGGTAAACCCGCTCTACTAGAACTTCCAGCCTCAAACCCACAATTTGATTTAGACCTCTGTGTCTGTTCCCATAACCGATATTCATTTCTACTCATATTTCTTGCCACAGTCATCTCGGGATCTGAATCATCACTTGAAACAACAATCCCCTCAAAGCCATCACTCCCATACTCATTTCGAATATAATCAACGACTCCTTCCTTTTGGATTGCTTTATCTGTTTTTTTTTTGCTTTTGCCCTTTGAAGATGTTTCATCACTGTTCCCTAATTTCTGTGGTGACGTTATGACACCCTCTTACTTGTACTTTTAAATGAGCTAAATGTTGTTTTAGTCTAGTTATACCACCATTTATCTCTCTTCTGCACAATTTGCAATTTAATTTCAGCCTATTATTTAATACCGAAGTAGAAAACTTCCACCCAATATCTCCACTTGGGGCGGTTTCCGGCTCATCTTCCTCAACCCTTTGACGAGGCATTATCTTTTTTTTAAACTACCATACAAAGGAAATAAAAAAAAAGTTCATTATTTTCATGCAATTAGACAAAGAAAAAAATAATAAATTCACTTAATGTTAAATTGAATAATAATGAATTTTTAAAACATAATAATACTGAACCAAATTTAGAGTTTAGAGTTTATAAATAGTTTCGAAATAAATTTAGAGTTTATAAATAGTGAACCACATAATCCATATAGTTGTGATTCATTATATGACATAATAATTACATATATAAAATCTATATATTACATGAAAATGATAATTAAAGGCTATTTTAGGCATATAGATTTTGTTTATAGGTAAGATTTCACTTGCTAACCTAACAATTGACAGTATAAGATTAAGCTTTCTAGTTAATTTTTTTTTAATGACAATGACTTTCATGCTAATTAAAATTTATTCAATATATTTCGACATACCAATCAAGAGCTTCATTTCTTCTAAACAATACCATCATTGTTTATTATAAATGAAAAATGTGACTTAAAGCCCCATAATAGTATCCATTGTGGTTATGGGAAAAATAACTTTTTCTTCCTAAAAATAGCTCAAAATTTTTATTAGTCTTATTATATCCATATAATATAACAACATATGGGAATGGCCAAAATTCATGTATGATATTTTTGACATTTCATGCCCATGCATGAAATGTCATGCTAAAAGCTTTTTTTTTTAATAAATATATATATATATATATATTAGATATGGATTTTTTTAAGCTTTTTTTTATAAATAGATATATATTTTTTTAACTATTTTTTTTATGGACTGAATTTTATCACGGGGGCAAATTTATCGCCGTGTCGTCGGCACGGGTATCCACTAGTTATATTATATTTTCTTTGTGATTGTAGTACAAGTTTTGAAATCTCTCTTCATATTTAATACAATCCATATTTTAATACATGTGTGATATTACGCTTCACTTTACATCACAAAACATTCATCGCCCCATCTCCAAATGCAAGACTACAACTAAAAAATGATTTTTCAATCGTATAATCATTTAAATTCACCATAATGGCCCATAACCTACAAATTGCATTTTTATGAAATTATATAAAGAAAATAAATAATAAGTCCACTTAATGTTAAATTAAATAATAATGAATTTTTAAAACATAATAATAATTACTAAACTTTGACGAAAAAAATCTAAATAGTTTGGTAGAATTTATTATTTTTGGTACTTTTTCTTAATTTTTTTAAATAATATTTTTGGGACATAATATCATATTAAATAATAACACATGTTAAATTAAATAACTAGGAGTGACAATTCGGGTTAATCGTGTCATTTTCGAGTTGCATTAATTTTTATTTCAGTATAAGTTTTCGAAATAGGATCGTATCATGTCAAAAATTATCACCCCTAATGATAACTAGTTGACTTAAATGAATTTTTTGAATAAATTTTTGTAATTTTTTGAGTGATTTTTTTGTAAACATTTTTTTGATACATTATATATTAAAACAATTTTTTTTTGGTACAAATGTTAACCCATCTCATCCGTTAAAACAAGGTGAGAGATGAGGTTCACACTTTTATAAAACCAAGACCAACACTTTCTCTCTCTCTCTCTCTCTCTTACGGCTCAAGCTCTCAAATCACAGCACACAAATAACACCACACCACACCACCAAAATGAAACCAACCATTTTCTTCACTCACCTTGATCCGATCGAGACCGACTGAGAGAGATTTCGACACAGTGTAACTTGTAAGAGACGCGGACGGACCTCCTCCTGTTATTTGATTTCTTTCACTTAAATGGTTTGGAAGGAGGGGAAGAAAAATGGGTTATGTTCTGTGTGAGTAACCGTGTGTAGTAGAGATGGGTTTTGTGGTTGTGATGTGAGTCTTCTTCTTGACACAAATAAATAATAGAAGATGATGGGAATATTCTATCAAACAAAGCCTACCTACAGGCTATGGATAAGATGCTTTACCAGGTTTGTCCCTTTTTATTGTTTTATTTTCCATTCTTTTCATGAGATGGGTCACATAAAGTTCTGTTGTCTTGTTGCTGAACATGTCTCTGGTTTTTCATCTTTTTTTTTTCATAAAAAAAAAGCTTAACGAATTGTAACGGGCTGTAACGGTGTTACCGTTACGTATCGGATACGTAACGTGATTTGGCTGTGAATTTGGTTCGAACCGATAAATCGGGGTGTATCGAAAACGTCAACTCCAGATACCGTTACGTAACGTCCGATACGTTACGTAAAGGCCTTTTTTTGAAACCATGATCACGTGTTAAAATATGAAAAAACACCACCACAATGGCTCAAAGTCTTCAGATCTTTAGATCCATGGTAAAAATATCAAGGAAAATGAGAAATGTGAAAAGATGATAAATTAGTTCACATTCATCACCAGAAATTCCATTATAAATACTCACCAATAATTTTGTCTATGAGGGATACCTGAAAACACAACCAAAAATAAACAAAGGCAGTCATTTTTGGTCGAGCCTAAATACCGACCTAGGATGGTTGTCGAGCCAAGTGCCGAATTTATTAAACCCAAACCGATTAGCGTTGGTTGGAAATGAACAAACCTCCACGTGGATCTATAAGATTTATGAGATGAGAGGGAAGTGCGGAGAGGAGAGGAGGGGCAAAGAAAAATGGAGGAGGAGGAAGAGGCCGACGACATGAAATGAAGGAGGGGGATGCACAAAATGGAGGGAGGGGAGGATGATTAGGGAGTGGGAGAGAATGACGAGACCAATAAATAAAACTCAATCTCGTGGGTTTTGAGATTGCAGAGCTCAAGAGACTATGTGGAGAGAGAAAGAGAAGGAGAAAGAGAGTTTAATTTAAAGTGAAGATGGGTCTGTGTAGATGAATATATCTGAATTTTTTTTGATAGCGTGTAGATTTTAAAAGAGACTAAAATCTTTTAAAAGATCCCTTCGAATTTTGTGCACCCTTCCATTTCTTACACTGCCGGCAAAATCACAACCACAAATAGAGGGTGACAAATTTCTATGGTAGGTATACAGATATACACAACTTTTGAGGAAAAAACATTAATTGAATCATGGGTGAATTGTGGGTGGTAATCTAAAAGTAGAGGATCAATCTCAGCCTTCCATTTTAACAAAATGCATAAGGATGGGGCCTTGCTAGCTTCTATCTGGACCATCAAATGATTTCCTATCTTATGAATAGTAAAAACACCCTTACTCCTTATTATATATATATATACACTTGTGATTTATTCTACTATGTGTGCTTAGTATATAAGAAATAGAGTGGAATAAAAAAAATAACCTACGTGAAGCGAAACTTAACATCTATTTGGGAAATTCTTAATTGATTTGAAAGGTAATGGAAAAGTGTGATAAAATATTGTATGGGAAATATGGATGAGCATCATATGTTAGAATGCGTAGTAATATAAATGATTGGACTAGTTAGATGGGGTAGAATAACTAGGATGGGTTAATAGTACGCGTTAGGCATACACACTAGTTAAGAGGTGAGACTTCTCAAGTGAGAGCCAGTGGACTAACATGTATATAATATCTACTTTTAAGAATTTTAAATACTAGCTAAAATGTTTTAAACTATTTTCTACTCGGGCTCTGACCCGTTTCTTCCAAATCTAATTTTTTTTCTACAAATTATTTTAGGTGCCTAGCCACATGGAGGCCTAGTATAAGAGTTCATTTCTATTTGTCATTGTTGCAGTTGCTCTGGATGATTGCAGGTCCTAGTTTGATAGACGCCTCCATTTTCTGGCATATCTGATGCACTCATTACTTTATCTCAGTTGGGCATGTTTCCCATTTTCCATTCGTAGTTGTTCCTGGGACATTGTACTTCTTTTATTATTCCGTTATGGATTTAGTTTTATGGATTATTTTATTAGAGTTTCAAACTAGGGTGTTTATTCCTATTATATTTTATTTGATTAAGTATTTCATTATTTGTGGTGTTGATTAATTTAGTATGGTGAATGTGATATTTAATTTTTTAATTGTTTTAAGTCATTATAGTTAACAATAAAGATAAAATGTGACACCAGCTTTTCAAATACTAGGTGGTTAGTAAATATTAAAAAGTTTTTCGACAGTGATGCTAAGAATAAACCAATATGGATATTCTTGTTTTAATTTAATAATGGCTTGATCACCCGGTATTTAATTAATCGGGATGTCACAGATGGTATCAAAGCATCAGGTTCTAGAGTCATCTGTGCGGTTTTTCATGTTTCAGCTTAGCGTTTTTTGTTATAGAGCCTTGTTAGAGGATTATTGTATTACTCTACGTAAGCAACTTACATTCTTCTTCTATTAAATTTAGTTATATCACTACACCAAAAATGCTAATCTGGCACGCTGTGGGAAGGAGATTTTGGCACGGTTTTAAATCGTGCCAGAATCTAGCGCGGCTTCATCATAAATTGGCACGATTTAAAACAGTGCCAGATTCTGGCATGGTTCTAAACCGTACCAAATATGAGTACAGTTCATTAAAAAAATAACACCCCAAAATTTCAAAGGGGAAACCAAAATTTCAAGAGACCAAATCATTATAACCTAAATCTCCCTCTCTCTATACGCACGCTACCCGGCGACTCCCCGATCCACACTACCCATCGCCGCCTCCTCATCACAGCCTCCCGCCGCCTCCATTATCCAAGCTATCCACGAACTGCCATCATCCAGGCTACCCGACTTCACTCCACGATCCACACTACCCGGCACTGCCTCTCGACGCCTCCATCGTCCACACTATCTATGAAATCGAACCAACACAGGTATTTCAATATCCAGGATGCATACACGTGTGTATGTGTGTGTGTGTGTGTGTGTGTGTGATTATAGATTTTAATTTTAACTCCATTATGACTTGTTGATGAATTGATTGTTCATGTATGTGTGCGTCAACACACTATGTGAAATTAGTAGGGAAGAAATGAAATACATATAGCATTTTTGTCATTGAAGCTTGAGGAAAAATGAGAATATTAAGGCTTATAGAGAAATCCAGATTTAGAAATAATTGTCACACGCAGTGTGTGTGTGTTCGTATAGTTGTATGTTTTCCTTTTAACAGCCCTGTGTCTCGTTGATGAGTTGATTGTCTGTGTGTAAATTTGGAGCTGGAAGGGTGGAAATGAAATAAAATGGGATTATTTCACTAAAACTCTAGAAAAAAAAGAGAAATAAAGGTCTATAGATAAATCTAGAATTAAAATTAGAATTAATTGCCAAAACGCGTATGTGTGTGTGTGTGTGTGTATTTATATATTTGTATATTGTCATTTTAACACCTTAGTGTCTCATCAATGAATTGATTGTTTATGTATATATGCGATTTTGGTCGGGCTTCGTACACCGAACAATATAGGACGACCAACGAGGGCTGTTAGGAGGATTTGAGGAGGAGAGGCTCATCAGAAGACATAAAGCATTCTGGAAATGGTGATAGCGATAGAAGGCATCATAATTATTGTTCTGATAGATGACAATAGGATAATCATTCGGGGGAAATAGATTTCCCAAACATTATCATAGATAGCGGTGGTATAAACTCATACTCACCCAGCGTAGTAGGTAGGGGGAGAGTCGAATGGACTCTTTCGAAGAGTCATCTGTAAGAATTTCGAGAAAAGAAGTGTGATGGGCCAATGGAAGGAGACAATCCAAAGGCAATTATGTAGGGTGGAGAACAGCGACACCCAAGATTAAATTTTGGGAAATTATTTTAGCTCATTGGAGTAGCATAGAGTGGTGAGAGTCAGCCACCATATATAAAGGAGCATATATGAAGTAAAATAAGGAATTTGGGTTCGGTTTTACCGTAAGATCTTACATCTGCTGTTCAGATAGAGGTGCGAATGGATTTTTGGCGTGAGAAGAATACACAAACGTGGATGGAAAATTCGTGTAGGGTGACTAGTGCCGATGTCGTCAAGGGCATATGTTTACAAATTACAATAACGCTTCCATGAGAAGGTAGCCAAGAAGGTTAGAGAATCTAGTCAAAGATTAAGACTAGATTAAACGGTGCTAGTGAAACACAACAGGAGAATATACCCACTAGGGGACCCATTAAAATGATGAAAATCGATGAAATTCCTACCTAGTGAGGGTGGATTCAATCAGGGCCATCGAGGCTAGAGATGACGTTCAGAGGGAAAGTGGAATAAAAGGAACAAAGGGGGTAATAATCGAAGCCAAGACTACCCGGTCCAAGGGAAGGATACCCCAACATGGCCAGTGGGTCCAGAGACAAGGGGATGACATAGAAAAGTGATCTATGGGTGGAGAGTAGGACCACCTATATTAAACTTATCCAGAACAAGAAAGTGGGGCTAGTTGGACTGGGAAGGTAAAAGGGAACATTGCCAGTGGGGCATAATAGCAATAGGAGCGAGATTTCCAGCGGGGGAATCAGGCTAAGAGATTTAGGCCCAGAGGTTACTAACCCGAGGTGTGACGGGTTCAGAAAGGACCAGCGGAGACCGCAGTAGTAATAGCATCCCATTCCACAGTGTCGATAGGACCAATGGAATAATGGGGAAGGCCAGGAGGGCTATAATCAGAGGCAGATAGATTTTTGGGCCGATGTCTTACTAGTGGGTGTATAGGCCATAAAAGAAAGGATTTCCCAAAGAGAAGTAGGGGGCAACTACAGGATGAGATCCTAAATGTACAACCATTACAACTGATCGCAGGCCAGTTCCAGCACGAGAGTTACGTTTAGGGACCCAACGATCAAGCAAGGTATATAGCAAATGGAGATATATTTTTTTTTATCGTTTTTGGGTATAGGATACATTTCGGGTGACATACAAGAGTCACCATATTTTATTATTAACACTAAAATTTGAGTGTGAGTCGGGTTTAATGGGTATGTTGGCGGTATCAACCTTATTATGAATGTATGTACCATTAGGTTGTGGGACTTTGTTGGTGTCACCTGCCCGGGGGGGGGGGGGGGGTTCGTGTGTGTACAGTAGGAGGACATTTGTATTATATGATTAGTTTTACTACTTTTGAGAGTTATGAAAGTAAAATTTATTATGATGCTCTGTAGTTGCTGGTTACCAAAGGTTTAAGATGTAGTAGGGCTTATGATAAGGATATCATGTTTGTTATTCCAGGTTGAAAAATATTATTTTACGAGGCATTACCTTAAAGAGGGTTAGGCCTACCTTTATAATATATTGTATATTGGACTTCTATGAGTATGTTGTCTCGTTATATTTTATCCCAGTGTGTAGGGACTTCCTACTTATGAGATTCAGGGTGCATTGTGTCCCTTATCGAGCGAATAGATATAGCTCGTTATTTATATAGCATTGAGAACCTGTGATAGTAAGAGCATCGTGTTGTATGTTGTCTTTAGTGAATGAGATTTGACAACTAGACTTTTTATGTCAGAAGATAGGACTTTAGGGGTACATGTATTGGACTGAGGGCCTAATGGATCTCGATGACCGACAAGGTTACGAAGTAATGTATCGAGGGGTTCCTTGTTTAGATTTGGGATTGCGAGACATCCCACATATGAAACTTAGTGAACGTTGGAGGTTGAGAGAAGTTTGGTCCTTAAGCCTCGAGTTTAGTACCCTAGTTATTGTACGTATATGTGATTATAACTGGGAGTTGATAGTTAACTTACCATTTAAGGCCGGTAGAATTGAATAATACTAGTGTGAAAACCAGTGTAGAATGTTTATACCACGAGTATATCGGTAGGACAACCTAGATAATAGTTAAGTTGAGATTAGTAGGTTGGTAATTTATAACCTTACTGTATATTCATGCCAAGTACGCGAAAATTAACTTAACACAAGTCTATTACGTTTAATGGAATTGTGCAGAAATGCATGGGAGATAGGGTGTATGGGCGCCCTAGTTAGTTGAGAATTTTCAGTATCATTCACGATGAATAGACGTGGGAATTTATCAAATAAACGTATACGCATGAGAAAATTAAAAACTGAAACAAAATGGGACAAAGACAATGTAGTGTCATTAAGAGTGAGGCGAGTCATCGGGAACCGAATAATGGACGAAAAGAGGCGATTATAGTGTTAAAAAGTACACATAATGTACATTTTAGATTTTCGAGGATAATCAGGAGTTACTTTGTGCAAAGGAGTAATATGACGAGAGTTATGTCAGAACCAACTGAAGACGTAAAAGTTTAACGTGAATAGTCAGGTATGATTGTAGAGATCTTCCACGAATGGATTGATCACTAGTTCAAAGGCTAGAGTATAGACCGTCAGACTAAAGAGTACCATTATGAAGGGGTATTGAGAACAACGTAATGTTCCAAAATTTAGAAGATGTGGAACTATATGTGTAATATGAACAAATGAATGATGGAGTTGACACATGGGGATGTTGGAGTTTTCTCCAGTAGGGGAAATACTTTAGCCGTGAGTCGAAAGGCTCATAATAGTGACAAAAAGGGAATGAAATTGTAGAGTGTTGTATAGGCACTAGGGTAAATTGGTAGAGTAATGAAGAAATATTTAGATATATGATGACTAAATAAAATTAGTCACGAGATGGATCGGTAAGGGAAGACCGTTGGACTAAAGGACGCCGTTAGTAGAGAAATATCAGGAAGAGCAGAACGAGATAACTTGGATAGTGAGATTACATGGGGTGCCACTTGTGGTCGTGTCCGACAGGGACACAATTTTTGTGTCTAAATTTTAGGAGAGTGTCCAGGAGGCCATGGGTATGGAGTTGCGATTGAGTAAGACCTATCACCCACAGATGGATGGGCAGACTGAGGGGATGAATCAAATATTAGGGGATATGTTACGAATGTGTATATTTTATTTTAGCGAAAGTTGGGAGCAGTATCTCCCAATGGTGGAGTTTGCGTATAATGACTCCTATCAGTTTATAGTTGGCATAACGTCATCCGAGGAGTTATACAATAGACCTTGTCATTCGCCCGCTTGTTGGTTAGAGGTGGGGGATAAAAATCCTCTTGGGCCAGAGATGTTTCAGGATACCTCCACCAGGATCGAGATGATTTGGAGTCAGATACGGATAACATGACAAATAGAATAACTACGCTGATGTCAAGCAATCCTTTCTGGATTTTAAGGTGGGGGATCAGGTGTTGCTATGTGTATCTCCTATAAAGGAGATAATGAGATGTGGGAAGAAAGGTAAATTGGCGCCAAGGTATTTAGGGCCATTTCTTATTATCGAGCGGATTGGTCCAGTAGCGTATAGACTCGGGTTTCCATAGCATTTGCATTGTATTCGTAATGTGTTCCATATATCTACATTGAAACGATATCTCAGGGATGAGTTGGATTACACTCACATTGCATTGGAGGAGATTCATTTACGTCCTGATATTACATATGAGTAGAGACCGGTGGTCATCTTCGATCATAGCTAGAGGAGACTGAGGTCGAAGACAGTGCCACTGGTATGTGTTCAATGGGGTCATCATAATGCCGATGAGTCTACCTGGGAGCGCAAGGATGAGATGCGCGATAAATATACAGAGTTGTTTTTTCCAGGTATACATTTCTCTTTTGAATTTCTTGATGAAATTTATTTATTAGGGGGGAAGTATGTAATACCCTTTATTTTTAATGATTTTTAAAATGGGGATTAATTAAATGTAAAATGAGAAATTAATCCGGATTAAAATAATTATTAATTAGAGAGATAAGGGTTAATATTTATTTATGTTGAATGTTACTTAGTGAATGAGTAATAATAATTATAAGGGAAGATTATAATCGTCGCAAGTGAGAAATACGACAATATAGTAAATTTAGTCGGGGCGCGCATGTCAGTCGTGTCGGGACTTCATATTTTGAGAGAAAAGGTAAATTATTAATAGATCATCCAATTGGTTATTTTGAGTGCACCAATGTATCCAGAAGGATTGAAATAGTCACAAAAGTGTACTCGAGGGTTCAGTTTGGATCCTAGAACAATTTTATGTCAAACCGACAACGCGGGAGGGTATTTTGGTCATTTGTATTTTTTAGGAATATAGACTTACGAATTTTGAAGATCTTTATCATCTGATATATTATGTCTTCTAAGGCTAGAAATTACTAACCCATAAAGAGGCCATAGGAGGAAGAGGAGATGAGGTCCCAAAGGCTAGAACCACCAATTGCTACACCTTTTGCACCACCAACACCACCAGAGCGTAGATCGGGGGAAGAAGAACACAACCATACCCATCATCTACAACATATCAAAACTACTGTAAAAGGCAAGTGTTTAAACTTGCAAAGTTATCAACATATATGATATCCATGTTAGAGTAGGTTAAATTATCTATGGAATTTATGTGTTTTGGGGAATTTGGAAGAGTTGAAATTGACATAGTGTAGGTTACCACATGCATGGAGTATGAAACCCACAAATTTACATTTAATCTTGATGAAAAAATCTAGAATCTTTAATGAGGTTTTGAATAAATATGAAATTCTAGTTTTTTTTCAAGATTATATTGAATTAATTTGGTTTGGATGAATTATGTGAAGATCTAATGATTAGTTAACGTTAGAAATTATTTATATATGTGGGTATAACGTTTAGTATGATTGTTTGGGAGTCTGGGAAGTTTTAATGGAGGTTTTGGTGTTAAAAATGGAGGAACCCCGTAACAATTTATTGAAGAAGATGAAGACCTATAAGGGGAGAATCGATTCGGACCGATGCCGAATCGATTCCGCTGCCCAGATTTTGGCCACTTTTCTCTTTTCATTAGAATACTTAGGAAAAGTTAGGGATTAATTTGATAAATTAATTTCTAAATATAATGGGGATTATATTGAAGTACCAATAGGCTAAGTTTGGGTGTAGGCTTGGTCCTATGAGGGAGATTTAAAGGTTCAGTTTAATTTTGCTTAATTGAGAGAAAAATCTAATTTGAAGAGTAATTAGATTCATGGGAATTCGAGGAAAAAAGATGACATAGACCAGTAGGATATAAGTGAGTTACCTACTGATATTATGATATATAATGATGGGCACTTGGTAACCTTTTGAGTAGTGGAAAACACTCGGGATGATACGATGAGAAGTATTATGTTAAATAATTAAGACGTAGGATATTGAAGAGCTATAAAGGCTACGTATAAATATATTATAGGTTGCATGTACACCTGTAATGATGATATATATAAAAATATATAGGGGGTGTGAATAACTATTGTATGATTTCTTATGTGTATGACATAGCTACGTTGCTTGCTTGTGGGAGGTTTTGAAAATGGGACAGTCTTATCCTGATGAGCCCACATGTGGGATTTTAGATTGGTACCTCAGAACATAGAACTTTGGTTTGATAACTACTTGTGTGAACAATGGTGTGCACAGTCATTTGGGTGCGTAGGTATGTGCGCATCCCAAGCACCTAGAACTATGTTCGCCTCCATTTGTGTGTGCATTGTATTTTATGGTTCGAGGATGATCCCGAATCGTTTGTCCTTATATAGTACGAGATGTATCGGGACTTGATATTAGAGTATTCATGCACCACAGCTGAGCCTAGGGGTGCCGTATTAGTGTGTGTGTGTGTATATATATATACACTTGTGATTTATTCTATGGTGTGTTCTTAGTAGATAAGAAATATAATGAAATAAAAAAAATAACCTAAGTGAAGGGAAACTTAACATGTGTTTGGGAATTTCTTAATTGATTTTAAAGATAATGAAAAAGTGTGATAAAATATTGTATGGACAATATGGGTTAGCTTCATATGTTAGAATTCGTAGTAATATAAATTATTGGACCAGTTAGGCGAGGTAGCATAACTAGGACGGGTTAATAGTATGCGTTAGGTGTGCACACTGGTTGAAAGGTGAGACTTCTCAAGTGAGAGCCAGTGGACTAACATGTATATAACATCTTCTTTTAAGCATTTTAAATACTTGCTAAAATGTTTACTATTTTCTACTCGGGCTCCGACCCATTTCTTCCAAATCTATTTTTCTTTATGCAAATTATTTTAGGTGCCCAGCCACAGGGAGGCCTAGCATAATAGTTCATTTCTATTTTTCGTTGCTACAGCTGCTATGGACGATTGCAGGTGATAGTTTGATAGATGCATCCATTTTTTGCAAATCTGATGCACTCATTACTTTATCTCAGTTGGGCATGTTGCCCATTTTCCATTCGTAGTTTTTAGGGGGACATTGTACTTCTTTTATTATTCTGTTGTGGATTTAGTTTGTATGGATTATTGTATTAAAGTTTCCGATTGGGTGTTTACTCCTGTCATATTTTATTTGATTCATTATTTCATTATTTGTGGTGTTGATTAATTTAGTATGGTGAATGTGATGTGCTGATACAAAAATTAGTCAGATGACGTGGACCAATTATATGACAACACGTGTAGTCATAAGTGGCAAAAATATATATTCATCGAGCTATTCAGCACTCCGAGCTACTTAATGTACCGAGCTACTCATCACTCCGAGATACTTAGTGTACCGAGCTACTCAGCACCCCTAGCTACTTAGCGTATCGAGCTACTCAACGTGCAGAGCATCTAGCCAGGAAGATCAAACGACAATTACAAATTCAATGAACATCGGATTCAGTGAACATTCTTATTATGTACAGATGTATATGTCTATTAAATAACGACCTATTGTCTATTCATATGGACAACCTAATGGATATAAATGCATTGTAATCCCCCCCATAATGAGGCGATTGAGGATTGATCATTTACGATCATCATCAAGATTAGGGTAAAGACCCAGAAATACAAAATAGTGGACGTAGGCCATTTTCATAAGGCTGAACTACTTTAAAAACCTGTTGTCTTATTTCTTATTTTATATTTATTTGTGATTAATTAATTAGATCAAGTCTAGTTTTTTACATCAACAGATTGGCGCCGTCTATGGGAATGACTATACGTAGTGTCTTTCACTAAAACATTCATCAAACATGGCTGAGCTCCCAGAATCTAGCAATAAGAACAATGACGGAATTCCTCCTAATCCGTCCATTCTTCCAACTGTCAATGAACTCACTGGAATAGTGGACAGTTTAGCCAGGGGAAAAATAGCTATGCAGGATACCATGCTACAACTCATTCAAACTGCTCAAAATGCAACGCCTGCCCAGTCAGGCCAGCGAAGCGTTCATAGAAACACTCTCCTGTCATTTTTGAGATCCAGATGTACTTTGTTCCCTCATGTGTCCTTGTACAGGCACAATGAATCGCACCACACTGAGAGGTACAACAACCCATTTTATTAACCCGGGCTTACATCTCCCATAAGAGTCATAGACTCTAAAGAAAATATCACTCTAACTACGAAACGAACAAGCGCCCTGGAGAGATTGAGTAGAGTCCTACCCTTTAATCGTTTGGGCCCCAGGAGAAATAGAAACCCTCCTCGAATTACGTCGGGAAATTCTCAACGACCAAATTATCAAAGGGAAGGTTCTTCCCAATCACGCCCTGCCGCTCGAACAGAGAGATCCTAAGAGGAGAATTATGAGCGATCTATTGCTCGAGAAAATAGATCAGAGGCTGGAAATAACGCTTGGAAGGGCTCCATCAAAAGGTTGGAAGATAGGTTAGGGGAAATGGCTAAGGCCAAGAACCCTCTCCAAAGAACTTTTATCAAGGGATCACCCTTTGTACAGACAATTGTGGATTTTCCCACACCATCGAAGTTTAAAGCTCCTGTGGTTACACCAAAGTACGACAAAATAACTGATCCCATCCTCCATATAGAGCAGTACCAAGCTGCTGCCAATAACTATGCAGTTCCCCATGAGATGAGATGTAGGGCATTCTAAGGAACCATCACTGGGTCAGCTCAAATATGGTACAATAATCTTTCCCGAGGGAAGATTACTACTTTCCATCAACTGCAGAGCTCTTTATAGGAAATTTCTATTTTGGTGCGAAGCTAGTTAAGAGGGTAACACATCTGTTGAGTGTAAGGCTGAAAGTAGGAGAGAGCACCCGGGATTACATCACTCGTTTTAATAATGAGAAACTTGAGGTAATTGATTACGAAGAGAAGACAACCATTAAAACTTTGATGAGTGGTCTTTTACCAAACAAGCTGTATTATACTTTGGCCAAAGATCCCCCCAAATCCATGGCAGATTTGATGGCGAAAGCGGCAAAGATCATGAATGCAGAAGAAGCCATGGATGCGAAGAAGAATGCCGATACAAAAGCGGAGACTAAAGCTGATAGTAAGTCTGAGAAGAAAGATCAAAATCATAATGGGGGTAACAAGCAATCAAAAGGAAAAGAGACGATAGAGCACTTGAGGAAGTATAGGAATTATACTCCCTTAAAGGTGGATATAAACCATATTCTTAAGGAGATAAAGAACATCGAAGAACTGAATTGGCCAGAGAAGTTTAGGATAACCCCTAAAAGAAGGGATAAGTCTACTTATTACGAGTTCCACAAAGACCATGGCCACACGACCAAGCGGTGCATAGCTCTCTAGAATGAAATTGAGGCACTCATTCGACGAGGGAAATTGAGCAGGTTTGTTGATTTCCAGAATGATGGGAAGACCAACGAGAGAGCAAGGCAAATATCTAAATTTCCTCGCCGAACAAGAGATGACAAGAAGAGGGGCTGTGAAGATGATTCAGAGGATGACCCCGACCTCCCCCAAAAATCCAAGGCAACCAGAACACGAGGTATTTTCAATCCATTTTGTCTCATTCGAATATAATGTGATTACAGGTGGAGATGTAGGAGGTGGGGATTATATTGCTGAAAGGAAAGCTTACCTCAATGAGGCCCAAGCTTGCTCCTATATACAGCGAATAAATCTGCCGGAAGAGAACCACCCGAGGAAGGTTAACAAGGATAAACTAGTCATTGGTGTAATACCCCGTATTTTTATGCTATATTAATAGGGGGATTTATTAAATTTAATGTGAGTTAATTATTTAATAAAAATTCAAAAATTAATTATGTTATAATTATTAACGTGACGAGAGTTAGTAATTATCAGAAATTAATTATGTTATAATTATTAACGTGACGAGAGTTAGTAATTATAGGAAATTTGTTGAATATTACTAATGAGCAAAGTAAAATGTAATATTGGTTATATTGAATGTCACGAGTGAATAAAATGACAATTTTGGTCGGGACACGCCCGTGTCGCGTCGGGACTAAATATTGATAAATAAAAGTGAATATTTTATAAGTTATTTGTATGGTCGTTTTGAGTGCGCCAACGCGTTCGAAAGGGTCAAGATAGTCAAAAAAGTGTACCCGGGGGTTTAGTTTGTGTCTCGGGGCGTTTTTAGGCCTAATTGGTACCCCGGGAGGGCGTTTTGGACATTTCACATTTTTGGGTAATTAAACCCACGAAAATCAGTAATCTATATCAGCCATTTAGGTTAGTCATCTAGGGTTAGAAAACTCAAACACAAGAACGGCATAGGAATGGAAGGAGAGAGCTCTCAAGGCAAATTCAAGGCCCAAAATCCATCCGTTTGCACCGCCACCGCCACCAACGCGTAGATCGCGCGACGGGGAACGCAACCACACCAAAATCATTCGCAAACCAGAATGTCAAAAATCCCAGGCAAGTGTTTATCTTGCTTATTTCGTTGGTGCATCTTTCATATTAGTGTAGGAGTAATCAGAATGAGTTTTTATGGAAGAAACCTAAGATATGAGTTAGGAAATTGCATGTAGTGGTGAATAAATTGATAATTCTGGAAACCCTTACCATGTAGAGGAATAAACCACGAAATTATGATGTTTACAAAAAGGAAATTTCTGGAAATACTTGTTAGAACCATGTTTAAGAGAATTCTAGGGTTCTTGATAATTATAATAATTTTTGGTTGGTCAATCCATGTATAATGATAGAATTCCTCATGCTTCACGTTAAAAATACCTAGTAGGATGATACAATGTTGGTAGTACAATTTTTGAGATGTTTGGGATTAAAAAATATGGATTTGGATGAAGAAATGTGTTAGAACCCGTAACTGCAATTCTGCAGAAATCGCAATACCTGCTTGATCGATCGATCGAGCCCAGAGCTTCGATCGATCGAAGGTTCGATCGATCGAGCCCGAGACCTCGATCGATCGACCCATCCTGGCAGACTCCTATTTCCTTTTAAATGAGTTAAATTCAATTTATTGTGAGATAATTCTTGGGCATCCTTAATAAAATGTTTTGGGAGATAGGGAAGACCAGTAGGACGTGTGAATAGATTTTGGGACCCTTGATGTCGGGCAAAGATTGTATTTTGGGATAATTACATAAGGGTCGGTGAATTTATGATTTAAAGAGAGAGACACGTAAGAGAGTTACTTTGGGACAAAAGTGTATACGTACTGAATTTTATACTTGGGAGGATAGAATCCATGAGCGTTATGTAGTAAGTGGAAAGGTTCCTCAAATTAAAGTAAGATGTGAACGGTTATACGTGATAACTAAATAATGATAAATAAAAGTCGTAACTATGAGATTTGAGAATATACCCATTATTGATATGGTAATATTAGTATAGTTATATGATTGTGTATGCATATACTATCTATGTGTGAAAATCATGCCCACGCTACTTGCTATCCCTGAGGTTTCCGCGCTGGGACAGTCTTATCTCGATGGGACCTTTATGGGGGATATTGACTTGTACCCTAGAAGATAGATATCCTTGGTACAGGCTATCGATGTAATAGTTCAGACGGTCCTAAGAGACGCAGGAATGTGCCATCCTCTTAGAGACATGGAATCTATGCTTCGCCTCATGTTGTTTGTGAATAGATATCCTTGGTACAGGCTATCGCAGTGATAGTTCGGACGGTCCTAAGAGACGCAGACATATACCATCCTCTTAGAGACTTGGAATCTATGCTTCGCCTCATTATTGTTTGAGTATGTGTTAATACAGTTCGAGAGTGATTCCGAATTTGTATTCCCTTAGTACGAGTGATACGGGGATTGGATAGTAGAGTATGCCCGCACCATAGTTTTTATTTGGGGTGCTGTTATGATATATATATATATATATATTTTATGAGTAGTTAATATATATATGAAATTCTGAAATCAGGAATTGCCTACTGTGACTTGATATGTAGGACATGGTTGATGACTCAAATTGTAAATACTTGTTTGAGAAAGTAAAATATGACACTGGAAAACTGTATTGATTATTAAAGTTAAAAAGAGAACTTTGGTTACTATTGAAATATTCTTTTCAAACAATTAAATCGTTAAATTTTGAATCCTGCGAATAACCTAAGATACGTCAATCATTGGGAAAGGATAGCGTGATATATGATGAGTTGGACCACTGGGAAGGTTAGTGCGATAGGTGTGCACATTAGAAGATAGGTGAGAATTTCTCAAGAGAGTGTCGCACTAATATGTTGTTGCATTGGCCTGTATCAATTTAAATACTTGCTAAACAATTTTTAAATCATATCCACTATCGGGCTCTGACCCGTTTCTCTCTCTCTCTATCTCTTGTATATATATATGTATATACTACAGGTGCCCAGCCACAGGGGCGTCTTGCTTAGGATCCCTTGGAAGGAACGTGCTACAGCTTAGGTGGGAGTTGCAGGCCACTTGCTTAGACGATTTCATTTACTTGATTCCACTCCTATGATTCTTAGTTATTGGGGCATGTGTTACCCTTTCCACTATTCATCTGTTCTGTTGGGACATTTGTATTTCAGTTATTTCTAGTACTGTTACTTTGGGATTTATTCAACATGTATGTTTTACATTTAGTTTTAAATGTTGGGATTTTGGATATTGAATGTTTAAAGTAATTGGATTATGTTCCAGGATAATTGTTGTATGATTCTTACTTATTGAAAATGTTGTTACTAATTAAATAAATAAATTTTCTTTAAAAATATAATTTGGTTAGAAAGGTTAAAAATGGTTTTGACACTTAGCTTAATTAATTAGGGTGTTAATTTGGAAAAGTTTATTTTTACGACAGTGATGCTAAGAATGAACCAACTGTTCACCTTGATTTTAATTTAATAAAGGAGTGATCGCCCGGTATTTAATTAGGCGGGGTGTCACAGGTGGTATCAGAGCATCATGTTCTAATGTCCATAGGATCTGTACGGCTTATTTCGCTTGCAGCCTAACGTTTTTGCTATTGAGCCCTATAATAGGATGGTTGTATTCTTGCTTTCAAGTTTATGTCTTCAGCTATTTGAGATTTGTTAATGACTGTAGACTAATAAACTTCTTCACGTTTCAGATGCCTCCGAGACGTACACTGAAGGATAGGCATGCCCAGGCCGAGCAGCCAGCAGCTTCGGCACAAGGCACTATGAATGCTAATGAAGTAGCCGCCATTGTTCCTCAGGCGGTGAATGCCACGCTAGCGGTGGTTCAGCAGGCTCCACCCCAGATTCAGGTAGTGGCGCCAGTACCAGCACAACTTCCATCTTCATGGGAGAGGGTTAGGGATGCTTTTCAGAAGGCACATCCCCCTGAGTTCTCTGGTAGCTCAGATATCGTCACAGTCAGCCAATGGAAGAAAGACATCCAGCGGCATCTTCATATGTATGAGTGCACCGACATGCAAAAATAGTTGTTGGCTTACTTTAAGCTGGTGGGGGCCGCTTTGCAGTGGTGGGAGTCCACTACCACATTGGAGGAGAGGGACACGATCCCTATTCAGTTGTTCTGGGAGCGGTTTGATCGTAAGTATTTTCCACCCGCCGTGCAGACTGAGATGAGGCGGAAATTACTGAATTTGAAACAGGAGAATTCTACCGTAGCTGAGTATGAGGAGGAATTCACGAGACTTCTCACCATCGTGCCAGATGAGGCACCCACTGAGGGCAAGAAGATTATGTTGTTTGTGGACGGGTTAGCTTGGAGGATCCGTCAGCATCTTATAGGGAATCTATCTATGAGTACTTTTACTGATGTACTCAATGCTGCATTACTACATTGCCAGGATCACCGCTTCCATCTGCAGGGAAGCAAGAGAGCAGGAGAGTCCAGCCAACAGGGCAGGGCAGGGGGTAATAGTGCTAATGGGGCACCATCTCATGGACAGACTCGTCAGCACGAGCAGAGTTCCCATCAGGGGGACCCTGCTAAGCGATTCCATTCAGGTGATTCCAGGCAGGGATTTGGGGGTTATAGGCAGGGTCAGCAGGGCCATCCTAATCATCAGGGCCAGCAAGGCCAACACCGACAACAGGGTCAGCAGGAGGGCCAACAGTGTGTTAATCATGGCCAACAGGGCCAGTGGCGGGGAGGTAACGTCCAACAGGGCCGTGGTCAACAGGGTCAGAGGGGAGGCAACTTCAAAGGCCGATGTTTTGGGTGTGGTAGACACGACCATAGGCGCCAGGATTGTTCGGAGGGAGATAGGGCCCCACAACAGCAGGGTGCCCGTAATGAGCCACAGAGGCCACTTTTTCCACCTGCCCTCCCAGCTCCAGCCCAGGTGCCAGCCCTACCAGCCGTTCCAGCAGCTCTAGTGCAGCAGGGCCAGTTACAGTACGAACGTGTCTATAACGTCCACCAGACAGCAACTCCACAGGCACCACCCGCGATTGAGGGTATGTTTCCTATCCATGGTACTATGGGTCGGGTTTTGTTTGATACTGGGGCGACTCATTATTTTATAGATACATATTTTGCGAAGGCCTTAGGGTTGTTAGCCACAGCAGAGAGAACATTGACGTGTGTAGACTCACCACTGGGGAGTGGGTCACTTATCTTCTTTATATGCCGAGGAGTGGGGGTAGAGATTGGTAGTTTGGTATTACCTGCGGACATGTTAGTCTTAGATATGCATGAGCATGATGTTATTATTAGTATGGATTGGCTCGTAGCTTATAGAGCCATGATTGATTGCTTCGGTGGGAGCATTGTTTTTGCCATTCCGGGGCAAGAGATGTTTGTAGTGGCGATGCCTCGCCCAGAGGGAGGTTCGACCGCTCATTTGTATTATATAGAGGAGGATACCTCTAAGGAGGTTGTGATTCCGTTAGACTCGATTCCAGTTGTTCGTGAGTATTTCGATGTGTTTCAGGAAATACCAGGCCTACCCCCCAGTCGAGAGATAAACTTTGTTATAGATTTATTGCCAGATACTAGACCAATAGCACGCGCTCCATACCGTATGGCTCTGGAGGAGATGCGAGAGTTACGAGATCGAATAGAGTAGCTGTTAGGTCAGGGCTTCATTCGCTGGAGTACCTCACCTTGGGGCGCTGCAGTTCTGTTTGTGAAAAAGAGAGATGGTTCACTGAGGTTGTGTGTGGACTACCGGGAGTTGAACAAGGTCACGATACGTAATAAGTATCCGTTGCCTCGAATCGATGATCTGTTCGACCAACTGAGGGGAGCAACTTTCTTTTCGAAGATAGATCTGAGGTCAGGGTACCATCAGCTACATATTAGAGAGCAGGATGATTCAAAGACTGCCTTCTTGACGAGATATGGGTCTTACGAGTTCAGAGTAATGCCATTTGGTCTCACAAATGCTCCAGCAGTATTCATGGACTTAATGAACCGAGTATTCAGAGAGTTCTTGGATCAGTTTGTAATCGTCTTTATAGATGAAATTTTGATATATTCACACTCCGAGGAGGAGCACGCCGAGCATTTGAGGTAGGTCCTTCAGACTCTACGAGAGCATCAGTTGTATGCTTAGTACGAGAAGCGTGGATTCTGGTTGCGAGAAGTACAGTTCTTGGGCCATGTTGTTTCCGAGCAGGTGATTGCAGTTGACCCGAGTAAAGTGTCAGCGGTGAGGGAATGGGGACAACCCACGACACCGACGGAAGTGCGTAGTTTCTTGGGGTTAGCCGGTTACTACAGGAGATTCATTCGGGGATTCTCCAAAATAGCGGGTCCATTGACGAATCTGACTCGCAAGGGGGTGCCATATGTTTGGGATGACGCTTGTCAGTTAGCTTTCGATGAGCTGAAAGACAAGCTTACTTCAGTGCCAGTCCTTGCTTTACCAAAGCCGGGTGAGGAGTACCTGGTTTACACCGATGCCTCTTTACGGGGACTTAGGGGAGTACTTCAGCAGGAGGAGAAGGCTATAGCTTTTGCCTCCCGCAAGCTTAATCCACATGAGAAGAATTACCCCACCCACGACCTAGGGTTAGCAGCGGTCGTTTTTTCATTGAGGATATGGAGGCACTACTTATTGGGGGAGAAGTTCCGTTTGTTCACAGACCACAAGTCACTGCAGTACTTATTCACTCAGCGAGAGCTGAATATGCGACAGCGCAGATGGTTAGAGTTTGTGAAGGACTATCAGTTTGACATACAGTATCATCTAGGGAAAGCCAACGTAGTTGCTGATGCGTTGAGACGTAGACCGGTAAATGAGGTAGCGGACGTCTGGAAAGCAAAGTGGAAGGAGTTAGGCCACCAGGACGCAGTAGCCCGTTCCTTCATATCTGTTATGATAGTCACACCCGAGATTGTCATAAGGGTGATACCGGCACAGACCACATACCCGTTTTTCCAGGAGCAGATTGTACGACTTTTAGCCGAGGGTGCTGAGTCCTACTCTGTTAGTTTTGATGGGGGTTTGAGGTTTAATGGGAGATTAGTGGTTACAGAAGGAACAGAATTTCATCATGCAGTGATGACCCAGTCTCACGGGTCCCGATTTGCAGTACATCCTGGAGGAGATAAGATGTACCAGGATATGAGGAGACAATACTGGTAGAGTGGGATGAAGAAGGACATTGCTGAATTTTTATCCAAGTGTTCTACCTGCCAGCTGGTGAAAGTGGACCATCAGAAATCGTCGGGGTTGCTTCAGCCATTGGAAGTACCCGCGTGGAAGTGGGAGAGTATTTCCATGGATTTTATTACAGGGTTGCCTACATCACAGCGGGGCCACGATTCTATCTGGGTGATTGTAGACCATTTGACCAAGGTGGCTCATTTTCTGCCGGTGCGGACAGACTATACCACGGGTCAGTATGCTCAGTTGTTCATTGCTGAGGTCGTCAGATTACATGGGGTGACCCTGAATATTGTGTCAGATAGGGACAAGATTTTTGTGTCACATTTCTGGGAAAGCTTTCAGGAGGCTATGGGTACTGAGTTGAGGTTGAGTTCAGCTTATCACCCACAAACAGATGGAAAGACAGAGCGTACTAATCAGATGTTAGAGGATATTCTACGCATGTGTGTTCTTGATTTTGGAGGAGGTTGGGAACCACATCTTCCACTGGTAGAGTTTGCTTATAATAACTCTTATCAGTTTACGATAGGTATGGCTCCATTTGAGGATTTGTATGGCAGGCCTTGTCATTCTCCAACTTGTTGGCTCGAGGTGGGGGATAACAAGTTGCTAGGACCGGAGGTGATTCAGGAAACCTCCGCGAGGATTGAGATGATTAGGAGTCGCATTCGCGTAGCCCAGGACAGGCTGAAGAGCTACGCCGATGCGAAACGGTTCTTTAGGGAGTTTAATGTGGGGGACCAAGTGTTACTGCGTGTATCTCCTATGAAAGGAGTGATGAGGTTTGGGAAGAAAGGGAAATCGGCCCCGAGGTACGTGGGACCATTTCCTATCATCGAGAGGATTGGGCCGGTAGCATACAAATTGGGACTGCCAGAACATTTGCATCGCATTCATGATGTATTTCACATCTCGTCGTTGAGACGGTATCTTCGGGATGATATGGCCCATACTCACATTGCGATAGATGAGATAGACTTACAGCCTGACAGCTCTTACGAGGAGAGACCGGTGGCTATCCTAGACTATAGTGAGAGGAGATTGAGGTTGAAGATAGTTCCACTTGTGCGAGTCCAGTGGGAGCATCATAATATGGAGGAATCCACTTGGGAGCGCGAGGCCGATATGCGCGAGAGATATCCAGAATTGTTCTTACCAGGTATGCCTTATTTTCCGAATTTCGGGACGAAATTCCGTTATTAGGGGGGAAGTATGTAATACCCCGTATTTTTATGCTATATTAATTTGGGGATTTATTAAATTTAATGTGAGTTAATTATTTAATAAAAATCCGGAAATTAATTATGTTATAATTATTAACGTGACGAGAGTTAGTAATTACCAGAAATTAATTATGTTATAATTATTAACGTGACGAGAGTTAGTAATTATGGGAAATTTGTTGAATATTACTAATGAGCAAAGTAAAATGTAATATTGGTTATATTGAATGTCACGAGTGAATAAAATGTCAATTTTGGTCGGGATGCGCCCGTGTCGCGTCGGGACTAAATATTGATAAATAAAAGTGAATATTTTATAAGTTGTTCGTATGGTCATTTTGAGTGCGCCAACGCGTCCGGAAGGGTCGAGATAGTCAGAAAAGTGTACCCGGGGGTTTAGTTTGGGTCTCGGGGCATTTTTAGGCCTAATTGGTACCCCGGGAGGGCGTTTTGGACATTTCACATTTTTGGGTAATTAAACCCACGAAAATCAGTAATCTATATCAGCCATTTAGGTTAGTCAGCTAGGGTTAGAAAACTCAAACACAAGAACGGCCATAGGAGAGGAAGGAGAGAGCTCTCAAGGCAAATTCAAGGCCCAAAATCCATCTGTTTGCACCGCCACGGCCACCAACGCGTAGATCGCGTGACGGGGAACGCAACCACACCGAAATCATCTGCAAACCAGAACGTTGAAAATCCCAGGCAAGTGTTTATCTTACTTATTTCTTTGGTCCATCTTTCATATTAGTGTAGGAGTAATTAGAATGAGTTTTTATGGAAGAAACCTAAGATATGAGTTAGGAAATTGCATCTAGTTGTGAATAAATTGATAATTCTGGAAACCCTTGCCATGTAGAGGAGTTACCCATGAAATTATGATGTTTACAAGAAGGAAATTTCTGGAAATACTTGTTAGAACCATGTTTAAGAGAATTCTAGGGTTCTTGATAATTATAATAATTTTTGGTTGGTCAATCCATGTATAATGATAGAATTCCTCATGCTTCACATTGGAAATACCTAGTAGGATGATACAATGTTGGTAGTACAATTTTTGAGACGTTTGGTATTGAAAAATATGGATTTGGATGAAGAAATGTGTTAGAACCCGTAACTGAAATTCTGCAGAAATCACAATACCTGCTTGATCGATCGATCGAGCCCAGAGCTTTGATCGATCGAAGGTTCGATCGATTGAGCCCCAGACCTCGATCGATCGACCCCTCCTGGCAGACTCCTATTTCCTTTTAAATGATTTAAATTCTATTTATTGTGAGATAATTCTTGGGCATCCTTAATAAAATGTTTTGGGAGATAGCGAAGACCAGTAGGACGTGTGAATAGATTTTGGGACCCTTGATGTCGGGCAAAGATTGTATTTTGGGATACTTACATAAGGGTCGGTGAATTTATGATTTAAAGAGAGAGACATGTAAGAGAGTCACTTTGGGACAAATGTGTATACCTACTGAATTTTATACTTGGGAGGATAGAATCGATGAGCGTTATGTAGTAAGTGGAAAGGTTCCTCAAATTAAAGTAAGATGTGAACGGTTATACGTGATAACTAAATAATGATAAATAAAAGTCGTAACTATGAGATTTGAGAATATACCCATTATTGATATGGTAATATTAGTATAGTTATATGATTGTGTATGCATATACTATCTATGTGTGAAAATCATGCCCACGCTACTTGCTATCCCTGAGGTTTCCGCGCTGGGACAGTCTTATCTCGATGGGACCTTTATGGGGGATATTGACTTGTACCCTAGAAGATAGATATCCTTGGTACACGCTATCGATGTAATAGTTCAGACGGTCCTAAGAGACGCAGGCATGTGCCATCCTCTTAGAGACTTGGAATCTATGCTTCGCCTCATATTGTTTGTGAATAGATATCCTTGGTACAGGCTATCGCAGTGATTGTTCGGACGGTCCTAAGAGACGCAGACATATGGCATCCTCTTAGAGACTTGGAATCTATGATTTGCCTCATTATTGTTTGAGTGTGTGTTAATACAGTTCGAGAGTGATTTCGAATTTGTATTCCCTTAGTATGAGTGATACGGGGATTGGATAGTAGAGTATGCCCGCACCATAGTTTTTATTTGGGGTGCTGTTATGATATATATATATATATTTTATGAGTAGTTAATATATATATGAAATTATGAAATCTGGAATTGCCTACTGTGACTTGATATGTAGGACATGGTTGATGACTCAGATTGTAAATACTTATTTGAGAAAGTATAATATGACACTGGAAAACTGTATTGATTATTAAAGTTAAAAAGAGAACTTTGGTTACTATTGAAATATTCTTTTCAAACAATTGAATCGTTAAATTTTGAATCCTGCGAATAACCTAAGATAAGTCAATCATTGGGAAAGGATAGCGTGATATATGATGAGTTGGACCACTGGGAAGGTTAGTGCGATAGGTGTGCACATTAGAAGAGAGGTGAGAATTTCTCAAGAGAGTGTCGCACTAATATGTTGTTGCATTGGCCTGTATCAATTTAAATCCTTGCTAAACAATTTTTAAATCATATCAACTATCGGGCTCTGACCCGTTTCTCTCTCTCTCTCTCTCTTGTATATATATATGTATGTACTACAGGTGCCCAGCCACAGGGGCGTCTTGCTTAGGATCCCTTGGAAGGAACGTGCTACAGCTTAGGTGGGAGTTGCAGGCCACTTGCTTAGACGATTTCATTTACTTGATTCCACTCCTATGATTCTCAGTTATTGGGGCATGTGTCGCCCTTTCCACTATTTATCTGTTCTGTTGGGACATTTGTATTTCAGTTATTTCTAGTACTATTACTTTGGGATTTATTCAGCATGTATGTTGTACATTTAGTTTTAAATGTTGGGATTTTGGATGTTGAATGTTTAAAGTAATTGGATTATGTTCCAGGATAATTGTTGTATGATTCTTACTTATTGAAAATGTTGTTACTAATTAAATAAATAAATTTTCTTTAAAAATATAATTTGGTTAGAAAGGTTAAAAATGGTTTTGACACTTAGCTTAATTAATTAGGGTGTTAATTTGGAAAAGTTTATTTTTACGACAGTGATGCTAAGAATGAAACAACTGTTCACCTTGATTTTAATTTAATAAAGGAGTGATCGCCCGATATTTAATTAGGCGGGGTGTCACAATTGGTTTTTGCAAAAGTGATCTGGAAGGCGTCTTGTATCCTCATGACGACCCCTTTGTGATCAAGATGAGGATGAAGGATGTGATCATCTCAAGAGTACTGGTAGACAATGGTAGTTCGGCAGATATCATGTTCTACACTTGCTTTAATAGTTTAAACTTGAAACTAGCCCAGTTGGCACTGGCCCCTCCTCGGTTTTATCGGTGAAAAAGTCTTTCCACTTAGGACGATAAAGTTGGATATGCTCATTGGTACCTAGCCTACTTATAGAACAGAAAAAGTATGTTTTTTTGTAATGGACAAAAATATCCAATCAGCCTACAACATAATCATGGGAAGGGTAGGCCTGAAAAAGTTTAAAGTAGTGCCGTCAACAGTATATTAATGCTTGAAGTTTTTGACCAATTTTGGAGTTGGAATTGTGAAGGGCGAGCAGAAGGTAGCTCGTAAATGCTACTATTCATCTGTTGAACAGGAAGAGGTGGAGGAAGCCAGGAAAAAGACCACCACCTACCAAGTGGATGAGTCTGAAGATGCAGAGATTGAGACATTGGACCTTAGAGATGAGTCAGAGTTCATGAAGGGTCAGGTCATGGAAGCAATGGAGAATGTTATTCTGGACAACGAACGACCAGAACGAACAACTCAAATTGGCGCTTCAATGGATCCGTAAAAAAAGCGAGAGTTAGTGGCATTTTTTAGGCATAGAAAGAAAACTTTTGCATGGAGTCATGAATATATGTCGGGGATAGACTCAGCCTTCCTCTTCCACGAGCTCAATGTTAATAAGGAGATCAAATCGGTAAAACAACGAAGAAGGGTCTTCAGCCCAGATAAGAACCAAGCTATTCAGGAGGAAGTTAAGAAACTATAAAAGGCCTCTTTTATTGAGGATGTCAAATATCCTAATTGGTTAGCTAATGTGGTGATGGTAAAAAAGATTAATAATAAATGGAGTATGTGCGTAGATTTCACAGATCTCAACAAAGCTTGCCCAAAAGATTACTTCCCTCTGCCCCTAATAGACCAGCTGGTAGATGCTACCTCGGGGCATGAGTTACTAAGCTTCATGAACGCTTATTCCGACTATAACCAGATTAAGATGAAACCAAAAGATAGGGAGAGTACTTATTTTATTACCCCAAGGGGGACATACTGCTACAATGTTATGCCATTTGGTCTTAAAAATGCAGGCGCAACGTACCAGCGATTGATGAATAAGGTGTCTATGAAGCAAATCGGCAACAACATGGAGGTTTATGTCGATGACATGCTGATAAAGAGAAAGAAAGATGCATACCACATAGCTGACCTGAGCCAAACTTTCGATCAGCTGGAGAAATATAAGATGAAGATGAACCCGACTAAGTGCGTATTTAGCGTACGAGAAGGCATGTTCCTCAGGTATATTATGAATCAGCGAGGCATTAAGGCAAATCTTGAGAAGATTAAAGCTTTACTGGAACTACGATCTCTAGCAATGAAGAAGGAGGTGCAAAGCCTCACGAGGCGTGTTGCATCTCTCAACAGGTTTATCTCATGAGTAACGGACAGGTGTCTTCCATTCTTTAAAACACTCACAAAAATCTTCGAATAGAATGATGAATGTGAGAAAGCATTCTAAGAGTTGAAACGATATTTAGGGACACCCCCACTGCTGTCCAGGTCGGTGATGGGAGAAAAGTTATATTTGTAGTTAGCTATTTCAGCAAGCACAGTTAGTTCAACATTGATAAGAGTAGAGGATGGAGTGCAAAAACCGATGTATTATACAAGCAAAGCGTTCCAAGGAGCAGCGATTAGATATCTAAGATTGGAGAAGTTGTCATTAGCATTGATCTAGGCAAGAAGGAGGATGAAACCACACTTCCAGGACCACACCATAGTGGTATACACCGATATCCCACTTAGATGTATTGGGCGATGGAATTAGGTGAGTATGATATTATTTACGAGCCAATGTCTTCTCTCAAAGGGCAAGCAGTGGCAGATTTCATTACGGATTTAATGAAGAGCAACCCATGGATGTTAGAGGAGCATCAAAGACTGTCCCCGATCAACTTCTACCAGTGGATTTATCGGAAGGGATTGTGACTAAGCAACAAGAACCCCCTGATCAATGCCCAGCATGGGGAGATGATAAAAAGAAGTACCAAATATTCCACCAAGGAACTTTGTCAAACTAAGAGTTTGATAATTGTATACCTAGATGGAATTTGTATGTCGATGGCTCCTCATGTGCCACAGGCAGCGGAGCCAAAATAATTCTTAACAACCTAGATGTATTGGATATAGAATATGCTCTGCATTTCCAGTTCAAAGATTCTAACAATTAAGATGAATATGAAGCCATGATTGTGGGCCTTAGTTTAGCCAAAACACTAAACGCAGAACAATTTACGATGTTTAGTGATTCAAAGCTAATCATAAATCAGATGCTTGCCTTGTATGCAGCAAAGGGAGACTTCATATCTAGGTATCATGCCAAAGATATGGAGATTGTATCAAGTTTTACAGCGATCCAAGTGATCAGAATACCAAGATTAGAGAATGTGAGGGCTGACGCACTAGCTCGGTTAGCCTCAGCTACTCGCACTGAGCTATAATGAACGATTCCTATTGATATATTAGTAGACTAGAGCATTGATGAATATTTGATGGTGAGATTCATCACTTTAGATATGGGATCTTCCTGGACGGATCCCATCAGGGCATATATCGAAGAAGGAATTCTACCAACCGACCAATTTGCAACCAAGAGGCTGAGGTTTAAAGCTGCTTGGTATGTATTGAACAATGGAGTTTTATACAGACGGGGTATAATAGTGGGTCTACAGAGATGTGTGCACCCATCAGAATTTAAAGATTTGATAGAAGAAATTCATGAAGGGTCTCGTGGGGCTCATGTGGAAGGATGAACTCTTCTGCAAAGGATAATGACGCAGGGTTACTATTGGCCAACAATGCAAGCTGATTGTACAACTTTTGCCAAAAAATGTGATAAGTGTCAACGTTTGTCTACCAATCCGATGAACTCCCCAAGCTTTATTAACCCCCATCACCTCACCTTGACCATTATCTATGTGGGGAATAGACTTGGTCGGGCCTCTCCCAACTACCAAAGGACGATTCAAATACCTGGTGGTCGCTGTTGATTATTTCACCAAATGGGTCGAAGCTGAACCTCTTATTAACATGGCCTATACCAATTCATTTGTAAGAGTATTATTTGCAAATATGGTCTGCCTCATGCTTTCATCACTGACCATGGTACCTGTTTGATAATGAGGAGTTTGCTGCGTATTATTACCAGTCTAATGTTCAACCATCCTTATTTGTATCCTTCATTGTTCTCTTATTTCAACCGAGCATCGAGATGGCATAGAGCTTCATTGTATCCCCCCATATAAAACTCTCTAGGATGCTTGTGAAATTTATAAGTCAATATCTCAAGCTACTCATGAAGTTGCTTCACCAAGTTTAATTTACTTTCCGTGCAAAATTCTGGTTGGAGAGTTGGCCGGTAAGATTTTGAATTTTTGGGACATTTCAGTCAAGGCTTGATTTTTTCTTTCATCTGAGAAGCTTGATTTGCTAAGGCTTGATGAGTCCTAGTCTCTTCAACACTTCTTCGACCAGCTCTATCTCTACCCCGCGAGGAGGATATAGGTATAGCTTATTTCAAAGCCTCTAGTTCTTCTCTCAAAGCAGCATTTTCAGTTTCCAAAAATGAAAAGCCCTCATCATTTACTAGGACTAGAGCTCCCAAAGAAGAAGAGGCAGTAGATTTGAGTTGTTTCACTTCTTATCGCAGGGCAATATTTTCTTCCCCCAATAATTTAGCAATATTCCTATGTTCCTCAACTTCAAGTTTAAGAACACTCTCTCTCTTTTTATGGGATGAAAGAAACTTGTCATAACCCCGATCAACACTCAACTGTTGGTACTTTTTCTCATAACCTTCATGCAGAAGTGCAGAGGTTTCCTTGTGCTGAAGTTGAAGTCCTCGGTTATTCCTTGGAGATCTCCAATCATCTCATAATAAGCCACATTATTAGCCATAACTCGATCAAGTAAACACTTCAAATATTGGTATGCATCAATTTCTCGCTCAGAAGCATCAGGTCCAAGGATATCAATTACAGTACCTTTGTGAAATTTATATGACCAACTTTGAAGTAATCATTACACTTCTTCATTAGCTCTGTATCATGAGCTGACAAGAGTCCCATCCTGGCAATAAACTAGCAAGTAAAAGTAAAAAATATCAATAACGATACGAATTGAGCAAGTAAAGGAGAGAACTCAGAAAAAATAACAAAGTCCATTTTATTGATCACCAGACGAGAAAGTACAACCAAGGTTACAAAAAAAAAGGTAAAAACAACATAGTAAAAGAGCTGAACGACTTTACACCTTCCCCTTATTTCCTATAACGTCTCCAGCTGGTTTGGATGAAGGAGTTGGTAGCTCGGAGGGCCGTTGGAGTTACTCGGTAGAAGTTGTAGCCTATTGAACTTGCTCATAGGATTAAGGAAGGGTAGCAGCAGGGTTTTGTTCTACTATTACCATATAAGATTCATCAGATGCAGCTTAATCTTCTTCTTCCTCTTCAACAGGAGGAGGAGGGCCATGAGTGTGTTTCTGAAATAGTTCAGAATCATCAGCAACACTCAATTCCTTCAACTCTGCAACCCATCCATCTCTGAAGTATTTCAAACCTGCATACTCGATCTGTGAAGAGATAGAAACCAAGGCCTTGTTCCATCCTTTTTCCCATCCAGAGCTGAAGAACTTCTTCACAGCATCTTTCCTCTTCGCTCTCTCTGATGAAGTTCTCTCCTTGAGAAGCTCTTCGGCAGACATCACTTCCTCTTCAAGATCTTTCTTATGCTGTTCAGCCTCTTCAAGCTTGGCATTATCTTCCTTGGAGTCATTCATAGCCTGCTTTCGAGCTGTATCAGCTTGTTATAAAGCTGACTCAGCAGATTTAATCTTCTTCTCCCAAGCGGCCTTGTCCTCTTCATCATTCTGTCGAGATTCCCCTAAAGACTTTGATAACCCAACAAGGGCTTCCTCAACGCCACTGGATGAGGTTTAAGCTTTGATGGCTTCATCCTTCTCCACGATATTGTCGAAGCACACCAACAACTGTAAGAAGAAGAAAATAGCAAATCAGAGTATGAACACATCAATAAAAAAATTAGAAGGATAAGTATAATGACCACTTACTGATGTAAGAAGATGGGCTGCCACATCGATAACCTTATCCCGAGGATTTGAAGTTTTAGCAGCTCGATAATCGAGCAAAGTCCCTGACTTAATCAATTTTTTAGCCAAGTCAGGGGTAAGGACACATGGAAAACTAGACCTTAGAGAAGAAATCCCAACTCCAAAAGGTTGGGCAACAGTATCTATAGGTCTCTTAGCAAGAACTGTCTTCAACCTCCTCAAAGGAACGTCTTCAATCAAAGGTGCTATCTCTTTTGGGACAACAACTTTAATCAAAGGTTCTTCCTCTTTAGAGGAAATAGAAAGCTCCTTGCTAATATTTTTGGTAGGAGGAACATCATCCTTCTTCTTAGTTCCATCAGCTGGAACATCGCTTTTGCTCTTCTTCACTCCTTCAGTATCAAGAGCAGGCTTGGTAAAGAACTCGGGTAACCTCCTCTTATTCATCATCAAATCAGCAATAGAGGTACCCAAATCAGAATAATATTCTCCTATAATTGCTGGAGAAGCCGGTGCTTGATCAAAATCAACCACCACTGGAGGAATGAGAGGTCGGGTAATAAAGGATGAAGTGGTATTCTTGTATCTCAGCAAATACAAAGCAGATTTCACGTGCTACCCATTGATGGACTAGTGCAAACCCCAAATAAGTGTCAAATTTTTTAAATTTATGTCACTCTCTTTGGGCGGTTTCCTTTTGCTATTAGCTGTAACAAACAAAAACTGAGTGTCAGTGACACATTTCATCAAACATAAACAGAGATAAATTGAAAAAATTAAAAACAACGTATCCCATTTCCATAAAGTGGACATCTGGGACCTTGGTAAACATCATTTCCTTTTAATGGGGAGTGTTGCCAATTTTTCATCACAACCCCATGATCAAAATAGTCCCTATTAGCACCGACAAGATTGACCACTAAAGCTCTATTGGAAAACCTAGTTTTTAAATAAAATGTAGTGTCACTGGTAACCCATTTATAACAATACATAATTTCAGGAATTCCTAAGCGAGTTCCATGTACTTGATTTAACCTATATACGCCATTAACTACCCTCCATGTATTTGGAGCTACTCTTGAAGGAACAATATCAAAATATTAGCAAAACTCCAAACACAGGGGATTCGGCGAAAAAGAAAAACCCCATTCCTCTACAAAAATGGCAGAAACCAGTGTCCCTCAGCTAAAGAAAATAAATTAGAAAGTTAGAGAGGATCCTCTAGAATAACCCAAGAGGGAATTGCAAAAATTAGCCCGGAACTTATCCAAGGATTCGACAAGATAAACCATGATGGCTAAAGAAAAGAAAGAAGAAGGAAAAAGTTCTTACAGAAAATTGATAAATCTACTAAGGCGGATGAAAAAAAGAATGACACTATAAGGATAGAGCGATAGGACAAAGAGTTTAGAAGTCTGGAAGTAAAAAGTAAAAGATGATTACTTTCTATCGCTTTTAAATGCCATGCATTAGGAAGCAAGAAAATAAATGATTACTAGAAGAGACACAAATATCCAAGCGTCTGTTGAAGATTCAAAATATTTACAAGTTTGCCATTTCACGCCCAAATGAGTAGACTAAAGAGAAAATTTCCTAAGTAACCAGACTGGGTAAAACACGTCCGAGCAAATTCTGGGCATAATGTTCCACACTCTCATATTCAACCTCAACTGTGAAACATTGGGGGCTTCTGTTGATACAAAAATTAATCAGATGATGTGGACCAATTATATGAAAACACGTGTAGTCCTACGTGGCAAAAATATATATTCACCGAGCTATTCAGCACTCCGAGCTACTTAGTGTACCGAGCTACTCAGCACTTCGAGCTACTTAGTGTACCGAGCTACTCAGCACCCCGAGCTACTTAGCGTACCGAGCTACTCAACGTGCAGAGCATCTAGCCAGGAAGATCAAACGACAATTACCGATTCAATGAACATCGGATTCAACGAACATTCTTATTATGTATAGATGTTTATGTCTATTAAATAATGGCATATTGTCTATTCATATGGACAGCCCAAGGGCTATAAATGCATTGTAATCCCCTCCATAAAGGGACGTTTGAGGATTGATCATTTACGATCATCATCAAGATTAAGGAAAATACCCAGCAATACAAAATAGTGGACGTATGCCATTTTCATAAGGCTGAACCACTTTAAAAACCTGTTGTCTTATTCTTTATTTTATATTTATCTGTGATTAATTAATTAGATCAAGTCTAGTTTTTTACATCAACATGATGTTTAATTGTTTAATTGTTTTAAGTTATTGCATGTTAATAATAAAGATAAAATTTGACACCAACTTTTCAATTACTAGGTGGTTAGTAAATATTAAAAAGTTTTTCGACAATGATGCTAAGAATGAACCAATCTGGATAATCTATTTTTAATTTAATAAAAGCCTGATCACCCAGTATTTAATTAAGCAGGGTGATACACAATGAATCATTGATTTCCTAAAATTGCTGCAAGGTAATATCTCAGTAAACCAATACGAGGATAAGTTTATTGAACCATGTCATTGTGCCCTGGAGTATGTGAATACTGAGATGAAGAGATGTAAGCAATTTAAAAGAGGTTTACATTCGAGAATTAAGAATTCAGTCGCTCCATTACAATTTCATGAGTACTCTTAGTTGATTGATGTTATGCCATTATGGAATGCAATTCTTCAACCATGATCCTATCTTCACCCCTAACTATTATAAATAACCACATCATTAGAACTCCATCTCATTCTAGATCTCATTCATATGGAAACTCGAGTGGATAAGCTTATTCCCAGATCCGTTATAACACAACTCATTCTGAAATCCATTGTCACGAATGTCATGAGGTAGGACATATTCATCTCCGATGTCTAAGATAAAGTCAGCTCCAGTTTGTCGCCAACCAAATAAACCTCACAAAATCAAAAATTTTGTTCTTCTCCAAATCACTCCAAACCAACCTAGAAAGTTAAGTCAATTCTGAATCATGGGAGGAATTGTTCTACACGGCCTATGTGAAATTCACATGACGTGATAATATGGTTATCTTTCAACATCTTCCTACACATATTTTGTTTGATACATGATCTACGCACTCCTTTATTAGTATTAGACTAGCTAAATTAATACAATTATCTTCAATCTCTTTAATTAGTCCATTGGATATTGAATTACCAACAGTGAAATCAATTCACCAACACAAGGTTATAGAAATTATAAAATTCATCTTAGTCTAGGATCTCTCTTTGTTAACCTGATAATTTTAGATATTTGCGGTTTTGATATTATTATCGGAGTGGATGTATTATCCAAACATCACACTTATATCAATTGTCAAGCTAAGAAAATTCATTTTCGAAACGGAAATAATTATCCTTTTATGTTTTAAGGATCAGGTTCATCAAGACCTTTAAATTTCCAAATTCAAATTTCTTCTTTGATTCCAAATCTATTGGAACAATTTGAAGACATTTTTCCTGAAGATTTACCAAGATTACCCCCTCCTAGAGAAATTGAGCTTAGTATCAATCTTTATCCTAACACACTTCCTATTTCGATACCTCCATATCAAATGGCTCCACTAGAACTTCAAGAACTTGGTAACCAATTAGATGATCTTTTAGTAAAAGATTTCATTCAACTAAGTTCATCACCTTGCGGAGAGTGTTATGTGTTAAGAAATATGATGGAAGCTTTAGACTGTACATAGATTATCATAAACTAAATTCTGTAACTATTAAGAATAAGTATCCTTTATCCCGAATATGAGATCTATTTGATCAACTTAGATGAGCAAGGGTATTTTCTAAAATAGACTTATGATCCAATTACCATCAGTTACGCGTTAGAGAGGAAGACATTCCGAAAACTACTTTTCAAACTCATTACAAACGTTTCGAATTTACTGTAATGTCATTTGGTTTAACTAATGCCCCCACTGCTTTTATGAATCTAATGCACAAAATTTTTAGACATTTTCTTGATGAGTTCATTATCCTTTTCATTGACGATATTCTCGTATATTCTCAAAACCTGATAGAACATACCCAATATTTGAAGGTAGTCTTAAATACTCTTAGAAACCATTGGTTATATGAAAAAATAGCAAATGTGACTTCTCAATGAAGGATATCAAATTTTTAGGACATGTGATTTTTGAGAATGGAATCCAAGTCGATCTAGCCAAAACTTCAGCCATATTCGAATGGAAAAATCCTACCAATATTACTGAAATAAAGAGTTTTCTAGGATTAGCTGTACACTATCCTTATTTTATTAAAGTATTCTCACACATTGCACTTACCCTTTCAAAACTAATTAGGAAGGAAGTTCCATTTGTATAGACTTAGGAGTGTAACCAATTATTCCAACTGTTGAAGGACAAGTTGACTGTTGCTCCTCTCCTCACTATTCCTTCTAGTGATGTAAATTGTGAGGTATATACTGATGCTTCATTACAAAAATTAGGATGCATGTTAATTAAAAATGAAAAAAATGGTAGAATACGAGTCACGACAACTCAAGATGCATGAGCGTGATTATTCGGTCCATGATCTAGAATTAGTGTTGTTACCTTTATGGTGTATGTCTTTAGTCTTTTCAGATCACAAAAGTTTGAAGTATATCTTTACCCGAAAAGACTTGGACTTAAGAAAATGATGGTGGATCGAGTTTTTGGAAGATTACCGATTAAAATTATCATCCAGGTAAAGGTAATGTAGTAGCCAACGCTTTAAGTCAAACTGCCGTATGAAGACTTCTTACTTTAAATTCCTACGATATTTTTCTTGCCATAGAGAAATATGATCTACGATTAGGTACCCCTTGTACAAATTTTTTTAACATTATCGTTTATGCTGAATTAAGAAGGAAATTCATAATTCAACGGACCCAAGATTCGTTTGTAGAAAAATTTAGGAGCAAAAATCCAAATTTGTCTACAGTAAAAGAAACTAGACTACGATGTAGAAATATATTATATGTACCTGACGATGAATCTCTACGAGAAGAAGTGCTACAAGAAGCTCATTGTTAGCAATTTATGATACACCCAGGAAGCTAAAAAATTTACCATGCTTTAAAGAAGCAATATTGGTGGCCAAACATGAGAAATGATATCGAAAATTTTATAAGGAGATGTCTTACTTGTCAACAAGTAAAGACAGAACACTAACACCCTGGTGTACCTCTTCAACTCTTACCTGTTTCTGAATGGAAATGGGATCATATTACTATGGATTTTGTCGGTGGACTACCCGTACATCCCAAGGACATAATTCAATTTGGGTAATAGTAGATCGACTAACTAAATCTGCCCATTTTCTTCCTTTAAAGACAAACGATTCATTCAAAAATCTTAGAAAGTTATACATTCGAGAAATTATTCGATTACATGGAATCCCTTTATCCACTGTATATGATAGAGATTCTTATTTTAGAGGAAAAATTTGGTGGGCATTGCAAGATGCAATAGGTACTAAGCTTCCTTTATGTACTACATTCCACCCCCAAACAGATGGACAATCAGAACGTACAATTCAAACCTTAAAAGATATGTTGCGTGCTTGTACATTGGATATGTCTGACCATTGGAACGTATATTTACCCCTTGTCGAATTTTTGTATAACAATAGCTACCAATACAGTATTAAAGTTTCCCCCATTTGAATCTTTATACAGACGACCTTGTAGATCCCTTGTATGTTGGATAGAGTTAGGAGATAGCAAACACTTTGGTACATAAATAATTGAAGAAACCATCGAGGTAATACAACCGATTCGAGAGAAGTTGAATAAAGCCCAAGATCAATAAAAGAGTTATGCAAACCATCACCATAAAACGTTAGAATTTCAAGAAAAGGAGAAAGTATTTCTGAAAGTCCACCCCCCCCCCCCCCCCCCAAAAAAAAGAATTTTACATTTAGTGAAGAAAGGAAAATTATCCCCCAGATATATTGGATCTTTCACAGTTTCTAAGGAATCGGCTCCGTAACCTATAAATTATAATTACCTTTAGAATTATCCAATATCAATAACGTGTTTCATGTATCAAAGTCACGCCAGTATATATCATATACATCCCATACCATCACATGGCAAGACATTTCAGTTAAACCCAACCATGAATTTGAAGTACGTCCTATTCAAATTACCGATCGCCAAGTGAAGTATCTCAGAAACATGGAAATGCCCTAAGTTAAATTACTTTGGGAGCATCAAAATCAACAAGAAGCTACCTGGAGACCATAACAAGCAATGAAGAAGTAATACCCCAACTAATTTTAAGGTAAAATTTGAGGACGATTTTTTTTAGGTTGGTAGATTGTAAGGACCGAGAATTTCTTGAAACCCTAATCTACCTATGACCTCAATTTAATTCCTTTTAAAATGAGTAAAACCAAAAATCTTCTAAGAGGAAAGAAACTATGTTTAAAAACCTTCAACTTTGTTAATTAACTTAGACCCTTTGAAGTTTCATTAAATTACAAAAGATCCCCTGAAAATTTTAAAGTAAGATAACTTGAGATATATTCAACCCCTAAACCCCAACCTTACATCAAATTACTCCCTTAGACCTCAACTAATATAAAATTATAATTTAAACCCTGATAGCTTTTTTGAAATTATCAAAATACCCCTAAACTTTACAAAAAGTGTACTTTTAGCGCAATAAAAGTAATTATACAAAGAATGAAGGGCTAAAACCAAAAACTTTTTAAATTTTATTTTAAACCCTGTCCACATGCTACCCCACATCATCATAAGAGGTTGAAACCACATGGAAAACCTTATGAATCCATGTGCACCCCATTTACCAACAATTAAAACGTCACCGAAACTAGTTCAAATCCACCTCCTTCAAACTCCAATCAAATCGTCACATAAAATAGTATAAATACCCCTCGACCCAAGAAGTAAAAACTCACCCCATAATTCAGTTTCAAATATCAAAATTTCCCTCAATTCAAGTAACTCATCATTTTATGCTTCATTTTCAATTCTTTCAATTTTAGCAGTTTTCTGCCTAGTTAATATAGTTAGAACACTCATAAGATGCAAGATTTTACGTGTAGAAGGGCCTATGATAGTAAAAATCAGTAGGAACAACATTAAAGTTTGAGATTTAAGGGTGAAACTCGACTTACTGCCTTAAACTTTTATTTGAAGCCATTATAACCTAAGGATCTTGAGTGTAATGGTTAAAAGCCATGAATGTTCATGTAGAGCTCAAATCGATCAAAAGTGTTTTTTGAATTCAAAACCTGCAAATTCAAAATTTTTAATGTACAATCTATCATATTCTTTGATACCAAAACCAAATTACTCTCATATATAGCAGAAACCAAACCCAATTCATAAGATACCTTACCATACTCTAGAAATCCACGAAAGTCGAGTCAAATTTTCATGAAAAATAGTGTTTTAGAACTTGAGTTATACTTAATGTCAATCCATAAAACTTATATATTTGGATTCCTCATGAAAAATTAGGTTAAGTTCGTTAAGGAATCATCTCAAATGGTATCAAAATGAAGGAGAAAGCCTCACTCAAAAATTGAAACCCTAAAAAGTCAAAATTGAGAGGTTGAAAATGAAGACTTTATTCAGAAACCTTAACCAAGCGCGTGAGGGCGCGTGGCCAATCAGGAGATTCTGATTTTTTCCCAAAAGTTTTATTAAATTTTTCTAATCGAAATGGTATAAGATAAGATCAAGTTTGGATATTCCTAACTCAAGTTATGTAAAAACAAGATTTTTATTTAAAGGATTTTTTTTAAAAAAATTACAAATCAACCCCTAACAACTGTTCCAACTTATGAGTTTGATCCCCAGACTTTGCCCATACATACATCAAACTATTTTGAGATAAAAACTCTCTTGCACCACACTATAAATATGAGATTAAGCTCAATATTTTATAGTCTTAAGATAATTACAAATAAGCCCCCAAAACTTCAACAAAGAATGTTTTAAATAGAAAACTGACTGATTAACCCCCAATACTCATATACCGCCCATTGTATAACAGAATATCAATCCACAATTCTTCCTAATATCCCAGTGTGATAGAAAATCAACCAAATACCAAGCAAGTAGGTTTTTCCTACCTTTTCAGTATTATTCATTGCATATTTGAAATATTGCTATTGATATAATTATGTGATAGCCCCATTTACTCTAGTGTGTGTATATTATTATACTGTCATACTACATACTTTGTTAACTATCATCAGTATTTGAATTTATCACCAGTCTTTAAACTTAATGAAATGATCATTTTTACCCTTCTCATCTAATAACTGATATCATGTACCTTATTGATTCAGTTCACCCTAGCCCTTTGTGCCATTTTTTACTATAAGCATTAGTATTAACTAGAAAGTTGACTGACCTGTTATCCCATGAAACTTTATACTTGGCCTACTGGTCTCAGATGATTAAGAGCCATAACTATTGCTACATACATATGAATGCCACTTTAATTGTGTGCACAACAAATTACTTTTCCCCAAAATTTTTGAGTTGATTCACTGATTATTAGAAGTTAACTGATGGCTTAATTACTTCTATACCCTTTAGTGAACAAGTAAGAATGGAATTATTAGTTCAAAACTCTTTGACTTTGTTTATATGATCCAAATTAAACTGGTAATGAATCGCATTTCTTAAATGAACTAATCATTATGGAATTATGAGTTCCAACCGTTTGATGTTTTATAATCTAATAAATATGGAATTATCAACTTATTATTGTTAATGTCTTAAACACTGATTCTATACACACTACAACTCTCATTTATATATATACCATTGTTATAGAATTGGTAGAACATGCTTAGCATATTTGTACTAATTCCTTCCTGCTCTAGATGCGCCAGGAGAAAGAAGATAGTATCTCTTACCTACTAGACACACAAACTGATTACCTGTGTGCATATGTGACCGTGTGGGCAGAGGTTAAAGCAGATGGAGAAAGGAGTGGCGCTTTTTAATTTTTTATATTATCTAGTGTACTGTAAACGTGTTAGTCACCCCTGCGGTGGTTCAACCCTATGTAACATATTAATAATGAATAAAGTTATGTTATTTAGCCTTATCTTTAATCCATTGCTTTATGTGTACTCCTTGTTAATTCATACCAAAAAGCAGGGTGTGACATACTAACCCTTGGATCAATACAATATTTTTCAACACTTGAATCATTCTCCACACCACCTATAACAATACTAAGGTTAGTGTTACGTCTCCTCATTTTATAGAACAACCCTTCCTCTCTTGCCCTCATAGAGTGTGTTACGGGTTACACTATCTCATTTTGAGAACTCTAATCGTCTTGTTTGCTAAGATAATCAAAGGTGATTCATCTATCTAATTTGGGTTAATTACACGTAGGCTCCCTGAACATTGAACCCCCCAATACTTTGCCAAACCAAAATTTAATTTTTTCAGTTCACCCCCTAAGTTTGAAAACGGCTACGGTGAACCCCCTGTCGTTCAACTCTGTTAATTTTTTGGGGAAGCATTATGCATGTGCGTGACACATGACTTACAGTAAGGGCATTTTTATCCTAAGATATTTAGTTTGAAAAATCTAAAAATAACAGCAAAAACATTTAAAAATTAAGAAAATACTAAAAACTATTTTAAAAATATCAAAAAACCTAATTAAATATTTACAAAATTTTAATTTTTTTTGGAAAATATGAATATATATTTAATTTTTTTGAAAAATACCAATAAAATATTTAAAATCCGCAAAATTATAAAAAAACAATTCAGAAAATATTTTAAAAATAATTACTAAAAAAATTATATTCATAATTTTTTATTCAAAATTATATTCAACATATATTCAAAGATTACATTTATAACTATATTCGAAAAATATAATAAAAAAATTATAATTAAAATATGTTCAAAATTCTACATTTGATGTATGTAAGGACACCAATTTCAAATTGAGTCATTTATAGTTTTGGCTCAATTCTGGACAAAAACGTTTGACTCATAGGATAGAGTTAATTAATCATCCTTCAAGCCTATGACGTGTTTATTAAAGACGTAGCGGCCAAGAGTATAAAGCTTCATCAAATTGTCGAGTTTAATGTGCATCGTTTCTACATCATCAAAATGGTTCCGTTGCTCCTAAGGTTTGAATGCATTTTAATATATATATATATATATATATATATATAGGAGCTTGGAACATTTTATATTGTGTGTACGTTTATTTAAAACTGTTGTTTATTCTCAGAAAGATTTTAATAAAACTTTAAAATCAAGTTTATAAAGTTTCTAGGCTAAAAATTGAATTTTTCAAACTTTTTGGAAGTCCGTTCGAAGTGTCGTTTAAACGAGACTGTTGTTCGAACCACAATATCGTTCGAACGAGTTTGCCAACGAGTTCCCAGACAGGCCACTGGAATGTCGTTCGAACGAACATGTTGTTCGAACGAGATTTCCAACGAGATTTCTAACGAGATCGCACTGGAACTTCGTTAGAAGCCTCGTTCGAACGAGTTTTGGCGGGAATAGTTTTTTGGTAGTTTTGAGCAGTTTTCCCACTTTTCCATTACTTTACCCCACTAACTTTTGACAGAATATCTAAGTGCGGGAACCAAAGTTTTTAACTTAACTTTTCATATCCTACAAATTCTAAGAGAGTGTTTGAGAGAGAAATTAAAAGTAGAAAAAGTTCAATGTTTAAAGTGTTTTAGTTTTCAAGAAAAATCCTTAAACACTTGAGTTACACCCAATTGTTGTTTTGTTTATCCAATGTATATATATATATATATATATATATATTTCTTGGAGTTTGGCAACGGTTATTATCTCTACCGTTTTGAAGAGACATTTGGGTTTGCTTCTAAATCCCACAAAGAAGAAGAAGTTTGCGTTGATTTACCCACTTGGAGAAAGGCTCCTAGTTTGGGTGACGGTGATCATATAAAGTCCGATCGATAGATTTCGAGACGGCGGTGGAGCTCCGTGGTTATTCGCTAGGCAGAGGTTGATACAAGAAGACACGTCGGGGCTTGATAGGGATCGAGTCGAGTGTTGTAAGTCATCTTGCTTGTATTTGTAAATTCCGTACTTAGTGGATTTGAGGCTAGGGCCATCCGAGTTTTTTTCCTGTTGTGGGTTTTCCCTCGTACATCGTGGAGTAGTGGGTTCATTGTTTATTTTATCTTGTGCAAATTCACCTAGAACTCATGCTTAGGTAATTCAAGATAAAATTTGATTTTAATCACTTCATGTTTAATTTGGTGCTTAATTAAATATTGGGTAATGTGTAGTTAATTCAAGTCATTAATTTAATTTGTTAACATTGGTTTGGCCTAATTTACTATAATGAATTAAATGTTTTGTTAGGTAAATTTTTAGGACTTGGGCTAATTAATTGAATTTAAGTGAAATTATCATATGTGTGTGTTCCATCATATTTCACTTTGTTTAATTTTAATTTGAAGTAAATTAAAATTTGTTGTTTAATTGAACCATCAACGCTTCCGCATATACTTAAAAAGAAATACTCTTTTTGTGAAGTATAAAGGTTTTATTTTAAATTGGGGGGGACTATAGTTCCAACAAGTGGTATCAGAGCCAAAACGATAAATGATTTCGTTAAAGATCCTTTAACTATTTTTTGCTAAAATGGAATTTTCCCCATTTTCAAAATTTCCTATTTTCGATGGTTCTAATTACACGTATTGGAAAGTGCGAATGAAATCGGCACTTAAATATATCGACGATAGGGTTTGGTTATCTATAGTAAACGGGTGGTCTCCACCAACTCATTTATTAGATAATGAACGTGTTCCCAAGCCGGCCGATAGATGGAGCGAGAATGAGTTTAAGCTTTCAAATTTTAATTCCTGAGGTTTAAACGCATTATTTAGCGCTATCACACCAGATGAATTTCGACGCATTATGACGTATGAGACCGCTAAAGAAGCGTGAGATATTTTACAACTCACTGATGAAGGTACAAGTGTTGTTAAAGCTTCGAAACTTCAAAACCTCACCACTCAATTTGAAACCATCAAAATGAACGAAAAAGAAACTTTTGATGAATTTTATGCTAGACTTTTCGATATTGTTAATTCATCTTTTAATTTGGGAGAGAAAATACCCGACAACCGAGTAGTAAAGAAAATTTTAAGTTCCCTACCCGATAGATTTATTCCAAAAGTGACCGTTTTAAATTCTTTACCAACTTTAGCCTCTACGAAATTAGAAGAGCTCGTAGGTGATTTATAAACCTATGAACTATACATGTTTTCCTCTAAAATTGAACATAAAATTGAAAAGAGCGTTGCTTTAAAAGCCCGAAAAGAGGAAAAATAAGTAGTAGAGAGCAAGAGTGACAGTGACTCGGAAGATATGGCCGTGTTTGCTAGGAAATTTCGAAAGTTTCTTAAAATTAACAAAGATATATTTAAAAACGACTTTAAGAAATTTGAAACTTCTAAGCCTGACAAAGCCAAGAGGATCCCTAAAACTTCTAAAGAAAATTTAAATAGGGACGAGTCGAAAAAATGTTTTGGTTGTGAAGGGTATGGCCATAGGCCCTTTGAGTGACCCACTAAACTAAGGAGAGAGGGTAAGCAACCTATTTCATATAATGCGACCCTTAGTGATAGTTATAAGGAAGAGGGACCCGATTCCCCCACTAAGCCCAACTTTATGGCTTTTATGGCTAGTCATGTGAGTGATAGTGAGAACTCGTCTAATGATGAAACTTTAACACATGATACTTCCAAGGCCATAGTTTATGATTCCCTTACTTTTGATGGTAGTGAGAGTGAAGAAGAAAGAGAGAGTGAAAATGAAGAAGAGGTTAATGTTAGTGAACTTCAAAATGCTTTTCAAGAACTTTATGAAGTATCTATTAAATTAAAAAGAGCAAATTTGAAGTTAGAAGCAAGTTTAAAAGAGCGTGTCAAGGTCATTGATGATAGTATGTTGGTAGAAGACCTTAGGACACGTGAGAGGACTCTTGGAGAGAAGCTTAAATATGTAGAAGGTGAGAGAGATAGCCTTAGAGGTTTAATGGAGTCAATGAAAAAGGAGCTTCTCGAGTTTGAAGAGAAAAATGTTTTATTATAGTCTAATATATTAGATTTAAAAAATAAATTAAAAGACTCTAGGAAAGTCAAATTTTATTTGGAGTGTAGATTCGAAAAACTAGATAAAATCTTAGGCACGGTCCAAATAAAAAATGACACTTGTTGTTTAGGCTTCGATACTTGTAATGAATCTACTCATAAAGTTAAAACCAATGTTTTAAGAGAATCACCTAGGAAAGACTTTAGAGATCAATCCTTAGGTACCAATTTTTGACGTGCTTTTACTTGTGCACGTTGTGGTCGAAAAGGTCATCTTAGAAAATTTTATTTTGATCTTAAACGAGGTCCTAGAAAATCCCACCGTAAGAAAATCAAGGTAGTTAAGATTCCTACACCCCGAGATAGTCATTAATCATTAGTTTGGGTTAGGAGATCCAACGTGGTAGCTTTACAAGATAGGGTTTTTGATTCTCATTTACTTTCACATGCTTCCTCCCTTGCAAAATCTAAAGGTTGAATGTGATAGTTTTATTTGCATACTTAGTTTTTTGTGCTTCATATTATATATCCTTGCTAGGTGTATACATGTTTGGTCATTTTCTATTCAAGGCTTTATTTCATATCTTATGCTAGAAATCATGACATGTTTATCTTTTGTATTATATTTCCTTCATTTTTGTTTGTTAAATTAAAAATACAAAAAGATTTTTGTTTATCATTTGTGTTTCACCTTTTAGTAATTTAGGCTTAATGAAAAATGCAAATGATTTTTGTGTGTCTTTTGAGTATATATTTTTATTTTGGTTTTAAAAAAATTGAAACACTCAATTTTTTTTCTATTTTGTGTGTATTTTAGTTTGACACACTTTATGAGGCATATTCCTGTGTTAGAATCCCATCTTTTTCGCTCCCATGTGGCTAGAACTTTTGGTTTAGATTGTTAATCCTTATTATGTTTTTACCATGCTTACATGGAGTAGTTGGATTTTGTGTTGATATAATTGATTCTATTGTTATATGCCTCTATTCACATGCACGTGATCTTTTGAAAGTTAACTTCACATGTTATATTTGAGCTTTCTGAGGTGTTCTCCTATCAATTTTGTCATCTACATAGTTTAACCTAGGAGAACTAGTGTATGTCAAAATTCGTTGCACGTGAGATTTGTGAGAAATTAAAATATTATATATATAAATGTGCATGGGCAAGGGCTTCGAAAGGATTTATTATCCTTTGCGAATAGTAAACCACCATTTGTTTGAACCTAAAAGAAATACGTGGTCCAAAGGCTTAAAAGACAATATGGCATTAAAAAGAAAAATAATTGCCAAGGCCTATGTTTAGTTGATTTATTCATTCAAAAGAATAATATATATGCTTATTGAGGGAGTTTGGATGATATATCAATGGTTTGCACAATGTTCGTCTATCCTAGTTGTGCTTTCAATGTCATGACTCTATTGGTTTGTAGAATCATAAACATGCTAGGCTTTTATGCATTGTATATGTTTGTTCATTGAGTTCAATCTATATTGTCACATAAGGCTATATTCAAATGTGATGAAGTTTGCAATCAATTGAGAACTCCGTGAACATGTTTTAAATGCTTGGGTTTAAACTTAATTGTTACTAGTTCACACCCCAACACTTCCTTTTTCATATGACACATTTTTGCCATATGAGTGTGAAAGGCTTATCTTATTTTGTGTCATTTGTGTGTTTATATATATATATATATATATATATATATATATATATATATATATATATATATATATATATATATATATATATATATATATATGTGTGTGTACTTGAGTCTACTTGGTATATATTATGTATACATATATTTGATATGTTTTTTATTTGGCCTTTGCCTTACTTTCTAGTCCATATATGCTTTAATTTCTAATTAGTATCCATCTTGTTGCATTCTTTGTTGATATCATGATTAATACTTATGTATCATATTGGTATCTGTTTCTTGCATCTTAGTTGGTATCCATTATTATTATTTGGATTAGTTATGGTTTTGTTGCCTATGTGCTTTAATGTTCTTATCACTTTATGCACAATTGCATGTTTTTAGCTTGTTATCCCATTCTAGTTATCCCTTACTTAGTTTCGAGGGTGTATTTGATTTAATTGGGGAAGATAAGTTAATGTTTGATTCTTTAGTATTTGTCTAATCCTGAACAAAAAGGGGGAGAATGATAGGGGGAAATGGTATCTAATCCTATTGTTATCGTATCCTAGTTTAAGGAGATTTATCTTAGGGGGATACGTCTTTCTAAGTAGGTCATTTGTTTGACAAAGGGGGATAATTAATTTAGGGGGAGTAATTTTTAATTGCATTTAATATTTTGATATTGCCTATGCATTTAATGTGTTTTCTTAAGTGTGCAGGAATTATATTCTAAGTGGTAACTTTCACCGGTAAAGATTTTGATCCTTTCGGTTGTTTGAGTCAAGCATTGTATTTTTATTTTGGGTGGAACTTTTTATTAGTCTAGTAGAGCTTGACGACCCTTTAGGATTTTTTTTGGTTTTTGTCCCGGAATAGCCAAAGGGGGAGATTTGTAAGGACACAAATTTCAAATTGAGTCCTTTGTAGTTTTGGCTCAATTTTGGACAAAAACGTTTGAGTCATAGGATAGAGTTAATTGATCATCCTTCAAGCCTATGACGTGTTTGTTGAAGACGTAGAGGCCAAGAGTATAAAGCTTCATCAAATTACCAAGCTTAATGTGCCTCATTTCTACATCGTCAACATGGTTCCATTGCTCCCAAGGTATGAATGCATTTTAATATATATATATATATAGGACCTTGGAACATTTTATATTGGGTGTACGTTTATTTAAAACTATTGTTTATTTTCAGAAAGATTTTAATAAAACTTTAAAATCAAGTTTATAAAGTTTCTAGGCTAAAAATTGAATTTTTCAAACTTTCTGGAAGTTCGTTCGAAGTGTCGTTCGAATGAGACTAACGTTTGAACCACAATGTCGTTTGAACGAGTTTGTCAACGAGTTCCCAGACAGGCCACTGGAATGTCGTTCGAAGTGTTGTTCGAACGAACATGTTGTTCGAACGAGATTTTCAATGATATTTCTAACGAGTTCTCACTGGAACTCCGTTAGAAGCCTCGTTCGAACGAGACTTCGTTCGAACGAAAATGTCGTTTGAACGAGTTTTGGCGGGAACAGTTTTTTGGCAGTTTTGAGAAGTTTTTCCCACTTTTTCCACTACTTTACCCCACTAACGTTTGACAGAATATCTAAGTGCGGGAACCAAAGTTTTTAACTTAACTTTTTCATATCCTACAAACTCTAAGAGAGTGTTTGAGAGAGAAATTAAAAGTAGAAAAAGTTAAATGTTTAAAGTGTTTTAGTTTTCAAGAAAATCCTTAAACACTTGAGTTACACCAAATTGTTGTTTGTTTATCCAAGATTTCATATATATATATATATATATATATATATATATATATATATATATATATATATACATTGCTTGGAGTTTGGCACCGATTATTATCTCTACCGTTTTGAAGAGACGCTTGTGTTTGCTTCTAAATCCCACCAAGAAGAAGAAGTTTGCATTGATTTACCCACTTGGAAAAAGGCTCATAGTTTGGGTGACTGTGACCATATAAAGTCCGATCAGTAGATTCTGAGACCACGGTGGAACTCCGTGGTTATTCGCTAGGCAGAGGTTGATACAAGAAGACGCATTGGGGCTTGAGAGGGATCGAGTCAAGTGTTTTAAGTCATCTTGCTTGTATTTGTAAATTCTGCACTTAGTGGATTTGAGGCTAGGGCCGTCTGAGGTTTTTTCCTGTTGTGGGTTTTTCCCCGTACATCGCGACGTAGTGGTTTCATTGTTTATTTTATCTTGTTCAAATTCACCTAGAATGCATGTTTAGGTAATTCAAGATAAAATTTTGTTTTAATCACTACATGATTAATTTGGTGCTAAATTAAATATTGGGTAATGTGTAGTTAATTCAAGTCATTAATTTAATTTGTTAAAATTGGTTTGGCCTAATTTACTATAATGAATTAAATGTTTTGTTAGGCAAATTTCTAGGACTTGGGTTAATTAATTGAATTTAAGTGAAATTATCATATGTGTGTGTTCCATCATATTTCACTTTGTTTAATTTTAATTTGAAGTAAATTAAAATTTGTTGTTTAATTGAACCATCAACGCTTCCGCATGTACTTAAAAGGAAATACTCGTTTTGTGAAGTATAAATGTTTTATTTTAAATTTGGGGGCCTATAGTTCCAACACTATATTTTCATTTCCAAGACCGGAATCAGTATCCTCTTTCTATGAATGACTCACAAACTTTTATATTTATTATAGTTATACATATAAATAAGTGTAAATACAAATTACCTTCAACATGACCTCCCTTCACATTAAAACTTATTGCTTATCTAGTTTGCACAACTTCAATGATTAAATCTAATCTTACATGATTGGGATCGAACATTTAGTTAAGTTTGAAACTGTTCTAAAAATTTGAAACTCTTTAAAATTTTTTGAAACTGTTCTATAAATTGAAACTGTTCCTAATTTGAAACTATTCTAATTTTTTTTCAAAATGTTACTATGAGATGGAGGAAATGTAATTGAATTTAGTTAAATTTGTATATCACTGGTCTAAATTCCCCCTGTGATAATGATTTCTCAAGGGTTAATTTGTAGATTGTTATATAGCTAGTAGTGGGTGAAGAATGGTATGTTGTCAAGCTCTGGTGGTTTCATTTGATTTCCATTTGCATGTGAGGTGGTTGAGCACGACTCTAAACAATATTTTGCAAATGTCTTTTAAAAATATCATTGTTTGAGACGATAAAAAAAACAAATAACGTGAAGCGTTGATGTTGTGGTTGTGTGTTGCAGATTGTATTCGTGGTACGTATGGTATGCATATCCATAGATGAAGAAGTGGGGAGTGCAAGAAACAATGAACATGAAGCATTTTCATTTTGGTTTGTTATTTAATATGCCAAACCGGATTGATATTTATTCGAGTTATTTAGACAATATTGTAACTTGAATTACAATTTGTGATGTTTATTTTCGTGTTTAATATTTATATATAATTATCGAGACGACACAATTATATAGGTTGTTTTATTCTTTTTTTAGATATGAATTTAAAAAGCTTTAGGTAAGTGGTACAAAAAATTGTAATTATGTATTGAGTTGTACAAACTTTTTCGTAAAGAGAAATTTACCGAAATCTATCATATTTTTAAAAAATCGCTTTTAGCACAGAAAAACGTTTTACTACACGGTTTGGTTTTGATTTTTGGGCTAATGTACTAGAAGAAAAAACAAGTAATTTTTATTTGATGATTTAAAAATTGGTATGGTATTAATATGCTCCATTTACCGACCAAACCGAACAAAAACCAGCCTTAATAATAACAAGTTGTGTTAGTGTCCACGACATTTGAATAAGTGGATCGAGCAATATCAATAACATAGCCAAGAGTCTTGATGTATTTTAATGGGATAATGAGGTTATGGCCAAACTCCTTTCAGAATAATTAATGCTCCACTCATTAAGAATAACTCCAAGTTAGATTTGTGTCATATCTCATATTGTCGGGCCCAAATAAAATCTACAATCTATTTAAAATTCGTCTAAAGTAGAAGACATATGTAAACTTCATTTCTTTAACATATTACATTTTTTTCAAAACAAATAATTTTGTCAAAGGCTTTTTATTTGGCAAACAACTCTCCATGATATGTAGTTTGCGTGTCACTGTATCGCACACCACCATAATTAGTTTTAAAGACCCTTTGTTCATATGTTTGCAAATTAGAGCTGCCTTTGAAATTGATCTATGAATGAAGTCTTAGATGATTGGTTAATGGCTTGTTGTACTTCCTCAGTCTCAAATTAAGAATTCATTATTTAATTTTGTACCATTACCAACGAAGAATCAAATTTCTTTATTTGGACATCAAATGATCCAATTTTTTTTATACTAAACATATGTTGATCTTTACCTTTGATTGAATACAAAAAGTGAATATTGAATATTAATTTGAAAATAAATGAGTATATGTAATTATATATTCATATGACTAAAAGTATCCCATCTAATTGTAATTTTAAAATGAACATCTGGACCATCCTTTGTAAATGATCTAGCCCAAGCACACTACTTTATGACTAAATATCATATATTGATTGGATTAAAAAGAGATGAACGATAAAGAGAACAAGTATTGATTGACATCATTTTAATGTGAACAAAACTACACGTTCTTAAACCTCAACACCGATACCTTCGGGATAATAGTTATTGATTGACATCATTTTAATATGAGAATAAAACTACTCATTCTTAAATCTTGAGACTAATCCCTTCGAAAGTGGCTGATATAACATAACACCTCTATGAAAATCTACTTAAATCAGAATTTGTCCATGTGGGAAATCGAACTTTTAACCAATGCGCAGGGTTGGCTCTGAAGTTTTGGGCGCCTTAGGCGAACAATCAATTTGTTCCCTTTACATTAAAAAAAATAAAATTAAATAAAATGTGTTGTTCTCACATTTTTCGATGCAAAACTGTCAATTAAATCATCAAATTTGATTGTTTTTAACAAATCTTCTTCAATTGATAACATGGTTAATTCATTTATTGTTTGGCATAGTAGAGCGAAGGTAAGATTTTATTAATTTTAACTTTGAAAAACTTCTCTCGGCCGAGGCAACCGTAAAGGGTGTTGTCCAAATTATTCTATAGGCAATCCAAACGTTTGGAAATATAAAATCCATTCTTTTAATATATTCTTACAATCAATTGATTTTTTTATTTTTTTTAGGTAAAAACGTCTTTAAAATTTTCAATTCACAAAACAATTGATTTCCATCAATATCATAACTATTGTCATGCGTTAAATAATTTTAAAGCTTAATACAATAACTATTTAAAATATCATCATATAAAGTTTATACCGTATTCAAATCAAACAAAAACCCAAAAGCCTCCTCATATTTTGAAATTATTCGAATATAGTTCTTATTGACATAAGCACTTGATCGATTATATGTAAGAAGGAATTTTCTCTAAATGATTCCTCTGATGATTGTCTAATTCCATTACTAGAATTCTCATCAAAATATTTTTTTTATAAATATTATATTTTTCATGATATACGGGTTCAATTTTCATATCTTTAGCAATATCTGTAGCTTCAATCTTTGTGGATTCAAATTCATTTTCTCTTTCATTTTCAAAATAAGTGGACCCGCTAGTTTAATGAGCCCTCTAATTTTGATGTTTCTTCTTCAAATTATTTATTATCTTTTTATTTTTTCGTGACTCGAGGGATATTTTCTAGTAGACATTTTCACAGAACAACAAGTGTAATTTGCGTTCACAAAGATTAATCACAAAATCACAAGAATATTGACAATATTAAAGAAAAATGCTAAAGAGTAACAATAAAATGTGATTGTAACCATTTTGACAGCAATCTCAAATTATAATTTATAAATGCCCAAATAATAAATTGGAATCCAAAAAAAAAAACACAGAACACAAATATTAGTAACACAAACAAATTTATATAGTGGGAAAAATATAACAAAGGAAATGAATAATATATACTTAAATAAACAAGCTCCAACCAATCTCCAAACGAGACCTAACTTTCTGAAATTGAAAATATTGAAACCCTAGATTTTTAACCTTTATTTTATGATGAGGTTATTTCAAGAGGAGGGGGGGGGTTATTTTTTTTGTGGGGGGGGGGGGGGGGGGAGGTGGGGGTTTAGGGGGAGGGTGCTAGGGTAACTCAAAAATTAGTGTTTGAAGGGGGTAAGGGAGGGGGGATTTTTGTTTTCTTGCTTTTGTTCATAGTAGAGAGATTAGTGTGAGAGAGAAGAGAAGAAGATAAAGATAGAAGAAAGTGGGTGAGAAATGAGAGAGTTAGGGTTATAAATGAACAAGTAAATGGATTGGGTTGGGTTGGGTTAGGTTGGGTTATGTTTGTGGGTTTAGTGTGTGGGCTTACTTTTTAATGTGCTGGTTGGATTATTATGTTGTTGGGTTTAGTGTGTGGATTTATTTTAAATGGACAAAAATTTATTTTTTAGTGGCCTTTTTTTAAGTGATAACTCTAATTTTTTTCACAATTAATTTTCGGGGGGGATTTTCTTTTCACAACTAATTTTTTTATTACTAATTTTATTTATAGCTATTTTTTTATATCTAATTTTTTTGGAAGGGGCCCTAGGTGACAACTTGTTTTGCCTATAGGCACAGCCGACCCTACCAATGCATCTAACTACACAATCACAAGTTAGCCCTTACAACTTGAGCTAACCTAGGATGGTCATTCGGTTTAAAGAAACCAAGTACCCTCTAAAATATTTGCATGATATTAGTATAAAACGTTACTTGGCGATATATTGTGGTCTCAACACGCGAACATGAGCTTGAGCATATGTCATGGATATTGCATCACGAAAAATGCTCTTCTTAAATAGACAAGTTTGCCACTCTTATAACGAAGATAGTGATGTTCAAATTTGACTCATTGAAGTTTAAAATGCTCACATTGTAATCAAAACTTCAACTTTTGTTAAAACTTTGAGTTAATTACACTTTTTTTTCTTTAACTTTATCTCCATTTTCACATTATGTCCTCAACTTTCATTTTTTAGACTAACTTCCCTTAACTTATTAAAACGATCTAAGTTAGTTACTTTAAAATACCAAGCGTGTTAAGTTTTTGAACAGAAAATGGTCATGTACATGACACATGAGGGTAATTTTGAAAATAACATTTATTAAATCTGAAAATTAAACAAATATATTTTGTAAAATTTTAAAATTACAGAAAAATATCTTTAAATTTTAGAAAATTATAGAATTAAAAAAAATCACATAGTAAAAACATTTTTAAAATTGCAAAAAAATATGGAAAGTGTGGGAAATAATGAAAGACATTTTAAAGATATGGAAAGGAGAGAAATTATTTTTTAAATATATTAATTTACAAAAAAATATTTTGAAAAATGAAAATTATAAAGCAACATTTCTGAAATTAACGAAAAAAATTAGAAATCTAGAAAATATTGAAAAAATTAAAAAAATAGAAATGATGGAAAACATTTAAAATTCTGGAAATTACTAAGGGATATTATAAAAATCTAAAAATATTGAAAAATAAAGGCGGATATGGGGGATGGCAGACTTGGGCTATAACCCAAATAAAAAAGAAACTCTAATTACATATATTCATCCACGAAAAAAATTATGCATACCCATTAAATCTATACTCATAAAGCAAAAGGACCCACTCAATTGTACAAAAAAATGACTCCCCTACTCCCTCTCTCTTAAAAGTTAAAGACTTAAAAAACACTCATAAAACTAACCCTACCTCACTCCCTCACCCATTCGTCCATTCTCATAAAAAAACCTCATGAATCACCTTTATTCAATTTGTCAAGAAGAAAAAATGGCTGAAGGCCCCCTAAGTGCGCGCGCGCGCGAGAGAGAGAGAGTGTGTGTGTGTGTGTGTGTGTGAGAGAGAGAGAGAGAGAGAGGTTAATGAACCAACTCTTTGGCTACTCTACATGACTTTCTACAATTTCTAGGTATTTTTTAATCTTTTCAATAATTGTATGGGGAAATTATTCAGATTTTTCGACCACAGTGGAAAGCCTGACACATGTTCGACAACTTAGATAAGGATGACAACTTGAAAATAAGAACAAGAGGAGGATCTAATCAGCTAGGATGTCGAACCTAGATATACACAATCACATCACGGCTACATTTGGGAGTTCATCATCCTACACGACTCATCATTTTCCTATTCCTTATAAATATAACCCTCACCTCTAAAAAATGGCATGTAATTCTTATTATTGCGAACTGATTATTAAGAAGTGAGAGAAACACCTGTGGACATAGACACATTGTCGAACCACGTATACCTATTCTTTTGTGATTTTGTTATATTCATTTACTCTTCAGCTCTATTTGGTTAGAATAATTTTAGTAGGATTTTAAAACCTACCAGTTGTTAGAATTTTAACTTGAAAATATTTTTTTTTTTACATTTTTATGGTATTGGTGATACTGATTTTATTAATATGATTGCAATGTTGTGGTGCATTATATCCTTTTGGGATATCAAATCAGATAACTTATTGTAGGTGAAAAGATCCGATTGTTTAAGATTCAGTACAAACCAAACAAGGAAATAAAAAAAATTCATATAAAAACAAAAGAACAAGATGTATGCGGTTCAACAATATGCCTACGTCCAGGGGTGGTTCTTATTCTCTTAATGACAAAGTTTTAATACTTATGATTACATTCCCTCTCTTCCTTGGGGACCGGGTTTACATTTATAGGAGGAACTCCTAGAGTTACTAGGACTTCGATCATTGTTGCATTTTTATCCACATGATGGAAAGAGGTGACTGGGTGACTGGACCACACACTTCTTTCCCACGTGTGGAAAATTATTTTTCATCATAATTTCCCCCCAAACTCCGTTGTTGATCCAAGTCACGATGTTTTGTTCTGATTTTTAAAAGAATTCTTACTGCAGTCACAAATGTCCTTGTTTGCTTCGTTACACTATGGTCGAAGGACACGAAGGTAATTTTTCTTGGCAGTGAAGAGTCATTTTTCCCATCCAATTTTAAGGGTAAGTTGTTATTTTTCCCCACTAATTTGAGGGGCAGGCTAGTTATGTGAGCTGAATGGACACTTTATTTTCAAGTGGTCATCCAGGGAAAGACATGTCTAATGATGGGATTTGCATTGGGACTTTATCCAAAATATTAAACCGCTCTCTCCTGTCGTTTGGACTTCATTTTCTAAAACATTTCTACTTTCTTTCAAGAATACAGAACTGTGTGTGCCTTCTCATTATCTTTAAGTAATCTTCTTACTTTGTCTAAAAATTTCATTTGTGAAAGGTCTTTGTTTTATGTAAATCTTATTTTTCCTTTAGTCTAGAGCCATTATAAAACATGATGTACATCATAAACGAGAACACTATTGTGGCTTTCAAGCAATGTTATTGTTGATACCAAATTTAGTCTGCTGACATGGCTCAATTGGGTGAAGACACGTGGCAATCTACATGGCAACAATAAATACTTATGAACAGCACCTCGACTCCGAGGAACCATACTACAACGAGGAGATCTGCTTCCCCGATCAACTCAGACGCTCCGACCTACAAGAATTCTCCGAGGAACTTTTGAGTACCGAGGAACTTTTGAGTACCGAGGAACTTAGGCGGTCCGAACAGCTCAGGCGGTCCGAGATGCATCTCAAACAAAGCATTAATAGCAGGATAACCCAACAGTTCGACTGCGCATTAAATGCTTATTATCATACAGATGTATACGCTTAAGGGGCATTTAATATATTACCCTTTCACATTACAGCCTTAGGGATATAAATAAATTGTATTACCCTCATTGTAAGGGTACTGGAATTTCTTGAGAAAACTTGTAATCGAGAATTCCCAAACAGTCAGCAATAACAGAAACAGTGGACGTAGGCCATTCTTATAAGGCCGAACCACTTTAAAAGTTCTTTGTCTTATTTTATTTATCTATGATTAAATAATTAGATATAATCTAATTTTTTACATCAACAGATTGGCGCCGTCTGTGGGAAACGACTGGTAATATCATTTTTCATCAAAAATAACTCATCACAAATGGCTGATATTCCAGAACCCAGCCATCGAAACGTTGGAAGCCGTCCACATCCATCTGCTCTGCCTAATATTCCAGATCTGGCTGGAATAATGACAAATCTGGCCCAGGGCCAGACAGTCATGCAAGAAATAATGCGACAACTCCTACAAACCCTCCATAGCGGTGCACCAACCCATTCCGGACTGCGAAGTATTCAAAGAAATACTCGTTTACCTTCTTCACATACTAGGCGTACTGATTCATATCATACTGAGGAATCTGCAGATTTTTCTTATCAACCTGGACGAACTTCGTCAGTGCGGGCCACAGATACTGAACAACGTATCACTCTCTCTTCAGAAAGGACTAGTGCGCTAGAGAGGTTAAGCAGGGTATCACCTTTTGATCGATTAGGACCTAGAAGGAGTATAAGTCCTCCTAAAATCGCATCGAGGAGTTTTCGATGACCATCAGATTTAAGGGAAGGATTTGCCCAGTCTCGACCAGCTGCTCGTCAAGATAGATCCCAGGAAGCCACATTAACTCGAACAGTTGCTCGAACCAACAGGCCCGAGGAAGGAAATGATGCATGGAAAGGTTCTATTCAGAGGCTGGAGGATAGATTAGGGGAAATGGCTAAAGCCAAGAACCCTCTTCAACGAACTTTTGTTCGAGGAACACCTTTTGTCCAGACCATTGTAGATTTTCCAACACCATCAAAGTTTAAAGCACCTATTGTAACCCCCAAATATGATGGAAAGACAGACCCTATCCTTCATATAGAACAATACCAAGCTGCAGCTGACATCTATGCGGTCCCAGATGAGATGAGATGCAGAGCATTCTCAGGAACTCTTACCGGATCTGCTCAAATGTGGTATAATAATCTTCCTCGGGGTAAGATCACATTTCTTTCAACTGGTCGAGTTATTCATTGGGAATTTCTATTTTGGAGCAAATCCTGTTAAACGAGTAGCGCATTTGTTAAGTGTTAGACAAAAAGCTGGTGAGAGTACCAGAGATTATATAACTCGTTTTAATAACGAGAAGCTCGAAGTCATTGACTATGAGGAAAAGAAAGCGATTACCGCCTTGATGAGTGGCCTACTGCCCAACAAGTTGTACTACACTTTGGCCAAAGATCCACCTAGAATCATGTCAGATCTGATGGGAAAAGCGGCCAAGATTATGAATGCCGAGGAGGATATGGCTGCGAAGAAGAATATAGATACTAAAGAAACCAAGGTGGAAGGTGATAAAGCTAAGAAGAAAGAGCATAAGAACAATGGTAGTGATAAACACTCAAAAACAAGGTCATCTTGGGAAGTATTGAAGAAATTTGATAATTATACTCCTTTGAAGAAAGACATCAACCATATTCTAGAATAAATCAAGAACAATGAGGAATTAAATTGGCCAGAGAAAATGAAGGCAGACCCCAAAAGGAGAAATAAGGCAAAATATTGTGAGTTTCACAAATATCATGGCCATATGACTAAAAATTGCATAGCTCTTCAGAATGAGATCGAAACACTCATCAGACGAGGAAAACTGACAAAGTATGTTGATCGGAGGAATGATAGAAGAAATAACGACCGAGCAAGAGAGAGGTCTAGATCTCCTCATCGAGCAGAGGAGAACAAGAAGAGAGACCATGAAGTTGATCCAGAAGATGACCCCGATCTTCCAAAAAGACCAAGGTAGCCAGAACGTGAGGTATTTTTAATACGTTTTGGGTCATTTGACTGTAACGTTATTACAGGTGGAGATACAGGAGGAGGAGACCTTACTGCCGAGAGAAAAGCTTACCTCTGTGAGGCTCAAGATTGCTCATACATTTAACGAATAAATCTAGCTGAGGAGGATCGCCCGAGAAAGGTGAACAAAGAGAAATTGATCACTGGCTTCTCAAAGAATGACCTCGCAGGTGTTCTATATCCTCATGATGACCCATTGGTGATCAAAATGAGGATGAAGGAGGTAATGATTTCAAGAGTACTGGTAGACAATGGTAGCTAGGCAGACATCATGTTCTACTCGTGCTTTGATAGTTTAAATCTGAAGCTATCTCAACTGGAGCCTTATCATAGACCCCTCCTCATTTTCGCTGGCGAGAAAGTATTTCCACTTGGGACAATCAAATTGGACATATTCATTGGTACGTGGCCTGCTTGTCGAACAGAAAGAATACGCTTCTTCGTGATGGATAAGAATGTTCAATCATCATACAATATCATCATGGGAAGAGTAGGATTGAAGAAGTTCGAGACTGTACCATCTATGGCACATCAATGCCTAAAATTTCCAATAAATTTTGGAGTAGGAGTTGTGAAAGGTGATCAGAAAGTAGCTCGGGAATGCTATTATTCATCCGCCGAGCAAGAGGAACTGGAGGAATCAAGGAAAAAGACTACTACTTATCAAGTGGATGAAGGGGCAGAAATTGAAACATTGGATCCTAGAGATGAGTCGCAACTCGTGAAGGGTCAAGTGGTGGAAGCTACTGAAAATGTCATTCTGGACGACGAGCACCCTGAACGAACTACTCAAGTAGGTTATTCGTTGGAAGCCTCACTAAAACAGGAATTGATAACTTTCCTTAGAAGAAGAAAGCAAACTTTTGCGTGGAGTCAGGAGGATATGCCTGGGATAAATCCAAATTTCTTATGTCACGAACTCAATGTGAATAAGGAGATCAAGCCTGTGAAGCAGAGAAGAAGAGTATTCAGTCCCGAGAAGAATCAAGCTATACAGGAAGAAGTCGAGAAGCTCCAAAAAGCGTGCTTTATTGAAGATGTTAAATATCCTGACTGGTTAGCAAATGTGGTGATGGTAAAGAAGAAGAACAACAAATGGAGGATGTGTGTAGACTTCACTGACCTCAACAAAGAATGCCCAAAGGATCACTTTCCGCTACCCCGAATTGATCAACTAGTGGATGCTACCTCGGGACACGAGCTGCTGAGCTTCATTAGATTAAAATGAAACCTGAAGACAGTGAGAGTACTTCTTTCATTACCCCCTAGGGGAACTTATTGTTATAATGTTATGCCTTTTGGTTTGAAAAATGCAGGTGCAACATATCAGCGGATGATGAACAAAGTGTTTGCAGAACAAATCAGTTGCAATATGGAAGTCTATGTTGACGATATGCTGACGAAGAGCAAGAAAGCTGCTGATCATCTAGTTGACTTAAGCCAGACCTTTGATCAACTAGATCAATATCAAATGAAGTTGAACCCGACGAAGTGCATATTTGGAGTACGAGAAGGCATGATTCTCGGATACATTATCAATCAGCGAGGCATTGAAGCTAACCCTGAAAAGATCAAAGCTCTGCTAGGGCTGCGATCTCCAACGACGAAGAAAGAGGTGCAAAGTCTTACAGGACGAGTAGCAGCACTCAACAGATTTGTATCGTGAGAAACTGATCGATGTCTCCCATTATTCAAGACACTCCGAAAGACTTTTGAGTGGAATGATGAATGTGAGAAGGCTTTTCTAGACTTAAAGAAATACTTGGGAGCGCCTCCATTGTTATCCAGTGATGGGAGAAAAATTATACTTGTATCTGGCAGTGTACGAGAATGCAGTCAGTTCGGCATTGATAAGTGTGGAGAATGGAGTACAAAAACTGATCTACTACACAAGTAAGGCCTTTCGAGGAGCATAGATCAGATATCCAAAGCTGGAAAAATTGGCACTAGCATTGATCGAGGCAAGTAGAAGAATGAAGCCATACTTTCAAGCTCATACCATAGTAGTATATACTGATATGCCATTGAGGCAAGCCCTTCACAAACCAGAAAAGTCAGGAAGATTGATGTGCTGGGCAATAGAACTTGGTGAATATGATATAGTTTATGAACCCAGATCATCGCTAAAAGGGCAAGCTGTAGCAGATGTTATAGCAGAGTTCACCTATCCTGATACCCCCGAGGAGAAAAAGTTGCTCGCTGATCAACCTATGGATGTTACAGGATCATCAAACACAATCTCATACCAACTTAGGTTGGTAAAAGGGCAAGTGGATGTTATAGGATCATCAAATTCGAGCCCAGACCAACTTAGGTTGGTAAAAGGGCAAGAAAAGATGATCGACGAAGAGCAAGAAATATAAGGGGATGATGAAAGGAAGCAACAAATATTTCATCGAGGAACTCTGTCAGATCAGAAATTTGAAGACGAGTTACCTATATGGAGTCTGTATGTGGATGGTTCATCTTGCACTACAGGATGTGGCGCAGGGATAGTTTTGACCAGTCCGGACGAGGTCGACATGGAATACGCCCTACGTTTCCAATTCAAAGCTTCCAATAATGAGGCTGAGTATGAGGCCATGATTGCGGGTCTTAATTTGGAAAAAATTATGGAGGCGCAGCAGGTTATTGTCTCCAGTGATTCTTAATTGATCGTAAATTAAATATTGGGAATATATGCAGCCGAAGGAGAATTAATGATCAAGTATCATGCAAAGGTGATGGAGTTGGTATCAGAATTTTCTGCTATTCAGCTGGTCAGAATACCAAGAATGGAGAATGCAAGAGCAGACGCCCTAGCTCGATTAGCATCAGCTACTCGTATCGATCTACGAAGAACAATCCTAATTGAAGTGTTGGCTAGTCGAAGCATAGACGAAGATCTGATGATGAATTTTATTACCCTTAATTTAGGACCATCTTGGATGGATCCCATCAGGGCATATATTGAGGAGGGATAATTACCAATTGACAAGCTCGCAGCCAAGAAATTGAAGTTTAAAGCTGCTCGGTATGTATTAACTAACTGTATTTTATATAAACGAGGAATTATGGCAGGCTTGCAAAGATGTGTACATCCCTCTGAGGTGAAAGAATTGATTGAAAAGATCCATGAAGGAACCTGTGGAGCCCATGTAGCAGGTCGGAAGCTTTTGCAAAGGGTGATTACGCAGGGATACTACTGGCCAACGATGAGGGCTGATTGTATAGCCTATGCCAAGAAATGTGATAAGTGCTAGCGCTTTTCCTCCATCCGAAGAACTCCACAAGCATTGTTGACACCCATCACTTCCCCTTGGCCATTTTCTATATGGGGAATAGATTTGGTCGGGCCACTGCCGACGACAAGGGGAAGATTTAAGTATCTCGTGGTCGCTGTGGATTATTTTACTAAGTGGGTAGAAGCTGAGTCTCTCATTGATATGACGTACGACAAGGTGTACCAATTTATTTGGAAGAACATCATTTGTCGATATGGTCTTCCTCATGCCTTCATCATAGACCATGGAACACAATTTGACAACGAGGAGTTCGCTGCCTATTGCCATCAGTCCAATATCTTGAAGATCCACTCGGCACCAGGACATCCCCAAAGCAACGGATAGACTGAAGTGACGAACATAACACTGCTAAATGGCTTGAAGAAAAGACTAAGTGATTCAAAAGCACAACAAATTGGAGGCAAACTGGCATGGACCATACCGAGTTACAGAAGTTGTTCGACCAGGAACCTACCGAATAGCAACTTTAGAGGGGGAGGAGTTTAAGAATGCATGGAACGTAGAGCACCTGCGCAAGTATTATCAGTGATGTATGTTCTCATGTAACGCAGTTCCGTCAATATGAATAAAATGAAGATATTCTGCCAAATTCTCTCCTTTTATTGAAAGTTTTTCGGGGAATACTAGTGCTACACACTACTCGACAAAACTCGGATTACTCAAATTTCTTCTCTAAAATGCCAACTAAGGTTGGTCGGGAAACAAATGTATTCATAAAAATGCCAACTTATGTTGGTTAGGAAGTAAATGTATTCCTACGGGAAGTAAAACTATGTATTCCTAAAAATGCCAACTTATGTTGGTTAGGAATTAAATGTATTCCTACGGGAAGTAAAACTATGTATTCCTAAAAATGCCAACTTATGTTGGTTAGGAAGTAAATGTATTCCTCGGGAAGTAAAAGTATTCCTAAAAATGCCAACTTATGTTGGTTAGGAAGAAAATATATTCTCGAAAACGCCAACTAAAGTTGGTCGGGAGGTACAATTATTCCAGAAAGTGCCAAAGCTCCTCGTAGAGGAAAAATCCACTAACTATAGTTGGTCGAAAAGGAAATTTACCGACCTTGGTTGGTCGAAAACATTTTATGAATACGAGAAAGTGATTGAGCAAAATTTTTTATACTCGTAACTTTTTAAAATTATTACTAAGTTGGTCAAGAAACAAAACATCATTTTTGCCAAATGACTACCACAAATTCAAACTACTCGATAATAAGTTGGTCGACAAATAACACAATATTGTTATCTTTTTAACAGATACACATGCACAGATGTAAAGTGTTACAAAACAATAGCAGTCAAGATTTGCAAATAAAATTATTTCATTAAATGTAGAACAAAATACATCAGGAATGAAATACAAATTTATTACATCAATACTCCTATTCTATTGGTTTCTTCCCCTCTGCTTTTGAAACAGGTTCCTTGCCAGCAGGTGGATCGTTTAAAGCGAGAGGAGAATTTATGAAGTTAAGATCTTTTAGCATCCTGATATTCATCACAGACGGTTGATCTAGGAGGTGCTCGGGATGAGATATCTCGATATTTGAATGGAGATTGTAATCATCGAGGTATTTGGAAATCAGATAACGAGGGATGGCCCGAGCAGGGATCCAACTCATATCAAGATTGAATGGTGGCACGGGTAGGTCGAGCAGCCCAGGATTATGGTAATCCCACAGGTAATGACCCTGTTCGAGTTGCAGCACACCTAAGGCATTTATCCATCCCTATTTGTAGCCCTCATTATTCGCATTTTGGATACGATCGTCCAAGTGGTAGAGAGCCTCGTTGTAGGCAGCCGGCCAGAACTCCCTGGGCTGCTTGTGAAATTGATATGTCAATCTTTCCAGCTGCTCGTGGAGATTTTTGATGAAGAGTTCTTTATTCTCCAAGATAGATTTTTGCACAGAAAGCTGCTCTTCCAGGTCCCTGATTTTCTTAAACATCTCAGCTAATGCCTGGTTCTTCGCCATCAGATGGAAGGCCTGATTCTCTAGAGCAGATTGAGTCCTATGTTCCTCGATAGGAATTCGAGCATCTCTTGCTCGTCCCCGAGGAGCTCTTGCTCGTCCACGAGAAGATGTAGAAGGGCTAGCTCTTTTCAAGGTTTCCAACTCATCCCTCAGGTTGGCGTTCTCGACCTCCAAGAACGAGAATCCCTCATCAGTCACTGGGATCAAATCATTTGAGGTGGAGGCAACAGATTTTAATTGAGATACTTCTCTTTGCAAGTTGTTATTTTCTTGCTCCAACAACTCGGCTATTTGCCTGTGCTCTTCGACCTCGGCTTTCAAAGTTCTTTCCCTCACATCGTAAGCAGTAAAACGCTTCTCATATCCCTTGTCGGCAATGATTTACTGATACTTCTTCTCGTACCCCTCGTGCAAGAGGGCAGTGGATTCCTTATATTGTTGCCGAAGGTCTTCAAGAGTGCCTTGGAGATCCTCAATCATATCATAATAAGCTACATTATTGGCCACCGCACGATCAAGCAGACACTTCAAATATTGGTAAGCTTCAATTGCCTGTTCCGAAGCATCTTGGCCGAGGATGTCGACGATTTGTGCTACACTCAGATCTGTGTGACCAGCCTTAAAATATTCATTGCATTGCTGTAACAGCTTTGTATCATGAGAAGACAATAATTCCATCCTGGCTAGAAACTAGTAGAGGAAGAAAAAGCAATAATCAATAAGAGTACCAACAGAGCATGAAGAGGAGAAACAACAGTATGCATAAACAAAAGTTCAAATTTTATTATATCATAAAGTTCAGAGTTACATGTTCAGGGATACATTTGACAAAGGAAAAATAAATACAAAGTAAACACTCCTAAATTTTAGGATAACCATTTAAAACCTCCATATATCGAGAAAGAATGTTCCACACTCCTCAAAATTCAAACTATGAAACATTGGGGGCTTCTGTTGATACCAAATTTAGTCTGCTGACATGGCTCAATTGGGTGAAGACACGTGGCAATCTACATGGCAGCAATAAATACTTACGAACAACACCTCGACTTCGAGGAACCATACTACAACGAGGAGCTCTGCTTCCCCGATTAACTCAGACGCTCCGACCTACAAGAATTCTCTGAGGAACTTTTGAGTACCGAGGAACTTAGGCGGTCCGAACAGCTCAGTCGGTCCGAGCTGCATCTCGAACAAAGCATTAATAGCAAGATAACCCAACAGTTCGACTGCGCATTAAATGCTTATTATCATACAGATGTATACGCTTAAGGGGCATTTAATATATTACCCTTTCACATTACAACCTTAGGGCTATAAATACATTGTATTACCCTCATTGTACGGGGACCGAAATTTCTTGAGAAAACTTGTAATCGAGAATTCCCAAACAGTCAGCAATAACAGAAACAGTGGACGCAGGCCATTCTTATAACGCTGAACCACTTTAAAAGTTCTTTGTCTCATTTTATTTATCTGTGATTAAATAATTAGATATAATCTAATTTTTTACATCAACAATTATATTCCCAACTGGGTAAATGTTAAAATGGATTTCTGTCCTATTGACTATTATAACATTGATGGGGCACTTATACTATTAATATGATACAATTCTTAGACAAATCAGAAGATAACACATGAACTCGTTATCTATCATGTAATAATGAGATAAACTCATGTAATGATAGAATCATCTCAGATATTAGCAGGGTCAACCTAGGTGTTCTGGTCGGTCCTAGTAATTAAGATAATAAATTGGACTTTGTCACTTGATGAAGTTAACTATGTCAAATAGATTTGTCACTACAGGCATGCGTTAAGCAGCAGGATGATGTCAGTGAAGCACCCACATACTATAAATAGACAAACATTCCCTCCCACATATGCCAACATCCGTATTTAAGGAGGCGGGAGTAAACAAGAAAAGGACAACTGATTGAGATTACAAACTCTCGTGCTAATGAACTAATACTATTTACACCTTCACCTGTGGACATAGGCACCACCTTGGGCTAAACCACATAAATCTGTATTCATTATTTTTCTCTTATCTCCATCTATGACAAAGCCTAGATAAGTATTCCATTACTTTTCATCTCTCATCAATTATCGTTTATACTTATATGCCCTGGCTACGATCAAATCAGAATACTAGTTTTAGGCGATAACATATTGGCTCTATCTATGGGAATGCAACAAGACATTTGTTACTTTCTACCATTATTAATTTTTTCTTAAACTTGAGGATACCCATTTTCTAGTAAACCAATGAACCTCATTCCAATTCATCTGAGTTTTGAAGGGTTAGGGTTATTTTTAATGAATTATTATGCAATTGTATCATAATTCATAAATTCGCCACTGGATTTATCTTTTCTCGCTTTAAACCTCATTTACTATTTTTAACTAGCAATTATTTTACGTTTCTTTAGGCATTATAACATTATGTTTATATGGAAATATTATGAACATGGTGAAAAACCTAGAAAGCAATCAAGCCACTGAAGGAATTCCTCCCTCAACATTTCTGGGTATGGGTGATCTGGAATGGATCATAATGAGACTGGCAAAAGGTTAGGAGGCTATGCAGGAGAGTGTAGAGCAACTGACAAAGTTTTTTAAATGGGAAAACAAGCCTGAATTAAACCCGATTAACCCAATAATTGGTGAGGACTCTGATAGAATATGAGACATTTCACATCCACCCCCATATAAGGACATGATGCGGGCTGGAATATTAAGAGAGCAATAAAAAATCCCAGGATATTGGATTTGGACTCACGAGGAAAAGATAGAAGATCAAAGTACTCTAAATGAAGCTGAGATGACTGATCCTATCATCCAAGTGCGACCTCCAACATCAGATCATAGGGATATGGTGAAGAAAATACCTATTCCTTAGAATGTCGAAGTGTTTTGGGAAGACTGAGCATGAATTCCTCATTTGATCGGTTGGGCCCAAAAATAGCAAGGACACGCGAATACAAAGATCTTAGAGAATACAAAGAGGATCCAAGGAGGTCTGAGATGAGAAGGTTCAGTTCTCATACAAGTCAAGGCTAAGCGTGCGATGGCAGACAAAGTTTGAGCATACATCCCAAGAATAGAGCTTAGTCAAGAGATAAGGCTGACTGGAGAAGATTGTCCTAGTAAAGGCTAAGAGAAAAGGGCAACCCTGGAAAGATTCTATTCAACGCTTGGAAGACTGACTGGGAGAAATCATCAAAATAAAGAACCCTTCATAGAGGGGCTTCGTTTGAGGATTACTATTCATAGATTTAGTAGTTGGTTACCTACCCCTCGCTAGATTCAAGTCATTGGTTATTACTCCCAAGTATGATGGGAAATAAGATCTAATGGTTAATGTGGAAAAATACCAGGTGGCTTCATATATTTATTCTATCTCGAATGAGATGCGTTGTAGGGATTTCTCTAGGTCAGCTCAAGTCTAGCATAACGTCTTTCCAAGAGCGAAGATCTCAACTTTGTAGTACTTAGCTGACCTCTTTGTTCATAATTTTTATTTCGGTATAAAGCCAAGGAAAAAAAATTCTCACCTTCTAAGCATCCATCAAAATATGGGTGAAACGATAAGGGATTTCATCATGTGATTCAACACAGAGAAACTTAAAGTGATTGATTATGATGAAAAATATCTATCCCCGCTATCATGAGTGATCTATTGCCTGGAAAATTATACTGGGCACTAGATAAAGAGACATTGATCATGATGTTTGATATATTTACTAAGGAAGGAAAAATTATAAGCATCTAAGAGGCTATGATAACAAAGGAATCCATCCATTTCAGATTTGAGGATAATACGATCTCTACTAACAAGGAAAAGTCTCAGAAAAAGAAAGTTAAGAAACTTAGTAGACTAGATGAATAATCCTCACTCACCGTAGGCATACACCACATCCTCAGTGATATCTAGGGAAGTAGAGAACTAAAATGGCTTGGGTAATTAATGGTCGTACCACACAAGAGAGATAAGGATAAGTAGTGCGAGTTTCAAAAAGATCGCGACCATAATACAAATAATTTCTTTGCAGTGAAAAATGAGATAAAAGCTTTGGTCAGACATTATATGGACAAAGGTGGTTGTCCAGATATGAAGGACGGGCATAAATCTAGGCAAGGATTTAAACCCCCTTTGCAAAAATATGGGCGAGAAGAAATGTGGAGGATATGGGGACCCAGATGATGAATGAGATTCGAATTCTCCCTAAAGACTGAAGATCAAATAATTAGCGTAATCAGAATTTCTTTCGATTGTCAATTTACAGTTGGAGGTGATTCCGGTGGAAGAGATGGGCCTTTTAAAAGGAAAGACTACCTCAATGAGGTGAAAGCCTGTGCTCATATCATAGAGATCAATTTGTCCATTGCTGGGGAGACTCGTCCTCGAAAGGTAACCAAAGATCGTCTCACTGTTAGGTTTTTAAAAGACGATTTGTAAGGAGTTATATACCCCCATGATGACCCTATAGTTGTCACCATTATGGAGCACAAGATCATAGTACCAAGAATTCTAGTTGATAATGGTAGCTCTCCATATGTACTATTCCACAATTTTTTTATGAAGTTGAAATTGGAAAACTAAACACTATAGGCATACCACATAACTCTTATCGATTTTTTAGGGGAGAAGGTGTACCTCTTAGGAATGATAGAACTATAGGTAATCATTAGCATATGGAATACCTACCAAACTTAAACAATACATTTTTTTATCCTTGATGAATACATCCACTCAACCTACAACATCATATTTGGCAGGGTCAGACTGAAATATTTGAGGTCATACCTTCTACTTTTCACTAATGCCTAAAGTTCGCAATAAACTACGGGGTTGTTGAGGTGAAAGGAAATAAACTGGAAGCTCGTGAATTATATTAAATGTCCACTGAGCAAGAGTAAGATAAGGAAATGATCGACACTTATAAAATTGAGACGGATCCTTGAGAAGAAATTGGTCACAAATGATGTTATTGAGAAAAATAAACCTTTGATTATAAACGAAGAAAATCCTAAAAGGATAACAAATATCAGTTCGTCACTAGAACCAACCTATAAGAAAGAGTTTGCACACTATTTGAGACAAAGAAAGTGTGTATTTTCCTAGAGTCACGAGGAGATGTCAGGTATAGATTAAGCCATTCTTTGCCACGAGAATAGTATCGTAAAGATGTGAAGCCTGTCAAATAGAAGTAATGAGTGTTTAGTCGAGAGAGGAATTTATCCATAAAGGAAGAGGTTGGTAGATTAGTAAAGGTAGACTTCATTAAGGATGTCAAGTAACCAAAGTGGCTGTCGAACATGTTCATGGTAATGAAGAAGAATGACAAGTTGTGCATGTGCATCGACTTTACGGTCCTCAATAAAGCTTGTCCTAAGGATCATTATCCTTTACCCATAATCGATTAGCTAGGTGACTCCACTGTTGGGAATGATTTACTCAACCTTATGGATGCTTATTCAGGGTATGATCAGAGCAAGATGAAGCTAGAAGATAGGGATATGACCTCATTCATTACTAGTCGAGGTACATGCTTTTATAACGTGATGCCTTTTAGATTAAAAAATCCTAGAGCTACTTATCAAAGGCTATTGAACAAAGTCTTTGAAGAATAGATTCCTAAAAATTATAGAGATATATGTGGATGACATGGTGACAGAGAGTCATAATGAAGACGACATCATCAACGATCTCGGTAAGAATATTGACCAACCGAAGAAGTATTAGATGAAGCTAAATCCAAGTAAGTGTGTCTTTAGAGTTAAGGAAATTTCCCCCGCTTCATAGTCAACTAGAGGCAAATAGAGTCCAACCTGACAAGAACAAAGCATTGATTAACATCCAGACTCCTACGAGTAAAGGATAAATCCAAATATTCACAGGATGAGTATCCTCATTGAACCGGTTTATGTCAAGAGTCATAGACAAATTTTTTCCATTCTTCAATGTACTCAAAAAAACTTTTAATTGGATTGAAGAATGTGAAAATGATTTCCTGGAACTAAGACGTACTTAGGGTAAGATCCGCTACTGTAAAAGACACTTCTAGGTAAACTTCTTTACTCATATTTGGCAGTATTAGAATCTCCAATTAGCTTGACGTTGGTTTGATAGGAAGATGGGATCAAAAGCATGTATACTTCACTAGTAAGGCCTACCATGGAGCTGAAATCTGGTATTCTAGGACGCAGAAGTTAGCCTTGGCATTTATTAAAGATTATATAAGAATGAAACCTTACTTTTAAGATCATAGAATCGTTGTATATACACGACATCCTCTAAGAAAATTCGTTCACAAGCCTAAAAAAATTGACAGACCGATGGCTTGGGTTATAGAACTAGGAGAGTATGACAACACATATGAGTCTAAAATAGTAATTAAGGATCAGGCCGTAAAAGAATTTATTGATAAATTTATGTGTGAGGAGAAAATAGCTAAGAAGACTTCTACAGAAGAGAGATTAGTGGTAAAAATATTCAAGCAGACTTCTACGAAAGATATATCAACAATCAAAGTAGTCGAACAAATTTTTACGAAAGATAGCTTAGCACTAAAACCAATGGTAAAATCATCTGATAAGATCAAAGACAGTCCAGAGTCATGAGCTCGATAAGCTATAAGAAATCATGAGGCCCAGCTGATAAAAAAGTTATTCAAGAATTGATGTTTAATCGAAGGAAATTTTAAAACAAAGCCTCCACTGTGGCATTTATTTTTAGATGAGTCATCATATGATAATAATAGTGGAAAATGTTTAATCATAAATACGCATGACGACGTAGACATCAAATATGACCTCAGACTCAACTTTAAGGTCTTCAACAACGAGGAAGAATCTGTAATACCCATAGCAAGATTGGGATTGGCATCATCACTAGGAGCCGACCAGTTTTTTTTGCATAATGATTATTAACTAGTCGTAAATCAAATCCTTAGAGTTTACGAGCCTAGAGAATAATCGATGGTGAAATACCTGGACAAACTAAAATCATTACTATTGAGGTTATCGGTTATATAGATTGTGAGAATACCCATGAATGAAAGTGATCGAGCAGACGCGCTTGCTCGGTTGGCATCATCAAGAAGATTCAAGATCATGAGAACAGTCTTAATGGAAATCTTGTCATAACGCAATATATAATAAGAACGCATCCTTATTATGGAGTTAAATGTGGGCCCATATTGGATGGACCCTATCCGAGCGTACTTGGAGATCGGTACTATACTAGAAAATCCAAAGGAAACAAGGAGGCTTTGTTACAAAGCATTAAAGTATGTGCTTGAAGGATGAATTCTATTGATGAGAGGATTTGTAAGACCACTATTCGATGCGCCCATCACACTGAATTCAGTGATCTTATAAAAGAAGTACACGAAAGATCGTGTGGAGCCCATTCGATTGGCTATCTGTTGGTAGAGTGAGTCACCACTAAAGGATATTACTGTCCCACTATGAAGTAGGATTATGCTAGTTATCAAATAATATACGATAAATGCCAAAGGTACACCATGATACATAAGAGATATAGAATTTCTCTAACACTAATCACTTATCCTTGGACTTTTGCAACGCGGGGGATTGATTTGGTCAGCCTATTGCTAAAGACGAGGCAGATTTAAATACATGGTTCTAACCGTCAATTATTTCACCAAATGGGTAGAATCCGAACCATTCATAGAAATGGTATAAAATAAAGTCTTCCACTTTATTTGCAAGAACATAATCTTAATATATGACATGCCCTACATTTTCATCACTAATTATAACATGCAATTTAACAATGATAAAGTTGAAGACTATTTTATTAGACTAGGGATCAAGAAATTACACTTTGCATGAACTCACCCTTAGTACAACGGGGAAATAAAAATAGAACCACATTTGATAATCTGAAAAGAAGATTGGATGAATCCAATGGAAAGTGGATCAAAAAATTGAAAAATATACTTTGGGAATACATAATAACACTGAGAACTACGATGGAAGAAACTCCCTTCATGTTAGTATTTCAGATAGAGGCGGTAGTACCTACCGAGGCCGGCTTACCCATCTGCATGGTACTAAAATCAAACTCTCCCAAGGGAGACCTAATGAGAAGACTTGATCTGAACTTGGTTGAAGAAGGAACATGAAAAACTTCGAGTAATAGCCTATTAATAGAAAATAGATCATTTTATAATAAAAGGGTAAAGTCGAGAATTTTAAAGGAAAGAGATTACGTGATGTAAAAGGTCACCAGAAAAGGGAATAAGATTGAACCGAATTGGAATGTCCTGCACATAATATCTATTGTCGTGCGACTGAAGCTTACAGAATCGAGACCTTGAAAAGAGCAAAGTTTAAAAACCCATGGAATGCAGAACATCTAAGGAAATACTATCAATAGTGTTTACAAGCCCAGAAGAACATAAAATCAATCATGTTAATAAATTTTTCATCCATTTTGTCATCAATTTCCAATAACCAATGAGATTTCGAGACTTGTAAGGAAAAATTTTACATAGTCGTGTTTACATTAGAGTATGCCATATACCACTAAAACTGTCGAAGAAAAGCTCAAGCCTAATTATGCATCAAGACGTATCCGAATATCAACATTCTTCAACAATCAAGCCTCTGCGAGATAGATTTTGGTAATGCTGCATTTAAGTCCCTTAATGTTTCATTTAAAGTGTTGGGATAATTTTTCTAAAATGTTTTTAAACATCATAGGCATCATTTTTCGTCAAAATAATTTTTTCTAAGTCCTGAGGCGGAGCTTTTATAAAAATGACTTTTTGTTGATGTCTTTCCAACGACATGTCAATGTCATTTAAATGACATGACAAACTGGTTCAAACGACCTCTTCAAGCGACAGTGTATCTCGCGTGATACCTCATTTAAAGTTAAATTGAAGAGTTTTATCAAACGACATGCTACTATTTTAGTTTTCTAAACTCGTTTGATATATCATGTGAAGTCGCTTCAAACGGCATCATATGTCGTTCGAGCGACAGTGTCGACTCGCGATTTTTATAAATAGTGCGTTTTTAGTCCTTTTTTTATTTAGAAGACATGAGACTTTCATTCTATAAAAAATGCCTTTGCAAAAAAAAATTCTTCTCACTTTTTGAGGTGTTTTAACTTTGTTTTGATTCACAAATCATCCCATTTGCTTCAGTGAAGAAGTTTGGAACCTAAGATATAATTTTGTTGGAGTTTCTCTTGTTGGGAAGATATCTCTACATATGACAAAGACTGCAGTCATTGGGAGTACTTACAGATGTTCCTTGCTGAAGATAGAGCTACAGTTCTTGTGGTTTAATGTGGTTAATCCATTGTTGATTCTAGATCAAGGCCTATGTGAATATTCTGCAAAATAGTCAGTGCATATTTCTTTGTCTATGTAAGTTGCGATTTACCTCTTCATAGTGAAATAAAAGGTTTTACCTGAGGGGGTTTTTCCTGAAATCTGTGTGTCAACATTTTTTATTTATTTTGTGATGGCATGATTTATACACCTAGATGCATGTGTTAGGGTCTAAGTAATTTGGATAAAAAATTGACAATTAATTACATAAGTGTTTAACTGGAAATTTTTGAATCCACATATAATTGATATCACACCGCATTCTCAAATTGTTATCATAGCTTGTTGCACTAAGTTATTGCATTTGATCCTTGTTCCGCAAAAAAAATGTGATCTTGATTTTTTTTTAAATTTGATTTTGGAAAAATTTCGCAACTTTTTTGATGGAGAACTTATTTAATCCGATGCCCGTCTTTGATGATACAAATAATTATTTTGACGGCTTAAATTATTTAAACTTGAAGTTTTCTAAAAGAATTAAAACTCTTGAAAAAGAGAATTCACGATTTAAAACCATTTTGGATTTTTTGCAAACTGTTCAAAATCAAAGAGATTTATTTCGTGAAAGAATTTTGGACAAGGACCATGACTTTATAAAATTAGAATCATCCAAAAAGGAGAGTGATGATAGAGTCCTATTTTTAGAAAAAGAGTTGGAGGAGTTTAAAAATTTTAGGATTTGTGTTTGTGACAAAGGGGATAAAAATATTTTGATAAATGATTTTAAGGCACATGAGAAGACTCGTAGGTAAAAGTTTGCGTTTATTGAGGGAGAGAGATAAGATTCTAGTAACAATTGAACATATGAATAAGGAGTCCCTATAATTGGAAAAGCCTAATTCTTTGCTTGAGTTAAAAAAATTTGAAGTTGAAAATGATTTAAAAGACTCGACTAATTTAAGAAGTGATGGTAATGGATCGTCTTGTTCTCGTGATTCGAGTGTCAAAGCCAAGACCATTGTTTATCTTAGAGGGTCAAACAAACCCATGGACATTAGAAAAGTTCAACCCATAGGTAACTTTCCTCGAGTTTTCAGATGTTCACATTGTGGTAGGAAAGGTCACCTTAGGCATTTTTGTTTTGAACTGGGAAGAGGTCCTATGAAGTTTAAGGATAGTGTCCCATTGGTTCCCATAACCCCTAGAGTTAAGTACACACCGGTTTGGGTTAGGAAATCACTTTTGAAGACGCTAAATGCTAGATTAGTTGGGTCTCACATGCTTGAACATGATGCATCACTTGCTATTTCATATTGTTGATTGCTTGCATGGTTTGTGTGTCATACGCTAGTTGTATTACTTGATATATTTTGCTAGTGTTATGACATGGGTAATGTTTGTATTAGTTTTTCTATTTTTTTTAGAAAAAATTGAAAATCTAAAAAGATTTTATTTTGATAAAATGTTTGGAAAAATAGAAAAATATTTTTGTATTTTGTTTACACCATTTATGGATGGACATTTAGGATGACAAAGTCGCAATATCATTCCATATCCATGTGACTATTCAATAGTGTTTTTAGACAATACATCATTTCATCCATGTGCTTCATAATATTTTGAGTCATTAAGATGAGATTTGAAATTACATTCTACATGTTTGATGATTTCTTTTAATTCACACTTGCACAGATATGTTGGAATATTGTACTTTTCTATCACATGTTGGTCGAACTAATTCATCTCAATTCTGTCTTTAAAATGAACCATATGTGATAAAACTTGACAATGAAAGTAGTGCATGCAAGAACCGTAACCCGTGAGGAATTTGTTTAATATGGAAAAATGATCAGTGAACACGAAAAATAGCTACGAGTGAATAATAATCACGTCATGAAAGCCACCGTTTAAAAGAGCCCAAGAAAAAAATTAAGGCAATAAAAATAATCATGTGCCAAAAGAGGGCCAATAGGATTTCTCTATGTTGAGAAAAAAAATAAAAACCTCAAAAGAGCTTGAAAAAGAAATATATATTTGAGGGCGTTTGGTTGGAAATAAATCAACAGGTTTGCACGTCCTGACAAAGTGTTGAAAAAGTATTACATAGTTTTAGACATTATTGTGTGGAAATCATTTTAGACTTTGATTTGTTGATTTGATTAAGTCAATGTCATTTGAATTCAATAATTTTTATAGCTAAGTAAGATTTTGAGTTCATTCGTTAAGAGTATCCATATTCGTTGTTCACATTTGTTATGTATATCTAAGTTGATTTACCTATTGAATATGTTTGCACCCATTCATTCGATTTTCACGATTTGGTTATCTTAGTATAAATTCATGGTGTGTGATATTTTCGTAAATTATCTTTGTTTGAAAAAATCAAAAAAATAAAAAATAGTTGGTGAATACTTTCAAGTTTATCCTTAATGATCATAGTTGATTTTCTTTACTTATCGTGACACTCTATGCTTATTTTTATTTATTCTTTTTGTCTTCCATTCCGGACAAACAAAAAGGGGAGAACGAATTGCGATTTGATGGGGGATTTTGAATTATGGTGTAGATTTGAGATTTGAGATTTGATATTTGTTTTGATTATGTTTATCTCATTTCAAACTCGATACATCATGAAGGTATTTGTTTCTTGTCTCATGTGTGTAGGTACAAAAGTTAAAGATCATTATTTTGCACACCCTGATGATGACAAAGAAACGTTGTCAATTTGAAGATGTTGAAGATTTTTGAAGAAAGTTTAAGATTTACATTTTTAGTACATTTTTAGTTTTGGGTTCATGGGAGGGTATTAGATTTTTATAGGACATTTGACTTGATAATTCAGATGTTTTTAGTTTGTACTGGCATAGACACAGGGGGAGATTTGTAAGGACATTTTACATAGTCCTGTTTACATTAGAGTATGTCATATAACGCTATAACTGTCGAAGAAAAGTTCAAGCCCAACATGCATCAAGATGGATTCAAATATCAAGATTATTCAACAATCAAGCCTCTGCAAGATTGATTTATGTATGGTTTTGTTTAAGTCCCTTAATGTTTATTTTAAAGTGCTGTGATAATTTTTTTAAAATGTTTTTAAACATCCAAGGCGTCATTTTTCGTCAAAATAATTTATCGAAGTCTTGAGGTGGAACTTGTATAAAAATGATTTTTCATTGATGTCGTTCAAACGACATGACAAAATCATTCAAATGACCTCTTTAAGCGATAGTGTATATTGCGTGATACCTCGTTTGAAGTTCCTTTGAAGAGTTTTATCAAACGACGTGCTACTGTTTTAGTTTTCTAAACTCGTTAATATGTCGCGCGAAGTCACTTCAAGCGACATCATATGTCGTTCGAACGACAGAGACAACTCAATATTTTTATAAATAGTTCATTTTTGAGTCCTTTTTTCTTCAAAAAACCCGAGAGTTTAATTTTATGAAAACCGCCTTTGCAGAATTTTTTTCTTCTGAATTTTTGAGGTGTTTAAACTTTGTTTTGACTCATAAATCATACCAATAGTTTTAGTGAATCAATTTGGAGCCCAAGATACAATTTTTCTCGAGTTTCTCTTGTAGGTAAGATATCTATACGGCTAACGAAGAATGTGGTCATTGGGATTATTTGTGGGTGTTCATTGTTGAATATAGAACTGAGGTTCTTGTGGGTTGGATGCGGTTGATCCGTTGTTGATTCTAGGTCGGGTCCTATGTGAGTATTCTGCAGAATAGTCATTACAAATTTCATTGTGTATATAAGTTACGATTTACCTCTTCATAGTGAAATAAAAGGTTTTACCCCAAAGGTTTTTTTTTCCTGAAATCTGTGTCAGCAATTTATATTTATTTTGTGATGGCATGATTTATACACCTAGATTCATGTGTTAAGGTTTAATTAATTTGGATAAAAAGATGACAATTAATTAAATAAGTGTTTAATTGGGAATTTATGAATTCACATACAATCGATATCACACTGCATTGTCAAATTGGTATCAGACATTTTTAAGCAATCTTACCTCTTTTACAAGACTGTTCCTCTACATACAATGTAATTTCAATTTTTCTTCACTATTCACTGCTTTGATCATTGGCAAAAGAGTTTTGCAAGAAGCTCAGGCCAAAGACATCTCAAAATTGAACATAAAACTAACTAATAAATCAACACTTCATGTATGACCTCATCTTAGACAAGTCAGGATGAAGAAGTTAGCCAAAACTAGGAAATTAAGTGTAGTCACATAGATGAAAAATGCAAGGATATATCCTAGTACATTTAGTCAAATTGTGGAAATACAGTGCAGGAAGATAGTCGACATAGATCTGACCATAACTGAATAACATAAGAATAAATCCTAGAACATTTGGTCGATTCAAGAAAACACAGCTGACACATGGTCATGACGATAAGATTCGTTCATACGACCAATAAGATAGCACAAGAAATGATAGATCCTAAGTGAGGATAACTCTGTTTCATCCAAAACTGGTAGCTTGTGAGGAAGACTGGGTTGGCAAGATCCGAAAACAAGATCATAAGACTAAATTACTCATAGTCCTAATTCAAGAATCTAGTAAGTTGATATTGCATGTGAACGAGATCCCACCTTAAGACCATAAGACTATAAGTAATTAGGAGGTCAACAAAATTTGACCACATTTACTTGTCAAAAATATTTAAGCATAAAAACTTCATTATAGGTGAGGGATAATAGTGTAACCAAGTAAAATAAAACAGGCAACACGCGTATGTAAATATGAAGTTTAAATAATCCAATTTCTAATAGATTGTTTATAATCAAAAGAGAGAGATAATCATTATAAATGAATGTTCACAATAAATAAGTATTACTCAAAATGATTAACGGGAAGGCAGACGAAGACATTGGAGCATCTCCGACCTCGGGGTGACCTGAGGAATGTTGACAGTAGAAACATCTGTCATATTAGTGTTGCGAATAGCTTCATCAGTTGGACCAATTTCCCAACCCTTAGTAATGGGCTTGTGCACCGCCATCATCACTTCAGTGGTCATGGCTATAGCCCCATCACCGTCACCCTCCCACTTGTCGATCACCTATGTTATGTCAAGATATTACTTCATGATAATCGTTTTTATCTCATCATAACATTCAAGAAATAAGGTCACAGATTTAAGGTTGTACTGTACAAAAGATTTGAATCTCTGGTTTAATATTCTCCTCTACTTGAGCAAGAGCCTCATTGGCTTTGAAAAGTTTGGCATTGGGCTTTTTAGACACTCATTAAGACTCTACCGATTGAAAACATCAGTGGAAATTTGTTCTCTCAATTGCGCGATCACCTCCTCAGCTGAGCTCAGTGGCTTTGTCTCCTCAATGAGCTGATTGTCCCTCTCCTCCAACTCAATACACTTATTCTTATCATCCAATTTTCCTTGAAGCACTTCAATAGTAGCACTCTTCTCTTTATAGGAAACTTGGTTAGCTATAACATTCTCCTAAATAATGGTTCCAATCATGGTACTATATAAAAATATATACTAAGGTTGGTAGACAATATGAAAAAATCGTAAGGAAAATAAAAAAGAATATAATAACATACTTACCAAAAAAGTTCAATGCAAAAGTAACCCCCATAGGGTGCCATCCCTGGGGAACTCAAAGTCTAGGCTACGCCTATAATAGTCGAGCACACTCAAAATGTTACCCATTAGATGGAAGATAGAGTCCTTATCAAGCCTTATTTGGTCAGTAGTCGCAAGCTTCTCTAAATCAAACTTATACTCCTTTACTATGGGGTAGAGACTTAAATTCTAAACCTTTTTTAATGGACTCCGAGCATGTTTCCCATTAATATCCACAAACTCCAAAGGCATTTTTAAACCAGCTGGAGGATGGCCATCAGTAAAAACATCTTTTACCTTTCTTTAGCCTTGAAGACGACATCCACTTTCTTATGAGCTGCAACCTCTGCTCAGTTTTGGGCTTCATCGTCAGCTTTCTTTTAGGTTTTGATCTTAGCCTCGACCTACCTCTTAGCCCCATCATTGTCTTTTCTCTTTTCCAATGCCTTAATATTTTTCCTGTGAGAAATATCAAGAGAGGAAAGATTAATTATAAACAAAGCCTACCCCACCATGGGATGGATCAACATAGAAATTTTAATAATTGAGAGTGGAAACTAAGCCAAATCACATAATTTAGAAAAATTAAAGAAGTAAGATAAATAATAACTAATAAAAGTAAAAAGCCTTATACCTTCTTCGACCAACTTTTCATCTCGCCCTACCTTCTCGGCAAAAACATTTCCCTCAACCCTCAGAGTGTCATCTTCTACTCTATGACAAACACCTCTAATTGGTGTGAAAATTTTCTCAAACTCAACAGGATTTGGTGTGCACTTGTCTAACACCAATTGTTTTAAATCTCGAGGCAGTCTAGGAGCTCTTTTCTATGAAGAACATCTAAGGAAGAACAAAGTATTAGCACATAATAAGTCAAAGAAAATTAAAAAGAAAAAAATGGAGAAATGTATACCAATACAATATGGTCCACATCAATCGCGACGAACAATACAAGATCGATTCTTATCGTTTAAAAGAAACTCCAATTCGCCCTTTAGGTATACAAATTGATTTCTCCAGTAATGGTTGCTCGTCTAAACAACTTGCACCATTTTCATGTAAAACTTTTGAGGGGCAAATAGTACCCATTATCTCTAGCATTGCCTTTCATGCCATACATAGATAGGAAGATATCCCCACTACGGTCAAAACCAGTTTGTTCTAGATAATAGAACATTATCCATATAATGGACCTATAAGGATTTGATGGAAGCTGGGTCAGAGACACTCCAAAACCCCTTAAGATAGACCTTATAATAGGGTGGAAAGGCATACGAACTCTAACATAGAGATCCCAAATGTAGGAAACATATCTCATCAGCATTTAGCTGATCGTAGACTGTTTTATTAGAATCAAACAATCTCAATCAGATGCCAATGGGGATATCTTAAATATATCTCATTTCTTCGAGTTCATCCTTGATGATGTTACAACCATGATTGTGAGAATTAGTGTTGGTTGCATCCCAAGAACCACATCTCCCAGAGGTGCTATCCTCAGTGTGAGGTACAACCGTAGGAGAGGTAAAAGACCTAGGCTTCTCAGACATAACTCTCTCTGGTGAGGCATCCAAATTATCAATGGATATATCGAACACCATGTTGACGAATTTTCTACCACCCTCGGGGGGTGGTCCACTTTGGCAACATCTTCAGCTTTTATGAACTCAAGGGAACAATATTACACAACTGGGGGACGTGGTACAAAACCAACAGAGAAAGCTACCTAGGGAGTATATATAGGGTGACTGAGATCCTCCTTAGGACGAATGACCTAGAGAGGATTTGGAAACCTTCTGGAAATAATACCAGGACAAGAATACTCCAACTCAATCAAATGTTATAGCCATATCTGGACCTAAGGCTTATAGCTCATATATGGAAAACTACAGGTTTTTAAGAATAACTCTTAAACGAGAAAATAAAATTTTTGATAGAAATATTAGAAACCCTTAAAAGACTAAAAATACGTAAAACACTAAAACCATAGGCCAACCAACTCAATGTCCACCAAAGATGAGTGAGTCTCCAATCAAACAACACCAAACATCAAATCATCAAACAACAGTCAACAAAACATATAATCAAAATTTAAATATAAGGAATATCAAGTGATAACCATAGGTAAGATACACAAATTAAACTTGCATTCATTGAGCCTCAAAACGCCACATAATGGTAGAGATTATCACGCTCTTATCACCAAAAGGCAAAAAATCCATCGAAATAAGATCCTACATAATGAAAGCCCGCTGGAAATTGCAAAAATAAGATAAGGTTTAGTCGAAAAAGATAAACGTTGAAGGTGGGAAATAAAATTCTCTTCAGAAAGCTCTTGTACATTCCAAGCATTTGAAGAAAATGAAAATGATTTCAAAACCACTATTTTATACTTTTTAGGCAGTAATTATTATCCCTGTTAAGCATAAATGATGTCAAGCCTGGAAAAAATAAACTAGCACTTGGGACCAGAGCACGCATTGCCTAGGCACACGCACAATTATGAAACTAATTCCACAGTAGATGATTGATAGGTGGTTATCCCTAACCAAAGGTGTAAAGTTTTACATCTTATTCTGCTCATCTGAGTCCAGGCCGATGGTTTTCCCCAACTGAGAAGAACCTCATTGTCCGACCAGAACATGAGTCGATGACATGTTAGTTGACACTTCACTCTCTCAATCTTCTTAGCACGCACCCAGAAAATAAGACACTTCAAAAAATCTACTTCAAACTTCAATCATGAGCAAAGTCTGGGTGGAGGTGTTGTTATACCATTAATATGGTATGATTCTAAAAAATATTATAATAGGACACATGGACTCATTATCTACCATGTAATAACGAGATCGTCTCTTGTAATATTAAGATTGGCTTAGATACTAGCAGGATCGTCCTGGGAATTCCTGTCATCCGTAGTAATTAAGAGAGCACACTTAACTCCATCATTTGAAGAAGTTAACTCTATCCAATAGCTCCATTACAATAGGAATAATTCAGGACATGGGATGATGTAAGTAGTGCACACACATATTGGCAACATACAAACATTCCCTCCCATCATGTGTGCCCATACTACTTTACAATTATTCATCAACCACAATATAAAGTTGGTACTTGTTTAATCTATAAATTCAAGACCCCTGACACACATCAGTGGACTACCTGGAATAATCCATAAATAAATATGCCGAAATCCACATTAAGGAGGAATGAGAAAATAAGAAAATGACAACTCACTGATATTACAAACTCTCATTATATCGAGTTAATAATATCTACACTTTCATAGTGGACGTAGGCACCACCGTTGGCTGAGACACATAAATTTAGATTCACTTTTTTCTCTCATTTCTCTCTATAGCGAGTCCTAGATTAGTATTCCATTGATTTTCATCTATTTATCTATTATCATTTATACTTATATTTTCTAGATAAAATCAAATAAGTATACCAATTTTAGGAAATAAGGGCCCAATAGATGTTGTCTCAATTTGTGGCCAAGGCTAGCATAACCTTGCCCACAAATTGTATTTTCTTGGAGTTTTGTGAGTGCTTAAAGGTTGTTATTATCCAATGGTCTCCCAGTATTATTAGTGGTGTCAATCACCTTAACGAAATCTATGGACCCATTTGAGGATTCTGGAGATCTGCTAGTGCTATATATGGGTCTTGACCTCTAAGAAGGTCTCCTATCTGAAGGCAAGGAGGGAATATAGAGTCTTGGTTCTCAATATATCATATTCCATTAAACAAGACTGGTCTTACTGTTTCTTAGTGAAAATGCCAATGTGTGTTCACTGTAATAACTTGTGTGTGGGTGGGTGGGTTGGGGGGGGGGGGGGGGGTGAATAGGTTATTTCACAAATTTCATCTAATTTTAAATTTCTAATTAACGAAACCTATATTTAGTTCAATATTAAAATCTCAAGGTGATCTAAGGGGATTGCAACCAAAAAATGTCAAGGTGATCTAAGGGAATTGCAACCCAAAAATAATCATACACTCAAAAACATAAAAAAAACACAAAAATACATAACATCGGGTATATGAGTAAAAAACCCAACCCATGGGTAATAAACCTCATTGTTACCTAGCATCTCATTGAATTTGAAAAGTTACTTTACACGATATAAGATGATAAATCAATTAAGTTCACTCACAAGAATTTTCTGATGAATATTGCGACTCTCCCTCGCTCCAATGAGAAATCAAAGAGAAACTCCATCACTTTAACAATGAAGTCCATTCTCCACCCCATATCCACACCATGCTGAAACTCTTCATAGCTTGTACACGTCAAATTTTGATCCTGGAGTGTAGATCATGTGTATGAACATAAGTAGATGTAAACTTAGCTTAATTGTGAATTCAAATAACCTAAAAGCAACTCTGAATTGTAAATCTCATTCTAGATCTCAAAGCTTTCAAACTCTCAAATGAATTTTGAAATTTGGTTTGGAGAGAAATAAAACCCGACAAACTCGAAAATCTCCTAAAATCAGACATTTTGAAATGAGGGGAAAATGTTATTTAAAAATAAAGGGAAATAAGGGTATTTAGAGTAAAATTTCAAATTTTGTCTCCGGCATGGGCATGGTTGAGAAAATTCCATGTTCAAAATTGTAGATAGTGTGATCCCAACTAGTTTTTGAGAAGGTTCATTCACGTGATACAAAACATAAATGTGCCCATAGTTTATCATAAACTGTGCCAATGATATAATATATTGTCATGCGAATGACGAAGATAGAAAACCTTCCAAAGATACTTAAAAAATATTTTCTAAAATCCATTATTGATCATAATTATCCAAACAAATATATAACATTAAAAAGTATTTTAAAAAATAAATTTATGAAAAATTCTCTCTAGTTTAAAAATGTGACTGCGTGGAATGGTGAAAGTTGTAATCAAACTCTGTAAATGGATATACTTCAATTTTTAACAAGGGATGGAGTTAAAAGCTTGGGTTGTGTTTATGTCTTCAAATCACAATTTCCATCGGTGAAGGACAAATAAACTATCACCTATCTATGCGAATTAAGATTTTGGTCTCGACGTAGTGCATGTCTCAATGTTTTGACATGGGATATATATATATATATATATATCAGATATTACATATGTTTACATTTGCAATCTCCACATTTGGCTTTTTCGTGGCAGAACACCCAATACCCCCCCAAAATATATTGATTACGACAAGCAAACATCACACCACATTGGTCATGTAATTAGAGAGGATTGCCAAATACACAAATCCATATGATCGATTCAATACTCCAATGTAAGCTATTTGGTGATGCAATAATTTGAGAAATCCTACAAAGTATAAAACAACAAGAAACAATTACCCATGATACGCAAATGAAGAAATTCCCCTGCTCGGGAATCCTTCCAGAAATAATGATATCAATAAATATGAATGTTGAGATAAAGATAAATGAATCATACCTCCCTCTCAATCAAACATATATACAAACAACAAACTCCCCCTAAGTATCATAATTAAAATATATATCAAGAAAGAATATGACAATAACAATATCAAATCTTCCCCAAACATGAAACACACAATAATTATATCATCTCTCCCAAACAGCCATATTTACTCCCAAACAGAAAATTAACACAAACATCAAGATATCCCCCTATCACACATCATGAATGAATAACATATAACGTGAAATCTCCCAAATACACTTAATACTAACAAGTAGAGTATCAAAATCAACTCCCCCTTTTCTTCATGGAATAAGACATGAAATAAATGAGAACAAGAGAGACATAAACATCGTATACAATAGGTAAAACATGACATATAAAAGTAGAAACTCACAAAAGTAATATAAAAATAGTGGTGAATTAAATTAAGATCACAAAAAGTAAGGGACCGTGAGTTCATGCTTTATTTGAGCCTAGCAAACAGTTTGCGCATGCATGATAGCCTCATGTTCGTGCATGCAAAACTACCTAATAGCATAAAAAATATCAATTAGTCGTGCAAAAGGGCTAAATTGGAGCCATTCAAACGGATTTCCCAATAAACATGCCTACAAATAAAAAATTTTGACTTTTTCAACTAGAGTACTTGCAAAGAAAATCATTCTCAAAATTTTGAAGGGATTCTACCCCCTTAAACTCAAACTTCTACAAAACACACTTTTCTAGCACAAACAAACACACTTTTACCAAACCAACTAAAATATGCACCCACTATAATGCGCAAACACTAAAGATCAAAGAAAGATCATTAGCACAAATTAAAAATACTAACATATATGTAAAATACAAGATTAAATCACAAAACCAAACAATTATGCAAACCATATAAGATCACATAAGCTAGACAATAATACAATAGAAATTTGCAAAATCAAAATTGTTAACAATTGTTATGCAAATTAAAAATTTCCAATTCACATTTTGAGAAGGCATGATTCTACGAAATGATTCGTATACTAGGTTCCTTACAAAAAAATTCCAATTTTAATCAATTTTTATCTTGATTAGTAATTCGTATTCATGTTATGAAAATTTTCAAATTAATTCTAGTCAACCTCACACAGTCAAAATATGCATGCACATCAAATAAGGAAAAATTCCTAAAAGGGAAAAACCTTTATTCAACACTACAGAGCAATTCAGATACATAGTCGACTTACAAACTACTTAGACTGACTAAGTATAATACACAGTCATCAATTTCTTCTACAAAATATGACCCAATCCAAAGACGTCCATAAGAAACGGTATTCCCTCAATATCCATTGGTCAACCTTCATATTCTTCAAGAGTGAAACCTCGATTCCAGAGGTAAGTGATGGAGTAAAATTCTACAAGGGTTTATACAAGTGTATTTGGAAACTAGGGTTCATAAATCTCACAAATCACATATGGGGATGAAAGATTTGTGAAAGTAAATGTAGTTTTGAAAAACTTTGGAACAAAATGGAAGAATTCATTTTTGCCAATATTCTCTCAAATTTATGAAGAAAATACGTTTTAGTACAAAACATGAATTTTGAGGCGGCGGGGTCGTTCAGAAAAAACCGATATCGTTCGAACGAAAACAATAGTTTTGTTCGAATGACATCAAGGTTCGTTATAACAAAAGTCCAATTTAGTTTGAACGGCCATCTTACATACTTCCAATGAGAATTCTCTATCAAGGTAGGGGTGTCTCGTTTGAAGTTCGTTTCATGGTGGTTCTAACGAGATCCCCATCTCGTTCAAACTAGATATAGTCTCGTTCAAATGAGACCAAAAAATATTTCATTTTATAAAAAGACTTGAATTATAAAAGATAACATCCCAAGATACGATTTATAAAAATCTATGAACAAAAAAGTTTTACACCTCCATAATTTGTCGGTGTATCTTTTATCCTGGAGATGTCGGAGCGCGGTTTAAGGTGTCGGGATGCAACAGGATATGCCAAAACTAATAAAAACCTAAGATGTGAGCAATCATAAACATTTTCTCTTACAAATCTCCCCATTTGGCTCTTCTGGTACAAAACAAAACCAGAAACCAAATTACAATAAAACCCTCGAAGACACTGAATTCTAATATCCTCATAACCCTACAAACGAAGTGACATTTGAATTTTGTCTTCAACTGAATCTTGTTCTCTCTTTATCTGGCTTTGTCTTCATCTTGTGGAGTCTATAAAATCATCATCAAAGATTAAGAGACCTACACACATGAAACAAAGAGATACCATGACGCGTGCGAGTTTTAAAGAAAAGTAAAACTCCCCCTCAATTTGTTCTCCCATTTTTTGTCCATAATAGACAATTGAATAGAAACTAGTCAAGAATATTAAGCAGCACATAAAGAAGCAAGATATCATTACTTAAGATAAACAATAAGGAACATGTAATGATAATGTCAAAAGGCATATTTTCTCAACCAACTATTTTTTGATTTTTTTAAAAAAAATCAGCTATAAAGTATAAAAATACATATAGATACAAAACACATATTCACCATGGAATAACACTAAAATATCCTAATCATGAAAACGTAATGTAATTCTATGAACATTTTGTGTAGGAAAATCAACATAAACATTCATAACATATGTGCACAAAGTCATGAGACACTTCAAAAGAAAGAACTCAAAGTCTAACTTAGGTGTAAAATTATGAACTCAAATGAAATTGACTACACTTATTCAATATGTCATGAACTTAAATGATTCTCACACAAATAATGCCAAATTATTTAATATTTTCTAAGAAAGTTCGTTGTGTAAATCCCTTGATTATCTACTTTAACTTCCTTAAAAGTGTCATATATTATGAATTCACTCTCAAATATTTTGAAGAAATTAATACTCTTTTGTAGAGAGGCATTAATGAATATATAACTAATTAGCCTAGCACTTCTGTTTTTATGGGCCTCTAATTGTTTTAGGCTCTTTTCTGCAAATGGTGGATTTTAACATAAATAATATTTTGATATTTTGTAGAACATTTCCATTGCTTAATATTTATCATTATTTTTGGGAAATGATCTTAGGGCAATGGTTCTTACATGCACAACTTATCTCTTTCTGTACTTGGTTCATTATTAAGCAGAATTGAGATGAGAACGTCATATTTTACATAAGACAAGTAAGCCCAATGTTCATAAAGCTCGTGTACATGTGCATTAAAGGTGACAATGAGTCTAACATGTAGATAGTAGTCCTCAATGAGAAATGTAATGATATCCACACATTATTAAGCATATTATTGAAACAAAGTCATGTCTTAAAATACTCTAAAAAGTCACGTGAAAGATGGAATGAAGGGATAATTCGAATATTTTATATGTTCATCCATATACGTGAATAATCGAAAATACATAAATCTTTTTTTTTTTATCTTTTTTAATAAGCTTTATCACAAATAGTTTTTTTTTCAAATTTTCAACTTTTGCTTAAAAATTGAAAATCTTTTGTGTTTTTAAAAAAATTTCAGAAAAACAAAATATTTTTTGAATTTTTGTAAGAATAAAAAAGAAAAATAGATAAATACAATGATAATACAATCTAGCAATAGGTTTATAATATATTAACATGGTAAATATCCTATACTAGATAAAGTATCCGAACTCAATCAACAATGGAAATACCCAAAAAGTTCCTAATATCCTCAAATCTAAGTGCATCTAGAGGTTTCGTGAAAATAATAGCTAATTGATGTTCGGTACTCACAAAGCTCAAGGGCGAAACCTTTTCCTCAACTAGATCACGAATAAAATGCTCACGTATCCAAATATACTTTGTGCACTAATGTGTGACATGATGACAAGATATATGGATCCCACTCGTATTATCACAAGAAATAGTCATTGTGCCTTGTGAAATCCAATAATATTTCGACATTTACTTCATCCATAAGACTTGCATGCAATAACTCTCAGTGACAATATACTCATCCTTCACCATCAACAAAGATATGGAGTTTTGCTTCTTGCTGAACTAAGAGACAAGTGCACTCTCAAAGTAAAAAAACTCACTCGAGATGATCCTATAGCCATCAACATCTCCGGCCCAATCAGTATCCGAATAGGAAGACAAACGGTCATCGTTACCAGAGGAATACCAAATACCATAGGAAATAGTGCCACTTATGTATTTGATGATATGTTTAAGTTAGAGTAAGAAAGACTCTTTTGGGGATGTCTGGTATCGCACACAGACTCTAACACTTAAGGCAATATCGGGAGGACTAGCAATCAAGGAGAGAAGACTACTTATAATACTTCAATAAAGGGTTGTTTCTGCATCCTTGACTAAAGTGTCTTTACTAATCTTAGTTGATGTACTCATAGGGGTGCGAGAGTGTTTAGCTGAGTCTGAACCAAATTTATTCACTAGGTCCCTTGCATATTTGGATTGAGATATGAATATCCCATCCTCAAGTTGACGAACCTAGAGATCTAGGAAGAACCTAAGGTCACCAATTATGAGCATCTCAAACTCTCTCTTCATATCTTCCTCAAAATCGTGAGCATGTTAGCAGCACGTGGATCCAAATACTATGCCATCCACATAAACTTATTTAACCAAGATAACACCATTCTTTCTCCTCACAAACAATGTCGTGTCCACTACCCCTCTCTTGAAATCATGTAAGCTAAGAGATAGGAAGTGAGCCTATCGTACCAACCACGAGGTTCTTTCTTCAAACCATAAAATTCCTTCTTAAGATAAAAGATGTGTCATGAGTGTTTAGGGTCTTCGAACCTATTGGTTGTTCCACGTAAACTTCCTTGTATAGAATACCATTCAGAATGACACTCTTGACATCCATCTGATATAACTTGAAGTGAATATGACACGCTATGGCGAGTAGTGAGAGGATGGACTCAAGCCTTGAAACATGAGAGAATTTCTCGTCAAAGTTTACACCATCAATCTATGTATATCCTTTAGCGACGAACCTAGCCTTATTGCAAACTATGTTACCATTATCCTTCATATTATTCTTGTAAATCCACTTAGTACCTATCACACCTATCTCGCTATTATCACCGTTAGAAATACAACACTTGGGGGCTGAGGAGTTCAACCAACTGAAAATGGAATATAAGGTACAAATTATTGATTATCTATATCTTATTTAGGATGATCAATTTGTAAGGTAATTGCCTTCTTGCCTAAAATAATCTAGGATAACTCTTTCTCAACTCATTAATGCGATTCAATATGCTCTCAACCCACAAGGCCTCAGTCATAAGGGGTAAATAGCAAAAAATGAGAGTTATTTGGCTAAAAAAATAAAGAAACCCATACATTTTATGAAATACTAGGTCAACAAACTCAATGACCGCCTAAATCGAAAAATTCACTAGCCAACAACAAAATAATTAGTATTAACAACAGTTCTCAGAAATTCGCGAGAGGAAATTAGATAAATTTTTCAAAAAATCTAGAAATTAAAGGAAATGGGGGAAGCAGTGCCTAGAGTGCGAAATAACAAGAAATTACTCAAAAACCCGATAATGAATTTCAAGTGAATGATAAAAGGATGAAATGATTTATTTGTTTCTCTAGATTTTGGATAATTGGTATAGGTAGTGAAATAGTGAAAAGATGGGTATAGATGGCTTTTGTAGTTTTGAGGAGGTAATCATTTCCTTTTTGAAAAAAGACATGATACCACACTGCCCTAGACACACTCATTTTATTTATGACTTGTTACCACTGCCAGTGTTCTACACGTGGTGACCTCGAGTCCAAACATTTCAAAAAATTCATGACTAAATGTTCTTGGCAAGGGACGAGCCAATGAAATCTCGACGCAATGAAACTTATAGTTAAAACTTCTTGCTTAGCATTTACACATAAGATGCAACACTATATGGAATCCTTTATAAGATACATTCGTGAGCAAAATCTTAGGGGCTATTATTATATAATAAATATTGCATGACTCTTGGAAAAATTAGAATAGGATGCATGGAAACACAAGACAAAAAGAATGACATCGGACTTAGTATGCAACCTAGTCATCCTCAGATCGAGATCGGGCCGTCTAGACTTGATAAATCCATTAGCCCCTTAGTTAGCAATGTTAGCTAACATTATTAATTAACTCTAGTACAACAAGCATGTACTTAATGACTAGATGACATTAGTAATCTTTATTTCACGTGAACGTGGAGGAGATATGCAAATATCCTCTTTTATGTGCTAATAATTAACTTGTGATTATTCTCTCCCTAAGCATGTAAAGCGTGTACTCACTTAACCTATAAGGATGAGCCACACGACACTCTATTTTTTCTCTCTCCTTTAACAACTTATAAATACCACACACCACCCACATTTATGGGGATCTAAGATTATCCTCACTATTATGCTGCCAAATTGTAGAGATATCTTGAAAGCTTCACTTACAATCAACACTGTACCTATGAACGTAGGGACCATTTGGGGATGAACCACATAAATCTAATTCTTATTGTCCTTCTTTCATCTCTCTAGATATTTCCTATGTTAGTATTTCAGTAAATCAATCTCTAATTTGTTATTTTCTGATAATTAATATATTTTAGCTAACCTAATTAGTATATTAATTATACATGATAACAATTAGCTTAAGTGTGAACATGCATTAATTCAAATAATGAGAGGGAGAAATATCTAGGAGTTTAGAATCACCTCGCAACTGATTAACACTTCTAGTTAACAGGAGCCGAAGATAGGTACCGTAAGTGTGAACATACATTAATTTAAACATCAAGAGGGAGAAATCTTCGGGGGGGTTAGGATTACCTCATGACTTATTAACCTTCCTGCTTAGTGGGAACCGAAGATATATATCTTAAGTTTGATCATACGGTAATACAAACACTGAGAGGGAGAAAGCTCAGGGGGGTTAAGGCCATCTAACAACTAATTAACCTTTTGATTAATGGAAATTGAAGATATGTATGTTAGGTGTCAATTTACGGTAATTTAAACACAGAGAGGGAGAAAGCTCTGGGGTTAAGGATTACCTCACGACTTATGAACCTTCATAGATGGTTGGAATCGAGGATATGTAGCTTAAGTGTGATCCTAAATAATTCAAACACCAAGATGGAGAAGTCTCCTACGAGTTTAAAATCACATTATGACTGATTAACCTTTCTGGTTAGTCGTAAACGAAGATAGTTATCTTAAGTGTTTATATACGGTAATTCAAACATCAAGAGGGAGAAAACTATGGGGGTTAGGATTGACTCACGACTTATTAACCATCCTAGTTCGTCGGAATAAAAGATAAGTAGCTTAAGTGGACACCTACATAATTCAAACACTAAGAGTGAGAAAGATCTCGGGGGTATATGATCACCTCATGACTAATTATCCTTCCAAGTTAGTGAGAACTGAATATTGGTAGCTTAAGACTGAACATACGATAATTCAAACATTGAAAGGTAGTAACCTTCAGGGGTTTAGGATGATCTCACGATTGATAAACCTTCCTAGTTAGTCGGAATTGAAGATAGCCAGCTTAATAATGAACATATGGTAATTTAAATTACGAGAGGGACAAATCTTCCAGGGGGATTTGGATCACCTCACAACTGATTAACATTCCTTGTTAGTGGGAATCGAAGATAGGTAGCTTTAGTGTGAACATGCGGTAATTCAAACACCAAGAAGGATAAAGGTCTAGGGGGTTAGGATCACCTAACGACTGATTAACCTACTTGGTTAGTGGGAATAGAAGATAAGTATTTTAAGCATGAACATATGGTAATTCAAATACCGAGATGGGGGATGCTCTAGGGGTTAGGATCACCTCATGAATGACGAACCATAGTGTTTAGCTGAAATCGAAGATAGGTAACCTAAGTGTGGACATACGATAATTCAAATAACAAGAAAGAAATCTTCATGGGGGTTAGGATCACCTCACGACTAAACATCAAGGTTAGCAAGAACCGAAAATAGGTAGCTTAATGTGATACCCCGCTTAAAATAATAACGGGTGGCCATCCCTATACTAAAATAATCAGGATTCTCAAGTGGATCATCCTCAGCATCTACTTACGATTCTAAAATAAACACGACTAACAACCCATTACTACAAAAAGAGGGTGCCAATTTTTTTTAAAACATTTTATTTACAACTAAAACAAACCATGCAACAACTAACTAATGACATAAAAAAAGTATATGATAAGAGACACACACATGCTCAAATGATATAAAGAAGACTAATAAAAGAGTACAACACAATGTACAAAATAAATTACCCGAATATGCTGTCGGGTCACAGACAGTACAATAAACTGAGAAAGAAAATATCAAAGTGTTACGCTACAACACTTGGGTATAAACCCGATATACAAACTAAATCCTAATCTAGATACACAAAAGATAGGAATCGGCTATAACAAAATACCGCAATAGTCCGCTACTACCACAGCTCCACGAGTACACTGGATGGATAATATCACTGGCGTCCTTGCGGAGGAAAACCTAGAATAAATAGGTCAGAGCCCGAGGTGTGAAAACATTTATAGCAAGTGCATTAAAATGCATAATAATTATAAATGCATTATAACATGATTAAAGTGGAGTCGCACTCTCCATAAAATTCAACTCACCTCTCAACTAAATCGTGCAACTAAAAATATGCATATGATCTCCAAATAATTGCCCAAATCTATCCAGGGGCAAAGTAATCTAACTTACACCCAAAATTCATACTCAATTAAAACCCATCTAAATCATATCTCTCAACTTCTACTATTTTGAATCTCAAATATTCACCTACTTTCTAAACAATTAAAATATACATAAACATTCTCTTTTACTAGAATTCTCATATTCTAGTTATAGACATAAATATATATATAAAATATATATAAGTGTTAATAGAATCTAAGTGCTAAGGACGAAACTTCTCCCAATTCTCAATACTGCTCTGCGGTTCGTGCGTGGGACATCTCGCAAGTGAAATCCAAATAAGAAACCCCCCCGATACACTACTCCATGGCAGTATTGATCATCAAGACTCATTATTCCCTCAATGCATGACGCGTATAACCCAAATTCTTTTATACTATAAATGATTAATTAATTATTCTTAATTCTTAACAGTGCATGACGTTTCGTGCGTGGGACGTCTCACAAGCGAAATCCAAATAAGGAACCCTCCCGATACACTACTCCTGGCACTGTCGATCCTTGAGATACATTAATATATAATTATGAGCACTAAGGGATAACTTATACTCACTCTCAACATTGCACTGCATTTCGTGCGTGGGATGTCTCGCAAGTGAAATCCGAATAAGGAACCCGCCTGATACACTACTCCTTGGCAATGTTGGTCGTTGAGGTCCATTATGCCCTCGATACCCAAGTACTATATATATACTCATATAGTTATCTACTCTTCATTTTCTCATAATTGATTCATCACAATTTAAGTCCGATTAAAATCTCCCAGAACGAGATTCAAGCAATCTTCTTATGTCTCTTTACTCTAGAGACAAAATATGATATCACATAATCATATACAATTAATATACTATTCCCACAAGTATAATTATAACCATCCCAACGAACTATAACTCGAGGATGCAGGTTCTCAATGCTATCATCTACCAGGGAATCACTCACATATCATCCTGGGTACCAACGATCGGAATCTCACACCGCCTTGGCAAAAATCATATCACAACGTACGGGAAGCGATTATAGTTCCTCCCCAAAAATGAGACGAAACATACCAACCACGTCTCACCCATAATAAAAATCACACAATAATAAATGGACACTATGACCTGGGGACTATATGCGCCCTGCTCCTCAAGCCAGGGGCCTCACCCACATCGCGCAACTTCCCATAACAGCATAGAGGGGGTATGCTTCACACACACACACACACACACACATACACACACACACACACACACACACACACACACACACACACACATATATATATATATATATATATAATTCACACAAGATATGCACACATCATCACATCATATAAATGTATACCATCACACAAGGTACATATACCGCACAATTTATATACTCTTATTACGCTCTTAGGCGTAGATGAAATAATATCAGTATTTACTATATTTTACTCTCGATATACTATTCGTCAATAACTCACATAACTTCCCCACTTAGTATACACTATACTATTCTAACTCTCCCTTATAAACCCATAAATATCTCCAAATATAAATCTCAATGATAGTGGGCTTCCCCACTAGTCGCTACGATACTCTCCAATTGATATTCTCTCAAATTAAGTCAAGATGACTCCAATAATTCCTCATAAAGGAAACTACTAAAAGTATTCAAAACATAATTCTCATAACACCTATAGATATTCCCAATCGATAAACCTAAACGAAATGGAGCGAAACTCACTCTAGAAAAATCTCGCAAAACAACCTCATTTCCAAATCGATTCGGCCCCTCTGAATCGATTCGGTCCCAATCAGCAAATCGATTTGGCCCCAGCGAATCAATTCGGTCCAAAGGACCTATAAGTCTAAAACATACCGAATCGATTCGTAAGGAGCGAATTGATTCAAACCTAAAGACCTGTAGGTTCTACAATAGGCCGAATCGATTCGGAAGGGGTGAATCGATTCGGTTTGTTCAACAAGCTACGAAATGGGTTATATTTCTTCAAAACCCAAAATTCCCCAAAACCATTTTTATCATCTTCTAGCCCTTTTTCATCAACCCGAACATATATATATCATCAAAATGCGTTGTATAACTCATCCCAATAATTTTTTAACCTCCAATCCATATATACACATCAAATCTAAGATTTTACCCAAAATCTAGGTTTTAACATTTTAAACCCAAAATCCCTAATTTTGTCCACAAATCATGAAATAAATGATACACAACAATTATTTAGAAAGTTTAATCATTTTCCTCAAATTTGTAGAGTCTGAATATTCCTCGAGATCGCATAATGATCGAAAATCCCACTTTTCTCCTCTTTCTCTTCTTCTTTTCTTCTTCCCTTTCTTTCTCTTTTTCTCTAAGGATATTTCTATCTCCCGTAGGCGTTTTAAGCCTTATCTCCAAAATACACAACTTTAAATGATAATACACACTTTAAATGACTCGGTCACTTTAATTGGAGCCAAACGAACTTAAAATATTTCGAAACCCAAATAAGACCCAATTACAATCATTTTGACTATCTCGACCCTTTCGGAAACAATCGCACCCTCAGAATTGTCATCCGAATCTCTTTCTGACATCTTCAAATTTTGACCTCAATGCCAATTTAATTATTCTCCAATTAAAATAATATTTATTTCTCCCAAAAATAAAAAATTTATTGTCCCAAAAATCTCCGGGTATTACACTTAAGTGTGAACATGCAATAATTCAAACACCGAGAGGGAGATATTTTTCTTATTACTAACTGGTATATATTTGGCTTGTGTTATTTTTCTTACATCTTAGTGCATATGCCTACGTAAGGTGTTTGGTTGTTCGACTAGTGAGGGCCTGGGGAGGGCGCCTCCAATTGCGCAGGCCCTTATTTATACAATGGAGTTTGGTTTGTAGTTATATTTCCTCATGTCAATGCATTTTAGTTGGAGTTGGATGATTCGAGCTGTGAGGGGGCAGAATTATTGGGTCACCCCGAATACCTTCCACCTACCTATGGGGGAGATTACCATAACTCCCTTGGACTTCTTTTCTTTAACGAGACTCCCATTTTCTAAAGTGTCCCTAGTGTTGGATCGAACTATGACCATTATGGATAAGGGCATGTGCATGGATTAAGGGGTACGGCCTGTTCTTGTTGCAGAAAGTATCTTGATGTCAGTATCTTAAGAACTCATTGCGATTAGGTGGAGGATCCTAGTATCAATGTGGTGGCGCGGAGACAGTACGATAGGTGTTTTTTTTTTGTTAGGTGTGGGAGGTATTTTGGCACTAAACGGTACAGGCGGTATTCAATTATGGTGGTTTCTATTTTTTATGGACTTTTCATGGATATACGCATTTGGGAGTATGGGGATGGCAAAAATATATCGATCCATGTCTCTTTTCTCTAGATTTACTATTGATTACTTCACAAACATTTCGTATTTGTGGAAGGTACGTGTTAATTAGTTTTATTCTCACTATTTTTTTTATTTAAAAGTTTCATACTTATTTAATTACTTACATTGTATCTTAGTTCCCCTTTTTTTGTTCAATTATGGTTTTCTCTTACGTTTCCCCTTTTAATAGGATGGATTGGCTTTAGGCGCCAATGGACAGGATTTCCCCCCTCTTTAATCTATATGAACAGGGGAATTTAGGAGCGGGCTTATCCTTACCGTTGTTGACATTCATGAGGTCTTTAGGTGGGATTACTACAAGGATGATAAGTTGTTTATTACCTTATCTTTGTCATTTTTTCCCTCTATTTTTGTTATCGATTTAATTAAATTGCCCCACTTTTTCTTCATTCTTTCTTCTTTTAGGTCCCTTTAGAGCTGACCCACCATGTGTCAGGGGGCTTCATGGCTTGGACAGTGTCTGGATGGATTTTTCTCCTAGAGGATCCTTATGGAGACCTTTTTTATTTGGAAGATAGGTTGGCCCATCAGTATATATGGGACATCCCCATACGGGCGTCATTTTCTCCCTTTATCACCCAAGGTATGCTGAAGGTTTTATTGTAGACAATTGGCAGATGATTTCGGATGGTGTGCCCTCCTCTAAGTTTCTTATATAGAATCAGATTATTAAGGCTACTTGGACAGGAGGGTTATGACGATGCCCAATCTTATGTCCATCAAGGTTTTACTAGCATGTAATGGTGTAGCCTCGATGATGGGGGAGCTTGATGTGGAAAATGGATAACAGGTGTCTTTGAAAGGGGTAACTGATGGGATCATGTGGCCCCTGAGGGTGACTAGGAGGAGGCATAGGTTTTTTCAATGGAATATATTGGTACTCCGAGGGAGGTTCTTCGGGGATCAACCAGGGAAGGCAGAAACATGCCTAGGATGGATGCAAATGGGATGAGAAAGTTAGGAGGGACATTGGTGGTTTAGTGATATCCTTACCGAAGGTGCCAACTGATTTTATCATTTAGTGGTGAAATGGGGGGTTTGCATCTAGGGTTTGAGGTGGGGGTCCTTTGGAGCATGCCTTTAGGAGTTCCAATCTTGAGGATTTGGAGACTTTTTCCTTCATGAGGTTCAAAGGGTTAGTTCGAATGATGGATTATAGGATAGATGAGGAGTCCCACCCCCTTCCTATTATGAATCGGGATGATATGGAGAACTGTCGTCTACAAATGGAGGTCGAGTAGAGAGTGACAAAGGCACGAGTGGAGGGAATAACATAGGGCCAGGTCAAAGCAGAGGACACTTCTATTGCTCATATTTTTTCCCTCGAAGCTAGGGTGAGGGAGATAAATGAGGGAGCTATAGGGTGGTGTCAATAGGGGTTACTACCCAGGGGATGTTCATGTTAAGAGGGTGGAACTCCCCATTTAACCTAAATATGTGGAGTATGTATGGCATGGGCATGCCAGCTATATCTTTTATCTAGTCATCGACTCTCGCTTTATAGCATTTTCCTTCCGGGTTCTAGGCATCTTCAAGAGCTGAGAGGGTATGACTTCCTTCTTAAGCTTATTTTATCTTACTATCTATTCTTTTTTCCCCTTCTTTTTGTACTGATTATTTCCTTGATTTAGTATATTTCAAGAGATCATGGTTTCGGCATCTAGCCTCCAGAAAATTATGACCCTTTGTTCCTAAATATACCACGAGTTTTCCTATTCAATAGAGGTTTATGGTTATATCAAGGATTATGAGGAGTGAACAATGCCTCATATGTCTCGTTATCTCTCCCATTCTCGCGTGCCCATACATCTCGAGGTGGTTTCATAATCCTGCACGACGTTAGTGAACTATCTACTAGTTATCCGTATACTTCCTCCTCCAGCTCATCCTAGTCCCACGCCCCCAAAAGAACCAGATGTAGTAGGTGACTGCAATGATGATGCTGAATATGTCAAAAAGGCCTGTCATGATGAGTATGTTTTAGTTTGTTGTCAAGGTTAATATCCGTCTCCCTAATTCATACATTTTGATCACCTTCATTCATTCTTTCATTCATGCACACATGGCATTCTTTATTGTTTTTTAGGTTGTCGGTACCCTAGATTCCGTATTTTCTATTTTTAGGATAATTTTTTCAATCACATTTATGTACATGCTTTTTACACTTTCCACGGGGAAAGATTATTGACGATGTTTTGAGATAATTGATGCAATGTTACCCTTATTTACATGATAAATAATGCTAATTATGCGAGTGAATAAAGCGAGCCTAAAATATTTTTATTAAAAAGGTGGTTATCAGACACTAATTTCTCGGGGGCAAATGTTATTTCAAAAGAATGCTAAATCATAATTGAGCCATGCATACTAAGCTAACTAAGAATTTATAAACGCTAAATTGTCTTTCACTGTAGTTCAGAAGCTTGTTCTTCTATGATTTCTCTACATATCTCAAACTGCTGCACTATAATTCGTGGAGTATTTTTCATTGCCAATTGGTACATGTGCAAACTAACTGGAAGAAAACAAATCAACAAAGTTGTTGAATAGGTTCTACCAGTTCTCTCTCTCTCTCTCTCTCTCTCTATATATATATATATATATATATATATATATATATATAAAGAGAGTGTGGATTGTATATGGAATTCAATGTTTATCAAATAAAGTGGAAGGAAATGTTTTTCATAATAAGCATAAAAAATTCAAGGAGTATGAACTAATAATCCCATACTTAATAGCTCATCAAGGGTCACATAAAGAAAGTCAAGGATTATTGAACTAATAATCCCATACTCACCAGCTCACTAAGGTGGTATAGAAATAAGCAAGCCATCAGCAAAAGCAAATAAAATTACCCAACACCTTAGGAAAAAGTAACCGGCTAGGCGTACTATCCAAGTGGAACTCATACCCATGTAGAAATAATCCAGGCTCTCCAACATCTGAGACCATTAGGCTAAGAAGAAAAGTTTCGCTCGACAACACGTCAGTATACTCCCTAATTAATATTAATGCTCATAATTGTGACAACCCGCTCACCAAAATAAGGGGTGGCCAGCCCAATACTCCAATATAACGGAATCATGGATGGAATCATTCTCAGCATCATAATAAAAATATAGAGTATCCAGGATAACCACCCAATATTTCAGAAAACGGGTTGCCAAAAATTTTGATTTGAAAGTAATTAAATGCAAACAACCAACCCAATTCCTGAAAGATAAGGGAAACCCCAAGACGTAAATAAATAAATAACAAGAATACCATAAAAAGACCGAATATGTAACCGGTCACTAAACTGATACACCAAAATATACAAGTATGATAAGTTACTTATTACATTTCATTAGACATTTACAAAAGCTTGGGCCTCTCGCCCGAATAACAGAATTGATCTTAACTAGAATGAAAATGAAAGCGTATATACCAAATGTATCCCGTAATACCCGCAATGCGTCACGGCTCGTCGAAAACATCGGAATAGGAATTTAAATCAGGCATCCTTACGGCGGAGTACCTGAGCAGAGACAAGAAAAATATGCAACAGGAAATGTAACCAGGTCAGGGCCCGGTTCTATATGATTACCAGATGAATAAAGAGTATGACAGTTATGTAAGATAAATCATGAAGAAAGAGAAATAAGCAGCAACCTATACAATTTAAAACATAAGCTAAGCAGGAATAACAATAAGAAGCATTAAACTAAAACTTCTTCAAATGTGCCAGTTATTTTATATATCTTTTCCTTAGCATGAAATATATTTATAAACATCATCTTTTGCTCTTTAAGGCAATTATATCTCAATTTTGACCCTTTGTAAAAATCCTTTCCTTAACAGGAAAATAATCATTTTCAAATTCCCTTTGTGGCATTTATATGTGCTCTTTGTGGCACTCCATCATGCTCTATATGGCATATCAAATACATCAAGTCCCACTTGATTATGAACTGTTATATTATATACATATAACGTATTCTAAGACCGCCCGTCCGGGTTTCCCCACTGTGCGGGCCCCTAAATGACCATCATCTTCCAGGGCCTATCATTAGACAACCTGGGCACCTATATCGCAAGACGTCAGGAAGCGGCCATGAGCCTGCGGTGTAGTCAAGACCACACCCGGAATCTCCTGCCCATCGCAGAAAAATATACAACAATAAGCGCTCCCATGGCCTAGGACTATATCCACCCTGCATTCATTAGCCAGGGGACTTCACCTCACGTGCGGACTTCCCTTATGATGTCATTTAGAGAGGTGTGTTTAAGCCATTTTACTTATCATTATCAAAATCAAGTAAATCATTATTTACCGGTTTCATGATGAAGTAAATTATCATATACCATTTCCATTTTATGTATATGTTTCATTCTATTCGAAACCATTACTGTTTACTTCTAGTAACAGATAGAACTTATCATCCGGAGCCATACAATAAATTATATCATTGCTACAACCTCAAAATTACTCCAAGCATTTTGGGAGGTTGTTTTAGAACCCCAAGGTTATCATCTCTCGAAGGAATGAAATGACTTTCAATTTATTCTCCAAACTCACCTTTAAGGTACTATTATGAACCACCAAGGTTAACCTAGCTCAATCGAACTTTTTAAAATCTCCCAGCATTCTTTTGGGGTGGGAATATAAACCATCAAAACTAATGTAGCTCAATTGAGCTTCTAAAGTCTCCAAACATAATACTACATCTCCTAGTTTTTATACAAAACAACTAGAAGTAAAAGTGCCCTAACTTCAATAGGCATAACCCCGGAAAAGTCCTCATATAACCCATTCCTAATGTAGGGCACACAACTAACTCATCTCACACTCTAGGACTTTAAGTTTACTTCATTCAAGAAGGTTCCTAATCCCTATATTTAAAGAAAAGAATTGAAATTGAGTTATAAAAATAAACCAAAAACAGCAGGAAAACGAATCGATTCGCCCAAGGGCCGAATCGATTCGCCCTAGCGAATCGATTCGCCCAAAAAGCGAATCGGTTCAGACTACTAAACCAACCTTCTGCAATTGACCGAATCGATTCGGCCTTAACCCGAATCGATTTGGGTTATGCAGACCTGGAAGCTACCCCTTAGCGAATCGATTCGCCCAAAGGGCCGAATCGATTCGGACCTGCAAATTTGCCAAAAATGGCTACGAAGGGTTATGAACCCTAATTTCTCCAAACTCTAACTCTCTCCATTTATACACATCCAGCAACAATAATCTACCCCAAAACATCCTACATGGTTAATAACAACTATAACCCAAAATTTCATCATCAAAAACTAAGATTAGGGCTTAAATCCCATAAATTCCACATTTAAACCATAAATGGAAATACACAATTATCATACAATTTATGCATCTTAAATCACATATTAGCAAGTAGAAAACTTGCCTTAGGGTTGATATCTCAGATTTATTTGGAGAAGAAGCAATCCCAAATCCTCCATCTTCAATCTCTCTCTCATTTCTCCATTTCTCTCTTCTTCTTTCTTTCTCTCTTTGTCTCTCTATGTTCAAGACATAAAATAAGGGAATGAAATAAGGGGCAAGACCAAAATCGTGGCTTAACATAATTCTCCCAACTTAAGTGGTTAACACCACATTAAAAATGACTCGCAAATACGCATATAAGGTAAAACCAGGTAAAAGTGCCCGAAACACAAAAATACAATATGGCACTTATTTTGACTGTCTCGCACCTTCCGAGACTAACTACACCCTCTAAAGTGGCATCCGAAAATTTTATAAATTATTTCGAGTTCCAAAATCATTTAAACTAAAAGGCCATTTAAAATACATGACACTACAGACATGCAACCTGATGTTATTTACTTTCACATATAGTAAATATGCATCAATCTAGTAAATATTAACTTTTAATTCATTAAATTAATATTTACTCCCGTCCCCACATTTTATATAATTACCTTATGCGGTAAAGTTAGTATAAAATGAGCCTCCCAGAATCGAGGGTTGTTACATACTCCCCCCCTTAAGAGGGAATTTTGCCCCCAAAATTCGGGCATACCCAAATTTGATAAGGGTACACTACTCTAAACTAGGATTCTTTCATCCTAAACAAACTTCTCGTTATTGCAACGTCCCAAACGGACTCAGACTAAGGTCGACCCTATCGATCTCAGCCAATCATCATTTGCCCTCTAGTCTAGCAGCACAAGGCACTCTTCACTAACCATCGATTCTAGCTTCCTACGGCGGAACACGATGCCCACATGACTCGGCACAATTAGCCAAATCTTCAGAATTATGTTGCATCCCACCTCGGGGCATCCATACCGACTCTAAGTGGTTTAGCTTCAATGATACACAACTATCCCTCGTATCGATGTATCTCATCAAGGCGTATGGCTTAAAAGCCAAATCCCTAAAGAAATATTCTGAGACCACTCCAAGTCCAAGGAACATATTACCCATTGGTTCCATCCACCGAGTATACGAATTTCTCAACTGACCACGCTAGGCCACTCACGGTACCATGCCTTAGGAAATTATCCATAAGACCACTCCAAAACCTAATGGTTGCATGAAAATCTCCATCCATACCATTACTGCTCCCATCTACTATATATACTAAGGCGCACGTTCGTAATATGCCTTTCGACATAAGTCAATTTCCTCCCTTCCATCCATCCACTCTAGGGTGGTAGGATATACGCCATTTCCATACGGTTCCCATTACTTCGCGAAAACTTTTACTAAACCTTCGACATGAATATCTAGTCTCGGTCCACCCTATTATAATAGGCACCTCCCACGGTTTTACTATTCCTCCATCGAGAACGGGGCATACTCTTCTACAAGTAGTCCGTCCATAATGGCCGGGAATGCAACAGTCTGATCAAACGATTTACCATTTTCCCCAAATGGGATCATGACCAGTTCGATGCCGGTAGTTCCATGCAGACGTCTATGAATACCCTTCTTCATTCCACTACTACTCTCTTTACACGAGTAGGTGAAATGGTCAATCACAGACCTAAACGCTCTTACTACCGAGTCTTCCTATTCATACTCATTCTACTTGGCCTTCCATGCCCTTACCATTATCTCTGACGAGTTCTCTACTCGACACGTCCACTATCCCAATCGCATTTCCTTAGCGAATGAGAAAATATCCAATCATTAGTTCTTCTGAACTCCGAGCACCAAATCGATTCCTCCCACAACATATTGCAACAACTTGTTGCCTACGAGAAGGACCAAATTTCCTGCCCAGGAAATAGTGCCTTATCTATTTAAGGTGATCACTACCACGATGAATCTTAATTCAAGCACGGGATATTACATTCCACAAGTTTAAGCTTGTGCGACGCATAAACAGTGAGTTTATGTCCTAGTATTATTACTCCCCAATCCTGGCAGAGCTTACTCATTAATCTCACTCTCGATCTTACAATCATGGCTCAGGAGTGAGGATCCACCCGTCCTTATTAACTCCCCGAAAATGAAGTTACCAACGTAACATTATTTCTAAAAAATGCCTCATCTCCTTCGGCCGAACCTACCAAACCTCTCGAGACCCCATAATCTCGTTCCTAAGGGATATAATCTCTTATAGAGTTAACCCACAACTTATTCGTGGTCAACTCCCTAACGCTTTCCTAAACTAACACCACCTACCCTCAAAGTCTATCTATATACATCCTACCTAAATCGGAAGCATATAATACCAAGTACATCCCTAGTGCCCGAGATCTTACTCAACTTCCGACATTCGCTCGGGTTCATCCTTGGGACGTCTCGCCGAAGCGAAATCCAGACAAGGAACCCTCCCGTTACACTACTACCTCGCATTGTCGGTCATTAAGATGTGACGGTCTAAGACACATGATCGGGATCTGTACAATTCTAATAATAAGATTCTACTTCTAGACTTTACCTTAGCATTCTATTCATGAAATAAAAGAAAGGAAATATGGCATCTCTCCACTCCCAACGTCGTTAAGGTTCACGCGTGGAGCGTCCCGCAAAAGCGGAATCCAAACAAGGAACCCCTCCTATGCATTACTGCTTAACTTTGTTGGTCGTGGAGATAAGTCATAGCATCTACACCCAATGCAAGTAAACAATGGAACACTCAAACCATGTAACACATATGACACATATACATTTAAAAATATCATCACTCGCTTCATAACGAGTGAAGAAAAGATAGAACTTCCATACCACGGAAGTCATATAATTACCCTTCTATAATAGCGTAAATACTACTACAAGCTCAAAATACACACCCGAGTCTACCGTAGACACAATACTACTAAATCTTATCCTAAGGAATATACCACCCACCTATAAGGTGGAATTCCCACCACAGTTTGTACCAAACACTCCGGGTCAATACTAATGGTTCTCAGACTCCACATTCGAGCCTTACACATACCAACATTATTTCTACCAACACCCCAACCAGGCACTTTACTCTTGCCCTTTCTCTCCACTCAACGAAGTTTAAAATGAGTGGTTCTACACTCCACATCATAGCCGTTATTCCGACTCTGGCTGACAATAATTGCCCATGCAGTCCCTCTTACTTTCTCAGTAAAAGAGGACACGCTCTTGGCCTCCTCTTCCTCAGTTTAATGAAACTTCCCCAGGTGGGTGTTCACCGATGGGTTTCACGATTCTTACTCCATCAGAAGTGTTAACAACATCTATTTTGGAGCCTAGCACTTCATGGTGCATGATCTCGTCTCCCTAACCGTACAACACCTTATTCGCCATTGGTCTTTAACCGAACATTTTGTGAACATTCGGGAATCCACCTTCTCCTCAGTCCAGTTATCCCAGAGAAACTCGCCATTGCAAGTATCCACCGGGCTTCTCTATGGGCCAAACTTCTGGCACCCACGAATATAGTGACCAGATTTTCATCACCACAACACTTCTTCTATGGGTGAAGGATTTTCCTCCATTCTACTACAGGGCACTTCTCCACAAACCTTCCCATAACGCCCTTCTTCTATCGACCTTTTATTCTCACACGAATACGCAAATGATTTTATAGATTTTACCTCATGGTAGAAGAACGAAATATCACAAGAGAAATCAACGATCTTAATCCTAAGGCTTTACATCAAATAAAAAGCAACGCTAAAAACTTAGGGCGTCCACACAGATTCCTAAGGACTCTAGAACCTGATGCTCTGATACCATCTGTGACAACCCGCTCACCAAAATAAGGGGTGGCCAGCCCAATACTCCAATATAATGGAATCATTCTCAGCATCATAATAAAAATATAGAGTATCCAGGATAACCACACAATATTTCAGAAAACGGGTTGCCAAAAATTTTGATTTGAAAGTAATTAAATGCAAACAACCAACCCAATTCCTGAAAGATAAGGGAAACCCCAAGATGTAAATAAATAAATAACAAGAATACCATAAAAAGACCGAATATGTAACCGGTCACTAAACTGATACACCAAAATATACAAGTACGATAAGTTACTTATTACATTTCATTAGACATTTACAAAAGCTTGGGCCTCTCGCCCGAATAACAGACTTGATCTTAACTAGAATGAAAATGAAAGCGTCTATACCAAATGTATCCCGTAATACCCGCAATGCGTCACGGCTCGTCGAAAACATCGGAATAGGAATTTAAATCAGGCATCCTTACGGAGGAGTACCTGAGCAGAGACAAGAAAAATATGCAACAGGAAATGTAACCAGGTCAGGGCCCGGTTCTATATGATTACTAGATGAATAAAGAGTATGACAGATATGTAAGATAAATCATGAAGAAAGAGAAATAAGCAGCAACCTATACAATTTAAAACATAAGCTAAGCAGGAATAACAATAAGAAGCATTAAACTAAAACTTCTTCAAATGTGCCAGTTATTTTATATATCTTTTCCTTGGCAGGAAATATATTTATAAACATCATCTTTTGCTCTTTAAGGCAATTATATCTCAATTTTTACCCTTTGTAAAAATCCTTTCCTTATCAGGAAAATAATCATTTTCAAATGCTCTTTGTGGCATTTATATGTGCTCTTTGTGGCACTCCATCATGCTCTATATGGCATATCAAATACATCAAGTCCCACTTGATTATGAACTGTTATATTATATACATATAACGTATTCTAAGACCGCCCGTCCGGGTTTCCCCACTGTGCGCGCCCCTAAATGACCATCATCTTCCAGGGCTTATCATTAGACAACCTGGGCACCTATATCGTAAGACGTCGGGAAGCGGCCATGAGCTTGCGGGGTAGTCAAGACCACACCCGGAATCTCCTACCCATCGTAGAAAAATATACAACAATAAGCGCTCCCATGGCCTAGGACTATATCCACCCTGCATTCATTAGCCAGGGGGCTTCACCTCACGTGCGGACTTCTCTTATGATGTCATTTAGAGAGGTGTGTTTAAGCCATTTTACTTATCATTATCAAAATCAAGTAAATCATTATTTACCGGTTTCATGATTAAGTAAATTATCATATACCATTTCCATTTCATGTATATGTTTCATTCTATTCGAAACCATTACTGTTTACTTCTAGTAACAGATAGAACTTATCATCCGGAGCCATACAATAAATTATATCATTTCTACAACCTCAAAATTACTCCAAGCATTTTGGGAGGTTGTTTTAGAACCCCAAGGTTATCATCTCTCGAAGGAATGAAATGACTTTCAATTTATTCTCCAAACTCACCTTTAAGGTACTATTATGAACCACCAAGGTTAACCTAGCTCAATCGAACTTTTTAAAATCTCCCAGCATTCTTTTGGGGTGGGAATATAAACCATCAAAACTAATGTAGCTCAATTGAGCTTCTAAAGTCTCCAAACATAATACTACATCTCCTAGTTTTTATACAAAACAACTAGAAGTAAAAGTGCCCTAACTTCAATAGGCATAACCCCGAAAAAGTCCCCACATAACCCATTCCTAATGTAGGGCACACAACTAACTCATCTCACACTCTAGGACTTTAAGTTTACTTCATTCAAGAAGGTTCCTAATCCCTATATTTAAAGAAAAGAATTGAAATTGAGTTATAAAAATTAACTCAAAAACAGCAGGAAAACGAATCGATTCGCCCAAAAAGCGAATCGGTTCGGACTACTAAACCAACCTTCTGCAATTGACCGAATCGATTCGGCCTTAACCCGAATCGATTCGGGTTATGCAGACCTGGAAGCTACCCCTTAGCGAATCGATTCGCCCAAAGGGCCGAATCGATTTGGACCTGCAAATTTGCCAAAAATGGCTACGAAGGGTTATGAACCCTAATTTCTCCAAACTCTAACTCTCTCCATTTATACACATCCAGCAACAATAATCTACCCCAAAACATCCTACATGGTTAATAACAACTATAACCCAAAATTTCATCATCAAAAACTAAGATTAGGGCTTAAATCCCATAAATTCCACATTTAAACCATAAATGGAAATACACAATTATCATACAATTTATGCATCTTAAATCACATATTAGCAAGTAGAAAGCTTGCCTTAGGGTTGATATCTCAGATTTATTTGGAGAAGAAGCAATCCCAAATCCTCCATCTTCAATCTCTCTCTCATTTCTCCATTTCTCTCTTCTTCTTTCTTTCTCTCTTTGTCTCTCTATGTTCAAGACATAAAATAAGGGAATGAAATAAGGGGCAAGACCAAAATCGTGGCTTAACATAATTCTCCCAACTTAAGTGGTTAACACCACATTAAAAATGACTCGCAAATACGCATATAAGGTAAAACCAGGTAAAAGTGCCCGAAACACAAAAATACAATATGGCACTTATTTTGACTGTCTCGCACCTTCCGAGACTAACTACACCCTCTAAACTGGCATCCGGAAATTTTATAAATTATTTCGAGTTCCAAAATCATTTAAACTAAAAGGCCATTTAAAATACATGACACTACAGACATGCAACCTGATGTTATTTACTTTCACATACAGTAAATATGCATCAATCTAGTAAATATTAACTTTTAATTCATTAAATTAATATTTACTCCCGTCCCCACATTTTATATAATTACCTTATGCGGTAAAGTTAGTATAAAATGAGCCTCCCAGAATCGAGGGTTGTTACAATAATATATATATATATATATATATATATATATATATATATATATATATATATATATATATATATATATATATATATATATATATATATATATATATTTGCACAAAGGTGCATGGGTGTACTAAATCAATCATAAAAATAGATTCTTCATGATGTCAATTATTATATGAGAAGGGTTTAAATTCAATTCAAATGGTCATAATCAACAAAACTCATGAGAATATAATAAATATGAGTATGGTAATTTCTACACATACTTAGTATTAAATTGGCTATCACATAGTGATATCAATAGAAAATAGCAAACTTTAATGCTTACTATTGAAAGGTAGAAAACTTACCAGTGCATTTAGTAGAGCGGGCTTATCTTGATTGATTCGTTGTTGCTTTGTCATATTCAACTAAAAGCTTTAATGCAAGCGTTACTAGGAATAATCTTAAAAATGAATGTTTCACTCTGCATGTTGCTTTTCGTAATTACATTGTCATCGGTATACGAGTAACAAAGTCGTATGTTTATATAAATCACATACGATTTGAAAAAAAAAATCTGACTAATTTTTATATCATTTTGAGGCAGTTTTCTTTAGAAAAAAGTCATCAAATATTATGGTAATAGTTATTCGGAATTTTTAATTGACTTGACGACCCAAATATGACGTTGTAAAAAATAGTATCGAAATAAAAATATTTTTACATCAAAAAATTCTACTCGACAACACGATTCCAATGGTACGTTCTGAGTATTTTTCTGATCAATGGTTTGAAAGATAAGAGTTTATAAAGTTAAAAAGGTGGCATTTTAACGTGTCGACATATAGTCACCGTTGGGTTTTAGAAGAGCATTAGTTTTCTTTCTTGACAAAATATCTGTATAACTATTATTGTTTTGATAAATAACACCTAATTTTGGTCTCGAATTACTTTATTTCTCCATGACACTCGCGTATCTATAAACATATATACATACCCGTATATAATAAATAACACATACACATTATTTTGAATAAAAATATACAAACCTATTTTCTTGAACATACCGACATATATTATGTGTATATTACCATACAAACACATGTATATATAGATATTATTGCACACACACACACACACGTGTATATATATTATATATACACACACATACGTATATACACAAACAACACACGCTACCATTTATACACTTTCAAGAACACACAAATATATTTTATATCTGAGTATGTGTGCGTGTATATATATAGCCATAAAACATACACACATACACAACACACACACACAAACACAATCTCCGCTATGGAAGGCTGCCCATCACAAAACGTGCACACACACACTCATATATATAGGGATTCGTATACATACACACACACACACACAATAATATACAACTACAGTTTTATATATTTATCACAATATAATATATACAACTACAGTATCCTTGGGGATGGCCACCGCAATGCATGCATGCTTTGCTATCAAGTTCATGTACCTCGTGTACTAAATCAAGGACTATCGGTTTGGAATGTCTCCTCAACCATAAATCAAATAACAGGCAATGGAGGTGAACATAGTTATAAGCCTTTGGGGTACGCAATACCTAACGTACCCAAATGACTTGTCAATCCCATTATCAACTCTCAAATAGTGGGCCACCCTAAGTTCTATGTTTTGGGACACACATCCAAACCACATTAGAATTTCCAAGGTGGGATCTCCCTTTGCATGAAACCTCCCATGATAGCAGGAGACATAGGTGTAATACCCCATATTTTTACATATTTATGATTTAATTAATTAAATAATACGTTTTAGTTAAATTACATATGTGACGTAATTTAATGTGATTGAATAATAAATATGATGATTAAATATTAATCGAGAGACAGAGATTGATTAGTATTATATTATGAGATTTACTATGTGTGTGAATAGTAAATATTAATAGTAAAAATTAATAGTAAATTTGATATACATCATAGCGAGTGATATGGGCGTATTTGTTATTGTCTCACCGGGAGTCGCGTGTAGACTATTTTGAGGTGAGAAATGGAAAACATATTTTAGTGATTGAAATAATAATTTAGAGGTCACGAATGAGTCCGTAAGGGTCAAAATGGTATACCCGGGGGTACTAGTCGGGTACCGGGGTATTTTTGGGCTAAACCGGGACCATACAGGGGCGTTTTAGTTTTTTGGCATATGCGGGTGAGGAGACCTATGACTTTACAAACTCTAAATCATATTATAAGAGTTGGAGGCTAGGTCTAGAGGCGAGAAAAGCACACAAAAGCCATTAGAGAGAAGAGAAAAACAATTCTCAAAGCCTAAAGAAGAATTGGTGATGGATTCAAAGGGTTCCTGCACCACAAACTAGTTAGGAAGGAAGATTGGAGGAGAAAGACAATCAATCACCAGCAACAATCATGAAATCAGATCATCTCTGAATAAGGCAAGTGGTTATTTTCAAATTAAATTAAATTATAATATCCATGTGTAGGATTTATGAATAATATGATTTGATGAATATTCTTGGAGAAAAAGAATTAAATAAAATGTATCATGGTTAGGGATTTGCGTGTAGAATGATTTAGACCTGTAGAGGATTTGAAATCATAGAAAACTTAATGTTTAAAATGAATTTAATCTAGATTTATGATTTAATATATGGGTTAAGGGAAGGTTTGAATTATTTTGGACTAAATTGTGAAGATTTATGATGTTTAAATCGTTGGAAATCATCCTAGAGTATGTATTAATGGTTTGGTGTTATTGGTTGCAAGTTTGATGGACTATCATGTGGGTTAGATAATTGAATATGGTGAAAAACGCATGAAGAAAAAGAAGAACTACGTCTGTAACTGCTCGATCGATCGATCGACCGTTGAATGTCGATTGATCGATGAAGACGATCGATTGACCTATGAATGTCGATCGATCGACCCAGATTGATTTTGGGTTCTTTTGTGGGTTGAGTTCTATTTTATTGCCGATGCTTGAGGGGAACCTTCGTGATGAATATTTTCAAAATACTGCAGTTATATATTTTTAATTATTGCTGTTAATTCACTTGCTAAATATTTTCAAAATATTTTGGGTTCTAACCCTTGCTATAAATTATTTTCAAAAACTTTTAGGTGTCCAGCCATAGGGACGCTAGACTTGATATTCTATTCTAGGGACACAAAGCTGCGGCACATGTGGATGCTAGCAGGAATTTGGATTAGACGCATCGTTCATTCCTTTCTAGAGTAGGAATCATTTATCAGTTTCAGTTTTACTTCGGGCTTGTCGCCCAAACTTTTTAGTACAGTTTTCAAATTTATTTATTCAGGTGTTAGATGTTTGTATTGAACTATTTACTTTGGTGATCGATGGTTTACTCGGTATGTAGTTTTTATTTATTTAGTTGATTTAATTCAGTCGTGGTGTATGACTCATATTATTATCTGCATGTTAGTGGTTGTTTAATTAAAAAGATAAAATTTGGCACCAGCTTTTTGGAATACTAGGTGGTTAGTAAGTTTTAAAAATGTTTTCGACGGTGATGCTAAGGATGAACCAACCGTGATTCCTTTTTTAATTTGGTATAGGACTGATCACCCAGTATTTTATTAGGCAGGGTATCACAGATGGTATCAGAGCATCAGGTTCTAGTGTCCTTAGGATCTGTGCGACTTTTCATGTTTCAGCTTAGCGTTCTTTGATATAGAACCCTATCATAGGATTGTTGTATTCTCATACGTATGGGCATTTATGTTCTTCTGCCAATTACTTTATATTTGAGGGTGAACTCATAAGATTCGATTCTCATTTCAGATGCCGCCCAGGAGAGATAGAGCAGCTAGGTCAAAAGGGGAGATGAGACTAGAGAGGCTCATCAGGAGCCAGAGTTACCGCAACAACTGCCAGAGATGATTTCGGTTGCACAGGTTACTGAATTAGTGGTACAGGCAGTTGAAGCTACGATGATCGCAATGGCAAGGTTCTTTCCACGAGATCAGCCACAGGCATTAGTGGAACTGAAAGTTCAGGCCCACCTGGGGCCGTCGGGGTGGCAGCAAGTACGAGAGGTTTTTCAAAAAGGGCATCCGCCAGAGTTTTGAGGGGGTTCAGATGTGGTGCTAGCGTGTTAGTGGAACATAGATATCCAGCATCACCTACCCATGGTAGATTGCAAGGAGGCGCAAAATAAAATGCTAGCCACTTTTAGGTTAGTGGGAGCAACACTACAGTGGTAGGAGTTGATTACCACAGTTGAGGAAAATGATACATTAGCTATTGCAGATTACGAGGAGAAAATTTATGGGCATAGCCGAGTACGAGGAAGATTACGAGGAGAACGAAATGAGGAGAAAATTTATAGTTGTGACTCAGGGGGACCATTCAGTGGCCGATTACGAGGAAGAATTCACTCGTTTGGCAAATTTTATACTAGATGAGGTAAGCGATGGAGAAAGAGAGAAAGGAAGGTTCATGGATGGGTTAGTCTGGAGGATCAGACAACATTTGATTGGCAATCCCGCATTAGTAGCTTATAGAGATGTCATTAATGCAGCACTCCTGCACTTCCAGGAATATCGCCTCCATGTGAAAGGAAGCAGGAGGGGTGGGTACTATCCAGTCGGATAAAGCATGAGGGAATAGTACTAGTGGGGTATCCCAGCAGTAGACAGGGGGACATCAGGGGAAGGATTTCCGGCAGGGGAATTAGGCCAAGAAATTTAGATCTGGGGGTTATTGACAGAATGACCAGAACTTTTGACAAGGTGAGCAAGGAAGGGATCAGTGGGAAGAATTATTTATAATTGGTGACTTTAAGTTAAATTGTTCGAATTAATGTGTGTCTCATTTTGTGGTCGAAATTTGGAAATGTTATAAAGTATTTTGGATGAAAATTCTGAGTGCGCGGTTAAGTCCAGATGGATCAAGATAGTCAGAAAAGAGTACCCGGGAGTAGTAATCGGGTCTCGGGGCATTTTTGGGCATAGCCGAGTCCACACAGGGTGATTCAGGCCATTTTAATTAGGCCCATGTGGCCAAAAACGGGATTAAGAGTTTTTAACCTAATTGAGGGACTTATTGAACGGCAGTTAACAATCCTAAACCTAGGGTTGGAGAGAAACATAGAGGAAACAAATCTATAAGCAAATTGGGAACCTTTTTGGAGACAAATTAAGGGAAAAACTGGGTGTTCGTCATCAAACCATTTTCTACACCAATGGATCAGACTCTACGAACAATCAGAGGCAAGTGGTTAACTGTTGTGATTTTTAAATTGTGATAATCAATTCATATCATAGTATGTGTATCAAAAATCTGTTTTATTTATGGGTTAAATAGCTAAAAAGGGTATTTAGAATTTGATTAGTATATGTATATTTAAGAATAAATTAATGGTGAATATGGATATGGAATTGCTGGAATCAATTATAGGATTTTAATTAATAAGTATTGGTGACAAATTTCGAATCAGTTTGACGAATTCATATCTCCGTAGGATAAACCCAGGTGAGAGCCAATTCGGAAAAAGTTTGGGATTTTGATGAATTAATGAATGATTTAAGTCTTCTATGAAGATTAGAATATATTTCTATGTAAATGAAATGTAGGTTGTGATTGGGTAAGGGGTTGGAATGAAAATAAAATCTTGAGGGTTCATCCATGGACGAACAGAAGGCTGGAGAAGACGATGACCTGGTCAATCGATCGATCGACCAAGGGGGATCAATCGATTGATGATATGAAATTTTTGGCAATGACTCCAGTTTTTAATTACATGGGAGATATTTATTGAAAAAGGATTCTTGGGTTGATTTAAATGATGAAAATTAAATAGGGGCATGACTCTTGGTAGTTTTAGGTAATTATAATCGGGTTTTGGGAGAAGGTAATGAGGGTTAAGTTATGAATAAATTTCGGGAAATATTAAGATATGGGCCAAGTGAGCGAGTCCGGGTATGTTGGTTGAGTGACACAAGGTAATAAATTAATTAATGTGTAAATTAATTAAATTAGAGTCGAATCATAGACTCGGGAAAATATTATATAAATTAATGCGTAAAGTATTTATATTAGGGTCGGACCATAGACTCGGGAAGATGATAAATTAATAAGTGAGAAAATTAATTAAGTTGAGTAGGGACAGAGACTCAAGAAATTTCAGGCTAGTGTTACGGGTTTTTGAGTACACGGTAAAGCCGAGGTTTATATTATATATACGGTGTGGTGATAGTATATATACATATATATATATATATATATATATATATATATATATATATATATATATATATATATATATATATATATATATGTGTGTGTGTGTGTGTGTGTGTGTGTATTGTGTGTGCTATTAAATATCAGTGACTAGATATTTAATTAATTTATATACTCTAGTGCTATCAAGGGAGGTTGCGCGATGTGGGTGAATCCCCTAGCTTGAGGATTAAGGTGAGTATATCCCTAGGTCATAGCGTTCGGTATATGGGTGAGGGGCTTATCTCACTTTCAGGATAGGAATATGACCGCCTCCACTACGTTTATATTTTTGGGCCAGGTTGGTGAACGATTCCATCTTGGGGTAACTAGGTTATGTGAGCGCACCTAGTGAGATAGCACTTTAGAGGGAATCATTCGGTGAGGGTATACTCGGAGGGATGGATATACATATGAATTATGTGTGGATGTTTTAGTAAAGGTACGTATATAATGAGATGTAATATTATATGCGGGTCATAATACAGTGTGTAATGTCCTTACTTTATATAACTTGTCTCACGGTTATATGATATTATTTAAAAGGAATTAATTAAGTTAATTGGTGAGATAAATTATAACCCATAAATTATTATACTTGGGTTAGAGTAGTAGGGCAAGTGGAGATTACACGAGGACTAACTGGACGGGGTAGTACAACTAGGTGGGTTAAGGTAACCATTAGGAGTGCACATTAGTGGAGGGGTGAGTATGTCCTCAAGAGAGTGCGACACTAGCATAAATATGAAGCGCATTCATAAAATTTGAATTACTGCAGTTAATTCACTTGCTAAATATTTTCAAAATATTTTGGTTCTAACCCTTGCTATAAAATTATTTTTAAAAACTTTTAGGTGTCCATCCACAGGGATGCCAGACTTGATATTCTATTCCAGGGACACGGAGCTGCAACACATGTGGATGCTAGCAGGAATTTGGATTAGACGCATCGTTCATTCCTTCCTAGAGTAGGAATAATTTATCTGTTTTAGTTTTACTTCGGGCTTGTGGCCTAGACTTTTCAGTAAAGTTTTCAGATTTATTTATTCAGGTGTTGGATGTTTGTATTGGACTATTTACATTGGTGACCGATGGTTTATTCGGCATGTAGTTTTTATTTATTCTGTTGATTTAATTCAGTCGTGGTGTGTTGATGTAAAAAATTAGATTATATCTAATTATTTAATCACAGATAAAATAAAATGAGACAAAGAAATTTTAAAGTGGTTCAGCCTTATAAGAATGGCTTACGTCCACTGTTTCTATTATTGCTGACTGTTTGGGAATTCTTGATTACAAGTTTAGTCAAGAAATTCCCGATCCCCTTCCAATGAGGATGATACAATGTATTTATAGCCCTCAGACTGTAAATGTGAAAGGGTAATACATAGCTATCCATTAGGCGTATACATCTGTATGATAATAATAAGCATTTAATGCGCAGTTAATCTGTTGGTTATCCTGCTATTAATTCTTTGTTTGAGGTGCAGCTCGGACCGCCTAAGCTGCTCGGACCACCTAAGTAGCTCGGTACTCATAAGTTTCTCGGTGTATTAAAGTTTCTCGGAGAACACTTGTTGGTCGGAGTGTCTGAGTTGATCGGGGAAACAGAGTTCCTCGTTGCAATATGGTTCCTCGGAGGGCATCTATTGCTCGGAGCATCTGAGTGGGTCAAGGTGTTGTTCGGAAGTGTTTGTTATTGCCACGTAGATTGCCACGTGTCTTCACTCAATTGAGCCATGTCAAAAGACTAAATTTGGTATCAACAGAAGCCCCCAATGTTTCACAGTTCGAAATTTGAGGAGTGTGCAACATTCTTTCTCGAAATATGGCGGTTTGAAATGGTCATCCTGAAATTTAGGAGTATTTTCTTTTGTATTTATTTCTCCTTCCAAATTCGTAGAATCGCACTTCTTGAATTTTTATGACCTCTGCGCCCTTTTTTTGTCTTTTTAGCCGCTGGTAACGTAACCGTCTCTTTTTGTAATCATTATCTTTACCCATTCCCAAGACAGGTTATTTAAGCATTGCAGAAAATCCCCTCGTTTTCTACTTTTCAAATTTGTCTCTTTGAGTTTTCCATTGTCTCTCTCTCCTGTGCGTTCATCCCTTTCATCATTCGTTGTCAACAGACTCATCCTTTTTCCTGTAAGATCTTCTTCTTTCTCTTTGATTTCCTTTACTCATCATGGTTTACCCTGTAGAGTCGCTTGATAAATTTCGTTCTGATTTCTCTATTCCTTCATGGGTTATTTTGGAAGAGCTTTCTGAGCCTTCAGACTATTTTTGTTTGGCTGAGGGACATTGGTTCCCCAGTCTCTTTGTCGCTGAATGTGACTTTTCTTTTCCCCCAAACCCTTTATGTCTGGAATTTTGTCAATACTTTGATGTGGTTCCTGCAAGAATAGCCCCCAATACATGGAGAATAGTTAACGGAGTTTATAGATTAAATCAAATTTATGGAACTCGTATAGGAATTCCTGAGATTATGTTTTGTTATAGATGGGCTGTGGGTGATAATACTTTTTATTTAAAAACTAGGTTTTTAAATAGAGCTTTAGTGGTCAATCTCCCAGATGCCAATAGGGACTACTTTGAGCACGGGGTTGTTATGAAAAATTAGCAACACCCTCCATTAACTGGAGCTGATGTTTACCAGGGTCCCAGATGTCCTCCCTATGGCAATGGGATAGGTTGTTTTTATTTTATTTTCAAAATTATGCTTCCTTTGTGTTTGATAAAATGTGTCACTGATATTTTAATTTTGATTTATTTGCAGTTGACAGCAAAAGAAAATCTCCAAAAGAGACAGACGTTAACATAAGGCATTTAAAACTTATCTGGAGTTTGCATCAGACTGTTGCCGATGAGCATATTAGGTCAGCTTCATATTTGCTGTAGTACAAGAGTTACACCTCCTCTTTTACTGCTCGTCTAGTGATAAGCGACGCAGAACCAATACTAGCCTCTATAAGTTCTTCACCTGAGTCACATATTCCCTGGAGTGAAAGGATGAAGAAAATAATACCTCCTACCCTTTTTGAGAAATCTGCCTCTGGTGCTAGAGAGGCAAAGAAAAGTAAGCTTGATGTCCCAGGAGAGGGGACAAAGAAAATTGATGCACCTCCTTCGACTACTCCTGTGAAGATTGTCGAGAAGCCCCTAGTGGCCCCGAGCAAGGCTGCTGCTCCAAGCGAGGTGATTGTCATTTCTCTGACTAAGACTACATCGTTAGTCGAGAACGTTGATGCTCCTCTTAGGAGGCTGAAGAAAAGCTCCTCTATCAATTTGGCTGAATCCATCTCTCAGCCCCCGACTAGTGGTGTTCCAACTTTTGTTGCCCCAAGCTCTGCTACGAACTCGGTGAAGACTTGGATCATTCTCGAGATCCAATGTATTGAAAAAAACCTTTCTCGGGACATGGTTACCACATTAGCAGCTCGTCATATTGCTTCTGTAAGTCCTATAGTCTTAAATTTTCATTCTTTCCTTTTTGTATCTGTGCACTGACTTGCTTTTATTTTCCCAGTTGGTGACCTGTTTTAATACAATTCTGAAGAAAGATGAAGCTATTAAAGCTTAAAGCTCCTCATCAGGTGTAGAGGAAGCCTTGGTAGGTCTGACGCAATCCCTGAAGGATTCTCGTCAGAAGTATGCTGATGATAAGGTGATTTGGGAGAAGAGGCTCACTTCGACCGAGCAGGAGAAGGCTCAGGTTATTGAGGTATCCAAGGTGTTGGAGGAAAAAATAAATGATTTGGAGGAGAAGAATAAAGAGCTCGAAGGGAAGCTCAAAAATGTTGGGGAGCTTGAAAATAAGCTCAAGACTGCTGAGGAGGAGTTGGGTCAACTTCGGGAAGTAAGTCGTGAGAAGGAGGAAGTTGAGAATAAATTGAAGGCTGCTGATGATCTTCTTTCCTAGAAGCTTTCCTCGGAGAAGACAAAAAGGAAATTGGCTGTCAAAAAATCCTTCAGCGCCGGCTAAAATAAAGGGTGGAATAAAGGTTTGGCTGCCATGATGTCGCAAGTAGAATATGGCAGCCTCAAATACTTTAGAGATGGATGGGTCGCTGCTCTGCAAGAGATGAAAGTTGATGAAAATTCTGAACTATTTCAGCGACACATCCCGGGCCCCCCTCCAACTCCTGAAGAAGAAGAAAAGGATAAAGTTGCCTCTGAGGAATCTTCCATGATGATGGGAGATCAAATTTCTCATCCCTTAGCTATCCAGACCACTGGCGAGGAACTTCAATTACCCGTTACTTCATCCGAGCAACCTCCAGCACTTCTCGAGCAAACCTCTGTTCCATCCGAGCAACCTACCTCCTCGTCCTAGTCTCCCGAGAAAGTTTTGGGAGACAAGGAAAAGGTGTAGAGTTGTTTGGATTTCTCTCTATTTTATTTTTCTTTGTCAAATGTAACTCTGAACTTTGTACTTCTCCTTTATGATGTAATAAAATTTGAACTTTTGCTTATGCATACTGTTGATTCTCTTCTTCATGCTCTGTTTGTACTCTTATTAATTCTTGCTTTTTCTTCCTTTACTAGTTTCTGGCCAGGATGGACTTATTATCTGCTCACGATACAAAACTGTTAAGGCAATGCAATGAGTATTTCAAAGCTGGTCATTCAGATATGAGTGCAGCTCAAATCATTGACATCCTCGGTCAAGGTGCCTCAGAGCAAGCAATTGAAGCCTATCAGTATTTGAAGTGCCTGCTCGACCGTGTAGTGGCTAACAACGTAGAATACTATGATATGATTGAAGATATCCAGGGAACTCTTGAAGAACTTCAGTAAAAATATAAGGAATATACACTCCTTTTTCACGAAGGATACGAGAAGAAGTATCAGCAACTCAGTGCTGATAAGGGATACGATAAACTGTTTGCTGCTTACGATGTGAGGGAGAGAACTTTAAAGGCTGAGGTCGAAGAGCACAGACATATAGCTGAGTTGTTAGAGCAGGAAAATAATGACCTGCAAAGAGAGGTGTCTCAGTTGAAGTCTACAGCTTCCACCTCAAATGCTTTGGTCCCTGTGAACGACGATGGATTCTCTTTCTTGGAGGTCAAAAATGCCAACCTGAGGGATGAATTAAAAACCTTGAAGAGAGCTGGCCCTTCTACATCTACTCGGGGATGAGCAAGAGCTCCTCGGGGACGAGCAAGAGCTGCTCGGATTACTGTCGAGGAACAGAGAACTCAATCTGCTCTGGAGAACCAGGCCTTCCAACTGATGGCAAAGAACCAGGCATTGGCTGAAATGTCTAAGAAGATCAGGAATTTGGACGAGCAGCTTTCTGTGCAGAAGTCTGCCTTGGAGAATAAAGAACTCTTTATAAAAAGTCTCCACGAGCAAATGGAAAGATTGACATATCAATTCCACAAGCAGCCCAGAGAATTCTGGATGGCTGGATACAATGAGGCTCTCTACCATTTGGATGATCGTATCCAAAATGCAAATAATGAGGGTTACAAACAGGGATGGTTGAATGCCTTAGGTGTACTGCAAATGGAATAGGGTCATTACCTGTGGGATTACCATAATCCTGGGTTGCTCGACCTACCAGTGCCACCATTCAAGATTGACATGAGTTGGATCCCTTCTCGGGCCATCCCTCGGTGTTTTATTTCCAAATACCTTGGCGATTACAATCTCCATTCCAATGTTGAGATATCTCATCCCGAGCACCTACTCGATCGACCATCTGTGATGAACATCATCATGCTTAAAGATCTTAACTTTATAAATTCCCCTTATGCTTTGAATGATCCACCTGCTGGCGAGGAAGCTGTTTCAAAAGCAGAGGGGAAGAAAACAATAGAATAGGAATCTTGATGTAATAAATTTTTATTTCATTCTTGATGTATTTTGTTCTACATTTAATGAAATAATTTTATTTGCAAATCTTGACTGCCATTGTCTTGTAATCATAAAACACTTTACATCTGTGCATGTATATCTGTTAAAAAGATAACAACATTGTGTTATTTGTCGATTAACTGGAGTTTGTTAAAACTTATTGTCGACTATCTTGAATTTGTGGTAATCATTTGACGACTAACCAAAATTGATGATACTTTGTTTCTCGACCAACTTATTGATCATTTTCACATACTCATATTTTAAAATGCTTCTGACCAACTATAGTTAACCTTTAGTTGGCATTTTTGGGAATAGATTTACTTCCTAACCAACCTTAGTTGTCATTTTTAGGAATAGATTTACTTCCTAACCAACCTTAGTGTTATTTTTAGGAATATATTTACTTCCCGACCAACCTTAGTTGGCATTTTCGGGAATATATTTACTTCCCGACCAACCTTAGTTGGCATTTTCGGGAATATATTTACTTCCCGACCAACCTTAGTTGGCGTTTTCAGGAATATATTTACTTCCCGACCAACCTTAGTTGGCGTTTTCGGGAATAGATTTACTTCCCGACCAACCTTAGTTGGCGTTTTCGGGAATAGATTTACTTCCTAACCAACCTTAGTTGGCATTTTTAGGAATAGATTTACTTCCTAACCAACCTTAGTTGGGATTTTTAGGAATAGATTTACTTCCCGACCAACCTTAGTTGGCATTTTCGGGAATATATTTACTTCCCGACCAACCTTAGTTGGCATTTTCGGGAATATATTTACTTCCCGACCAACCTTAGTTGGCATTTTCGAGAGTAGATTTACTTCCTAACCAACCTTAGTTGGAATTTTTAGGAATATATTTACTTCCTAGCCAACCTCAGTTGGCATTTTTAGGAATAGATTTCTAAAATCCCGACCAACCTTAGTTGGCATTTTCGGGAATAGATTTCTGAGTAGTCTGAGTAGTACTTTTGCTGAATGAGTAGCACGAGTATTCCGCGAAAAATTTCCAAAAAAAGGAGAGAACTGGGCAGAATATTATCACTTTATTCATACTAATGAAAATGTTTGAGAGTTTACATCACTGATAATACTTGCGCAAGTGTTCTGCATTCCATGCATTCTTAAACTCCTACCCTTCTAAAGTTGTTATTCTGTAGGTTCCTGGTCGAACAACTTCTGTAACTCAGTAAGGTCCATGCCAGTTTGCTTCCAATTTATTGTGCTTTTGAATCACTTTCTTTAGCACATAGTCTCCTTCTTTCAAGTCGCACTTCTTTACCCTCTTGTTGTAGAACAAAGTTGTTCATTATTGGTAAGCAGCATTCCTGATGGATGTTTCTTCTCTAACTTCCTCGAGCATGTCTAAATCCAATCTTCTCATTAAGTCGCTGACAGGGGAATTGAAATTCAGTACTCTGTGTGTTGGGAGACCCAACTCGGTAGGTATAATAGCTTCACTTCCAAATGCCAGCATATATGGAGATTCCCCTGTTGCTGCTCGGGGAGTAGTTCGGTAAGCCCATAGTACTGATTGTAGCTCGTTGATCCAATTTTCTTTCGCGTCATTCAGTATTTTCTTCAAGCCATTCAGTAGCGTTCTCTTTGTTACTTCAGTTTGTCCATTGCTTTGGGGATGGCCTGGTGCCGAGTGGATCTTCAAAATATTTGACTGATGACAATAGGCAGCGAACTCCTCATTGTCAAATTGTGTTCCATGGTCGGTAATGAATGCATGGGGAAGACCATATCTACAGATGATATTTTTCCAAATAAATTGATACACCTTCTCGTACGTCATGTCGACAAGAGGCTCAGCTTCTACCCACTTAGTAAAATAATCCACTGCGATGACGAGATATTTAAATCTTCCTCTGGTCGTTGGAAGTGGTCCGACCAAGTCAATTCCCCACATAGCAAATGGCCAAGGGGAAGTAATGGGTGTCAACAACGCTTGGGGAGTTGTTAGGATTGTGGAGAAGCATTTACACTTGTCATATTTCTTGGCATAGGCTATACAATCAGCCCTCATCGTTGGCCAGTAGTATCCTTGCATCATAACCCTTTGCAAAAGCGTCCGACCTGCTACATGGGCTCCACAGGACCCTTCATGGATATCTTCAATCAAGTATTTCACCTCGGTGGGAAGCACACATCTTTGCAAACCTGCTATAATTCCTCGTCTATACAGAATACCATTATTCAGTACATAACGAGCAGCTTTAAACTTCAGTTTTTTGGCTACAAGTTTGTTAGTTGGTAATTCCCCCTCCTCAATATATGCCCTGATGGAATCCATCCAAGATGGTCCTAAATTAAGGGTAATAAAATTCATCGTCAAATCTTCATCTATACTCCGACCAGCTAAAACTTCAATTGGGATTGCTTTCGTAGCTCGGTACGAGTAGCTGATGCTAATCGAGCTAAGGCGTCGGCCCTCGCATTCTCCATTCTTGGTATTCTGACCAGCTGAATAGCAGCAAATTTTGATACCAATTCCCTTGCCTTTGCATGATACCTGATCATTAATTCTCCTTTGGCTGCATATACTCCCATCATTTGATTTATGATCAATTGCGAATCACTGAAGACAATAACCTGCTCTGCCCCCATGGTTTTTGCCGAACTAAGACCTGCAATCATGGCTTCATATTCAGCCTCATTATTCGTAGCTTTGAATTGGAAACGTAGGGCATATTTGAGAGAGTAGCTACAGCAGAAATATTGCGACTTCTCAAATAAAAACCAATTTTAATTAATCCCAAATTTTAGTTAAACCCTAAGACATGCATCTAGATGATTTATCAAATAAAATATATCATGCAGGATAAAAATAAACAATTTCAGGAAAAATCCCCCAAAGGGGAAAAACCTTTTATTTCACTATAATTTGTAAGAGATCGGCTTACAATCGGATTACAATGAAATACAGTTTGACTAAGAATTACCCTCAGGTATCGGATTCTGTAGTCGGCGGCTGGAAATATCCCTTTCCAGGAGGGCAGCAATGAATCCACACGCAGCGAACCCACATGAACCTCAGTCCAATCAACAAAGGAAGAACCGCATCACTCCTCAATGACACGCAGCCATGAAACTTTGTAGAGACTCCCTCAGCAATGACACGCAGCCCTCGGTTGCAAAGATCTCTCCACAAAGGTTTGAACAAACACAAGGTTGTGTTCTTGGGTTACCAAAAAGATTCACAAAGGATTGGAAATTGTGTGAATCAAAACATGAGTCTTGGGACTCAAAAATATGAAGACTAGAGGTATTTGGACTCTCAAAAACGTCTTCTAAAGTCTTGCAAAACAACTCTCTCGAAGTTGGTATTTATAGGGAAATACATGAAGAGACCCACGATTTTAAACTGCTGAAATTCTATCCAGCGTACAAGTACCCCGAACCGGTTTGGGTACCCCTGCGAACTGGTTCGCCCCCCCGAACCGGTTTCGGGCTGGGTTCGGGAAAGTGTGCTGGGAAAGGTGCTTAAACACTCAGAAAAATTCCCAGAATTTTCAATGAACATATCTCCATTTTCAACGGGCCATAACTTGTTCACCGTTGCTCGGATTGAGGTGTCGTTTCTTCCAGTATCTTTGTTACGGCAAGCTCTTCAACTTTACAGTTGACCAGACCTCCGGACTATGGATGTGAAATTACGAAAATGCCCTTGAACTCTCCTATCGTGCCTTTTTTCACTGTTTTGACTTTCCTTGCGTACCACTTGCATTAAGTCCCTAAAATCTTGGAAAGTGAAGTCGTTGAGGCAGATGTGGGACACATTAATGGAGATGTTGAATGCTTGATTCCCGGAATTCGGATAGAGGCCGTCATGTGAGATCGTGAGGTGACGTGCCGAATGTAGCGGCGTACGACATTCACAAATGTAACATGTTGGACATGAGAAAAATGTCCTTACAAATCTACCCCTATGTTTATGCCGGTACATACATAAAAAATCCGAATTATCAAATATGAAATTGCCTATACAAATCTACCCTCCCATGAACCCAAAACTGGAAAAGGTACAAATGAATAGTCTTCATCGTTTGTTCTTCAAATCTTCAGGAATCTCAAATCTTTTCTCATCAGGGTGTGCAACATATAGATCTTCAATCTTCATACCTACACACATGAGATAAAGCAAATACCACGTGACATATCGAGTTTGAAATGAGATAACATGGATATCAATATATGATAAAAACATAAGCAACATCTCAAAAACTCCCCCAAAATTCAAACTCCCCCATAATATGATAATTCTTTCTCCCCCTTTTTATGATGCCCCAAATAGATAGATGAGAAGAATGAATCAAATAAGCAAAATTGGGGTGTCACGGTATACAAAATAGGGCATCAAATAATATGGTAATCGTGCTCTTGCAAGGAGATGCTCAAACAAATATTCTCAAACTATTTTTGAATTTTTCAAATTTTTCATACAAAAATAAGATACCAATATGAACAAATATGAAACAAAAATCACACCATGGATTTAGACTCAAACAACCAAGTCATGGAAATGGAATGAATGGGTGTGAACACATTCGATAGGTAAATCAACTCAATCAATCCTATGTGCACGATGCATACGTGTACTCCTAACGAATGAACATCAAAGGTGTCCTTAAGTGTAAACGTTTGTTGAATTTAGATGACATCGTTTTATGCAAATCAACAAATCAAAGTCAAATGATTTTCACACCAATAACGTCCAAAACTATATAGCGCATTTTCAAAAATTTCAAGGACGTGCAAACCCGTTTTAATTCTCCAACCAAACTCCCTCATATATATATTCTTTAAGAGGTAATCTAAATTCTCAAACATTGGAGAATTGGTGCAAAAACCTAAATGGGCTCTTTTTGGCATGAATATCTTTTTATTGCCTTTCAATTTTTTCGAGCTCTTTTAACCTCTTTGGATCTCGGATAATAAAATTCCTCAATCTTTTAGGTCCTTTTTAACGGTGGCTTTTGCGCAAAGGATAGATAATTACCTTTCGCAGCCCCTCCCTGTTATTCAAACAAAGCAAACAAACTCACAACACAGTTTTTATATGCACAATTTCCTTATAAAAAATTATCGCGCTTGGTTTGTTTTAAAGACAGGATTGAGATGAAAACACCCAACCAACATGTGATAAGACAAGCACAATAATCAAACAAATCCGTGCATGTGTGCAATAAAGGAAACATGAGTCAAACATGTAGGAAGTAACACTTAATTACATCTTAATGACTCCAAACATTATAAAGCACAAGGATGAATTGACCTATTATCTCAAAACACTATCAAATAGTCACATGAAAAAAATGGAATGATGTTGTGACTTGGTCATCCAAAGTGTTCATCCATAAACGGTGCAATACAAAAATCTTTTTGGATTTTTTTTTTTCAAAATTTTATCAAAATAAAATCTTTATGTATTTTTCAAAATTCTTCAAAAAATATATACAAAAGGTACAAGTCATCACACTAGTAAAAATATATCATGAAACCACAACTAGTGTATGACAAACATGCAATCACAATCAACCAAAAGATTTCACATGGGGTGAATTACGTGCAAGCAAACGGGAATCGTGGACAAAAAAACCATAAGCCTCTAAATCCGATTTTCTAACCCAAATTGATGTGTAACGAAGTATGGGGATTTTGGGAATCGAATTTCTTCTTTCATTAACCTTCTTAGGTCCATTTAAAAGCTTATAACAAAAGTTCCTAAGATGACCTTGCCTACCACAATGTGTGCAAGAGTAAATCGGGCGATTTGTGTTCCCTAAAGGTGGCCCTCTCCTCAAATTTATCGGTTGCTCTCTCCGAATTTGCCTAGGTGGGTCTCTCCTAATGATCCTAGGAGGTTCTCGCACGATGTTCCTATGGGGCGCCTTTTTAACAAACTTAGGTGCCTCTTTCTTAACAATCCTAGGAGGCTCTCTCACACGTGTGGGAATGGGTGCAACATATTTTTCAAGACCAATCCCACCCCTATCCGTTTTGATCTCGACTGTGCCTAAAATCTTATCAAGTTTTTCAGACCTAGACTCCAAATCAAATTTCACTTTACTTGAATCTTTCAATTTCACCTCAATTTCACCTATCCTAGATTCAAGTACTCGTTTAGAATACTCAAACTCTAAAAGCTCCTTTTTCATAGTCTCCATCAACCCTCTAAGACTATCTCTCTCACCCTCGATGTACTCAAGCTTCTCTTTCAAAATTTTCTCATGTGCCCTAAGTTCTTTAATTAAAAAATCATTATTTTTTATGGCACACTCTTTCAATTGAGATTTCAATTTCAAATTTTCTTTCTTTGTTTTCAAAGTTTCAGCATAAAGTTCATTGAAAGAAGTTTGCAAGTCATGCTCATATACACTTTCCTCCTCACTTTCATCCACACTCCCATCACCTTCACTATCATCACTAATCACATGGATGGGAAACTCTCGCCTAGAAGCATAAAACACTTCTTCTTCCGAATCACAATCACTAAGGGTAGAAACATGAGAAATCGATTTATTCAATTTCTTCTTTAAATTTGTGGTACACTCATGTAACGTGTGACCAACACCCTCACAACAAGGACACTTCTCAGATTCGTTTTCAACAGAAGATTTAAATCAAGAGTTCGTGTGAATTTTCCAATTAATTTTTTAAAAAATTTGACATCGAAGATCATCAAAACCATCAAAAGCCATTTTTGTTCAAAATCAGAATCAAATCACAATAACTTAGTGCAACAGGCTCTGATACCAATTTGACGACGTGAGAGGTCAAATTGTATAAAAAAATCCTTTAAAAATCAGGATCACGCAATAAATTAGCGTAACCCGCTCCGATACCAATTTGAGAGAGTAGCTACAGCGGAAATATTGCGACTTCTCAAATAAAAACCAATTTTAATTAATCCCAAATTTTAGTTAAACCCTAAGACATGCATCTAGATGATTTATCAAATAAAATATATCATGTAGGATAAAAATAAACAATTTCAGGAAAAATCCCCCAAAGGGGCAAAACCTTTTATTTCACTATAATTTGTAAGAGAACGGCTTACAATCGGATTGCAATGAAATACAGTTTGACTAAGAATTACCCTCAGGTATCGGATTCTGTAGTCGGCGGCTGGAAATATCCCTTTCCAGGAGGGCAGCAATGAATCCACACGCAGCGAACCCACATGAACCTCAGTCCAATCAATAAAGGAAGAACCGCAACACTCCTCAATGACACGCAGCCATGAAACTTTGTAGAGACTCCCTCAGCAATGACACGCAGCCCTCGGTTGCAAAGATCTCTCCACAAAGGTTTGAACAAACACAAGGTTGTGTTCTTGGGTTACCAAAAAGATTCACAAAGGATTGGAAATTGTGTGAATCAAAACATGAGTCTTGGGACTCAAAAATATGAAGACTAGAGGTATTTGGACTCTCAAAAACGTCTTCTAAAGTCTTGCAAAACAACTCTCCCGAAGTTGGTATTTATAGGGAAATACATGAAGAGACCCATGATTTTAATCTGCTGAAATTCTATCCAGCGTACAGGTACCCCGAACCGGTTTGGGTACCCCTGCGAACCGGTTCGTCCCCCCCCCCCCCCGAACCGATTTCGGGCTGGGTTCGGGGAAGTGTGCTGAGAAATGTGCTTAAACACTTAGAAAAATTCCCAGAATTTTCAATGAACATATCTCCATTTTCAACGGGCCATAACTTGTTCACCGTAGCTCGGATTGAGGTACCGTTTCTTCCAGTATCTTTGTTGCGGCAATCTCTTCAACTTTCCAGTTGACCAGACCTCCGGAATGTGGATGTGAAATTACGAAAATGCCCTTGAACTCTCCTATCGTGCCTTTTTTCACTGTTTTGACTTTCCTTGCGTACCACTTGCATTAAGTCCCTAAAATCTTGGAACGTGAAGTCGTTGAGGCAGATGTGGGACACATTAATGGAGATGTTGAATGCTTGATTCCCGGAATTTGGATAGAGGCCGTCATGTGAGATCGTGAGGTGACGTGCCAAATGTAGCGGCGTACGACATTCACAAATGTAACATGTTGGACATGAGAAAAATGTCCTTACAATATTCCATGTCGACCTCGTCTGGACTATTAAGAACAATCCCTGTGCCACAGCCTGTTGCGCAAGATGATCCATCCACATATAAACTCCATATAGGTAACTCGTCTTCAAATTTCTGATCTGACAGAGTTCCTTGGTGGAAAATTTATTGCTTCCTTTCACCCTCTCGTAATATTTCTTGTTATTCGTCGATCATCACTTCTTGCCCTTTTACCAACCTAAGTTGGTCTAGGCTCGAGTTTGATGATTCTGTAACATCCACAGGTTGATCGGTGAGCAGTTTTTGCTCCTCGGTGGTATCAGTATAGGTGAACTCTGCTATAAAATATGCTATTGTTTGCCCTTTAAGCGATGATCTGGGCTCATAAATTATGTCATATTCACCGAGATCTATTGCCCAATACATCAATCTTCCTGATTTTTCTGGTTTATGAAGAGCTTGCCTCAATGGCATATCGGTATATACGACTATAGTATGAGCCTGGAAGTATGGCCTCATTCTTCTACTTGCCTCGATCAATGCTAGTGCCAATTTTTCTAGCTTTGGATATCTGATTTCTGCTCCTCGGAAGGCTTTGCTAGTGTAATAAATCGGTTTTTGCACTCCATTATCCACTCTTATTAATGCCGAGCTAACTTCATTCTCTGACATGGCCAGATACAAGTACAATTTTTCTCCCATCACTGGCCTGGACAATAGTGGAGGTGCTCCCAGATATTTCTTCAAGTCTTGAAAAGCCTTCTCACATTCATCATTCCTCTCAAAAGTCTTTCAGAGTGTTTTGAAGAATGGGAGACATCTATCAGTTGCTCGCGATACAAATCTGTTGAGTGTTGCTACTCGTCCTGTAAGACTTTGCACTTCTTTCTTCGTCGTTGGGGATCGCAGCCCTAACAGAGCTTTGATCTTTTTAGGGTTAGCTTCAATGCCTCCCTGATTGACAATGTACCCGAGAAACATGCCTTCTCGTACTCCAAATATGCACTTCGTCAGGTTCAGCTTCATTTGATATTTATCTAGTTAATCAAAGGTCTGGCCTAAGTCAACTAGATGATCAGCAGCTTTCTTGCTCTTTGTCAGTATATCGTCAACATAGACTTCCATATTGCAACTGATTTGTTCTGCAAACACTTTGTTCATCAACCGCTGATATGTTGCACCTGCATTTTTCAAACAAAAAGGCATAACATTATAATAATAAGTTCCCCTAGGGGTAATGAAAGAAGTAATCTCCCTGTCTTCAGGTTTCATTTTAATCTGATTGTAACCAGAATAAGCATCCATGAAGCTCAGCAGCTCGTGTCCCGAGGTAGCATCCACTAGTTGATCAATTCGGGGCAGCAAAAAGTGATCCTTTGGGCATGCTTTGTTGAGGTCGGTGAAGTCTACACACATCCTCAATTTGTTGTTCTTCTTTTTCACCATTACCACATTTGCTAACCACTCTGGATATTTAACATCTTCAATAAAGCAATCTTTCTGGAGCTTCTCGACTTCCTCCTATATAGCTTGATTCTTCTCGGGACTTAATACTCTTCTTCTCTACTTCACAGGCTTGATCTCCTTATTCACATTGAGCTCGTGACATAAGAAATTTGGGTCTATCCCGGGCATATCCTCATGACTCCACGCAAAAGTTTACTTTCTGCTTCTTAAGAAAGTTATCAATTTCGGCTTTAGTGAGGCTTCTAACGATGAACCTACTTGAGTAGTTCGTTCAGGGTGCTCGCCGTCCAGAATGATGTTTTCAGTAGCTTCCACCACTTGACCCTTCACGAGTTGCGACTCATCTCTAGGATCCAATGTTTCAATTTCTGCACATTCATCCACTTGATAGGTAGTAGTCTTTTTCCTTGATTCCTCCAGTTCCTCTTGCTCGGTGGACGAATAATAGCATTCCCGAGCTACTTTCTGATCACCTTTCACAACTCATACTCCAAAATTTGTTAGAAATTTTAGGCATTGATGTACCGTAGATGGTACAGCCTCGAACTTCTTCAATCCTACTCTTCCCATGATGATATTGTATGCTGATTAAACATTCTTATCCATCGCGAAGAAGCGTATTCTTTCTGTTCGACAAGCAGGCCATGTACCAATGAATATATCCAACTTGATCGTCCCAAGTGGAAAAACTTTCTCACCAGAAAAACCCAGGAGGGGTCTGTGATAAGGTTCTAGTTGAGATAATTTTAGATTTAAACTGTCGAAGCACGAGTAGAACATGATGTCTGCCGAGCTACCATTATCTACCAGTACTCTTGAAATCATCACTTCCTTCATCCTCATTTTGATCACCAATGGGTCATCATGAGGATATAGAACACCTGCGAGGTCGTTCTTTGAGAAACCAATGACCAATTTCTCTTTGTTTACCTTTCTAGGGCGATCCTCCTCAGCTAGATGTATTCGTTGAATGTATGAGAAAGCTTGAGCCTCACAGAGGTAAGCTTTTCTCTCTGTAGTAAGGTCTCATCCTCCTGCATCTCCACCTGTAATAACATTACAATCAAATGACCCAAATCGTATCGAAAATACCTCACGCTCTGGCTACCTTGGTCTCTTGGGAAGATTGGGGTCGTCTTCTGGATCAACTTCATTGTCTCTTTTCGTGTTCTCCTCTGCTCGATGAGGAGATCTAGACCTCTCTCTTGTCCGGTCGCTGTTTTTTCTTTCATTTCTATGATCAACATACTTTTCTAGTTTTCCTCGTCTGATGAGTGTTTCAATCTCATTCTGAAGAGCTATGCAATTTTTGGTCATATGGCCATGATCTTTGTGAAACTCGCAATATTTTGCGTTATTCCTCCTGTTAGGGTCTGCCTTCATTTTCTCTAGCCAATTTAATTCCTCGTTGTTCTTTATTTCTTCTAGAACATGGTTGATGTCTTTCTTCAAAGGAGTATAATTATCAAATTTCTTCAATACTTCCCATGACGACCTTGTTTTTGAGTGTTCGTCACTACCATTGTTCTTATGCTCTTTCTTCTTAACTTTATCACTTTCCACCTTGGTTTCTTTGGCATCCATATTCTTCTTTGCAGCCATAGCCTCCTCGTCATTCATAATCTTGGTCGCTTTTCCCATCAATCTGATATGGTTCTAGGTGGATCTTTGGCCAAAATGTAGTACAACTTGTTGGGCAGTAGTCCACTCATCAAGACGGTAATCGCTGTCTTTTCCTCATAATCAATGACTTCGAGCTTCTCATTATTAAAACGAGTTGTATAATCTCTGGTACTCTCACCAGCTTTTTTTCTAACACTTAACAAATGCGCTACTCGTTTAACTGGCTTTGCCCCAAAATAGAAATTCCCAATGAATAACTCGGCCAGTTGAAAGAAAGTTGAGATCTTTCCCCGAGGAAGATTATTATACCATATTTGAGCAGATCCGGTAAGAGTTCCCGAGAATGCTGTGCATCTCATCTCATCTGGAACAGCATAGATGTCTGCTGCATCTTGGTATTGTTCTATATGAAGGACAGGGTCGGTCTTTCCATCATATTTGGGGGTCACAATAGGTGCTTTGAACTTTGATGGTGTGGGAAAATCTATAATAGCCTGGATAAAAGGTGTTCCTTGAACAAAAGTTCGTTGTAGAGGGTTCTTGGCTTTATCCATTTCCCCTAATCTATCCTCCAGCCTCTGAATAGAGCCTTTCCACGCATCGTTTCCTTTCTCGGGCCTGTTGGTTCGAGCAACTGATCGCGTTGATGTGGCTTCCTGAGATCTATCTTGACGAGCAGCTGGTTGCGATTGGGCAGATCCTTCCCTTAAGTCTGATGGTCGTCGAAATCTCCTCGATGTAGCCTTAAGAGGACTTTTGTTCCTCCTAGGACCTAATCGATCAAAAGGAGATACCCTGCTTAAACTTTCTAGCGCACTAGTCCTTTCTGGAAAGAGAGTGATACGTTGTTCAGTATCTGTGGCTCGTACTGACGAAGTTCATCCATGTTGATAAGAAAAATCTCCATACTCCTCAGTACGATATGAATCGGTACGCCTAGTACGCGAAGAAAGTAAACGGGTATTTCTTTGAACACTTCGATGTCCTGAATGGGTCGATACTCCGCCATGAAGGTCTTGTATGAGTTATCGCATAGTTTCTTGCATGGCTGTCTGGCCCTGGGCCAGATTTGTCATTATTCCAGCCAGATCTAGAACGTTTGGCGGAGCATATGGATTTGGAGGGCTTCCAGCGTTAAGATTATTGGAATCTGGATTATCAGCCATTTGTAATGAATTATTTTTGATGAAAAACAATATTACCAGTCGTTTCCCACAGACGACGCCAATCTGTTGCTGTAAAAAATTAGATTATATCTAATTATTTAATCACAGATAAAATAAAATGAGACAAAGAAATTTTAAAGTGGTTCACCCCTTATAAGAATGGCCTACGTTCACTGTTTTTATTATTGCTGACTGTTTGGGAATTCTTGATTACAAGTTTAGTCAAGAAATTCCCGGTCCCCTTCCAATGAGGATGATACAATTTATTTATAGCCCTCAGGTTGTAAATGTGAAAGGGTAATACATAGTTGTCCATTAGGCGTATACATCTGTATGATAATAATAAGCATTTAATGCGCAGTTAATCTGTTGGTTATCCTGCTATTAATGCTCTGTTCGAGGTGCAGCTCGGACCGCCTAAGCTGCTCGGACCGCCTAAGTAGCTCGGTACTCATAAGTTGCTCGGTGTATTAAAGTTTCTTAGAGAACTCTTGTTGGTCAGTGCGTCTGAGTTGATCGGGGAAGCAGAGTTCCTCATTGCAGTATGGTTCCTCGGAGAGCATCTATTGCTCGGAGCATCTGAGTGGGTCAAGGTGTTATTCGGAAGTGTTTGTTATTTCCACGCAGATTGCCACGAGTCTTCACTCAATTATGCCATGTCAGCAGACTAAATTTGGTATCAACATAGTGTATGACTCATATTATTTTCTGCATGTTATTGGTTGTTTAATTAAAAAGATAAAATTTGGCACCAGCTTTTTGGAATACTAGGTGGTTAGTAAGTTTTAAAAAGGTTTTCGACAGTGATGCTAAGGATGAACCACTTAGGATTCTTGTTTTAATTTGATATCGAACACTACTCTCTCTCTCTCTCTCTCTCTCTCTCTCTCTCTCTCTCTCTCTCTCTCTCTCTCTCTCTACGCAACCCTAATTAGGGCTGCATGGCAGCCTCTATGCACGTCTATACTGAACCCAATAAACCTCCTGATCCACAAATCCCTTGGAACAAATCATTTCCTAGTGTGGTTAAAGGTAATACAGATGAAGTAGACATCCCCTTGATCAACATATCCTCTTATAAAGGTGAGCCTGCCATAAAATTCTCCATCGAAGATATCAAGAAACTTTTTGAACCTTTCAAACATTCTCTTTGAAAGTGCGGAAGCCCCCAATTTTTAAATTCAAATATAATGAAATGGTTCAAATTTTAATTTTTCAAAAGTTATTTAAAATTTTCTTTTCTTAAAGAGAATAAACCAACTTATGAAAAAAATAAAACTAAACGAAAAGTGAAATTAAACTACACACACAATTTTCATTTCGACTTAAACACACATTAATCCAATTCAAGTTAAACTTGCATGCTATCAAGATAAAGTAATTTTTCACTTGAATTAAATTTAACATACCCAAACATTAGATTTGCACCAAATTAAATAGATTTTGATTTTGAACTAATTTTATCTTTTAGTCCTAAGCATGCATCTAGGTGATATAGCAAGATTAAATAAATATCAATCGCACTACGCCGGATGTACGAGGAAAACCCAAATGGGAAAAACCTCGGACGGCCCTAGCCACGAATTCACTAAGTATGGTAGTTTTTACAAAGACTCTACACAAGAGGACTTACACAAACTGACTTGAGTCCATCCAAGCCTTGACGTGCTCCTTCGGTCTTTAACCTCCGCCTAGTGTATAATCGTGGACTCCTCCACAGTCTCGAACTCCATCGATGGGGCTATGGTCACCGTCAACCCACACGCGAAGCCTTTCTTCGAGTGAGAACACTGCAATAAACTTTTCTCCTTTTTTGGGGTAGAGAAGAACCCAAACTCTCTTCTTGTTGGTGTAGAGGAAACTATGTGCCAAAAGTCTCCAAGCAATGATATATCAATAGGTACTTGGAATAAACTAAATAAGTGGGTGTGTATGTAATTTTTGATTAGTTTAATCCATAAAAATCAAACACAAAACATGGAACTTTTTCTTAAAAGTTTTGCTCTCAAAAGACTCTTAGAATGTGAAAAATTTGTCTTCAAAAATTTGGTTCCTGCACTTAAGAAGTATGTCAAAAAGGAAGTGGGGTAAAGTAGTGGAAAAGTGAAAAAAACTGGCTTAAAACTGTTCCCGCTGCTTTTTCGTTAGAAATCTCGTTCGAACAAGACTTCTAACGAAGAGACAGAAAAGAAAAAAAATTCTCATTTGAAAACTCGTTCGAACGACTTCTCGTTCGAACGAGGTCGTTTGAACGACCTATCTAACGAGATCTCAGGCCATGATTCTAGATAATTTCGATACGAACGCGTGGCCGCCAATTTCGTGTCATTCTAATTTTTTTGGATTTGATATGATTTTTCTACTGAAAGGTGTTCGAGAACAAAATATTTAGAACTATGAATTCAAAAAAAAGTTTAACAAAAAAATACTAACACCCAAAATAAATTTCTAAAATACACCCAATAAAGAATGTTCCAAGCTCCTATATATAAATATAAAAATGCATTCATACCTTAGGAGCAATGGAACCATGTTGATGACGTAGAAACGAGGCACAACACATACGACATTTGATGAATCTTTAATATCTTGGCCGCTACATCTTCAAAAAACACGTCATAGGCTTGAATGGATAAACTTGAACTCTATCCTATGACTGAAATGTTTTTGTCCGGAATTGAGCCAAAACTACAAAGGACTCAATTGAAAATTTGTGTCCATACAAATCTCCCCCTTTGGCTATTCCGGGACAAAAATTAAATTAAAATCCTAAAAGGGCCGCCAAGCTCACTAGACTAAAAAACAATGTCCCACCCGAAATAAAAATACAATGCTTGACTCAAACAACCCAAGGATCAATATCTTTGCCGATGTTGAATGTTGCCATTTTGAAGTATTCCTGCACACTTAAGCAAACTATCAAACGCATAGGTACTATCAAAATATTAAATGCAATTAAATAATTACTCCCCCAAAATTAATTCTCTCCTTTATTAAACAAATGACCTACTTAGAAAGACGTCTCCCCCTAAGATAAATCTCCCCCAAACTAAGATACGATAATAATAGGATTAGATACCATTTCTCCCCCTATCATTCTCCCCCTTTTTGTTCAGGAATAGACAAAGGCTAAAAAATCAAAACAGTAACTTATCTCCCCCAAATAAAGCATATAAACCCTCTAAACTAAGCAAGGGATAAAAGAATGGGATAACAAGCTAAAACATGTAATTGTGCATATAGTGATGAGAACGTTAAAGCATATGGGCAACAAAAGTTCAACTACTCCAAACAATAACATCGGATACCAACTAGGATGCAATAAAATGATACCAATATGATATATAAATTAGTAAGCACGTGATATCAATAAAGAATGCAATAAGATGGATACCAAGTATGAATTAAATCATATATGGATTAGAAATCAAAGCAAAGACTAAATAAAAATATCAAATATATGTATACATAATATATATCAAAGAGACTCAAGTACACATATATAGATATAAACACACAAATGACACACACTAAATATAATAGAAGTCTTTCACACTCGTATGGCAAAAATGTGTCATATCGAAATGGAAGTGTTGGGGTGTGAACTAGTAACGATTAAATTTAGACCCAATCACTTAAAACATGTTCACGGAGTTCTCAATTGATTGCAAACTTCATCACATTTGAATATAACCTCATGTGACAATATAAATTGAACTCAATGAACAAACATACACAATGCATACAAGCCTAGCATATTGATAATTCTACAAACCAATAGAGCCATGACATGAAATAGCAACTAGGATAAATGGACATTGTGCAAATCGTTGATATACCATCCAATCTCCCTCAATATGCATTGATATTAAATTTGAATGAATATATCAATCAAACATAGGCCTTGGCAAATTATTTTTCTTGTTAATGCCGTATTTTCTGTTTTTAGGCCTTTGGACCACGTATTTCTTTTAGGTCCATTCAAAATGGTGGCTTACAATCACAAAGGATCACGTAGTCCTTTCGGAGTCCTTCCCCGTGCACATTTTTATGTATCATGTTTTCATTTTTCACACAAATCTCACATGCAACGGATTTTGACATGCACTAGTCCTCCTAAGTCACAAATATGTAGATGACAAGATTGGTAGGAGAACACCTCACATAGCTCAAATATACATATGAAGTTAAAATTTCAAAAGAGCTCGTGCATGTGTGAATAGATGCATATAAAAATAGAATCCATTTGACCAACACAAAATTCAACTTCTCCATAAAAAATATGGTAAAGAACATTTTAAGGATTGACAATCTAAACCAAAAGTTCTAGCCACGTGGTAGCGTTAAAGGAGGGATTCAAACACAAGTGTATGCCACATAAAGTGTGTCAAACTAAACTACACACAAAATAAAATCTTTTTGAGTTTTTGAAATTTTTAACCAAAATAAATAGTATATACTCAAAAGTCAAAGAAAAATCATTTGAATTTTTTTATTAAGCTTAAATTACCAAGAGATAAAATCCAAATAATAAACACAAATCTTTTTGTATTTTTCAATTAATGCAAACAAAATGAAGGAAATATAATACAAAAGATAAACAAAAATCATAATTCTAGCATGTGATAAGCATGGAGCATAGACTAGAAAATGATTAAACAAGCATACATTTAGCATGTGAATATAACATGAAGTACAAAAGCTAAAGTATGCAAACACTAAAACATTCATATTTTAGATTTAAAAAGAGTGGAAGCATGTGAAAGTAAATGAGAATCAAAAACCCCATTTTGCAAGCCAACCAAGTCGGATTTCCTAACCCAAATTAATGAAGAATGACTATCTTGGGGTGTAGGAATTTTAACTACCTTGGTTGCTTTACGTTGGGATTTTCTAGGAATACGTTTAAGATCAAAACAAAATTTTCTAAGATGACCTTTTCGACCACAATGTGTACAAGTAAAAACATGTCGAAAAGATCTACCTAAGGAGTGATCTCTAAAAACTTTCCTAGTAGATTCTCCTAAAACACTGGTTTTGGCGTTATGAGTAAATTCATTACAAGTATTGAAGCCTAAACCACAAGTGTCATTTTTAATTTGGACCGTTCCTAATATTTTATCTAATTTTTTCGAACAACACTCCAAATCAAATTTGACATTACTAGAGTCTTTTAATTTATTTTGCAATTCTAAAATGTTAGACTCTAATAAAACATTTCGCTCTTCAAAAGCAAGAAGCTCCTTTTTCAAGGATTCCATTAAACCCCTAAGGCTATCTCTCTCGCCTTCTATATGTTCAAGCTTCTCTATAAGAGCTTTCTCTCGTCTCCTAAGGTCTTCAACCAACATGCTATTATCAACGACCTTGACACGTTCTTTTAAACTAGCTTCTAACTTCAAATTAGCTCTTTTCAATTTAATAGATTCTTTATAAAGTTCTTGAAAATCATTTTGAAGTTCACTCACATTAACCTCTTCTTCATTTTCACTCTCTCTTTCTTCTCCACTCTCACTATCATAAAAAATAAGGGAATCAAAAACTTTGACCTCGGAAGTGTCATGTGTTAAAGTTTCATCAATCGACGAGTTCTCACTATCACTCACATGACTAGCCATAAAAGCCACAAAGTTGGGCTTAGTGGGGGAATCGGGTCCCTCTTCCTTATCACTATCACTAAGGGTCGCATTATAAGACATGGGTCGCTTACCCTCTTTCCTTAGTTTAGTGGGGCACTCAAAAGCCCTATGGCCATAACCCTCACAACCAAAACACCTATTTGACTCATCCCTATTTAAATTTTCATTAATGGGTTTAGGGATCTTCTCGACTTTGTCATACTTAGAAGTTTCAAATTTCTTAAAATCATTTTTAAATTTATCTTTGTTAAATTTAAGAAATTTTCTAAATTTACGAGCAAACAAAGCCATGTCTTCCGAATCACTATCACTCTCGCTCTCTACTACTTGTTTGACCTCTTTTCGGGCTTTTAAAGCAACGCCCTTTTCAATTTTCTTTTCAGTTTTAGAGGGGAACATGTCTAGTTCATAGGTTTGTAAATCACCTACAAGCTCTTCTAATTTCGTAGAGGCTAAAGTTGGTAAAGAATTTAAAACGGTCACTTTTGAAATAAATCTATCGGGAAGGGACCTTAAAATTTTCTTTACAACTCGGTTGTCGGGTATTTTCTCTCCCAAGTTAAAAGATGAATTAACAATATCAAATAGTCTAGCATAAAATTCATCAAAAGTTTCTTTTTCATTCATTTTGATAGTTTCAAATTGAGTGGTGAGGTTTGAAGTTTCGAAGCTTTAACGACACTAGTACCTTCATGAGTGAGTTGCAAAATATCCCATGCTTCTTTAGCGGTCTCACATGTCATAATGCGTCGGAATTCATCTAGTGTGACAGCGCTAAATAAGGCATTTAAACCTCGAGAATTAAAGTTAGAAAGTTTAAATTCACCCTTACTCCATCTATCGGTGGGTTTGGGAACACGCTCATTATCTACTAAATGAGTAGGTGGGGACCACCCGTTAACAACAGACATCCAAACTCTCTCATCGATAGATTTTAGTGCCGATTTCATTCGCGCTTTCCAATACGCGTAGTTTGAACCATCGAAAATAGGAAATTTTGAAAATGGGGAAAATTCCATTTTAGCCAAAAATTATTTAAAAGATCTTTAACGAAATAATTTATCGCTTTGGCTCTGATACCAATTTGAAAGTGCGGAAGCCCCCAATTTTTAAATTCAAATATAATGAAATGGTTCAAATTTTAATTTTTCAAAAGTTATTTAAATTTTTTTTTCTTAAAGAGAATAAACCAACTTATGAAAAAAAATAAAACTAAACGAAAAGTGAAATTAAACTACACACACAATTTTCATTTCGACTTAAACACACATTAATCCAATTCAAGTTAAACTTGCATGCTATCAAGATAAAGTAATTTTTCACTTGAATTAAATTGAAGATACCCGAACATTAAATTTGCACCAAATTAAATAGATTTTGATTTTGAACTAATTTTATCTTTTAGTCCTAAGCATGCATCTAGGTGATATAGCAAGATAAAATAAATATCAATCGCACTACGCCGGATGTACGAGGAAAACCCAAATGGGAAAAACCTCGGACGGCCCTAGCCACGAATTCACTAAGTATGGTAGTTTTTACAAAGACTCTACACAAGAGGACTTACACAAACTGCCTTGAGTCCGTCCAAGCCTTGGCGCGCTCCTTCGGTCTTCAACCTCCGCCTAGTGTATAACAGTGGACTCCTCCACAGTCTCGAACTCCATCGATGGGGCTATGGTCACCGTCAACCCACACGCAAAGCCTTTCTTCGAGTGAGAACACCGCAATAAACTTTTCTCCTTTTTTGGGGTAGAGAAGAACCCAAACTCTCTTCTTGTTGGTGTAGAGAAAACCAGGTGCCAAAAGTCTCCAAGCAATGATATATCAATAGGTACTTTGAATAAACTAAATAAATGGGTGTGTATGTAATTTTTGATGAGTTTAATCCATAAAAATCAAACACAAAACATGGAACTTTTTCTTAAAAGTTTTGCTCTCAAAAGACTCTTAGAATGTGAAAAAGTTGTCTTCAAAAAGTTAGTTCCCGCACTTAAGAAGTATGTCAAAAAGAAAGTGGGGTAAAGTAGTGGAAAAGTGGAAAAAACTGGCTTAAAACTGTTCCCGCTGTTTTTTCTTTAGAAATCTCGTTCGAACGAGACTTCTAACGAAGAGACAGAAAGGAAAAAAAATTCTCGTTTGAAAACTCGTTCGAACGACTTCTCGTTCGAACGAGGTCGTTCGAACGACCTATCTAACGAGATCTTAGGCCATCATTCTAGATAATTTCGATACGAACGCGTGGCCACCAGTTTCGTGTCATTCTGATTTTTTTTAGATTTGATATGATTTTTCTACTGAAAGGTGTTCGAGAACAAAATATTTAGAACTATGAATTCAAAAAAAAGTTTAACAAAAAAATACTAACACCCCAAATAAATTTCTAAAATACACCCAATAAAGAATGTTCCAAGCTATTATATATATATATATATTAAAATGCATTCATACCTTAGGAGCAATGGAACCATGTTGATGACGTAGAAACGAGGCACAACACATACGGCATTTGATGAATCTTTAATATCTTGGCCGCTACGTCTTCAACAAACACGTCATAGGCTTGAATGGATAAACCTGAACTCTATCCTATGACTCAAATGTTTTTGTCCAGAATTGAGCCAAAATTACAAAGGACTGAATTGAAAATTTGTGTCCTTACACTCTTATGGGCAAGTTTTCACATGGTAGACCTACCATTGAGATTATCCGCAAATCTGTTGCCTCTCTAAACCTTAAATCAGCCTTTCATGTTGGGCTGATTAATCAGAAACATATACTCATTCGTTTGTTTAATGAGGAACATTTTGAAGACTATGGATGAGGGATACCTGGTACATAGGGAGATTCCCTATGCGTACATTCAAGTGGACTACTGAATCCAGACCCAATGTCGAAAGCTCTATTGTTCCTGTATGGGTAAATCTTCCATCACTACCAATTCATTTCTTATCCAAAAATTCTCTCTATTATATTGCTCAAGTTGCAGGTAAACCTCTTAAAATAGATGGCTCTACTGCTTGTTTAAATCAGCCAAGCACAGCTAGAGTGTGTGTTGAACTAGACTTATTGGCTAATAGATCTGAAAGGGTCTGGATAGGATGTGGTAACGATGGATTTGGCAAAACTTGGAATACGAAAATATCCCCCCTTATTGTACTGCTTGCTGTAAAGTTGGCCATGATTTTTCAGTCTGTCTATTATCCAAATCCTTTCCAAAAACATCTCATGAACCCAATCTCAAAAACCCCACTCAAAAATCTATCCAAGATCCTGTCTCTAAAACCCTCAAATAAAAATTTGTTCCTAAAGCATCCCTTCCTATTGTCACTGTCCAAAAATCAAGTAATACCATTGGCCATTCCAAAATTACTCAAATCCCTACTCCAGCTAAACCATATCTTATACACAAAGGCCAAACCTCTAAACCAGACTTGATCAATCATGCTGAGCAATCTGATGTTTACCATTCCAATGTTCTCCTTATACCAACAATTGAATACCCTTGTCATCAAATTGAGACTGAAATCTTACCTCTTAATCTTCCAACTGTAGACATGACTAAACAATCTTCTATTCTAGTAACTAAATCTTCTCGACCTCTGCCTCAAATATGTCCAAAACTAGCTTCCACTATCCAAGAATTTATCTACAAAATCCAAGATGAAGAACTGGATATACAAGATACTATGCTTTCAGATGTCCTTATGCTTTCCCCAAAAAACTCAGTTCTTCCAAAAAAACCAAAACTTGATCTCTTTGTAAGCCTCTCACACTCAGACACAGAAGCAGCTACAAGGTAGGATGGAATTCCATTCATAGAGGAACTGATAATATTCTTGAAAATTCTCTCCAAGAAATTGAAAGTTATGGAATCAAACAATACAAAAAACTCTTCTCAGATATCTGAACCAATGATTCCTATAGGCATTACAAAGAAGGTCTCCTTTCTATCCATAGATCCAATGTTCAAGAGACTTACTAGATCTGCTCTCAAAACCTCAAAAACTCCTACCCTCCCCTTTTCCCAATGATTAATTTTCTTATGCGGAACATTAGGGGAGTTGCCAATAAGCCATCTAGAAGAAGAATTAAGAGATTGTGCAGAAGTCATAATCTTCCATTCATTGCCATTTTAGAGCCGAAATCCAAAAATCAAAAAATTGAAGATCTTAAAAGGAGTTTGAATTTTGAAGACGGCTATTCAAATGCCAATGGAAAAATCTGGTTTCTCTGGAGATGTGGATTTATATGTGAGTTAATTCATTTGGATGACCAATCTATGTTGGTTAAAATTGCGCACTCCCTATTGCCAAATCCAATGTTCATTTCGATAGTATATGCCAAATGTTCCAGGTCAGAGAGGTTTCAATTGTAGCAGTCTCTTATGATTCACAAGACTTCTACTAATGATTCTCCTTGGCTTATTATGGGGGACTTTAATGTTGTATCCAAAAGTAATGATAATAAAGGAGGAGGCAAGCTCAATTTAAATGCTGTTGAAGACTTCAACATATTCATTTCTAATGCTGGCCTGCTGGAGGTTAATTATACAGGTTCTACCTTCACTTGGCATAACTTTAGAATGAAAGGAAAATATGGGCAAGGCTGGATAGGGGATTAATTTCAAATTCTTGGTTATCTTCTTTCCCAAACTTTTCCTTAAAACATTTAAATAAGACATGTTCAGATCACTCTGCTTTGCTTTTTACAATTAAAAATCAGCTTGATGAAGCCACTAAGCCTTTTAAATTCCAAAACTTTTGGTGCACAAAACCTGATATTAAGAACATCATTGAATCTTCTTGGTCTGGTCCTATATTAGGTAATCCTCTAAGAGTATTTTCTTATAAAATTTAGAGACTCAAGAAGGATCTGAATATATGGAATAAAAGTAACAACACCAATCTCTTTGGTCTTGTTAGCAAAAAAGAATCTGATGTTAACATAAAGGAGAGTATTTACGAGCAGGACCCTTCAGATATCAACATAGAGGAGCTGGTTAAAGCACAAGCAAATCTTCTTGGTGCATTGAAAATGGAAAAACTGTTTTGGCATCAGAAAATAAGGGGAAAATGGTTAATTGAAGGAGATAGTAGTACTAAGTTTTTTCATGCCTCTGTAAAGGCTAGGAATTCTAGATTGATTATTCATATAATAAAAGATCAAAAAGGGGTTTGGATTGAAGAGAATGAGGCAATTACTCAAGAATTCTCTAAGCACTATCAAGATATTTTTAAGGCAGATGTCATTGAAGGGGAAAATGATGTTTTAGATTCTATAACTGCTAAAATATCTCCAAACCAAGCCTTAGAGTTGGATGAAATTCCATAAGAAGAGGAAATATATACAGCAGTATTTCATTTGAGTGCTGAAAGCAGTGCAGGGCCTGATGGATTCCATGGTTTTTTTTATCAAAAATTTTGGGCAATTATTAAATATGATCTTGTTAAAGCTTTCATATACTTCTTCTCAGGAGGTGAGCTTTCCAAAAGTTGGACAAGTACTAATATAGTTCTTATTCCAAAAATTATATCTCCCAAAACTTGCTCAGATTTCAGACCTATAAGTCTTTGCAACTTTTGCTTCAAGATCATAACCAAAATCCTTTCTTCAAGACTTGGAATCATTCTTCCCCACATCATAGGTCCCTCTCAAGCAGGTTTTATCAAAGGTAGGCAGATATCTGAGAACATAATCTTGGCTCAAAAGATGGTGAATAACACTGGAAGGAAGAATCATGGGTCTAATGTGGTTATTAAATTGGATATGTCTAAGGTATATGATAGGGTATCCTAGCTTTTTCTTACCAAAATTCTCAGAAAATTTGGTTTCTCACAAATTTGGATAGAGAAAATTTGGAGAATTGTGTCAAATAATTAGTTTTCTCTCCTAATCAATGGTAAAGCAGTTGGTTTCTTCAAATCTTTCAAAGGGTTAAAACAGGGTGATCCTCTATCTCCAGGACTTTTCACTATTGTTGCAGAATCCTTAAACCAAGGTCTGCACAAGCTTATGATAAGTGGAAAGATAAAACCATTCTCACACCCAAGAGGTTGTCCTCTTATTTCCAATTTGAGCTTTGCTGATGACACAATTATCTTCTGTAATGGAGGTAATCAGAGTCTTAAAAACTTGATGAAATTTTTGGGAAGGTTTGAAAAAGCAACTGGTCAATGTATAAACTACTCCAAATGTGGTTTTACAGTTCACCATTCTATACATAGGAGCAGAATTCATGCTATTTAAGGTATCACCAAATTTTTAAGGAAAAATATCCCAATTAAATACCTAGGTTGCCCTATTTTTTATTGGAGAATCAATCACTCTCACTTTGCTGAATTGGTGAATAGAGTCAAAGATAAAATAGAGGGGTGGAGATAAAAATTTATTTCTTTCAATGGAAGGAGAATTCTTATTAATTCAGTCTTAAACTCCATCCCTATTCACTACATAGCAGCTCTCAAACATCCTGTCAAAACTCTTAATCACATTCAAAGTCTGCTCAGTAACTTTTTATGGGGTGAATCTAAAGAATATGGAAAGAGACACCATTGGATCAAATGGGAAAAGGTTTGTTATCGAGAGCAAAAAGGAGGGTTGGGCGTCAAATCCCTGGATGATATCACTAAAGCTTTCAACTTTAAGCTCTGGTGGAATTTTACTAATTCTAACAGTTTGTGTCATGTGTTTTTAAAGTGCGGGTCTAATGGTAGCAGATCCAAAGCCTTATCAAGGATTCATCAAGTTAGAGCTGAGGCAGAAAAACATTATGCTTCTATCAATAATTCCCATATCTGGACTCTAACCTCTTTTGGAGAATTCTCAACTCAATCAGCTTGGCAATATATCAGGAAGTCCAGAGGTTCATCTTTAATCTTCAAATCAATATGGAATAAAGAGATTCCTCCTAAGATCTCTATTTTTCTATGGAAATGTATCCATAATATTATTCCTATTGATGAAGTTATTTAGAATTCTGGGATTAGAATTGCTTCAAAATGAAGATGCTGTCACAAACATATAGAGATTATGCTTCACTTGTTTATTAATAGCCCTCAATCTTCTAAAGTGTGGAATCACTTCGCCAACATCTTTTGGATTAAGACTTACTCCTCTTCTTTAAATCATATGTTGGTCTCATGGTGGATTAAAACATCTAACATAGACTATATTCAGTACCTTCTTAAACTGATTCCAGGTGTTATTTTATGGGAGATTTGGAGAAGTAGAAATCTTTGGGTTTTTGAGGGAGTTCAAATGAATAGCTTGAATATTATTAATAATGTCATCAAGTTCATTCAAACATGTTCCTCTTATATAACCTTCAAGTCTTCATCTACCTTATTCGAGGAAGTTATCGAACATTTCAGAATCTAATCAGTGCCATCTTCCTCTTCCTTTATTTTAGTTAAATGGTCTAAACCTTTAGACCATTGCTTCAAGCTTAATACAGATGGTGCTTCTAAAGGGAATCCGGGAGTTTCAGGGACATGAGGTATTATTAGAGATAAATCTGGTCAATTTGTTAAAGCTTTTTCATCATTCGAAGGCATTATGACAAATACCAAAGCTAAATGTCTAGCAATCCTTTGCGGACTCAAATTGTGTAAGGAGCTTAATATCCATTATGTTTTGATTGAATCAGACTCCCAAGTCATCATCAACATTCTTAAAGGTTTCATCCCAAAGCCCCCCTAGAGTTTGCTATAAATCTTGAAAGAGATTAAAGAATTGGACATTCAGTCCTCATATGTTCATTGCTGGAGGGAATCAAACAGTGTTGCAGATAGCTTAGCCAATTTTGGCATTCTCAACAAGGAATACAATCTCTTCTCTTCTTTATCGGAGCTGCCAAAAATAGCTAGAGGCCCCTATAGATTGGATTTACTTGGTCTTCCTTCTATTAGGATTGTGTAACAAATGTCTCGGATCTTTAAGTTTTCTTTATCTTTGGGTTCTTTCTTCTGTATTTGCCCCCTAGGTAGGGCTTTTCTACCTATTTAATAAATTCCATATTTAAAAAAAAAAGTGTCACAAGTACTAACTCTTGCTATACAAATATTTTCAAACCCTTTTAGGTGTCCAGCCATAGGGACGCAAAAATTGAGGATTCAGTCTAGGGACTCGTAACTGTAGCATTGTAGAGGCTGGAAGGACTTTGCATAGACGGTTCATTTATTTAGATCTAGTGTATGATCTCAGTTTAGTACTCTGTATTGATACATGTTGTCCATTGGCATTATTTCAGATATTCAATTTTGGATTGTATTGGTTTATTCTGCAATTTTGGATTTTAGCCGATTGTTGACTCGGCAAGACTTATTTACTATATTTTATTTGATGGTTTAAATTATAGTATATTGTGAATGTTTAAGTTATTATTTCTGCATGATTTATTTTATCAGGTTAATGAAAGATAAAATTTCACACGTGTCTAATTTCACTTAGGTGATTAGTAATTAAAAAAGATTTTGATAGTGATGATAAGAATGAACCAACTGAGAAACCTGTTTTAATTTAATTTAGGACTGATCACCCGGGATTTAATTAGGTGGGTGTCACAATAGATATGTTCACATATATAAGAAAGCACATAATAATTATTCACACAACCTATATTTATATCTAGTTTGTAGTATTTGTATCTTTCGAATATCTATATAGTTTTACACACAACCCGTAATATATCCAGTATGTAGTATTTATATCTCTCGAATACTCAATGTACTAATGATTCACACATAGTATTATCTTCGTATGTTTTTAGTATCACTCACTACCCAAAGGGCAATAATTATCTCTTAAGTAATTTCAGTAGTCAAACATCATTATCCTACTGTTATTAGCCTTAGGTCATTGTTTACTCTTCTCGTGACCCAAATTGTAAATTCCTAATACGCATTACAATCGGTTAACTATCGTTGGTCCTAATCCTTATTCTACACTCATTAACATTATATCGGGCCTTAACTATATGTCTAGTGATCTTCTTTAAGTATTTATATAGTTATCATAACATCCCGAAAGTCCCCCACAAACGTCGGTTAGTAAAACTTCGCAAAAGAACAAAAGATCCCATTTCAACTTTGGTCGATCGATCGACAAAATTAGTCGATTGATCGACATCCCACGATCGATCAATCGATCTTGGTTTTTGGCAGCTTTGTCCCAAACTCGTTTTTCTCCATGGTTAACACCTCAAAACTCCATGAAACCTTCCCAAACTCCCATCCAACATACCCAACCTCAAACATATGTTTAGGCACAATTTCTAACGTAAACAATACATCAAATCTATAAGACATTTACCCAAGAACAGATTTACTCCCATAATTCATAAAAACCTAATTTATGGTGTTCTTCATGCATATTTATCAATATGCCCAGATTTCTTTCAGTCACTCATCACATAATCTCAGATTTCATATTAACTACATAGAGGAATTAATTCTACATGGATCCTACCATAAATCATGAATTTCACCCATCCAAAACCTAAGAATTCATCCAAATTATGTAATTTAAACTCTACACTACATGGTTATTATAACATGCTTAAAAGAATTGCAAGATAAACACTTTTCTTGTAATAGCGGGTATGATTTCCTTGGTGAGGCAAAAAAGTGCGAAATAGCTTAGGTTTGTTCTCTCATTCCTCTTCTATGGCCTCTTATCTCTCCCAAGTGTTGTAACCCTACCCTATAACTCAAAGGTGTTGATATAAAACTCTCAAATCAAGAGTTCCTTTTACCATAGATTCCCAAATGACCTAAACGCCCTTACGTGGTGTCGGGTTGGTCTAAAGTCACCCTAGGACCCAATCAATACACCAGGGTATACTATTTCTCCTATTTCAACCCATTCAGAATCAACCATGACCTCGAAACCTCCATACGAGTAACTTTATATAAATTTTATATCTCGTCCTCAATATAGTCTACATGCAACTTCAGGTTGAGATATAACACAGTCACGTCAATATCACTCGCTACGACGTATAATAATTATCGCGAGTTATTTTCTACTCACTTAGTAAATTTATTCCATAAATATTAATCATTATCTCTCCCGATTAATATTTTAATAAGGACAAAATATTTAATTAAATTAAATTAAGGCACACGTGTAATTTAAAAATAACTGGATTAATTAAATTCTAAATACTAAAAAATACAAGGCGTTATATACTTCCCACCTTACAAAGAAATTTTGTCCTCGAAATAGGATATACCTGCGGTGAATAAATCTAGATACTGCTCTCGCATATCATCCTCTCGCTCCCACGTTAACTCGTCAACATTATGGTGCCCCCACTAAACTCAAACCAAGGGTACCACCTTAGACCGAAACTTATGCTCACCACAATCAAGTATCACTACTGGTCTCTCCTCGTAAGATATATCTGAATGCAAATCTATCTCCTCCAATGGAATGTGCCAAAATATTTGTGCTCTTTCGGTATCTCTTCATCGATGACACGTGAAACACATTATGAATCCACTATAAGTTCTTGTATGAGACCAACATATATGCATCGGGACCCACACTATCAATAATCTAAAAAAGTCCCACATATCTCGGTGCTATCTTCCCTTTCCTATCGAACCTCATGACACCATTTATACGAGACTCCCGTACTAAAACCTGATCACCAACCTCCAGCTCTGTGTGTCTCTTATCTGCATTGGCGTAACTCTTCTACCTGTCAACAACTATACGAATGAGCCCTTGAGTATACTCAATCTTGGAAGTGGTATCATGAATCATCTCTGGCCCAAATATCTTATTGTCCCCCACCTCGAACTAGCAAGTGGGCGAAGGACAAGGCCATCTATATAGGGACTCAAATGATTCCATATCGATGGTGAACTGGTAGAAGTTATTGTAGGAAAACTCCACCAATGTAAGGTATTTCTCCCATCCTCCCCTTAAGTCGAATATGCATATCCTCAGCATATCCTCTAACATTTGATTAACTCACTTCGTCTTCCCATCCATCTGTGAGTGATACATTGTACTCAAATTTAAATTCGTTCCCATAGCCTCCTGAAAACTTTGCAGAAGTGGACACAAAAATCTTGTCCCAGTTCGACACAATATTAATCGAAACTCCTTGCAGCCTCACTATCTCAACTGCCTCGTCTCAAAATCTGTACGAACTGGTAGAAAATGGACCACTTTAGTCAATCGATCCACTATCACCTATATGGATTCGTGACCTCTCTATGATATCGGTAACCCGATAATAAAATCCATAGAGATTCTCTCCCACTTCCACACTAGGACCTTCAGTGACTCCAACATCCCTATAGGTCTCTTTTAATCCACCTTCACTAGTTGGCACGTAGCATACTTCGATTCAATTCTTCTATGTCCCGTTTTATCCTCGACCACCAATAATACCTATGCATATCCTGATGCATCTTATCCTCACCGAGATGTACCATAAACCTCGACCCGTAAGACTCCGTCATCACTGTATATCTCAAATCCTCATCCTCTAGAATTACGAGTCCACCATTGAAACACAAGCCTCCCTTAGAACTAATTGAATAAGACTCCTCCCCATCAGCTAATAACTAGCATACTCTGTCATGGCAAAATTGATCTTATGCATGTGCTTTCACCACATGCATAACAATCTCGAGAGTGACAGACAAAAATTAAATACAAGATCTGGACTCCTCATCGTCATGTCATAGCTCCCTTCACTTCACCTTCCAACCCCCTATTATCTCCCCAACAAGCCATCGACTCACCGCATCTGCCACCACGTTATCCTTCCTAAGATGATACTGAATATCAAATGGTAATCCTTTATGAACTTTAACAATCTCCTTTACCTTATATTCAAATCCTACTGCGTGAATAGATACTGAAGTGATTTATTGTCCGCGAACAAGGTAAGATGCTATTCAAGGTCATGCATGGGGTAATTCCTCTCGTAGGGCTTAATCTTATGAGATTAATAATTTAGATCCACTCTTCCTATTGTAGTACACCCCCAAGTCCTTATAAGGATGCATTTGGATAAACGCGATCCTCCACTCCTCCCTTAGGCAATGCAAGTACAGGTGCTGAAGTCAATTTGTCATTCAGCTCATTAAAAGCTAACTGACAGTGGTCATCCCAAACAAATGGTACCCCCTTGCGAGTCAGGTTTGTCGATGGCCCACAATCTTCGAGAAGCCCTTAATGAAGTAATGATAGTATCCCTCTAATCCTTTAAAACTACAAACCTCGGTCGTTGTCGTGGGTTATTCTCACTCCCTCACTGATGATACATTACTTTAATCAACAACAATGCCACTGTGAGAAATAATGTGGCCCAAAAATTTCACCTCCCATAGTTAAAATTTATACTTATCAAATTTGGCATACAACTGATGATCCCGTAATGTCCGTAGAACCATACGCAGATGCTTTACATGCCCACCCTCATAACAAGAGGAAATAATAATATTGCTAATGAATACTATCATGAGTTGCTTAAGGAACTATATGAAAAACTAGTTTATAAGACCCATGAACACTGATAGCTCATTGGTTAGCCTAAACGACATCACCCTAAACTCGTACAATCCATACCACGTTAGGAAATAGGTCTTAAACAGTTCCTCCCGTCTGATGCGCAGCTTATAATATATCGATCTTAGATCTTTAAAAAGTATGCTTCTCCTCTAAGTTGGTCGAACAAGTCATCAATCCGAGGCAAAGAATATTTATTTTGAATTATGACCTTATTCCCTGTAATCAATTCACAAATGAAACGAAGCATTAATTTTCTTGATCAACTACCCCGTCATACCCCACAGTGATGACCTCTGTCAAATAAAACACTGACGCCGAAGCTGCTAAATCTTCTCCCTCAACTGTCGCATCTTTAAAGGAGCCATGCGATAAGGTGCTCGGGAAAATTGTCCTTGTTCCCGGTGCTAAGTAAATAACAAACTCAATTTCCTAGCTGGGTGGTAGCCCAGGTATTTATTGGAACACATCCTCAAACTCCCTCACCACTGGAATGAAATCCAAAGAGACAACCACCTCATGTGAGGTCTCCTCCTCAATATAATACTAGTGTGTGATCGACCATCCCTCAAGAAGAGGAATCAGCACTAGGAACATATCCTGTGTTGGAATAGAGAACAAGATGGTCCTCCCGAAATAATCCATGATCACCCTGTAACCTGCTAACCAGTCCATGCCCAACATGACATCATAACCCTCCATATCTAACACTAGAAGGTCTGCAGCTAAAGACAATCTCCCAAAGTCAGTATCTAAGAGACCCAATGCACAAAGGTGACTCTAGACACATAAGGAGACTTTCGAATGTCTCTAATAAATCGGCCACACATGCAAATCTGGTAGTTATAAATATGTGTGCACCCCCGTATTAAACAAAATCCTACCCTCGAGCCTGGGAATCGGAAACATACCATCAACTTCTGGTGGAGCTTGCGGTGCCTACTATAAGACTGCATCTTGGACTTTATAGACACATCCATACTATAACTACTACTGTTATTGTGGTACTAGTGCTGCACGGGTAGCTGCCCCTACTAGGTACCTTACTTATGTGGTACTCTATCCTATAGTGGGAAGTTTTTCCTCTTGCGGACCGCCTATCCACAAGTAAAATCACATCTCAAAAAGTCTCTCTGCCTCTGGCCCTGTTGAGGCTACACCTGTTATTGGCCCTGGTGGCCTTATCCCTACACGCCTGCCCCATTGTTCCCTTGGCCCTGATGAACATGTTGTTGATGGTGAGGACCCTGCTAGCCCTGCCTGAACACACCACCTTCGGGTCGATAACCTGTAGGTATAAATCTCTTTGCCCAAGCCCCCTTCCAGGAACCCTTCCCTGAGTGCCTACCCGTGTGCTGCTGCAATGCTCCACTAGCACCATTCCCTCCTGCCTTGCCTGGCTGGCTAGGCTCAACCTTCTACTACTTCCCTTCAGATGGAAGCGATAATCCTAACAATGAAAGAGTGAGACATTGATGACTTTAGTATAAGTCCTCAATTTGGGGTTGCCTATTAACTATTGTCTGATCCTCAGGCGTGTCCATTAATAAACTTCAGTTTTTTTCTTTTCTTCGCTATTCACCTCGCCAGGTATAAAATTAGCTAGATTGGTGAACTCCTACTTATACTCAGCTACTAAACGATCACCCTCTACCACCTCATTAAACTTCTTTCACATTTTAGTCTCAACGGTTGGCAAAAAGTACTTTCTGTCAAATCGCACCCAAAACTCATTAATAGGAATACTATCCCTATCTTCATAAGTAATAATGGAATCACACAACTATAAAGTTTCTCCCACAAGACTAAATATGGCCAACATATTCTTTTGAGCATCGATATACTCAACTATGCTAAGGTGGCATTGAATGTCCTTCTTCCACTAACAAGCCAAGAACACGTCCGAACTACCCTGAAACTCTGGCGGGTGTCCCTTCTGAAATGGCTCCCTCAATCTCTTCCAATCTGATGGCCTCAAATGGGCCTGAACAACCGGTCCCACTAGCTGCTATGGTGGTTGGGCCTGAGGAAAATGAAGTTCCATAGTAGTCATAATAGCATTAACTAATTGTGCCACTATAGTTATCACCTCTTTGGCCATCACTGTCCCTTATGGTGGTGGTGGTGGCTATGGTGCATATGGATCTTACTGATCCTCTCCCTCATCAAATCTCGCCATTTCCCTCTCCAGTCGTCCTCTCCTGGCTGGCATCTTAAATCAGATGGAATTGTATGAGTTCACAGTCAATACAAAAATACTAGAAGAATAATGAAATCTCAAATACGTAAAAGTGAATGCAACAGTCCTAATAATTGGTCTCTATATCAAAGGATGTTACATTGAAATCCTAATAAGTCATAAAGATCCTACAGACACTAGAACCTAATGCTCTGATACCATCTGTGATACCCTGCCTATTTTAACCACGTGTGATCAGTCTTTTATGAGGATAAATAAGAATCTCATTTTGGTTCATTCTTAGCATCATTGTCGAAACTTTTTAAATTACTAACCACATATGTGAAATTAAGTCAGAGATAAATTTGATCTTTTATTGACATATAACAAAATGCAAAAATTAAAATAATATAACTTAACCATCCACACAATAATAATAGTCTGCAGCATTGCATGATAAATACCAAATAAGCCATCAGTTCCAAAAATAATATCCAAACCACAAGTCTATTGGAATGAAACAGAATCTAAATACATAGTCTGATAAATAAAACTCAATGAATGTATCCATTAAAGGGGCAAAATACCCAAATGAAACTCTGATCATAATCCTAATCTAGGAATGAAAAGTAAAGCCTCTTTATAAATATAGCATGCCTCTACAAGTGTTGCAGGTACGCATCCCTGGAATGAATAATCAAGCTTGGCGTCCATGTGTCTGGACACGTAAAATGTTTTAAAAATAGATTTGACACGGGTCAGAGCCCAAAACCATAGAAATATTTAGAAAGCCTTTAAATTGTAGTTAAATGCAGTTATTAGATACACATGTTAGTTTTACGTACACTCCCTTGAGTTTCTCATCCCTTAACTATAGTGCACACCTAACGTCTTCTATTTTACCCACCTACCTATGCTACTCTTCCTAACTTGATATAATTATCTAACTAACCACAACAAGTTTAGTTCCCCCTACCGCCCATACGATACACTACCGTAAAGTCAATAATTAATATTAACCGAATATTATTATTGCATCATTAATTGAGTTCCTCATACTTAAATTTCTTTTAGATATACATTATCTTTCTTTTATACCTTCACGCATAAGTTGAATATATTTATTCACTGCATGTGTGTATATATATATATATATATATATATATATATATATATATATATGTATCTTGGAATTTGAAAGAAGAAGAATAAGTGAAAAAATTATACCTTTTAGGGTCCTGTAAAGGAAGGAAAGGGAAAGAGAAAGGGGATTTAGCTTCTTTTCTTTTTAACAAGCCAACTTCGATTAGTTTGTGTGTGTATATAAGTAAGTGGTAGAGTAAGTCGGCCAACACATTAGTACCCTTTGGCAGGGGCGGTTTGTCCCTTTTTTTACTTTTTTCCTGTTAAACAATCCAATTAGGATGAGCTAATAAACTTTTTAGATTCATATATTATTTCTTTTAAATGATATAAGAAAAAATGTATTGATATTGGAATATTTATGTTTTCCCAACTTTTGTCCCTAAAACTTATTTCTAGAAAGTTACAATTTATACCCAATAAATTTTATTTTTATTTTTATTTTAGACAACTAAACTAAATTTTGATTGTGGCATATTTAATGTAAAATTAACACAAATTTTACTTTAAATGTAATACTCGACACATGTAGAAAAAATATGTACTCGGTAATAAAAAATTATTACTTTATCTATCGATAAAATTAAAAATATTATCTTGACATATAAATAATTCAACTTAAATAAAAATAAAATCGGGTTATTACAATCTACCCATCTTAAAAAAATTCATCACCGAATTTCCTACATTCTTAAAGTTTCAAATACTCATAGTACTCTATTATATAACTTTGATGATTTTCCTCGCGTCGTTCTTTCGTGATTTGGAGGTTATACAACATTACCATATAAGAAACACGTGACGTATCCAAGATTAGAAATAACTGGAATTTCGTTTAATTAATTGGCATTTTTACAAGTTTTACGTGTGTCGTCTATCATCGCAGAGGTTTATGTGAGGAATTTTACGTATCATCTAGTTATATGAAGTTTGATCACATATCATTAATCTCATACGATCAAGATAGTGGAATCGATAAAAGATCATTGTGAGTTGTATATGATTCGTGAAATAATGGTGTTTCACATATAATTAATTTCGACTATATAAAAATAGTAACGGTAAAAAAATATTGAAGGTTTGAAACATAGATCTCGTAATAATAGTATTCAACCACCATTTGCACAGTAGGTGGAAATATAAGTTCTTTTGGGGGCAAGTAGGTCACTAGTTTACTCATATTGAGTTGTTAATAACATAATGGTAAGTCGCAGTTTTCAATAATATGTAGGATTCTCGTACAAGGGTATCTTTATCAAGTTTCCTACTAGAATTTTCAATTTCCATTGTTGCAGTATAAATCTAGTTTCTCCTATTTATATTTCAATAAATACCGTGCAACCTGGGGAATCACTATATGAGTTTACTATAGTTGTAAAATCATGTGTTAGTTTAATCGGGAATATCATCGACTATTCAATGTAGTTGATAACTTTTATAAGGGGATTTCCTTAGAATATCGATTACAGAAAGAAACTGTATCGGGTATCTTAATGCAGCGACTCCTCAATTTCCTACATACCAAAATATTATGTCTATAACATTTTACTTTTTCACTAAGTCATTATTTTGGAATAAATGGTAACACCTGATAATTTTGGATATTTTAACTAGGCTTGTTTATTGGTTCTTAGGTTCACATGATATTAATAATTATCATAGTTTGTATGGTGTATAATGTTGTGGAATTCATCACATGGAATTTATCATAGACATATAATGATAACATGATTCTTTAAAGCACATCGGGCTACTCTGGATATATTTTTAAATTTTGGAATAATTTGTGTACCAGATAGATAGAGGTGGTTTAGTAAAAAGAATTGAAGTATAGTCATAAATTTATAGGGAAGATATTGTTATCACCGATATTTTTCAACAGAATGATACTACTATTTCAAGTATATTGAATCCAAGTACTGATGTTTATAAAGTCGTAGCAATAAGGGTTGAAATTTTCCTAGAAATGATTTGTGCACTTAGGGTAAGATAATGTTAAATCATAATGTTGTTCAATCTAAATTTGAATACGCAAAAACATGATTCGTGTGTCACAAAAAAGAAAGGAGACTATCCTTTTTTTTTTTCCATCGGGAGAGAAAGAATTAGCACAAATATGCTAAGCACGTGTTACTAATAATTATATATATATATATATATATATATATATATATATATATATATATATATATATATATATATATATATATATAGATGGAAGATAGAGTAGTTTGTATAATCTAAAATAACTTCCTTATTCCAATATTCAATGTAATCGGAGATTTTATGTGCATTGACTGGGTTGTAATATAAATAACTATACTACGAATCCTAATACTAAGCTTTTGGAACGAACAAACAATTTCCATTTGGAGAAATGGGTAAACTTGGTGAGTAGTTCTATTATCATTCATATACAAGATTGCATCCTTAGTACGTACGATGTAGTTTATAAATAAAATCCTAGGTAATGTGATCTTATGTCCATGTTGGAATCGAAAGAGTTTGAAAAAAAATCATTAGATATATTTAAGTTATCTCTAAATCGAAGACTTCTTTCCCTATCGTATAATAACTCGCGAGTCTAACTTTAGGTTTAAGGTTTCCACACAACTATATCTGAAAGAAATTATTCTAAGTTCGTCTTTTTCAAGGGTTAGTAAGAAATACTAGTTGGTTAACATAAAAATTATCGGGGTGGCATAAATCATATGTTTATATAGTACCAACAATATCCTAGGAAATTTTGTTGTTAAATCTTCCGACGGGTTTACGGCTTAAGGTGTTGGCTATAGAGTTAGTTTTTCCAAGATGGTTTATCTAATTTGAATCTGTAATCCTCAAAATTCTATTCACATTTTTTCCTTAAATTCAAATTTCATTGCATTAAAATGTATCTCAAATACTTATGATCTGAATTAGCCTTTGATTCCTTTCCATATTAATTGTAGATTTAAGGTTTCATATATTTAAGCAAAAGGTCGCATAAAGAGTAAATATGAATTTCTCTTGAATAGTTAATAATTGGTTATCTAAGAAATTGTACTAGGTTTAAAGTAAATAATTAGGATGAGGTTTAGACTAATGTTGGATTTGTTCATTGAATGGTTATATTACAGTGCTTAGAGCTCTAGAGCGTCATAGGGTACTCTATTCTGAAGAATTTTACTGGGAGGCAATGTAAACAAACTTACAATAGGGTTTTGAATAAATTGTATATCCAAAATATTCCTTATCGAGTCTAAGAAGATTCACTAAAGGATTTTGTATAATTTGAAAGTAAAATAAATATATAGAATCAAGGTAAGGCTAGTGTTATGAGGTAACGGGAGTCTAAAGTACCGGAAGAGGTTTAATTTCAACATGTAGATTGTTGGTGCAGTCATAAAATTGTCATGTATTGGGTTTGAAATATATTAATATAACTAAAACATATAGAACACATAATGGATATTAAACAATTCCTCGGGTAATTCTAACTAATAGGCCACAGAGCTAGTGCATTTGATAATACTAAAAGGTCGAATGTATCTTGACTGCCTTTAGTTTTATTCTGATTTGTTGTTTCTTCTTAGTAGTTTCTTGAATTACAACCTGAGGAAAATAACAAATACTCTAAGGGTTTCATGTATGGAAATGTATGGTATAAAGGTCTTGTTAATTAAGATCAACAAATATTTATTCAGGATAAAAACTTTTGCCGACATCAAGTAGGTATAACAATAATTCATTGAAAGTAATATTCCATAATTCATATGATGATGTCACTCGAATTAAAAATATAATGTTCACAAGGTTAAGGTTATGAATAGTTTCCTACAACAAGATAACCCGCAATTATTTGTCCTAGTGGCTTTAGGGTTAATGGCAATACAAATAACGAATCAATCCAAAACAGTTGGAGATAAATCAAACAAAATAATTGGAGATAATCAATCTAGATAAGTGGAGATAAAGTAACATGGTCAATCCAAAGCTCCGAAAAGAGTCATTAATATGATAAATAAAACTACGCACTAAATATTCAAAGTCCTACAGGAAAATAATACTATTGTGGGTATAAAAGTAGTTTATTTCCTAGTTATATTGTATGTTATGTAAGAACAGCTTCAATGGAATCAAGTTAACTTGAACTTATTGTTTCAAAATCAACATAGAGTTTTAAAATTACATCATGCACAATATATTCTGAACTACACAAAGGAGTTTATAAAGTATCATGGGGTTTCATATAATGATACAAGCATTTTATGAAATAATATTGAGTTAAAATCACCTGCCATGGGTGAAATTTATATTTCTCATTACCAAATTTATCTTGGTTTCAAAATGGAATGTCCTTGGAAACATGCTATATAAAACCAATACACCCATGGTGTCAAAATCATATAAATGTTTTAGATAAAGTTCCACCTGATCACGACTATTGTAGTTTTTTATTTGAATAAGAAATTACGTTTCACTAAGGAACTCGTAATGTTCCTGGGAATATTAAATTTTAAATGATATCCTGAACCACTGTAACTTCGAAAAATAATTGACAATAGTTATAAGGTATATGATAGTGATTTATTAATCATAATTCAAGATTGAGGTTGCATAAAACTTGGGAAAATTATCATTTGTGGTATAGGATTTTGTAAGTGATGTTGTTACGATCTAAATAGTAGAATGGTTCAACTTAGACATTCTAATATTTCTTCCTATTTCTAAAGTTATTTCGAATTCTCGTCAAAGATTCATTCATATTTTCTCCAATATAATTTTATTCAGGTACCATCTAATATAAGCAATCTAGTATCGTAATATAGTGGGAATAGTATATAGTATAACAAGATTACAATGCGAAAGACGAAAATAAAAGGTTAATAAAAAAAAAGACAAATTTGAAGGATGAATGTTTTGAAATTCCAAACGTAGTAATTCATTCTCAGTAGGAGGTTAACCAAATGTAATACCCCGCCCGCCCGGGGAGAGCGAACGGAGCGCTAATGCGATAAAATAAATCCAAATCCACAAGTGACACGGTATAGAGCATCTAAGTAAACCCACAATAATATAAATCCACTAATCTCAATCTCTTCAATTACAACAAGTCTCTCGAATAAATACAACATCTAACTCGAAAAATAAAATACAAATCTCCAAAGCTATATACATCAAAATAATACAAATCTTTCAACTTGTATTAAAAATTCTCCCCAATATAATCCACGCTAAAAATCATCCCAATTGGTCCATAACGTCCCAAATCAACGCTAACCTGCCAACTAAAAGAAAATATGGGGAAGTACACAATACGACATGAATTATGCTCAACAAATACGGATTAGCAACGAATAAAACGTAACAACAAGAGTACGAAAATTCAAATCAAAATGCAAATCTCAAAGCATTTATCAATATAATCTCTCAACAACACTTTAATCGGGTCACCAGGCCTCACCACATCCGTATATGCTTTATCAAGCCATAGCCCAAGAAACAGGAATTTTGGCAGGTTCCCAACATCCGTGCCATATTAAAATCTCATGACAACGTGCTCAATAACATGAATAATGATACCGCATGAATCAAAATAATTTCAACAATTATTTTCCAAATTTCAATGAATTTAACAATTCAAATATGAGTTCAATAATCGCAAGAATTCAAAGAGAATGACACTCGCGAGATTTAAGGAGCATATTGTGTAAAACCCCATACCTCAAACCATGATGAGAAACCGATGATCACATCCTCAAGATCAACACAAAAGATCTACAAAAGCTCCTCCAAGAAAATAGCCCCAAGAACACCTGTAATCTAAGGTTGGAACTCACAAATATCAAGGGCCAATGTGTATATAAAAAGAAGAGGAATATAAAATATATTTGCTGCTAAAATTTGTGCCAAAAGAATGTTAAAAGGGTTGCCCATGACTTCCTTTTATAATGCAAAGAAATGAAGAGTTGGAAGTTAAAAGAACTCCAAGAGTTAAAAACATTTAAAAATCATTTAAAAATCCGTTTTAAAACCCGTTTTAACTCCGTTTTTGAAACCGTTTGAAATTCTCGCCTTTAAAAATAATATTCAACATATTTGAGCAATAAAAATAATTTTATCTAAAACTTTATTTTTCTCCATTTTCCAGAAATTAATTAAAATATCCCAAAATTACGCGGGTTGTTACACCAAATAGTTCAGACAAAGATCCGTGCCATACATAAAGACTTGAGTTTTATATTATATTCAATCCCTTCCTAAGAAAATTTTCTTAGTATGATTCTAAATAATTAATCACCGTTTGATAATCCTAAAACTCATAATGATTTTGTTCATACATAAAGTTCAAATATCTAAATTTATCACATCTCTCAACTTATAGTTCTAAAATATTTCTCGTATTCATATAATCATCTCAACCTTGAAACTATGCTTCTATCCTTTAAAATATTTCCATAGGCAATATCCTAATATCTCGTATTTTCATCATGTAACTTGAAGATCAATAATCCTGTTGCATGTCTAATCTTGGCTCTAATACGAACTTATCACCCCCTGATTTATCGAGGGAGAATGTTATTTTAAAATAATGCTAAAGCATCATTATTCCATGCATACTAATCTAACTAAGAATTTATAAAAGCTAAACTATCTTACATTGTAGTTCGAAAGCTCATTTTTCTATGATTTCTCTGTATACTCTCAAACAGTTGCACTATAATTCCTAGAGTATTTGTCATTTTCTATTGGTACCTATGCAAAATAATTAGGAGGAAACAAATCAACAAAGTTGCTGAATAGGTTTTACCAGTTCTGTGAGAGTGTATGGACGATAATTGAGAGTGTATGGGTCCCCTCTCGTCATTATTGAAAGTGTATGGACAAGACTTGTCTCTTCATGCACTCTCGTATCTCTGAGGAATTTTGACCATCATTTAACCATATAATGATGGTCTAAGTAACCATAATAAAATGATTTTCAATTTTATGCTTGTCACCAGATGAATGGTGTTACCATATATGTACCCTCTCATCATTTTTAAGAGTGTATGGACGAGACTTGTCCCTTCATACACTCTCGTATGTCCAAAAGAGTTTTGACCATATATTATTCACCACATATGATGTTTAAAAAACTATAATTAAATGATTTTCATTTTTGTATTTGTCACCAAATGAATGGTGTTACAACATTAATTTCCCCTCTCAGTGTTATTGAGAGGACATGAAGGACACTAGGCTCTTCCTTCACTCTCGTATCATCGAGAATGAGTTAAAATTAATTCACCATTTAAATGGTGTTCTTTAGTTTAATATATTTACATCCATGCACTAATTAACAACAGTAAGAAGATGTGGGAAAACACTTGTACAAAGAAATGTCATATAAATTAATAAGCAAAACAAATTTTATAGGTATGATCTCATCAAGTGATCAACATTTTTAGGGTTAGAAAAGGGTTCACCCTCTAGGTTTTTTAACCATTAAGTTCCTAGGATGACCTCCTCTATTACTATGTATGACCCATGCCAGTAAGGATGCAACTTGTTCTGCTTTTTCCAAACCTTTTTCAACCTAGGTCATCTATGGCCATCAAATTGGCCTTCAGTCTCTTGTTGTAGAACTTGGCAGCTATCTAATGACAAGCGGACTGTCGAACTTCACCATCCTCCCATATTTCCTCTATTAAATCTAAATCGATTCTCCTCTTATCTTCATTAGCCTTGATATCATAGGTTTGGACACTGTGATTGGGGAGTCAAAGTTTATTAGGGATAGTGGCTTCAGACCCATAGGTTAGTCTAAATGGTGTTTCACTTGTCAGTGTACTCTCAGTCATATTATAATCCCATAGGATTTCGTATAGTTCTTCCATCCACAAAAATTTTAAATCGCCTTGCTTTTTCTTGATTCCATCAAGTATCGTCCTGTTCATACCCTGAGTTTGGCCATTGGCTTGGGTTTGGCTGGTTGCCGAATAAAACTCTTTTATGCCAACTCTGCCACAGTATGCCTCCAAGGACTTATTTTTTTAATTTCTTCTTGTTATTTGATATTAAGGTATAGGGAAGTCCATATCTATAAATAGAATTCCTCCAAGTAAACTTTAATGTCTTTGCCTTTGTAATGGAAATCATTATCTCGGCCTCTCCCCACTTTGAGAAATTATCAATATCCACGATCAAATATTTGTAATTGCATGGTTCCTTTATGAGAGGACCCACTAATTCAATTCCAAATACTGGGAACGGACACAATGTAGTGATGGACGAGAGTGTTTGGTGAGGTTGATGAGGGATGCTTGAAAATCCCAAGCACTTAGCATACTTCTTCATACAGTCGGCCGCATTTTTTATTAGTATCGATTACCAATAACCCTGAGTAACAATCCTCTTGGCAAGATACCATCCACCTATACGGATTGAACATGACCTTTCGTGGACGTCTTGTAAGACATAGTCGATCACTTAGGGGTGAACAAACCTGAGTAGGGGGAGTGAGAATCCTCTTTTGTATAACACATTTACAATGACAATGAATTTGTCTACCTTGTATCTGCGCTTATTTCTCTCGAGTTTAGAGTCTGGGAGCTCATTATCCTGAATGTACTTAAATAATGGATCCATATATGAATATATTGAATTTAAATTAACCCTACTGTCATCTCGTTCTTTGGTCAGCCTATGCAGGATTTTCACTTAAATTGAGCGCTTGATTTATCTCCTTATAGCCGACGCTAATCTTTCCAAAGCATCTTCTCGGCTATTATCAAGCCGAGGAATTCTCTTGAGCTTCACCTCCTTGAAATTATCATTAATTTTTTGAAATACGCCAAGTACATGGCCATCCTTTTATCCTCGGCATCATAAATGCCCAAAATCTTGTTCACGACCAACGGTGAGTCAATATGGGAGATCATCTTGATGATGTTTAGTACATTGGAAAAGAAGAGACTTATTGTGACACCCCGCCTAATAAAATACCGGGTGATCAGTCCTATACCAAATTAAAACAGGAATCCCAGTTGGTTCATCCTTAGCATCACTGTCGAAAACTTTTAAAAACTTACTAACCACCTAGTATTCCAAAAGTTGGTGCCAATTTTAACTTTTTAATTAAACAAAACAATACATGCGAAAATAAATATGAACCATTCACACAACTGAATAAAACTCAACTGCATAACTAATTAAACAATTTGCCGAATAAACCATCGGCCACCAAAGTGAAATCCAATATAAACATCCAACACCTGAATAAATACATCTGAAAACTGCACTGAGAAGTCTGGGCGACAAGCCCAAAATAAAACTCAAACTGATACATGATTCCTACTCCAGGAATGAATGAACGATGCATCTAATCTGAACTTCTGCTAGCATCCACATATGTCGCAGCTCCGCATCCCTGGAATAGAATATCAATCCTGGCGTCCTAGTGGCTGGACACCTAAAAGTTCTTGAAAATAGTTTTATTGTAAGGGTTAGAACTCAAGACATTTTGAAAATATTTAGGAAGTGAATTAACTGCAGTAATTTAAAATGCATGAATGCGCTTCATATTTAAGTTAGTGTCGCACTCCCTCGTGGACATTCTCACCCCACCACTATCGTGCACTCTTAACGGTTACCTTAACCCCCACCTAGTTGTACTACCCCATCCAACTAGTCCTGTTATAACCTCCCCTTGCCATACTACTCTAACCCGAGTATAATGATTTTTCAATTATAAGTTATCTCACAATTAACTTAATTAATTCCTTCTTAAATAGTAGCATATAGCCGTGTCACAAGTTATATAAAGTAAATACATCACACACTGTATTATTACCCGCATATAATATTGAATACCATTATATACATACCTTTACTAAAACATCCACACATATAACTGTAACACCCCACGATTTTTGGAGACTGGAAAATTAAATTTTTGGGAAAATAAAATTTAATTTAAACCGGAGAATTTTAAATTTGGGAATTGAGCCACAAAAATAAAAGGCATTTTAAAGTATTCCGGATGATGATTTTGAGTGTACCATTGATCCCGGAAGGGTCGAGATAGTCGAAATGACTGTCATTGGGTTTTATTTCGGCTCCGGAATATTTTTAAGTTAGTTTGACTCGAATTAGTGTAAACGAGTCATTTAAATTGTGTATTAACAGTTAAATTGGGTTTATTGTTTTAAAAGGGTTGTGGCTTACGGATGAAGCCATTTATCATTTTAGAGAAAGAGAGAAAAGCCCTAGAAAGAGAAAGGAAGAAGAGAAAGAAGAAGAAGAAAAGAAGAGAGAGAGGAAGAAAAGCTTGGGATTTCCGGCCCAAACGCGACATCGAGGACGATCCAACCTCTACAAATCTGAGGCAAGTGTTTAATCTTGCTAAAAAGCTATTTGTGTATTTCATTTCATAATTTGTGGGTTAAAGAAATGGATTTTTGGGGTATTAATGTTAAAACCTATAATTTTGGGTTTAAATCTTGAAATCAATGTGTATACATGGGTTTGACGACAAAAAAATTATTGGGATGAAAGGTAGGATGAGTTTACATACTAAGAATATTATTGGGTCAAAGATTTGGGGATTTGGTGATGATATTTGGGTGTTTGAAGATTTAGGGTTTTGGTTGAAAAATGGAAATCGGCCAAGGCAACTGGTATGGCCGGTCGACCGCGGTCTGGGGACCGGTCGACCGCGCCTTAAGGGAAAAGCCTACTACATTCCTTCGTAGGCAAAATTTGGAACCGCGGTCGACCGAAGGTCTGGGACCGGTCGACCGGTCCCCTATTTTTAGCCCAAAGATTGGAGTTCTTTTATCCCTTTTTCTTTTGGAGTTTATTATTAGGGGCTTCCTTGAGGGTTGTTTTATGGGGTTTATCTAGGAGGACTTTTAGCCTTTGTGGTTGGGTTTATTGATTTGGAGATTTCTCTTATGAAGTAAGAGATATCTTTTGGTGACTTATAGGGGGGTATCTCACTTAGTATATGATAGTGGGGACTTCTTGGAATAATTGGGTAAAAAATATCCATGTATGTTGTGAAATTTCTAGCCCGACCTTTATGTGAAATCCTTAAAAGGATAGGATATTGTTAAGATACAATTTGGGGCCAAATGGAAGGGAGTGGTCGCATACTCGGAAATAGTGAGGGGTCTCATATCCTTAGAAATGTTTAGATTAAAGAACAATTGATAACTCAATAGGAGTAAGGGCCCCTGAGATTTATTTCAACCATAGGTGAAATTGGGAACGTTTGGGATCGTACTATCGACTAGAATAAGCGGTAGCATAAATTCTAGTTAGGATAGTTTACACGTAATTATGGGGATATGACCATTGAGATTCCAATACTTGAAATGAGTTTGTGGTGACGGCTTGTATATTGAGGATTTATGTATACTTATAGCCGGGTTTGTATATCTTATACATAAGAACGAGAACTAGTTTATATATATAGATATATGGATATGTGAATAGGTGTAGGTGTATATATATCTGTATGCATATAAATATATGGGTATATTTATGTTGTGAACATATGTGGTATGGATACTTAAACCGTATATGATGGTTTACTATATATTATGCATGTGAATGATATATATACTTATTTGGTTAATCATACCCCGCTCATGCTATCATTGGGATGTTGCGCGCGTAGAGGGTGAGCATCCTGGCTAGAAAAGCAGGGTGTGGATATTCCCCAGGTCATAGTCGTCCCGTGTGTGATTATATGATATATATATGTATTTTTGGGATGAGACGTGGTGGGTATGTTTCGTCTCATTGCCGGTTTGGAGATATGACCGCTTCCCGGGATGTCGTGTGCGTGTGTTTACCACGAGATGGGTGTCATTTAGTCCCACCATGGTGGCCCCAGTATTGCTACGTGAGCCGGGCACTGGGAAGATGATAGCATTGATGCAGTTTATCGGCGCTATATATAGCCGGGTATTTATTTGTGCATGGCCTTTGTACATCATATATGGTATGTATACATGGTCATGGGATTGGATGATGGTATATATATATATGGTTATAAATGAATACCTATATAAATATTTATATATATATCCTATAGATTAAAGGATATGGACTTTTATGGAGTACATCTTGGATGATTGTGATTACTAGATGATTGGGGGATTGGTGTATCGCCTTTAAGGAACATTTCGGTTACATCATCCCAAGTATATTATTGGAGATTGTAAATGTTTTCATTTTGTAGTCTAAAATTTAGTAGTAGTAGTAATAAGTATTAGTTGTAGTACTAGTAGCATTATATTGTATGTACGACATTATGGACCTTTACGATCGACATTGTCAAAGAGTAGTGTAACGGGGTGGTTCCTTGTTTGGATTTCGTTTTACGAGACACCCCACGCACGAAATGTAGTACATTGTTGAGAGTAGAGAGAAGTTCTGTCGATATTTATGTGTGGCATAATGGATCTCCAGGATCGACGTTGACATGGAGTAGTGTAACGGGGTGGTTCCTTGTTTGGATTTCTCTTTGCGAGACACCCAACGCACGAAACGCAGCGCAACGTTGAAATTGGAAGGACGTTGTGTCAATAATAATTTTGCATGCTTGTTAATTAGAAATTAAATCATATGTTTCAACCCAAATGCATATTGGGTAACTTATTAAATTAAAATGGTTAAAGTATAAACCGGAATCCACTAAGCCTAATAAGGCACTTATGATTAAAAATAAATACTTATCTGTGGTTTAAAAAGGGGGTGGATTCTTGGGTGATGATAGGATGGTAGATCTCGTGGGTATAGGCTAGGCCTATGATATGTTAGGTTATCGTAATAAATTGGGGTAATTTAACTAATAAAATTGAGGATGCGAATAGGTGCGCGCCTCTAGATGAGAGGTGAGTTGGGATTCCACGAGAGTGCGATTCCACTTTAATTATGAAATAGTGCACCGATATTTATTATGCACGGTTAACACACTTGCTAAATATTTTCACAACTCGGCCTCTGACCCGTTTATTTTTCTTTCCTGCATGTATATATATATTACTATAGGTGTCCTACCGCATGGATGCCGGATAATTCTATCTAGAGTCTTGGGAGCCGTGACAGGTGCGGACTGTTGCGGGATGTATCTGGTAGTCGCCTCCTACTTTCAAAATTTTAGGTAGGATTCATATTGTATATCGGGTTTATACCCAAGGGATATTTATATACGTGTTTATATTTATTCCATTTCAGTTATTGTATTGGTTGTGACCCGACAGCTTATTCGGGTTTACTTCTTTGTAGTTATCTATTTCATGTTTATTTCAGCATATCTTTTATCTTAGTCCTTTCATGCATCTTTCTTTTTTTTAGTAGTGTTAGTTGGTTGTATGTTGCACATTTTATTTAAATTTTAACATCTCGCTTATATGATATCGGGTAGTTAGTCCTATATTATGAAGTACCGACTGTTGGTGTTGAGACTGGACCATCTGAAACTCCTGATTTAATGTAGTATAGGGCTGGCCACCCGTTATTATTTTAAGCAGGGTGTTATAGATGGTATCAGAGCATCAGGTTCTAGAGTCCTTAGGATCTGTGCGAGTCTTCTGTATTCTTCCGTTAACGTTCTTGACATAAAGCCCTACATTTAGGACTGTTGTGTTCACTGCGTTGTTTTCTTCTGTGAAGTATATTCACTTGATTGGCGTTCTGATAACAGTTGTTCTTGTTTCGTTTCAGACACCGCCTAGATTTTGTCGTCTAGGAAAGGATAGGATTAGAAGTACAATACCCATAGCATATTTTGGGTACGCTTTAATCGGGGGTATTTGTTTTCCCCGATTCCGGTGGAGATATTGAGGAAACTTCTAGTAGTGGTGTGAGGTGATTTATCGGCAATTGAGTAAGAAAGGAAAATTTACTCGAATGGCGAATCTTGGGCTTAGTAAGGAAAGTCTTAGGAGAGGTTAGTGTAGTCTTTGGGAGGTTTAGGTTGAGAAACCTGTCAACCTTGGTTAGGGAACTTGGTGTTGGTGACTCTTAACGATGTAAAGTGTGTGGAGTTGTCCCAATATCGGGAGTAGTGCCTTTTGGGAAGTGGGAGTAAGAAATTTGGGGACTCAGTTTCGTTGAGTGGGACTGAGGGAGTTTTCGGTAGTTGCAATAGTACTGTCCTTCCAAATGTTAGGAAGGATTTTGGGGAAGATGTTTCTCTTATGGAGAAATAGGTTTAGCAGTAATGATTGTCCTGGAAGAAGTAAAGGGTCTTGAATTGAGATCCTTGGATGAGGTGAAACCATTAGATTATGGAAGTATAAGGTAGAATACCTTTCTTTGGGTTTAAGTCATACTTTGTGCGATACCGGGAACGTCGAGAGTTATAATATTGAATTCCGGAAGTGAGAATGTCAAGGTTCATTGAATAGTGACTATAAGGCTTTTGTCTTATGGGCAGGTAGGGCATGTGATTATAGTGCGCCTAAGAGGGGCGACTTATATTGTGGAAAAGCGTTAATGTAATGTATAGAAGTTTTAGATTTGTGAGATTCAAAGTTTAGCAGGTGTATGTTGAGCGGATAATTTAGCTCATAGTTGTGCTAGTTTTGTGCACTAGGTAGTGGTTATAAGTGTTGGATGTATTGAGGCCTTGTGTTTTAAACATAAGGTGTTTGTTTGGCGTGTCGAAAGACGCAGAATATAAATTATATTGTATTGTTGTATAGGCCCTCGAGCAGTACCGAAAATATGAAAATCTTTTATAAAACCTTAACCCTGGTTCAACTAATCTCAATCCCCTACCTAGCTACACAGTAGTGTATTGGGAGGGTTCCTTGTTTGGATTTTGGTTGCGAGACCTCCACCGCACGAAGGTAGCTAGTGTCACGAATTGAGGAGAGTTCAACCATTGGGAATTTTCAAACTTTTATATATTTAGTATCTTATTATAGATAATAATGCCGAGGGTTATGTTATGATTTGAGGCTGATGGAGCCTCATTAAAATTCTATGAGTAGAGCTCGCGTACGGGGTGTATGGGCGCCCCGGGGTAGTTATTCATTTTAAAAATCTATATGGTTCGACGTGAGAACTAGTAAGGATCCATATAGTGATCCTAAGAGTTGATGTAGAACTAGATGATGTTGAGGTCCTAGGCAGATCTAAAATTTCGCGGGCAAAATTTCTGTAAGGGGGGAAGATTGTAACACCCCACGATTTTTGGAGACTGAGAAATTAAATTTTTGGGAAAATAAAATTTAATTTAAACCGGAGAATTTTAAATTTGGGAATTGAGGCCCAAAAATATAGGGCATTTTAAAGTATTCTGGATGATGATTTTGAGTGTACCATTGATCCCGGAAGGGTCGAGATAGTCGAAATGACTGTCATTGGGTTTTATTTCGGCTCCAGAATATTTTTAAGTTAGTTTGACTCGAATTAGTGTAAATGAGTCATTTAAATTGTGTATTAACACTTAAATTGGGTTTATTGTTTTAAAAGGGTTGTGGCTTACGGATGAAGCCATTTCTCATTTGAGAGAAAGAGAGAAAAGCCCTAGAAAGAGAAAGGAAGAAGAGAAAGAAGAAGAAGAAAAAAAGACAGAGAGGAAGAAAAGCTTGGGATTTCCGGCCCAAACGCGACATCGAGGACGATCCAACCTCTACAAATCTGAGGCAAGTGTTTAATCTTGCTAAATAGCTATTTGTATATTTCATTTCATAATTTGTGGGTTAAAGAAATGGATTTTGGGGGTATTAATGTTAAAACCTATAATTTTGGGTTTAAATCTTGAAATCAATGTGTATACATGGGTTTGATGACAAAAAAATTATTGGGATGAAAGGTAGGATGAGTTTACATACTAAGAATATTATTGGGTTAAAGATTTGGGGATTTGGTGATGATATTTGGGTGTTTGAATATTTAGGGTTTTGGTTGAAAAATGGAAATCGGCCAAGGCAACTGGTATGGCCGGTCGACCGCGGTCTGGGGACCGGTCGACCGCGCCTTAAGGGAAAAGACTACTGCATTCCTTCGTAGGCAAAATTTGGACCCGCGATCGACCGGAGGTCTGGGACCGGTCGACCGGTCCCCTGTTTTTAGCCCAAAGATTGGAGTTCTTTTATCCCTTTTTCTTTTGGAGTTTATTATTAGGGGCTTCCTTGAGGGTTGTTTTATGGGGTTTATCTAGGAGGACTTTTAGCCTTTGTGGTTGGGTTTATTGATTTGGGGATTTCTCTTATGAAGTAAGAGATATCTTTTGGTGACTTATAGGGGGGTCTCTCACTTAGTAGATGATAGTGGGGACTTCTTGGAATAATTGGGTAAGAAATATCCATGTATATTGTGAAATTTCTAGCCCGACCTTTATGTCAAATCCTTAAAAGGATAGGATATTGTTAAGATACAATTTGGGGCCAAAGGGAAGGGAGTGGTCGCATACTCGTAAAGAGTGAGGGGTCTCATATACTTAGAAATGTTTAGATTAAGGAACAATTGATAACTCAATAGGAGTAAGGGCTCCTGAGATTTATTTCAACCATAGGTGAAATTGGGAACGTTTGGGATCGTACTATCGACTAGAATAAGCGGTAGCATAAATTCTAGTTAGGATAGTTTACACGTAATTATGGGGATATGACCATTGAGATTCCAATACTTGAAATGAGGTTGGAATAATTTGAGGTTTTAGGCTATAAAGTCATGTATGTGCCTATGGTTAAATAGTACTAAAAGAAATTATGTACTTTTGAATATGGATGAAATGCGTAGTGATGGATTCCTACACAAAATTTTGGGTGATAACCCCAAGGTTGAAAATATATGTATATATAAATACATATGATTTTGGGAGACTATTCATCATAGGAAAAATGATTGAATATGTTTCAAGTGAGAGGATTGTATTCACATATCAAGGTAAATGATATGAGTTTGTGGTGACGGCTTGTATATTGAGGATTTATGTATACTTATAGCCGGGTTTGTATATCTTATACATAAGAACGAGAACTAGTTTATATATATAGATATATGGATATGTGAATAGGTGTAGGTGTATATATATCTGTATGCATATAAATATATGGATATATTTATGTTGTGAACATATGTGGTATGGATACTTAAACCGTATATGATGGTTTACTATTTGGTCATATGATTGGATCATATGGATGTATATATATTATGCATGTGAATGATATATATACTTTTTTGGTTAATCATACCCCGCTCATGCTATCATTGGGAAGTTGCGCGCGTAGAGGGTGAGAATCCTGGCTAGAAAAGCAGGGTGTGGATATTCCCCAGGTCATAGTCGTCCCGTGTGTGATTATATGATATATATATGTATTTTTGGGATGAGACGTGGTGGGTATGTTTCGTCTCATTGCCGGTTTGGAGCTATGACCGCTTCCCGGGACGTCGTGTGCGTGTGTTTACCATGAGATGGGTGTCGTTTAGTCCCACCATGGTGGCCCCAGTATTTCTACGTGAGCCGGGCACTGGGAAGATGATAGCATTGATGCAGTTTATCGGCGCTATATATAGCCGGGTATTTATCTGTGCATGGCCTTTGTACATCATATATGGTATGTATACATGGTCATGGGATTGGATGATGGTATATATATATATATATATATATATGGTTAGAAATGAATACCTATATATATATTTATATATATATCCTATAGATGAAAGGATATGGACTTTTATGGAGTACATCTTGGATGATTATGATGTACTAGATGATTGGGGGATTGATGTATCGCATTTAAGGAACTTTCGGTTACATCATCCTAAGTATATTATTGGAGATTGTAAATGTTTTCATTTTGGAGTCTAAAATTTAGTAGTAGTAGTAATACGTATTAGTAGTAGTAATAGTGGCATTATATGGTATGTACGGCATTATGGACCTCTATGATCGACATTGTCAAAGAGTAGTGTAACGGGGTGGTTCCTTGTTTGGATTTCGTTTTACGAGTCACCCCACGCACGAAATGTAGTACATTGTTGAGAGTAGAGAGAAGTTATGTCGATATTTATGTGTGGCATAATGGATCTCCAGGATCGACGTTGACATGGAGTAGTGTAATGGGGTGGTTCCTTGTTTGGATTTCTCTTTGCGAGACACCCCACGCACGAAACGCAGCGCAACATTGAAATTGGAAGGAAGTTGTGTCAATAATAATTTTGCATGCTTATTAATTAGAAATTAAATCATATGTTTCAACCCAAATGCATATTGGGTAACTTATTAAATTAAAATGGTTAAAGTATAAACCGGAATCCACTAAGCCTAATAAGGCACTTATGATTAAAAATAAATACTTATCTGTGGTTTAAAAGGGGGTGGATTCTTGGGTTATGATAGGATGGTAGATCTCGTGGGTATAGGCTAGGCCTATGATATGTTAGGTTGTCCTAATAAATTGGGGTAATTTAACTAATAAAATTGAGGACGCGAATAGTTGCGCACCTTTCGATGAGAGGTGAGTTGGGATTCCACGAGAGTGCGATTCCACTTTAATTATGAAATAGTGCACCGATATTTATTATGCACGGTTAACACACTTGCTAAATATTTTCACAACTCGGCCTCTGACCCGTTTATTTTTCTTTCCTGCCTGTACATATATATTACTACAGGTGTCCTACCGCATGGATGCCGGATGACCTTCTATCTAGAGTCTTGGGAGCCGTGATAGGTGCGGACTATTGCGGGATGTATCTGGTAGTCGCCTCCTACTTTCAAAATTCTAGGTAGGATTCATATTGTATATCGGGTTTATACCCAAGGGATATTTATATACGTGTTTATATTTATTCCATTTCAGTTATTGTATTGGTTGTGACCCGACAGCTTATTCGAGTTTACTTCTTTCTAGTTATCTATTTCATGTTTATTTCAGCACATCTTTTATCTTAGTCCTTTCATGCATCTTTCTTTTTTTTAGTAGTGTTAGTTGGTTGTATGTTGCACATTTTATTTAAATTTTAACATCTCGCTTATATGATATCGGGTAGTTAGTCCTATATTACGTAGTACCGACTGTTGGTGTTGAGACTGGACCATCTGAAACTCCTGATTTAATGTAGTATAGGGCTAGCCACCCGTTATTATTTTAAGCGGGGTGTTACAATAACATACGTATATCCATCCCTCCGAGTATACCCTCGCTGGATGATTCCCTCTAAAGTGCTATCTCACTAGGTGTGCTTACATAACCTAGTTACCCAAGTTGGAATCGCTCACCAACCTGGCCCAAAGCATAAACGAAGTGGAGACGGTCATATTCCTTCCCTGAAAGTGAGATAATCCCCTCACCCATATACCGGATGCTATGACCTGGGGATATACTCACCCTACTCCTCAATCTAGGGGATTCACCCACATCGAGAAACTCCCTCGATAGCACTAGAGCATATAAATTAAATAAATATCTAATCACTGATATTAGATCGCACACACAATATATACACACATATATATATACAATCACTACACCTTATATATATATAAAATAAACCCCGGCTTCACCGTGTACTCACAACCCATAACACTAGCCTGTAATTTCCCGAGTCTCTTGCCCGACTCAACTTAATTAATTTTTCCACTTAATAATTTCCATCTACCCGAGTCTGTGGTCCGACTCTAAAGAATAATACTCTACACAATAATTTATATGAAATTCGCCCGAGTCTATGATTCGACTCTTATTTAATTAATTTACACATTTATTTAATTAACACCAATCCGAGTCTGTAGTGCGACCTTTATTTAATTCATTTACACATTAATTAGTTAACACAAATCCGAGTCTGTGGTACGACTCTAATATAATTAATTCACACCTCAATTAATATACTATTTTCCCGAGTCTATGGTCCGACTCTAATTAAATTAATTAACACACCTATTAATTTAATACCGATCTGAGTCTATCGTCCGACTCTAATTAAATTAATTAACACACCTATTAATTTAATACCGATCCGAGTCTGTGGTCCGACTCCCAGTTAATTAATTTACACATGAATTAATTCATACTAAACCGAGTCTGTGGTACGACTCTCATTTAATTAATTTACACATTAATTAATAAATACCCTTCCCGAGTCTACAATTCGATTCTAAATTAATTAATTACAACATCAATTAATTTAATACTTTTCTGAGTCTACCTTCCGACTCTACCTTCATTAATTAACACATCCATTAATTTAATAACTTGGTGTCACCCAACCATTATTTCCAGACTCGCTCACTTAGCCCAGACCTTAATATTTCCCGAGTCTATGTTCCGATTCCAAATTAATTTACTCTCTCAATAATTAATTTAATACGTTGGTGTCACTTAACCAATCATACCCGGACTCACTCTCTCGGTCCATTTTTACATCTCAGAATTTCACTTCCACATATTCGTCCACAATGCGTCACACATTCATCTCCATCAAATTTTCCAATTATATTTACCTATAATTTCCAACATACACGGACTCGCCCACTTGGTCCATAATTAAATTAAATATGTCTCACCCAAAATTCTCACTTTAAGTCTCAACTCTTAACTTAAATTGCACATTCCCAGTAACAATCTTTTGATCCCCTAGCTTTAACTTCGCTATAATTATTCACCAATTAAAATTTTACCCAAGACTAAAATAAAACAAGGCAAAGCATCAACTTCCCGACCTGCCAAGTTTTTTCCCATCGTCGATCGATCGATGGCCCCTGATCGATTGATCGATCGATCCTTTCGTGGAAGTTCTTCCTCCCCACTGAATTCCACCATTAACGAAAATTCAAGGTTTGTAAACCTTAATTTCAACCTCTAATCAAGTCATCCCACCACATAAACATATTGGACTTTGATCTTATACATCATATACACTTTCTAGTATATGAATTTCTCAACTTTTCTCACAATTTCCGAAATGGATTTTTCCATAAATCTCCATTAACTTTGTTCTAAAATTCCAAATTCCAGATTCAAATTCCACCATTTTATATTTCAGTTTCTCATTTAAATCAGATATCTATACTCAAAGATATACAACACAACTAATTCTTACTTTGAATCTCATTCAATAGTTCCATAACCAAAAACCCCATTTTGTACCCATTTATTCCCAAAATGGATTTTAGTTTACACATCACTAAAATATGAATTGGATATCACCATTTACACATTACAGCAAATTAACCACTTGCCTGGATTGTTCGTAGGGTCTGATTTCGTCAGTGTAGAGATTGGTTGATGAAGAACACCCCAATTTAATCCCTTAATTTGGCACCAAAAGACTCCCAATTGCTCTTGGTTTGCTTTCCCCCCATTTCCCTCTCAAGACCTAGGCTTAGAATTGTTAGCTTCCACTCAATAAGTCCTTCACTTAGGTTAAAAACTCTTAATCCCGTTTTTGGCCATCCGGGCCTAATTAAAATGGCCCAACTCACCCCGTGTGGGCCCAGCTATGCCCAAAAATACTCCGAGACCCAATTACTACCCCCGGTTACTCTTTTTTGACTATCTCAACCCATCCGGATGCAACCACGCACTCAGAATTACCATCCGAAATACTTTTCGATATTTCCAAATTTCAACCTCAAAATGCGACTCACGAGATTTTGAACCATTAAACTTAAAAGTTGTCAATTATAATTAATTCGGCTTATTCAAATAAATTATCCAACTCATGAATTTAAGTTTCTCCAATTTAAATATTTTTATAACTCCCAAAAATAATTAAATATTAAATCCTCAAAATTACGGTGTGTTACATACTCCCCCCCTTTCAAAGGAATTTCGTACTCGAAATTAAGATGAGCGTAATGTTCCAAGCTTCGCATATTACTCTCAAGTCATGTACCTCTAAGCTCGCTATATCTATCCCATCCGCTTCTAAGCATAATTACACAAGTATGCATTTAAATTAACTAGGGCGCCCATACTCCCTATACCCGTGCTTAACCGCACGAAATTTGCCTTAATTAACCCGGGTGTCAATACACCCTATCCCCACGCTTTACCGCACGAAAGTTACCCGACTATGCTAGTCGTAACCAGTAATATAACTTCGAACCCGTAGTCATATCACACACACACACACACACACACATATATATATATATATATATATATATATATCTACTACCCGGGTACCCAACCCATGTACTAAAGTCCAAACATCTCCCCACAAAATATTTGTCTCTCAACACAAAAGTATATACGCTTACTCTCATGTTACCAAAGATGACATAAAGTACCGCGCCCTTACCATCACTAGTCCTTGCGCAAAAATAAACCCCGAGCTATCTCTCTTTGCTCGAACATAAATATAACCACCCTGATTCACTTTAGTAAACACCCCTACTTACCGGGATAAAATGTGAGAACCCAAGACCTCACTATGTGCCTATCGTACCACGCAATACAACATATGTATAGGCTATATGCCCTCTCAGGTGATACCTAGTACCAAACATATCCTGGTGTCGTGAACACCAAAACTTAACACCACTATCCACAATAGCATCGCTATCTAGCCGATATTTAAAAAATATTATCAACCCTACTCCATAATTCTCGAAAGTAGTAACTCCTCGTATAATTAAAACCTTCACTCAGTGTACACCTCCACTCTCCCGTGAAGAACACCAAAGAAACTCCGCTACCCTATGAAAAGTTTATCCACATACTATGGCTGCTACAACCAACGTACCCACTAAGTTCGACTCACTTGCGAACTCTAGTGAAAAATAAGTCTTATATTATGACATCCTCTTTGTCACTCAAAAATATACCCCACGCCCATAGGGATAAAATAATTACCTCCATACTCCAGCTGCAACGGCTGATCCTTAGGTTTCGGAGCATCTTCTCCCTGCCCAAATGCAACCATGACTTGCTTTAGTGGCTGTACATCCAGGACCTCGTCCTGTAGTTGACCCCTGCCTCACTTAGGAAAATCTCTCTTCATGTGTCTCGCTTCCCCCACAAACGAAACACCTTCTAATACGTTCACCCTGCCACTGGTCCCTTCCATGACGACCTTGTTGGAATTCCTGGCCATCCTATCGATAGCCTCCAGTTCTAAATCGTTTGGTATGATTTCCCTTACAGAAATCCTACCCCTGAGCTCCCCCAGTCCGCTGCTGGGATACCCCACTGGTATTGTTCCCTCGTGCCTTATCCGATTGGCTGGTTTTCACTCCCCTCTTGCTTCCTTTCACGTGGAAATGATCTTCCTGACAGTGCAGGAGTGTTGCGTTAGCGACATCAGTATAAGCTACTAATGCATAATTACTAATTTAATGTTGTCTAATTCTCCAGACTAACCCATACATAAACCTTGCTTTCTTTCTCTCTTCATCGCTTACCTCATCCGGTACCAACTTTGCCAATCGAGTAAATTCTTCCTCGTAATCAACCACTGAACGGTCTCCCTAAGTCACCTCTCTAAATTTTCTCCTCATTTTGGTCTCAACCGCTGGAGGAAAATACTTGCGATCAAACCACACCCAAAACTCTGCAATAGCTAGCGTATCCCTTTCCTCAACTGTGGTGATTGACTCCCGCCACTGTAGCGCTGTTCCCACTAAACTGAAAGTGGCTAGCATTTGCTTCCGCACCTAATCACAATCTCCCATGCGTAGGTGACACTGGATATCTCTCTTCCTTAACACGCTAGCACTACACCTGATTCCCCTCACAACTCTGGTGGATGCCCACTCTTGAAAAATCTCTCGTACTTGCTGCCACCCCGATGACCCCACGTGAGTCTAAACATCTGGCGCCACTAACACTTGTGGCTGATCGCGTGAAAAGTACCCTACCCTTGCGACCACCGTCATTTCAACTGCGTGTGCCACTAGTTCAGTAACCTGTGCTGCCAAAATCATCTCTGGCCATTGCTGCGGTAACTCTTGCTCCTGACGAGCCTCCCTAGTCTCATATCCCCCTACTGCCCTAGCTGATATCTCTCTCCTGGGTGGCATCTGGAATGAGAATGGAATCGTATGAGTTCACTCTCAAATATAAATTTAGCAGAAGAACGTAATTGTGCATACATATTGAGAATACAATAATACAATGATAGGGCTCTATATCAAAGATTGCTAAGCTGAAATGTGAAAAGCCACACAGATCCTAAGGACACTAGAACCTGATGCTCTGATACCATCTGTGACACCCCACCTAATAAAATACCAGGTGATCAGTCCTATACCAAATTAAAATAGGAATCCCATTTGGTTCATCCTCAGCATCACTGTCGAAAACTGTTTTAAACCTACTAACCACCTAGTATTCCAAAAGCTGGTGCCAATTTTAACTTTTTAATTAAATAAAACAGTACATGCGGAAATAAATATGAACCATTCACACAACTGCATAATTAATTAAACAATTTCCCTAATAAACCATCGGCCACCAAAGTGAAATCCAATATAAACATCCAACACCTGAATAAATACATCTGAAAACTGCACTGAGAAGTCTGGGCGACAAGACCAAAATAAACGATGCATCTAATCTGAACTTCTGCTAGCATCCACATATGCCGCAGCTCCGCATCCCTGGAATAGAATATCAATCCTGGCGTCCCTATGGCTGGACACCTAAAAGGTTTTGAAAATAGTTTTATAGCAAGGGTTAGAACCCAAAACATTTAGAAAATATTTAGCAAGTGAATTAACTGCAGTAATTTAATATGCATGAATGCGCTTCATATTTAAGTTAGTGTCGCACTCCCTTGTGGACATTATCACCCCACCACTATTGTGCACACTTAACGGTTACCTTAGCCCCCACCTAGTTGTACTACCCTGTCCAACTAGTCCCGGTATAACCTCCCCTTGCCATACTACTCTAACCCGAGTATAATGATTTTTCAATCATAAGTTATCTCACAATTAACTTAATTAATTCCTTCTTAAATAGTAGCATATAGCCGTGTCACAAGTTATATAAAGTAAATACATCACACACTGTATTATTACCCGCATATAATATTGAATACCATTATATACGTACCTTTACTAAAACATCAACACATATAACATACGTATATCCATCCTTCCGAGTAAACCCTCGCCGGATGATTCCCTCTAAAGTACTATCTCACTAGGTGTGCTCACATAACCTAGTTACCCAAGTTGGAATCGCTCACCAACCTGGACCAAAACATAAACGAAGTGGAGACGGTCATATTCCTTCCCTGAAAGTGAGATAATCCCCTTACTCATATACCGGACTCTATGACCTGGGGATATACTCACCCTACTCCTTAAGCTAGGGGATTCACCCACATCGCACAACCTCCCTCGATAGCACTAGAGTATATAAATTAAATAAATATCTAATCACTGATATTAGATCGTACACACAATATGCACACGTATATATACTATCACTACACCGTATATATATATATATATAAAATAAACTCTGGCTTCACCGTGTACTCACAACCCGTAACACTAGCCTGTAATTTCCCGAGTCCCTTGCCCAACTCAACTTAATTAATTTTCTCACTTAATAATTTCCATCTTCCCGAGTCTGTGGTCCGACTCTAAATAATAATATTCTACACAATAATTTATATGAAATCTGCCCGAGTCTATGATTCGACTCTTATTTAATTAATTTACACATTTATTTAATTAACACTAATCCGGGTCTGTAGTCCGACCCTCATTTAATTCATTTACACATTAATTAATTAACACAAATCGGAGTCTGTGGTCCGACTCTAATATAATTAATTCACACCTCAATTAATATACTATTTTCCCCGAGTCTATGGTCCGACTCTAATTAAATTAATTAACACACCTATTAATTTAATGCCGATCCGAGTCTGTCGTCCGACTCTAATTAAATTAATTAATACACCTATTAATTTAATATCGATCCGAGTCTGTGGTCCGACCCCCAGTTAATTAATTTACACATTAATTAATTCATACTAAACCGAGTCTGTGGTACGACTCTCATTTAATTAATTTACACATTAATTAATAAATACCCTTCCCGAGTCTATAATTCGACTATAAATTAATTAATTACAACATCAATTAATTTAATACTTTTCCGAGTCTACCTTCCGACTCTTCCTTCATTAATTAACACATTCATTAATTTAATAACTTGGTGTCACCGAACCATTATTTTCGGACTCGCTCACTTGGCCCATACCTTAATATTTCCCGAGTCTATGTTTCGACTCCAAATTAATTTACTCTCTCAATAATTAATTTAATACTTTGGTGTCACTTAACCAATCATACCCGGACTCACTCTCTCGGTCCATTTTTACATCTCAGAATTTCACTTCCACATATTCGCCCACAATGCGTCACACATTTATCTCCATCAAATTTCCCAATTATATTTACCTATAATTTCCAACATACCCGGACTCACCCACTTGGTCCATAATTAAATTAAATATGTTTCACCCAAAATTCTCACTTTAAGTCTCAACTCTTAACCTAAATTTCACATTCCCAATAACTATCTTTTGAGGCCCTAGCTAATAACTTCTCTATAATTTTTCACCAATTAAAATTTTACCCAAGATTAAAAGAAAACAAGGCAAAGCATCAACTTCCCGACCTACCAACTTTTTTTCCATCGTCGATCGATCGATGGCCCCCGATCGATCGATCGATCCTTTCGTGGCAGTTCTTGTTCCCCACTGAATTCCACCATTAACGAAAATTCAAGGTTTGTAAACCTTAATTTCAACCTCTAATGAAGTCATCCCACCACATAAACATATTGGACTTTGATCTTATATATCATGTACACTTTCTAGTATATGAATTTCTCAACTTATCTCACAATTTCCGAAATGGGTTTTTCCATAAATCTCCATTAACTTTGTTCTACAATTCCAAATTTCAGATTCAAATTCCACCATTTTATATTCCGGTTTCTCATTTAAATCAGATATCTATACTCAGAGATATACAACACAACTAATTCTTACTTTGAATATCATTCAATAGTTCCATGAACAATAGTTTTTACCATGATTACATGGAGTAGTTGGATTTTGTGTTGATATAATTGATTCTATTGTTATATGCCTCTATTCACATGCACGTGCTCTTTTGAAAGTTAACTTCACATGTTATATTTGAGCTTTCTGAGGTGTTCTCCTATCAATTTTGTCATCTAAATAGTTGTGACCTAGGAGGACTAGTGCATGTCAAAATCCGTTGCACGTGAGATTTGTGAGAAATAAAAATATTATATATATAAATGTGCACGGGCAAGGGCTCCGAAAGGATTTATTATCCTTTGCGAATAGTAAACCACCGTTTGTTTGGACCTAAAATAAATACGTGGTCCAAAGGCTTAAAAGACAATATGGCATTAAAAAGAAAAATAATTGCCAAGGCCTATGTTTAGTTGATTTATTCATTCAAAAGAATGATATATATACTTATTGAGGGAGTTTGGATGATATATCAACGGTTTGCACAATGTCCTGTGACAACCCGCAATCCGAAATAAAGGGTGGCCAACCCTATACCCCGATGAAACAGGAAACATAGATAAATATCACTCTCAGCATCACAGTAAACATATAGAGTATCGGGAATAACCACACAATATTCCAGAAAACGGGTTATCAAAAATTTTAGTTTTGAAATTTAAAGGAAACATTTTCAAATAACCCATAATAGAAAAGAGGGTGGAAACTCCCACAAGCATATTTATATACCAGCAAAATAAGAAAAGGACCGAATGAAACATCGATCAATAAAATTTACGTAATACACAATAGGTCACATGTGTCACATAATACATCCATTACACAATTACAACGGTTTGGGCCACACGCCCGAATAAAGACTGATCATAACTAGATAACAAAAATGGAGGCGTCTACACAAATATCCCGTGATACCCACAAAATATCACGGCTCCTCAAAAGACAAAGGGATGGGAAGGTCATTACGGGCGCCCTTGCGGCGGAACATCTGGACGAACAAAGAATATACATGCATAACCAGAAAATGAAGAACCGATTAGAGGCCGGTTTAAGATTATCTCAAGATAAATGACAGGTATGACAATAATGTACAAGTAAGTATGGATGATATTCTATCATGAAAACATCATATGAAAAACTAAGACAGACAAATGATTATAAAAATGAAATCCAATTATATAAGAATTTAAAAGTACTTATAAGTCTTTTTCATCTTTCATCATTTCGATTCCATCTTCTTTCCATTCCTTATCAGGAATGCATTTACTACCATGTGCTCTTTATGGCACTTATCTCAATAGTATGCTCTTTATGGCATTAATGTTCCATCGAGTCCAACTCGATAATAAAATAGTTATAAATATAAATATAATGATTCTAAGACCGCCCGTCCGGGTTTCCCCACTGTGCGCGTCCCTAAATAACCATCATCTTCCAGGGCCTAACATAAGACAACCTGGGATCCTATCACAAACGTCGGGAAGCGGCCATATGCCTGCGGGGTAGTCAAGACCACACCCAGAATATCCTACCCATCGCAGAAAAATATAAAACAATCACTCATATGGCCTAGGACTATATCCACCCTGCATTCACTAGCCAGGGGGCTTCACCTCACGCACGGACTTCCCTTAAGATGGTATTTAGAGAGGTGTGTAACATCCATTTTATTTATATCCATTACATGATTTTAGTAAATTATCATTTACTTTATCCATTTATCCTTATATCAACAACATTAAGATTATCCGGAACTGAACGTATTTCGTATCGTCAAAACCTCCTCGATAAGGAATCAGACTCCCAAGTTATTTTCCAAAGCCTCCTTTTAGGAATTATGATAGACCATCAAGTCAAACCTAGCTCGGGTTAACTCCTAAAGTCTCCAAATTTGACCTTAAGATCCCCTAGGTGTTTATACAACTATGCGAAAGAAGTAATGCCTAATCATTACTTTAAATTTCCCTTAAAAGAACACTAGATGAACCCTTTCGAGTCTAGGGAGTCGACCCAACTCAACTAATACTCTAAAATCCTATATTTACTTCATTTAAGAAGGCCCCTACTCACTAATCCTAAAGAAAAGGATTTAAAATTTAAAAAGAAAAATTTGAAAAAGTGCAGGGTTTCCAAATCGATTCGGGGCCTAACCGAATCGATTCGGTCAGGAGATATGGGATTCTGCATTTTCCGAATCGATTCGCCCATAAGGCCGGATCGATTCGCCCAGGAAAACTGGGTTTCTGCATAGATGCTGAATCGATTCGGACAAGGCCGAATCGGTTCGGTTCACAAGACCTGAGCACTGGACCTAAGCGAATCGATTCGCCCAGAGGGCCGAATCGATTCGGGCCTGCGATTTTGCCAAGAATGGCTATGGAGTCTTGGACTCCAACCTCTATCCCAACTCAAATCTCCTCAAACCAAACTCATTTTTCATCATCAATAGATCATCTATACTACTAATGACCACCTTAAACATCATTTATCATCCCAATCATATTTGAATGGATCAAAACCCACAAGTACATAAAGAAAACCCTAATGTAATTAAACTAGGGTTAATATATCATTATCATACAAATCATCTATCTTAAACCTTAAATAGCAAGTAGAAACTTGCCTTGATTCTGAAATTGCAGATTTCCTTTGGTGTAGGAGCAAGAATCCCACTCAAATCTTCAATCTCTCTTATCTTTCTCTCTCCAGTTCTCTCTAGGTTTAGAAGTGAAATTAGGGAAATTAGAAGACTTAGTAAGTCTAAGTCGTGGCTTAAGACAAAAGTCCCACTTAATTAACCAATAGTGCGATAAACTAATACGCAAGTGCATATTTAAGACATAATCAGTCAAAAATGCCCAAAACCTCAAAATACAATATGGTACCTTATTTGACTATCTCACACGTTCCGGATTCAACTACAACCTCCAAATTATTATTTGGACATTTTATAATTCAATTTAAGTTCCGGTCTCTTTATTAAGCCAAATATCATATTAGATTCATATGATGTAATAAAACATAGTATGGCAATATTCACCCACAGTTACTAGGAATGTGCAAACTCATAGTGAATATTAACTTTTCTCCATTAAATTAATACTCAATACATAATCCCACATTTATATCTAATTACCATACCTAGTAATTAATATAAAATAGGTTCTCATAAGCGAGGGTTATTACATACTCCCCCCCTTATGAGGGAATTTTGTCCCCAAAATTCAAGCGTACCTTATGAGAAGAGATGTGGATACTTTTCCCGCATGTCATTCTCACGCTCCCACGTTGATTCTTTAGCATTATGGTGACTCCATTGGAACCGCACCAAGGGAAAAACATGAGATCTCAATCTACGCTCCCCATACTCCAATATTGCAACCGGTTGCTCTTCATATGAAACATCGGGTTGCAAATCAATATCTTTGAAAGGAATGTGCCATAGCGCACCTTCACACCTCCTATATTTCTTTAGGGAGGAAACATGGAACACATCATGAATTTGTTGTAATGGTTCTGGTAAAGCGAGTTGATATGCCACAGAACCCACCTTAGCAATAACTGGAAATGGTCCAACAAAGCGCGGCGCAAGTTTCCCCTTTTTACCGAAACGCTTTATCCCTCTCATGGGAGACACTCTAACCAAAACTTGGTCTCCAACCTCCAATTCCATATGTCTCCGACCCGCATCGGCATAGCTCTTTTGACGATCTTGGGCTATCCGAATGCGATTTCGAATCAACTCAATCTTTGAGGAAGTATCTTGGATCATTTCAGGCCCAAGAAATTTATTATCACCCACCTCCAACCAACAAGCGGGTGATCTACACGGCCTTCCATACAAAGCCTCGTAAGGTGCCATTCCAATTGTGAATTGGTAAGAGTTATTATAGGCAAACTCAACCAATGGGAGATATTGTTCCCAACCACCCTTGAAGTCAAGCATACACATGCGAAGCATATCCTCCAACATTTGATTTACCCTTTCCGTTTGGCCGTCTGTTTGAGGATGGTATGACGTGCTTACCCTCAGTTCGGTCCCCATCGCTTCTTGGAAACTCCTCCAAAAGTGGGAAACGAAAATTTTGTCTCTATCGGAGACTATATTCAAAGGCACCCCATGGAGTCTCACCACCTCCTCGATGAACAAGCGAGCATACCGAGCGGTGTCATAATCTGTCCGAACGGGTAGACAGTGTGCCGACTTTGTCAACCGGTCGACTATTACCCAAATAGAATCACACCCTCTTTGTGATCTCGGCAAGCCCGTGATAAAATCCATCGATATACTTTCCCATTTCCACACTGGGATCTCCAGCGGTTGTAACAAACCTATCGGTTTCTGATGATCGATCTTGACCAATTGACAAGTAATGCATTGGGACACAAATTCCGAAATATCCCTCTTCATACCCGACCACCAGTACTGACGGCGCATATCCTGATACATTTTATCCCCACCAGGATGAACCGTAAACCTAGACCCATGAGATTCAGCCATCACTGCCCGCCTCAAATCTCCTTCCTCCGGAACGATGAGTCTTCCATGGAAGCGCAACCCACCCTCGGAACTAATCGAGTAGGACTCTGCTCCCTCGGACAGCAATCGGCGAATCAAGTCTTGACACTCCTTATCCTTTCCTTGAGCTTCTACCACCCTTGCCACAATGGTAGGAGTAATAGTCATTACCGACATGAATGCTCTCCCCATCGCATCCTCCTGACTGAGTTCCTTCCATTTAGCTTTCCAAACCTCAGCTAATTCTCCATTACGCTTCCTACTCAAGGCGTCCGCTACCACGTTGGCCTTACCCGGATGATAATGAATATCAAATTGATAATCTTTCACGAACTCTAACCATCGGCGCTGTCTCATATTAAAGTCCCTCTGTGAGAACAAATATTGCAGCGATTTGTGGTCCGTGAAAAGACTAAACTTCTCTCCCAAGAGATAATGCCTCCATATCTTTAAGGCAAAAACAACTGCGGCTAGTTCTAGGTCATGCACCGGATAATTTCTTTCATGGGGCTTCAACTTACGGGAAGCATAAGCGATATCCCGTCTCTCTTGCTGAAGTACACCTCCCAATCCCTGAAGAGATGGATCGGTGAAGACTAGATATTCCAATCCTGGTTTTGGCAAAGCAAGGACCGGAGCCGATGTCAGTCTATCCTTAAGTTCATCTAGTGCAGCTTGGAAAGAATCATCCCAAATAAAGTTCACCCCTTTCCGGGTTAAGTTAGTCAAAGGGCTAGCAATCTTGGAGAAACCCTTGATGAACCGACGGTAATAACCCGCCAATCCCAGAAAACTACGAACTTTTGTAGGTGTCGTGGGTTGACCCCACTCCCTCACTGCGATCACCTTACTAGGATCCACCGATATACCCTGGGACGACACCACATGACCTAGAAATTGCACTTTCTTCAACCAAAAGCCATGTTTCTCGAACTTGGCATACAGTTAATGGTCTCGCAGTCTCTGTAGGACTAACCTCAAATGCATAGCATGGTCAGACTCCGTTCGAGAGTAGACTAGAATGTCATCGATGAACACAATAAAAAACTGGTCAAGGAAATCCCGAAACACTCTGTTCATCAGATCCATAAACACAGCAGGAGCATTGGTTAGTCCAAAGGGCATGACCAAAAATTCATAGGATCCGTACTTCGTAAGAAAAGCAGTCTTGGACACGTCCTCCTCCCGTATCCTTAGTTGATGATACCCCGTCCTCAAATCGATTTTAGAGAAGTACATCGCTCCTCGAAGTTGATCAAACAAGTCATCGATGCGAGGTAAAGGGTATTTGTTCCGGATGGTGACTTTATTCAACTCCCTATAGTCCACACATAACCGGAGAGAACCGTCTCTTTTCTTAACGAACAACACTGGAGCACCCCATGGTGATGTACTACGCCTAATAAACCCCTGCTCCAACAACTTTTGAATTTGATCTCTCAACTCCCTCATCTCCACGGGAGCCATTCGAAAAGGGGCTTTAGTAATCGTTCGAGTTCCCGGCATTAAATTAATTACAAACTCTATTTCCCGACTTGGAGGTAATCCTGGTATCTCCCGAAAAACATTTTCAAAATCTCTAACAATTGGAAGAGAATTTAGGGGAATCAAAACATCCTTAGATGCATCCTCTACAATACAGTATAAACAAGCACTCGTACCCCCTTCCATGCAAGGCATAACAACCAGGAACATTTCTTGTCCCAAAACTGCAAAAACTATGCTTTTCCCATAACAATTTACTATCGCACAGTATTTCACTAGCCAATCCATACCCAATATTACATCGTACCTGACCATATCAAGGACGAGCAAGTCAGCTTCAAAACACAAGTTACCCAGATTAATCCCTACATTTTTACAAACAAAGAAAATTAAGGAACCATCGCCCATAGAAGATTCAACGCTAGTGAAGGTACTTTCAGTAGATTTGATCAATCCCGTGGTCTGGGCAAAACTTCTAGAAATAAAAGAGTGTGTAGCACCCGTATCAAATAGTACTCGACCCATATGCCCATGAATGAAAAACTTACCCTCGATCGCTGGCGGTGCCGGAGGAGCTGGAGGAAGCATAGCCTCCTGAATATGGTAAACCCGCCCATACTGCAACTGCCCCTGCTGAGGAGGAGCGATCTGATTAGGTGCCTGGGGCGGAAACTGTACATACGGCTGTTGTGGGGCCCTAGGAAGATGCCCTCCAACCAACTGAGGACACGCCCTTTTATAATGGCCCAACTCCCCACACTGAAAACATTTATTAGCCGCATTCTCCTGGTTCCTACCTTGATTGTTTCGAAATTGCCCCGCACCTCGGCCCTGCTGGCCCCTACCTCTATTTCCATCTCTACCTCCCTGTTGTTGCTGTTGACCACCTTGACCCGACCTGTTATTATTGTTTCCCCCAGCATTAAACCCACCGAAACGTTGACGCTTGGAGAAATCCCCTTGTTGAGGATCCCTCTCCCTCTGCTTGTTCCCCGAGGATTGGGACGAAGAAGATATTCCCCCTCCGCTCCCATTTCCTCCAGGTCTCACCACTTGCCCCATTGCTGCAGCCTTCTTATTGTTTTGCACAAATAATCTATGTTCTTGACAGTGAAGCAAAGCAGCATTCATCACATCCCCAAAGGTTACCAAAGATAGATTTCCAAGCAAATGTTGTTTTATTCGCCAGTTCAACCCTCCTACAAATTTGGAGATCCTCTTCGCTTCCGGATTCACTTCATCCGGTATAAAGCTTGCTAACCGGGTAAACTCCTCATCGTACTCGGCAATCGATCTCTCCCCTTGTACCAAATCTTGAAGTTTCCTCTGCATCTCCTTTTGAACTGCGGGAGGGAAATACTTTCCATCAAACACAGTCCAAAAATCGGTGATTGACATTGTATCCCTTTGTTCAAGCGTCGTCATTGACTCCCACCAGTGTAAGGCCGACCCGAAAAGCTTAAAAGTAACGAGGATTTGCTTTATCTCCTCACTACATTCCACCATCCTTGGATGGAGCTGCATATCCTTCTTCCACTGGTTTGCCTTAATAACGTCAGAACCTCCCTCAAATTCCGGGGGATGACCTTTTAGGAAAGATTCTCTTACCCGTTCCCACTGAGAAGGTCCCGAAGGAACTAGTACTTCCTGTCCTCTCGCTTGAACTTGTGGCATTTGTTGTGCTACTGCAGTCATCGCTGCATTAACAGCTTGGGCCACGATATTTGCCACATCAGCGGCACTAATATTCCCCGGTGGTGGCGGTGGAGGACCAACCTCATCCTCAATAACTCTATTACGTCTAGAGGGACATCCTCTCTTTGGCGGCATCTGAGATAGAGAAGAGATAGAGTTATAGTATATGTAAATCAATCTATCTAGCAGAAGATTGCATACATAAGCAACAAGAAAGTCCTAACATTAAGCTCTATATCAAAGAACGGTACGGTAGAACGTGACAAGTCTGCATAGATCCTAAAGACTCTAGAACCTGATGCTCTGATACCATCTGTGACAACACGCAATCCGAAATAAAGGGTGGCCAACCCTATACCCCGATGAAACAGGAAACATAGATAAATATCACTCTCAGCATCACAGTAAACATATAGAGTATCGGGAATAACAACACAATATTCCAGAAAACGGGTTATCAAAAAATTTAGTTTTGAAATTTAAAGGAAACATTTTCAAACAACCCATAATAGAAAAGAGGGTGGAAACTCCCACAAGCATATCTATACACCAGTAAAATAAGAAAAGGACCGAATGAAACATCGATCAATAAAATTTACGTAATACACAATAGGTCACATGTGTCACATAATACATCCATTACACAATTACAATGGTTTGGGCCACACGCCCGAATAAAGACTGATCATAACTAGATAACAAAAATGGAGGCGTCTACACAAATATCCCGTGATACCCGCAAAATGTCACGGCTCCTCAAAAGACAAAGGGATGGGAAGGTCATTACGGGCGCCCTTACGGTGGAACACCTGGACGAACAAAGAATATACATGCACAACCAGAAAATGAAGAACCGGTTAGAGGGCAGTTTAAGATTATCTCTAGATAAATGACAGGTATGACAATAATGTACAAGTAAGTATGGATGATATTCTAGCATGAAAACATCATATGAAAAACTAAGACAGACAAATGATTATAAAAATGAAATCCAATTATATAAGAATTTAAAAGTACTTATAAGGCTTTTTCATCTTTCATCATTTCGATTCCATCTTCTTTCCATTCCTTATCAGAAATGCATTTACTACCATGTGCTCTTTATGGCACTTATCTCAATAGTATGCTCTTTATGGCATTAATGTTCCATCGAGTCCAACTCGATAATAGAATAGTTATAAATATAAATATAACGATTCTAAGACCTCCCGTCCGGGTTTCCCCACTGTGCGCGTCCCTAAATAACCATCATCTTCCAGGGCCTAACATAAGACAACCTGGGATCCTATCGCAAATGTCGGGAAGCGTCCATATGCCTGCGGGGTAGTCAAGACCACTCCCAGAATCTCCTACCCATCACAGAAAAATATAAAACAATCGCTCATATGGCCTAGGACTATATCCACCCTGCATTCACTAGCCAGGGGGCTTCACCTCACGCACGGACTTCCCTTAAGATGGTATTTATAGAGGTGTGTAACATCCATTTTATTTATATCCATTACATGATTTTAGTAAATTATCATTTACTTTATCCATTTATCCTTATATCAACATCATTAAGATTATTCGGAACTGAACGTATTTCGTATCGTCAAAACCTCCTCGATAAGGAATCAGACTCCCAAGTTATTTTCCAAAGCCTCCTTTTAGGAATTATGATAGACCATCAAGTCAAACCTAGCTCGAGTTAACTCCTAAAGTCTCCAAATTTGACCTTAAGATCCCCTAGGTGTTTATACAACTATGCGAAAGAAGTAATGCCTAATCATTACTTTAAATTTCCCTTAAAAGAACCCTAGATGAACCCTTTCGAGTCTAGGGAGTCGACCCAAATCAACTAATACTCTAAAATCCTATATTTACTTCATTTAAGAAGGCCTCTACTCACTAATCCTAAAGAAAAGGATTTAAAATTTAAAAAGAAAAATTTGAAAAAGTGCAGGGTTTCCGAATCGATTCGGGGCCTAACCGAATCGATTCGGTCAGGAGATATGGGATTCTGCATTTGCCGAATCGATTCGCCCATAAGGCCGAATCGATTCGACCAGGAAAACTGGGTTTCTGCATAGATGCTGAATTGATTCGGACAAGGCCGAATCGGTTCGGTTCACAAGACCTGAGCACTGGACCTATGCGAATCGATTCGCCCAGAGGGCCGAATCGATTCGGGCCTGCGATTTTGCCAAGAATGGCTATGGAGTCTTGGACTCCAACCTCTATCCCAACTCAAATCTCCTCAAACCAAACTCATTTTTCATCACCAATAGATCATCTATACTACTAATGACCACCTTAAACATCATTTATCATCCCAATCATATTTGAATGGATCAAAACCCACAAGTACATAAAGAAAACCCTAATGTAATTAAACTAGGGTTAATATATCATTATCATACAAATCATCTATCTTAAACCTTAAATAGCAAGTAGAAACTTGCCTTGATTCTGAAATTGCAGATTTCCTTTGGTGTAGGAGCAAGAATCCCACTCAAATCTTCAATCTCTCTTATCTTTCTCTCTCCAATTCTCTCTAGGTTTAGAAGTGAAATTAGGGAAATTAGAAGACTTAGTAAGTCTAAGTCGTGGCTTAAGACAAAAGTCCCACTTAATTAACCAATAGTGCGATAAAATAATACGCAAGTGCATATTTAAGACATAATCAGTCAAAAATGCCCAAAACCTCAAAATACAATATGGTACATTATTTGACTATCTCACACGTTCCGGATTCAACTACAACCTCCAAATTATTATTTGGACATTTTATAATTCAATTTAAGTTCCGGTCTCTTTATTAAGCCAAATATCATATTAGATTCATATGATGTAATAAAACATAGTATGGCAATATTCACCCACAGTTACTAGGCATTTAATATTTTGATGTTGCCTATGCGTTTAATGTGTTTGCTTAAGTGTGCAGGAATTATATTCTAAGTGGAAACTTTCACCGGCAAAGATTTTGATCCTTTCGGTTGTTTGAATCAAGCATTGTATTTTTATTTTGGGTGGAACTTTTTATTAGTCTAGTAGAGATTGATGACCCTTTAGGATTTTTGTTGGTTTTTGTCCCAGAATAGACAAAGGTGGAGATTTGTAAGGACACAAATTTCAAATTGAGTCCTTTGTAGTTTTGGCTCAATTTCAGACAAAAACGTTTGAGTCATAGGATAGAGTTAATTGATCATCCTTCAAGCCTATGACGTGTTTGTTGAAGACGTAGAGGCCAAGAGTATAAAACTTCATTAAACTACCAAGCTTAATGTGCCTCGTTTCTACATCATCAACATGGTTCCATTGCTCCTAAGGTATGAATGCATTTTAATATATATATATATATATATATATATATATATATATATATATATATAGGAGCTTGGAACATTTTATATTGGGTGTACGTTTATTTAAAACTATTGTTTATTTTCAGAAAGATTTTAATAAAACATTAAAATCAAGTTTATAAAGTTTCTAGGCTAAAAATCGAATTTTTCAAACTTTCTGGAAGTTCGTTCGAACGAGACTGCCATTTGAACCACAATGTCGTTCGAACGAGTTTGCCAACGAGTTCCCAGACAGGCCACTGGAATGTCGTTCGAAGTGTCGTTCGAATGAACATGTTGTTCGAACGAGATTATCAATGAGATTTCTAACGAGTTCTCACTGGAACTTCGTTAGAAGCCTCGTTCGAACGAGACTTCGTTCGAACGAAAATGTCGTTGGAACGAGTTTTGGCGGGAACAGTTTTTTGGCAGTTTTGAGAAGTTTTTCCCACTTTTTCTACTACTTTACCCCACTAACTTTTGACAAAATATCTAAGTGCGGGAACCAAAGTTTTTAACTTAACTTTTTCATATCCTACAAACTCTAAGAGAGTGTTTGAGAGCGAAATTAAAAGTAGAAAAAGTTCAATGTTTAAAGTGTTTTAGTTTTCAAGAAAAATCCTTAAACACTTGAGTTACACCAAATTGTTGTTTTTTATCCAAGCTTTCATATATATATATATATATATATATATATATATATATATATATATATATATATATATATATATATATATATATATATATATATATATATATATATATATATATATATATATATATATATTTACATTGCTTGGAGTTTGGCACCGGTTATTATCTCTACTGTTTTGAAGAGACGTTTGTGTTTGCTTCTAAATCCCACCAAGAAGAAGAAATTTGCATTGATTTACCCACTTGGAGAAAGGCTCCTAGTTTGGGTGACGGTGACCATATAAAGTCCGATCGGTAGATTCTGAGACCATGGTTATTCTCTAGGCAGAGGTTGATACAAGAAGACGCGTCGGGGCTTGAGAGGGATCGAGTCGAGTGTTTTAAGTCATCTTGCTTGTATTTGTAAATTCCGCACTTAGTGGATTTGAGGCTAGAGCCGTCTGAGGTTTTTTCCTGTTGTGGGTTTTTCCTCGTACATCGCGGCGTAGTGGTTTCATTGTTTATTTTATCTTGTGCAAATTCACCTAGAATGCATGTTTAGGTAATTCAAGATAAAATTTTGTTTTAATCACTACATGTGTTAATTTGGTGTTAATTAAATATTGGGTAATGTGTAGTTAATTCAAGTCATTAATTTAATTTGTTAAAATTGGTTTAGCCTAATTTACTATAATGAATTAAATGTTTTGTTAGGCAAATTTCTAGGACTTGGGTTAATTAATTGAATTTAAGTGAAATTATCATATGCGTGTGTTCCATCATATTTCACTTTGTTTAATTTTAATTTGAAGCAAATTAAAATTTGTTGTTTAATTGAACCATCAACGCTTCCGCCTATACTTAAAAGGAAATACTCTTTTTGTGAAGTATAAAGGTTTTATTTTAAATTGGGGGGCCTATAGTTCCAACACTGTATTTTCATTTCCAAGACCGGAATCAGTATCCTCTTTGTATGAATGACTCACAAAATTTTATATTAATTATTGTTATACATATAAATAAGTGTAAATACAAATTACCTTCAACATGACCTCCCTTCACATTAAAACTTATTGCTTATCTAGTTTGCACAACTTCAATGATGAAATCTAATCTTACATGATTGGGAACGAACATTTAGTTAAGTTTGAAACTGTTCTAAAAATTTGAAACTCTTTTAAAATTTTTGAAACTGTTCTAAAAATTTGAAACTCTTTTAAAATTTTTGAAACTGTTATAAAAATTTGAAACTGTTCTATAAATTGAAACCGTTCCTAATTTGAAACTATTCTATTTTTTTTTCAAAATGTTACTATGAGATGGAGGAAATGTAATTAAATTTAGTTAAATTTGTATATTACTGGTCTAAATTCCCCCGGTGATAATGATTTCTCAAGGGTTAATTTGTAGATTGTTATATAGCTAGTAGTGGGTGAAGAATGGTATGTTGTCAAGCTCTGGTGGTTTCATTTGATTCCCATTTGCATGTGATGTGGTTGAGCACGACTGTAGACAATATTTTGCAACTGTCTTTTAAAAATATCATTGTTTGAGACGATAAAAAAAACAAATAACGTGAAGCATTGATGTGGTGGTTGTGTGTTGCAGATTGTATTCGTGGTACGTATGGTATACATATCCATAGATGAAGAAGTTGGGAGTGCAAGAAACAAAGAACATGAAGCATTTTCATTTTGGTTTGTTATTTAATATGACAAACCGGATTGATATTTATTCGAGTTATTTAGACAATATTGTAACTTGAATTACAATTTGTGATGTTTATTTTCGTGTTTAATATTTATATATAATTATCGAGATGACACAATTATATAGGTTATTTTCTTCTTTTTTTAGATATGCATTTAAAAGGTTTAGGTAAGTGGTACAAAAAATTATAATTATGTATCGAGTTGTACAAACTTTATCGTAAAGAGAAATTTACCAAAATCTATCATATTTTTCAAAAAATCGCTTTTAGAACAAAAAGACGTTTTACTACACGGTTTGGTTTTTATTTTTGGGCTAATGTACTAAAAGAAAAAACTAGTAATTTTGATTTGATGATTTAAAAATTGGTATGGTATTAATATGCTCCATTTACCGACCAAACCGAACAAAAACCAGCCTTAATAATAACAAGTTGTGTTAGTGTCCACGACATTTGAATAAGTGGATCGAGCAATATCAACAACATAGCCAAGAGTCTTGATGTATTTTAATGGGATAATGAGGTTATGGCCAAACTCCTTTCAGAATAATTAATGCTCCACTCATTAAGAATAACTCCATGTTAGATTTGTGTCATATCTGATATTGTTGGGCCCAAATAAAATCTACAATCTATTTAAAATTCGTCTAAAGTAGAAGACATATGTAAACTTTATTTCTTTAACATATTACATTTTTTTCAAAACAAATAATTTTGTCAAAAGCTTTTTATTTCGCAAACAACTCTCCATGATATGTAGTTTGCATCTCACTGTATCGCACACCACCATAATTAGTTTCTAAGACCCCTTGTTCATATGTTTGAAAATTAGAGCTGCCTTTGAAATTGATCTATGAATGAAGTCTTAGATGATTGGTTAATGGCTTGTTGTACTTCCTCAGTCTCAAATTAAGAATTCATTATTTAATTTTGTACCATTACAAATTAAGAATCAAATTTTTTTATTTGGACATCAAATGATCCAATTTTTTTGATACTAAACATATGTTGATCTTTACCTTTGATTGAATACAAAAAGTGAATATTGAATATTAATTTGAAACAAAATGAGTATATGTAATTATATATTCATATGACTAAAAGTATCCCATCTAATTGTAATTTTAAAATGCACATCTGGATCATCCTTTGTAAATGATCTAGCCCAAGCAAACTACTTTATGACTAAATATCATATATTTATTGGATTAAAAAGAGATGAACGACAGAGAGAACAAGTATTGATTGACATCATTTTAATGTGAACAAAACTACACGTTCTTAAACCTCGACACCGATACCTTCGGGATAATAGGTATTGATTGGCATCATTTTAATATGAGAATAAAACTACTCATTCTTAAATCTTGAGACTAATCCCTTCGAAAGTGGCTGATACAACATAGCACCTCTATGAAAATCTACTTAAATCAGAATTTGTCCATGTGGGAAATCGAACTTTTAACCAATGCGCAGGGTTGGCTCTGATGTTTTGGGTGCCTTAGGCGAACAATCAATTTGGGCCCTTTACATTAAAAAAAAATAAAATTAAAGAAAATTTGTTGTTCTCACATTTTTCGATGCAAAACTGTTAATTAAATCATCAAATTTGATTGTTGTTAACAAATCTTCTTCAATTGATAACATGGTTAATTCATTTAATGTTTGGCATAGTAGAGCGAAGGTAAGATTTTATTAATTTTAACTTTGAAAAACTTCTCTTGGTTGAGGCAATCGTAAAGGGTATTGTCCAAATTATTCCATAGGCAATCCAAACGTTTGGAAATATAAAATCCATTCTTTTAATATATTCTTACAATCAATTGATTTTTTTTTTTAGGTAAAAACGTCTTTAAAATTTTCAATTCACAAAACAATTGATTTCCATCAATATCATAACTATTGTCACGCGTTAAATAATTTTCAAGCTTAATACAATAACAATTTAAAATATCATCATATAAAGTTTATACCATATTCAAATCAAACAAAAACCCAAAAGCCTCCTCATATTTTGAAAATTTTCGAATCTAGTTCTAATTGACATAAGCACTTGATCGATTATATGTAAGAAGGAATTTTCTCTAAATGATTCCTCCGATGATTGTCTAATCCCATCACTAGAATTCTCATCAATTTTTTTTTTAAATATTATATTTTTCATGAAATACGGGTTCAATTTTCATATCTTTAGCAATATCTGTAGCTTCAATCTTTGTGGATTCAAATTCATTTTCACTTTCATTTTCAAAATAAGTGGACCCGCTAGTTTAATGAGCCCTCTAATTTTGATGTTTCTTCTTCAAATTATTTATTATCTTTTTATTTTTTCGTGACTGGAGGGATATTTTCTAGTAGACATTTTCACAGAACAACAAGTGTAATTTGCATCCACAAAGATTAATCACACAATCACAACAATATTGACAATATTAAAGAAAAATGCTAAAGAGGAACAATAAAATCTGATTGTAACCATTTTGACAGCAATCTCAAATTATAATTTATAAATGCCCAAATAATAAATTGGAATCTACAAAAAAAAACACAGAACACAAATATTAGTAACACAAACAAATTTATATAGTGGAAAAAATATAACAAAGGAAATGAATAATATATACTTAAACAAACAAGCTCCAACCAATCTCCAAACGAGACCTAACTTTCTGAAATTGAAGATATTGAAACCCTAGATTTTTAACCTTTATTTTATGATGAGGTTATTTCAAGAAGGGGGGGGGGGGTTATTTTTTTTTTTTTTTGGGGGGGGGGGGAGGGTGCTAGGGCAACTCGAAAATAAGTGTTTGAAGGGGGTAAGGGAGGGGGGATTGTTGTTTTCTTGGTTTTGTTCATAGTAGAGAGAGTAGCGTGAGAGAGAAGAGAAGAAGATAAAGAGAGAAGAAAGTGGGTGAGAAATGTGAGAGTTAGGGTTATAAATGAAAAAGTAAATGGATTGGGTTAGGTTGGGTTATGTTTATGGGTTTCGTGTGTGGATTTACTTTTTAATGTGCGGGTTGGATTATTATTTTGTTGGGTTTAGTGTGTGGATTTATTTTAAATGGACTAAAATTTATTTTTTAGTGGCGTTTTTTTAAGTGATAACTCTAATTTTTTTCCCAATTAATTTTCGGGGGGGGGGGGGGGGGGATGGATTTTCTTTTCACAACTAATTTTTTATTACTAATTTTATTTATAGCTATTTTTTTATAGCTATTTTTTTTGGAAGGGGCCCTAGGTGACAACTTGTTTTGCCTATAGGCAAAGCCGACCCTACCAATGCATCTAACTACACAATCACAAGTTCGCCCTTACAACTTGGGCTAACCTAGGATGGTCATTCTGTTTAAAGAAACCAAGTCCCCCCTAAAATATTTGCATGATATTAGTATAAAGAGTTACTTGGCGATATATTGTGATCTCAACACGTGAACATGAGCTTGAGCATATGTCATGGACATTGCATCACTCAAAATGCTCTTCTTAAATAGACATGTTTGCCACTCTTATAACGAAGATAGTGATGTTCAAATTTGACTCATTGAAGTTTAAAATGTTCACATTGTAATCAAAACTTCAACTTTTGTTAAAACTTTGAGTTAATTACACTTTTTTTTCTTCAACTTTTTCTCCATTTTCACATTATGTCCTTAACTTTCATTTTTTAGACTAACTTCCCTTAACTTATTAAAACGATCTAAGTTAGTTACTTTAAAATACCAAGCGTGTTAAGTTTTTGAACAGAAAATGGTCATGTACATGACACATGAGGGTAATTTTGAAAATAACATTTATTAAATCTGAAAATTAAAAAAATATATTTTGTAAAATTTTAAAATTACAGAAAAATATCTTTAAATTTTAGAAAATTATAGAATTAATAAAAATAAAATCACCAAGTAAAAACATTTTTAAAATTACAAAAAAATATGGAAAGTGTGGGAAATAATGAAAGACAGTTTAAAGATATGGAAAGGAGAGAAATTATTTTTTAAATATATTAATTTACAAAAAATATTTTGAAAAATGAAAATTATAAAGCAACATTTCTGAAATTAACGAAAAAAATTAGAAATCTAGAAAATATTGAAAAAATTAAAAAATGGAAATGATGGAAAACATTTAAAATTCTAGAAATTACTAAGGGATATTATAAAAATCTAAAAATATTGAAAAATAAAGGCGGATATGGGGGATGGCAGACTTGCGCTATAACCCAAATAAAAAAGAAACTCTAATTACATATATTCATCCAGGGAAAAAATTATGCATACCCACTAAATCTATACTCATAAAGCAAAAGGACCCGCTCAATTGTACAAAAAAATGACTCCACTACTCCCTCTCTCTTAAAAGTTAAAAGACTTAAAAAACACTCATAAAACTAACCCTACCTCACTCCCTCACCCATTCGTCCATTCTTATAGAAAAACCTCATGAATCACCTTTATTCAATTTGTCAAGAAGAAAAAATTGCTAAAGGCCCCCTAAGTGCGCTCGCGCGAGAGAGAGAGATAGAGAGTGTGTGTGTGTGTGAGTGTGTGTGTGTGTGTGAGAGAGAGAGATAAAGAGAGAGAGAGAGAGAGAGAGAGAGAGAGAGAGAGGTTAATGAACCAACTCTTTGCCTACTCTACATGACTTTCTTCAATTTCTAGATATTTTTTAATCTTTTCAATAATTGTATGGGGAAATTATTCAGATTTTTCGACCACAGTGGAAAGCCCGACACATGTTCGACAACTTAGATAAGGATGACAACTTGAAAATCAGAACAAGAGGAGGATCTAATCAGCTAGGATGTCGAACCTAGATATATGCGATCACATCACAGCTACATTTGGGAGTTCAGCGTCCTACACGACTCATCATTTTCCTATTCCTTATAAATATAACCCTCACCTCTAGAAAATGGCATGTAATTCTTATTATTGCGAACTAATTATTAAGAAGTGAGAGAAACCCCTGTGGACATAGACACATTGTCGAACCACGTATACCTATTCTTTTGTGATTTTGTTATATTCATTTACTGTTCAGCTCTATTTGGTTAGAATAATTTTAGTAGGATTTTAACACCTACCAGTTGTTATAATTTTAACTTGAAAATATTTTTTTTTAAACATTTTTATGGTATTGGTGATACTGATTTTATTAATATGATTGCAATGTTGTGGTGCATTATATCCTTTTGGGATATCAAATCAGATAACTTATTGTAGGTGAAAAGATCCTATGGTTTAAGATTCAGTACAAACCAAACAAGGAAATAAAAAAAATTCATATAAAAACAAAAGAACAAGATGTATGCGGTTCAACAATATGCCTACGTCCAGGGGTGGTTCTTATTCTCTTAATGACAAAGTTTTAATACTTATGATTACATTCCCCCTCTTCCTTGGGGACCGGGTTTACATTTATAGGAGGAACTCCTAGAGTTACTAGGACTTCGATCATTGTTGCATTTTTATCCACATGATGGAAAGAGGTAACTAGGTGACTGGACCACACACTTCTTTCCCACGTGTGGAAAATTATTTTTCGTCATAATTTCCCCCAAAACTCCGTTGTTGATCCAAGTCACGATGTTTTGTTCTGATTTTTAAAAGAACTCTTACTGCAGTCACAAATGTCCTTGGTTGCTTTGTTACACTATGGTCGAAGGACACGAAGGTAATTTTTCTTGGCAGTGAAGAGTCATTTTTCCCATTCAATTTTAAAGGTAAGTTGTTATTTTCCCCCACTGATTTGAGGGGCAGGCTAGTTATGTGAGCTGAATGGACACTTTATTTTCAAGTGGTCATCTAGGGAAAGACATGTCTAATGATGGGATTTGCATTGGGACTTTATCCAAAATATTAAATCGTTGTCTCCTGTCATTTGGACTTCATTTTCTAAAACTTTTCTAATTTCTTTCAAGAATACAGAACTGTGTGTGCCTTCTCATTATCTTTAAGTAATCTTCTTACTTTGTCTAAAAATTTCATTTGTGAAAGGTCTTTGTTTTATGTAAATCTTATTTTCCTTTAGTCTAGAGCCATTATAAAACATGATGTACATCATAAACGAGAACACTATTGTGGCTTTCAAGCAATGTTATATTCCCAACTGGGTAAATGTTAAAATGGATTTCTGTCCTATTGACTATTAAAACATTGATGGGGAACTTATACTATTAATATGATACAATTCTTAGACAAATCAGAAGATAACACATGAACTCGTTATCTATCATGTAATAATGAGTTAAACTCATGTAATAATAGAGTCATCTCAGATATTAGCAGGGTCAACCTAGGTGTTCTGGTCGGTCCTAGTAATTAAGATAATAAATTGGACTTTGTCACTTGATGAAGTTAACTATATCAAATAGATTTGTCACTATAGGCATGCGTTAAGCAGCATGATGATGTCAGTGAAGCACCCACATACTGTAAATAAACAAACATTCCCTCCCACATATGCCAACATCCGTATTTAAGGAGGCGGGAGTAAACAAGAAAAGGACAACTGATTGAGATTACAAACTCTCATGCTAATGAACTAATACTATTTACACCTTCACCTCTGGACATAGGCACCACCTTGGGCTAAACCACATAAATCTGTATTCATTATTTTTCTCTTATCTCCATCTATGACAAAGCCTAGATAAGTATTCCATTACTTTTCATCTCTTTATCAATTATCGTTTATACTTATATGCCCTGGCTACGATCAAATCAGAATACTAGTTTGAGGCGATAACATATTTTCTCTATCTATGGGAATGCAACAAGACATTTGTTACTTTCTACCATTATTAATTTTTTCTTAAACTTGAGGATACCCATTTTCTAGTAAACCAATGAACCTCATTCCAATTCATCTGAGTTTTGAAGGGTTAGGGTTATTTTTAATGAATTATTACGCAATTGTATGATAATTCATAAATTCGCCACTGGATTTATCTTTTCTCACTTTAAACCTCATTTACTATTTTTAACTAGCAATTATTTTACATTTCTTTAGGCATTATAACATTATGTTTATATGGAAATATTATGAACATGGTGAAAAACCTAGAAAGCAATCAAGCCGCTGAAGGACTTCCTCCCTCAACACTTCTGGGTATGGGTGATCTGGAATGGATCATAATGAGACTGGCAAAAGGTTAGGATGCTATGTAGGAGAGTGTAGAGCAACTGACAAAGTTTTTTTAATGGGAAAACAAGCCTGAATTAAACCCGATTACCCTAACAATTGGTGAGGACTCTGATAGATTATGAGAGATTTCACATCCACCCCATATAAGGACATGATGCGAGCTAGAATATTAATAGAGCAATAAAAAATCCTAGGATATTGGATTTGGACTCACGAGGAAAAGATAGAAGATCAAAGTACTCTAAATGAAGCTGAGATGACTGATCCTATCATCCAAGTGCGACCTCCAACATCAGATCATAGGGATATGGTGAAGAAAATACCTATTCCTTAGAATGTCGAAGTGTTTTGGGAAGACTGAGCATGAATTCCTCATTTGATCGGTTGGGCCCAAAAATAGCAAGGACACGCGAATACAAAGAGCTTAGAGAATACAAAGAGGATCCAAGGAGGTCTGAGATGAGAAGGTTCAGTTCTCATACTAGTCAAGGCTAAGCGTGCGAGGGTAGACAATGTTTGAGCATACATCCCAAGAATAGAGCTTAGTCAAGAGATAAGGCTGACTGGAGAAGATTGTCCCAGTAAAGGCTAAGAGAAAAGGGCAACCCTGGAAAGGTTCTATTCAATGCTTGGAAGACTGACTGGGAGAAATCATCAAAATAAAGAACCCTTCATAGAGAGGCTTCGTTTGAGGATTACTATTCATAGATTTAGTAGTTGGTTACCTACCCCCCGCTAGATTCAAGTCATTGGTTATCACTCCCAAGTATGATGGGAAATAAGATCTAATGGTTAATGTGGAAAAATACCAGGTGGCTTCATATATTTATTCTATCTCGAATGAGATGCGTTGTAGGGATTTCTCTAGGTCAGCTCAAGTTTGGCATAACGGCTTTCCAAGAGCGAAGATCTCAACTTCGTAGTAGTTAGCTGACCTCTTTGTTCATAATTTTTATTTTGGTATAAAGCTAAGGAAAAAAAATTCTCACCTTCTAAGCATCCATCAAAATATGGGTGAAACGATAAGGGATTTCATCATGCGATTCAACACAGAGAAACTTAAAGTGATTGATTATGATGAAAAATATCTATCCCCGCTATCATGAGTGATCTATTGCCTGGAAAATTATACTGGGCACTAGATAAAGAGACATTGAGCATGATGTTTGAGATATTTACTAAGGAAGGAAAAATTATAAGCATCTAAGAGGCTATGATAACAAAGGAATCCAACCATTTCAGATTTAAGGCTAATAAGATCTCTACTAACAAGGAAAAGCCTCAGAAAAAGAAAGTTAAGAAACTTAGTAGACTCGATGAATAAACCTCACTCACCGTAGGCATACACCATATCCTCAGTGATATCTAGGGAAGTAGAGAACTAAAATGTCTTGGGTAATTAATGGTCGTACCATGCAGGAGAGATAAGGATAAGTAGTGCGAGTTTCAAAAAGATCGCGACCACAATACAAATAATTTCTTTGTTGTGAAAAATGAGATAAAAGCTTTGGTCAGACATTATATGGACAAAGGTGGTTGTCCAGATATGAAGGACGGGCATAAATCTAGGCAAGGATTTAAACTCCCTTTGCAAAAATATGGGCGAGAAGAAATGTGGAGGATACGGGGACCCAGATGATGAATGAGATCCGAATTCTCCCTAAAGCCCGAAGATCAAATAATTAACGTAACCATAATTTCTTTCGATTGTCAATTTACAGTTGGAGGTGATTCCGGTGGGAGATATGGTCCTTTTAAAAGGAAAGCCTACCTCAATGAGGTGAAAGCCTGTGCTCATATCATAGAGATCAATTTGTCCATTACTGGGGAGACTCGTCCTCGAAAGGTAACCAAAGATCGTCTCACTATTAGGTTTTTAAAAGACGATTTGTAAGGAGTTATATATCCCCATTATGACCCTATAGTCATCACCATTATGGAGCATGAGATCATAGTACCAAGAATTCTAGTTGATAATGGTAGCTCTCCATATGTACTATTCCACAATTTTTTTATGAAGTTGAAATTGGAAAACTAAACACTATAGGCATACCACATAACTCTTATCGATTTTTTAGGGGAGAAGGTGTACCTCTTAGGAATGATCTAACTATAGGTAATCATTAGCACATGGAATACCTACCAAACGTAAACAATTCATTTTTTTATCCTTGATGAATACATCCACTCAACCTACAACGTCATATTTGGCAGGGACTGAAAGATTTGAGGTCATACCTTCTACTTTTCACTAATGCCTAAAGTTGGGGTGGGTGAGGTGAAAGGAAATAAACTGGAAGCTCATGAATTATATTAAATGTCGACTGAGCAAGAGTAAGATAAGGAAATGATCGACACTTATAAAATTGAGACGGATCCTTGAGAAGAAATTGGTCACAAATGATGTTATTGAGCAAAATAAACCTTTGATTATAAACGAAGAAAATCCTAAAAGGATAACAAAGATCAGTTCGTCACTAGACCCAACCTTTAAGAAAGAGTTTGCACACTATTTGAGACAAAGAAAGTGTGTATTTTCCTAGAGTCACGAGGAGACGTCAGGTATAGATTAAGCCATTCTTTGCCACGAGAATAGTATCGTAAATATGTGAAGCCCGTCAAATAGAAGTAATGAGTGTTTAGTCGAGAGAGGAATTTATCCATAAAGGAAGAGGTTAGTAGATTAGTAAAGGTAGACTTCATTAAGGATGTCAAGTACCCAAAGTGGCTATCGAACATGCTCATGGTAATGAAGAAGAATGACAAGTTGTGCATGTGCATCGACTTTGCGGTCCTCAATAAAGCTTGTCCTAAGGATCATTATCCTTTACTCATAATCGATTAGCTAGGTGACTCCACTGTTGGGAATGATTTACTCAACCTCATGGATGCTTATTCAGGGTATAATCAGAGCAAGATGAAGCTAGAAGATAGGGATATGACCTCATTCATTACTAGTCGAGGTACATGCTTTTATAACGTGATGCCTTTTAGACTAAAAAATCCTATAGCTACTTATCAAAGGCTATTGAACAAAGTCTTTGAAGAATAGATTCCTAAATATTATAGAGATATATGTGAATGACATGGTGACAGAGAGTAATAATGAAGACGACAACATCAACGATCTCGGTAAGAATTTTGACCAACCGAAGAAGTATTAGATGAAGCTAAATCCAAGGAAGTGTGTCTCTAGAGTTAAGGAAAGTTCCTCTGCTTCATAGTCAATTAGAGGAAAATAGAGTCCAACCTGACAAGAACAAAGCATTGATTAACATCCAGACTCCTACGAGTAAAGGATAAATCCAAATATTCACAGGATGAGTATCCTCGTTGAACCGATTTATGTCAAGAGTCATAGACAAAAAATTTCCATTCTTCAACGTACTCAGAAAAACTTTTAATTGGACTGAAGAATGTGATAATGATTTCCTGGAACTAAAGATGTACTTAGGGTAAGATCCGCTACTGTAAATGACACTTCTAGGTAAACTTCTTTACTAATATTTAGCAGTATTATAATCTCTAATTAGCTTGACATTGGTTTGATAGGAAGATGGGATCAAAAGCATGTATACTTCACTAGTAAGGTCTACCATGGAGCTGAAATCTGGTATTCTAGGATGCAGAAGTTAGCGTTGGCATTTATTAAAGATTATATAAGAATGAAACCTTACTTTTAAGATCATAGAATCGTTGTATATACACGACATCCTCTAAGAAAATTCGTTCACAAGCCTAAAAAATTTGACAGACTGATGGCTCGGGTTATAGAACTAGGAGAGTATGACAACAAATATGAGTCTAAAATAGTAATTAAGGATCATGCCGTAGATTAGTGGTAAAAATATTCAAGAAGACTTCTACGAAAGATATATCAACAATCAAAGTAGTCGAACAAATTTTTACGAAAGATTGCTTAGAACTAAAACCAATTGTAAAATCATCTGATAAGATCAAAGACAGTCCAGAGTCATGAGCTCGATAAGCTATAAGAAATCGTGAGGCCCAGCTAATGAAAAAGTTATTCAAGAACTGATGTTTAATCGAAGGAAATTTTAAAACAAAGCCTCCATTGTGGCATTTATTTATAGATGAGTCATCATATGATAATAATAGTGGAAAATGTTTAGTCATAAATACGCATGACGACGTAGACATCAAATATGACCTCAGACTGAACTTTAAGGTCTTCAACAACGAGGAAGAATCTGTAATACCCATAACAAGATTGGGATTGGCATCATCACTGGGAGCCGACCAGTTTTTTTTTGCATAATGATTATTAACTAGTCGTAAATCAAATCCTTAGAGTTTACGAGCCTAGAGAATAATCGATGGTGAAATACCTGGACAAACTAAAATCATTACTATTGAGGTTATCGGTTATATAGATTGTGAGAATACCCACGAATGAAAGTGATTGAGCAGACGCGCTTGCTCGGTTGGCATCATCAAGAATATTCAAGCTCATGAGAACAGTCCTATTACTAAAGACGAGGAAGATTTAAATACATGGTTCTAACCGTCAATTATTTCACCAAATGGGTAGAATCCGAACCATTCATAGAAATGATATAAAATAAAGTCTTCCACTTTATTTGCAAGAAAATAATCTGAATATATGACATTCCCTACGTTTTCATCACTAATTATAACACGCAATTTGACAATGATAAAGTTGAAGACAATTTATACGACTAGGGATCATGAAATTACACTTTGCATGAACTCACCCTTAGTACAACGGGGAAATAAAAATAGAACCACATTTGATAAAATGAAAAGAAGATTGGATGAATCCAATGAAAAGTGGATCAACAAATTGAAAAATATACTTTGGGAATACATAATAACACTGAGAACTACGATGGAAGAAACTCCCTTCATGTTAGTATTTGGGATAGAGGCGGTAGTACCTACTAAGGCCGGCTTACCCATTCGCATGGTACTAAACTCAAACTCTCCCAAGGGAGACCTAATGAGAAGACTTGATCTGAACTTTGTTGAAGAACTCAAGGAACATGCAAAACTTCGAGTAATAGCCTATTAATAGAAAATAGCTCATTTTATAATAAAAGGGTAAAGTCGAGAATTTTAAAGGAAAGAGATTACGTGATGTAAAAGGTCATCAGAAAAGGGAATAAGATTGAACCGAATTGGAATGGCCTGCACATAATATCTGTTATCGTGCGACTGAAGCTTACAGAATCGAGACCTTGAAAAGAGCAAAGTTTAAAAACCCATGGAATGCAGAACATCTAAGGAAATACTATCAATAGTGTTTACAAGCCTAGAAGAACATAAAATCAATCATGTTAATAAATTTTTCATCCATTTTGTCATCAATTTCCAATAACCAATGAGAATTCGAGACTTCTAAGGACAAATTTTACATAGTCATGTTTACATTAGAGTATGCCATATACCACTACAACTGTCGAAGAAAATCTCAAGCCTAATTATGCATCAAGACGGATCCGAATATCAACATTCTTCAACAATCAAGCCTCTGCGAGATAGATTTTGGTAATGTTGCATTTAAGTCCCTTAATGTTTCATTCAAAGTGTTGGGATAATTTTTCTAAAATGTTTTTAAACATCAGAGGCATCATTTTTCGTCAAAATAAGTTTTTCTAAGTCCTGAGGCGGAGCTTTTATAAAAATGATTTTTCGTTGATGTCTTTCCAACGACATGTCAATGTCATTTAAATGACATGACAAACTGGTTTAAACGACCTCTTCAAGCGACAGTGTATCTCGCGTGATACATCATTTAAAGTTAACTTGAAGAGTTTTATCAAACGACATGCTACTATTTTAGTTTTCTAAACTCATTTGATATATCATGTGAAGTCGCTTCAAGCGGCATCATATGTCGTTCGAGCGACATACGGTTCTCGTTTGAGCGAAAGTATCGACTCACGATTTTTATAAATAGTGCATTTTTAGTCCTTTTTCATTTAGAAGACCTGAGATTTTCATTCTATAAAAAATGCCTTTGCAAATTTTTTTTTCTCACTTCTTGAGGTGTTTTAACTTTGTTTTGATTCACAAATCATCCCATTTGCTTTAGTGAATAAGTTTGGAACCTAAGATATAATTTTGCTGGAGTTTCTCTTGTTGGGAAGATATCTCTACATCTGACGAAGACTGCAGTCATTGGGAGTACTTACAGATGTTCCTTGCTGAAGATAGAGCTACAGTTCTTGTGGTTAATGCGGTTAATCCATTGTTAATTCTAAATCAAGTCCTATGTGAGTATTCTGCAAAATAGTCAGTGCAGATTTCTTTTTCTATGTAAGTTGCGATTTACCTCTTCATAGTGAAATAAAAGGTTTTACCTGAAAGAGGTTTTTCCTGAAATCTGTGTGTCAACATTTTGTATTTATTTTGTGATGGCATGATTTATACACTTAGATGCATGTGTTAGGGTCTAAGTAATTTGGATAAAAAATTGACAATTAATTACATAAGTGTTTAACTGGAAATTTTTGAATCCACATATGATTGATATCACACCGCATTCTCAAATTGTTATCATAGCTTGTTGCACTAAGTTATTGCATTTAATCCTTGTTCCGCAAAAAAAATGTGATCTTGATTTTTTTTAAAATCTGATTTTGGAAAGTTTTCGCAACTTTTTCGATGGAGAACTTATTTAATCCGATGCCCGTCTTTGATGATACAAATAATTATTTTGACGGCTTAAATTATTTAAACTTGAAGTTTTCTAGAAGAATTAAAACTCTTGAAAAAGAGAATTCACGATTTAAAACCATTTTGGATTTTTTGCAAACTGTTCAAAATCAAAGAGATTTATTTCATGAAAGAATTTTGGACAAGGACCATGACTTTATAAAATTAGAAAATCATCTAAAAAGGAGAGTGATGATAGAGTCCTACTTTTAGAAAAAGAGTTGGAGGAGTTTAAAAATTTTAGGATTTGTGTTTGTGACAAAGAGGATAAAAATATTTTGATAAATGATTTTAAGGCACATGAGAAGACTCGTAGGGAAAAGTTTGCGTTTATTGAGGGAGAGAGATAGGCTTCTAGTAACAATTGAACATATGAATAAGGAGTCCCTATAATTGGAAAAGCCTAATTCTTTGTTTGAGTTAAAAAAATTTGAAGTTGAAAATGATTTAAAAGACTTGACTAATTTAAGAAGTGATGGTAATGGCTCGTCTTGTTCTCATGATTCGAGTGTCAAAGCCAAGACCATTGTTTATCTTAGTGGGTCAAACAAACCCATGGACATTAGAAAAGGTCAACCCATAGGTAACTTTCCTCGAGTTTTCACATGTTCACATTGTGGTAGGAAAGGTCACCTTAGGTGTTTTTGTTTTGAACTGAGAAGAGGTCCTATGAAGTTTAAGGATAGTGTCCCATTGGTTCCCATAACCCCTAGAGTTAAGTACACACCGGTTTGGGTTAGGAAATCACTTTTGAAGACGCTAAATGCTAGATTAGTTGGGTCTCACATGCTTGCACATGATGCATCACTTGCTATTTCATATTGTTGATTGCTTGCATGGTTTGTGTGTCATACGCTAGTTGTATTACTTGATATATTTTGCTAGTGTTATGACATGTGTAATGTTTGTATTAGTTTTTCTATTTTTTTGAGAAAAAATTGAAACGATAAAAAGATTTTACTTTGATAAAATTTTTGGAAATATAGAAAAATATTTTTGTATTTTGTTTACACCATTTATGGATGGACATGTAGGATGACCAAGTCGTAATATCATTCCATATCCATGTGACTATTTAATAGTGTTTTTAGACAATACATCATTTCATCCATGTGCTTCGTAATGTTTTGAGTCATTAAGATGAGATTTGAGATTACATTCTACATGTTTGATGATTTCTTTTCATGCGCACTTGCACAGATATGTTGGAATATTGTACTTTTCTATCACATGTTGGTCGAACTAATTCATCTCAATTCTGTCTTTAAAATGAACCATATGTGATAAAACTTGACAATGAAAGTAGTGCATGTAAGAACCGTAACCCGTGAGGAATTTGTTTAATATGGAAAAATGATCAGTGAACACGAAAAATAGCTACGAGTGAATAATAATCACGTCATGAAAGCCACCGTTTAAAAGAGCCCAAGAGAAAAATTAAGGAAATAAAAATAATCATGTGCCAAAAGAGGGCTAATAGGATTTCTCTATGTTGAGAAAAAAATAAAAACCTCAAAAGAGCTTGAAAAAGAAATGTATATTTGAAGGCGTTTGGTTGGAAATAAATCAACAGGTTTGCACGTCCTGACAAAGTGTTGAAAAAGTATTACATAGTTTTAGACATTATTTGTGTGGAAATCATTTTAGACTTTGATTTGTTGATTTGATTAAGTCAATGTCATTTGAATTCAGTAATTTTTATAGCTAAGTAAGATTTTGAGTTCATTTGTTAAGAGTATCCATATTCGTCGTTCACATTTCTTATGTATATCTGAGTTGATTTACCTATTGAATATGTTTGCACCCATTCATTCCATTTTCACGATTTGGTTATCTTAGTATAAATTCATGGTGTGTGATATTTTTGTAAATTATCTTTGTTTGAAAAAATCGAAAAAATAAAAAATAGTTGGTGAATGCTTTTAAGTTTATCCTTAATGATCATAGTTAATTTTCTTTACTTATCGTGACACTCCATGCTTATTTTTATTTATTCTTTTTGTCGTCCATTCCGGACAAATAAAAAGGGGAGAACGAATTGTGATTTGATGGGGGATTTTGAATTGTGGTGTAGATTTGAGATTTGAGATTTTTTTTGATTATGTTTATCTCATTTCAAACTCAATACATCTTGAAGGTATTTGTTTCTTATCTCATGTGTGTAGGTACAAAAGTTAAAGATCGTTATTTTGCACACCCTGATGATGACAAAGAAACGTTGACAATTTGAAGATGTTGAAGATTTTTGAAGAAAGTTTAAGATTTACATTTTTAGTACATTTTTAGTTTTGGGTTCAGGGGAGGGTATTAAATTTTTATAGGACATTTGACTTGATAATTCAGATGTTTTTAGTTTGTACTGGCATAGACACAGGGGGAGATTTGTAAGGACATATTTTACATAAAACCTGTTTACATTAGAGTATGTCATAGAACGCTATAACTGTCGAAGAAAAGTTCAAGCCCAACATTCATCAAGATGGATCCAAATATCAAGATTCTTCAGCAATCAAGCCTCTGCAAGATAGATTTTGGTATGGTTTTGTTTAAGTCCCTTAATGTTTATTTTAAAGTGTTGGGATAATTTTTTTAAGATGTTTTTAAACATCCAAGGCGTCATTTTTTGTCAAAATAATTTATCTAAGTCTTGAGGTGGAACTTGTATAAAAATGATTTTTCGTTGATGTCGTTCAAATGACATGAAAAAATCATTCAAATGACCTCTTTAAACGACAGTGTATATTACGTGATACCTCGTTTGAAGTTCCTTTGAAGAGTTTTATCAAACGACATGCTACTGTTTTAGTTTTCTAAACTCGTTGATATGTCGCGCGAAGTCACTTCAAGCGACATCATATGTCGTTCGAACGACAGAGACAACTCAATATTTTTATAAATAGTTCATTTTTGAGTCCTTTTTTCTTCAAAAGACCCGAGAGTTTCATTTTATGAAAACTGCCTTTGCAGAATTTTTGTCTTCTGAATTTTTGAGGTGTTTGAACTTTGTTTTGACTCATAAATCATACCAATAGTTTTAGTGAATCAATTTGGAGCCCAAGATACAATTTTTCTCGAGTTTCTCTTGTAGGTAAGATATCTATACGGCTGACGAAGAATGTGGTCATTGGGATTATTTGTGGGTGTTCCTTGCTGAAGATAGAACTGCAGTTCTTGTGGGTTGGATGTTGTTGATCCGTTGTTGATTCTAGGTCGAGTCCTATGTGAGTATTCTGCGGAATAGTCATTACAAATTTCATTGTGTATATAAGTTACGATTTACCTCTTCATAGTGAAATAAAAGGTTTTACCCCAAAGGTTTTTTTTCTTGAAATCTGTGTCAGCAATTTATATTTATTTTGTGATGGCATGATTTATACACCTAGATTCATGTGTTAAGGTTTAATTAATTTGGATAAAAAAATGACAATTAATTAAATAAGTGTTTAATTGGGAATATGTGAATTCACATACAATCGATATCACACTGCATTGTCAAATTGGTATCAGACATTTTTAAGAAATCTTACCTCTTTTACAAGACTGTTCCTCTACATACAATGTAATTTCAATTTTTCTTCACTATTCACTGCCTTGATCATGGGCAAAAGAGTTTTGCAAGAAGATCAGGCCAAAGACATCTCAAAATCGAACATAAAACTAACTAATAAATTAACACTTCATGTATGACCTCATCTTAGACAAGTCAGGATGAAGAAGTTAGCCAAAACTAGGAAATTAAGTGTAGTCACATAGATGAAAAATGCAAGGATATATCCTACTACATTTAGCCAAATTGTGGAAATACAGTGCAGGAAGATAGTCGACATAGATCTAACCATAACTGACTAACATAAGAATAAATCCTAGAACATTTGGTCGATTCAAGAAAACACAGCTAACACATGGTCATGACGATAATATTCGTTCATACGACCAATAAGATAGCACAAGCAATGGTAGATTCTAAGTGAGGATGACTCTGGTTCATCCAAAACTGGTAGCTTGTAAGGAAGACTGGGTTGGCAAGATCCAAAAACAAGATCATAAGACTAAATTACTCATAGTCCTAATTCAAAGAGCTAGTAAGTTGATATTGCATGTGAACGAGATCCCACCTTAAGACCATAGGACTATAAGTAATTAGGAGGTCAACAAAATTTGACCACATTTACTTGTCAAAAATATTTAAGCATAAAAACTTCATTATAGGTGAGGGATAATAGTGTAGCCAAGCAAAATAAAACAGGCAACACGCGTATGTAAATATGAAGTTTAAATAATCCAATTTCTATTAGATTGTTTATAATCAAAAGAGAGAGATAATCATTATAAATGAATGTTCACAATAAACAAGTATTACTCAAAATGATTAACGGGAAGGAAGATGAAGACATTGGAGCATCTCCGACCTCGGGGTGACCTGAGGAATGTTGACAGTAGAAACATCTGTCATATTAGTGTAGCGAATAGCTTCATCAGTTGGACCAATTTCCTAACCCTTAGCAATGGGCTTGTGCACCTCCATCATCACTTCAGTGGTCATGGCTATAGCCCCATCACCGTCACCCTCCCACTTGTCGATCACCTATGTTATGTCAAGATATTGCTTCACGATAATCGTTTTTATCTCATCATAACATTCAAGAAATAAGGTCACAGTTTTAAGGTTGTACTGTGCAAAAGATTTGAATCTCTTAATAATATTATCCTCTTCTTGAGCAAGAGCCTCATTGGCTTTGAAAAGTTTGGCATTGGGCTTTTTAGACACTCATTAAGACTTTACCAATTGAAAACATCAGTGGAAATTTGTTCTATCAATTGCGCGATCACCTCCTCAGCTGAGCTCAGTGCATTTGTCTCCTCAATGAGCTGATTGTCCCTCTCCTCCAACTCAATACACTTCTTCTTATCATTCAATTTTCCTTGAAGCACTTCATTAGTAGCACTCTTCTCTTTATAGGAAACTTGGTTGTCTATAACATTCTCCTAAATAATGGTTCCAATCATGGTACTATATAAAAATATATACTAAGGTTGGTAGACAATATGAAAAAATCATAAGGAAAATAAAAAATAATATAATAACATACTTACCACAAAATTTCAATGCCAAAGTAACCCTTATAGGGTGCCACCCCTGGGGAACTCAAAGTCTAGGCTAAGCCTATAATAGTCGAGCACATTCAAAATGTTACCCATTAGCTGGAAGATAGAGTCCTTATCAAGCCTTATTTGGTCAGTAGTTGCAAGCTTCTCTAAATCAAACTTTAACTCCTTTTCTATGGGGTAGCGACTTAAATTCTCAACCTTTTTAATGGACTCCGAGCATGTTTCCCATTAATATCCACAAACTCCAAAGGCATTTTTAAACCAGCTGGAGGATGGCCATCAATGGAAACATCTTTTACCTTGCTTTAGCCTTAAAGACGACATCAACTTTCTTATGAGCTGCAACCTCTGCTCACTTTTGGGCTTCACCGTCAGCTTTCTTTTAGGTTTTGATCTTAGCCTCGACCTACCTCTTAGCCCCATCATTGTCTTTTCTCTTTTCCAATGCCTTAATATTTTTCCTGTGAGAAATATCAAGAGAGGAAAGATTAATTAGAAACAAAGCCTACCCCACCATGGGATGGATCAACATAGAAATATTAAGAATTGAGAGTGGAAACTAAGCCAAAGCACATAATTTAGAAAAATTAAAGAAGTAAGATAAATAATAACTAATAAAAGTAAAACGCCTTATACCTTCTTCGACCAACTTTTCATCTCGCCCTACCTGCTTGGAAAAAACATTTCCCTCAACCCTAGGAGTGTCATCTTCTACTCTATGACAAAAACCTCTAATTGATGTGAAAATTTTCTCAAACTCAACAGGATTTGGTGTGCACTTGTCTAACACCAATTGTTTTAAAGCTTGAGGCAGTCTAGGAGCTCTTTTCCGTGAAGAACATCTAAGGAAGAACAAAGTATTAGCACATAATAAGTCAAAGAAAATTAAAAATTAAAAAATGGAGAAATGTATACCAATACAATATGGTCCACGTCAATCGCGAGGAACACTACAAGATCGATTCTTCTCGTTTAAAAGAAACTCCAAGTCGCCCTTTCGGTATACAAATTGATTTCTCCAGTAATGGTTGCTCGTCTAAACAACTTGCACCATTTTCACGTAAAACTTTTGAGGGGAAAATAGTACCCATTGTCTCTAGCATTGTCTTTCATGCCATACACAGATAGGAAGATATCCCCACTACGGTCAAAACCAGTTTGTTCTAGATAATAAAACATTGGCCATATAATGGACCTATAAGGATTTGATGGAAGTTGGGTCAGAGACACTCCAAAACCCCTTAAGATAGACCTTATAATAGGGTGGAAAGGCATACGAACTCTAACATAGAGAGCCCAAATGGAGGAAACATATCTCATCAGCATTTAGCAGATCATAGACTGATTTATCAGAATCAAACAATCTCAATCAGATGCCAATGGGGATATCTTAAATATATCTCATCTCTTCTAGTTCATCCTTGATGATGTTACAACCATGATTGTGAGAATTAGTGTTGGTTGCATCCCAAGAACCACAGCTCCCAGAGGTGCTATCCTCAGTGTGAGATACAACCGTAGGAGAGGTAAAAGACCTAGGCTTCTCAGACATAACTCTCTCTGGTGAGGCATCCAAATTATCAATGGATATATCGAACACCATGTTGACGAATTTTCCACCACCCTCGGGAGGTGGTCCACTTTGGCAACATCTTCAGCTTTTATGAACTCAAGGGAACAATATTCCACAACTGGGGGATGTGGTACAAAACCAACAGAGAAAGCTACCTAGGGAGTATATATAGGGTGACTGGGCTCCTCCTTAGGACGAATGACCTAGAGAGGATTTGGAAACCTTATGGCAACCATACCAGGACAAGAATACTCCAACTCAATCAAATGTTATAGCCATATCTGGACCTAAGGCTTATAGCTCATATATGGAAAACTACAGATTTTTAAGAATAACTCTTAAACGAGAAAATAAATTTTTGATAGAAATATTAGAAACCCTTAAAAGCCTAAAAATACGTAAAACACTAAAACCATAGGCCAACCAACTCAATGTCCACCAAAGATGAGTGACTCTCCACTCAAACAACACCAAACATCAAATCATCAAACAACAGTCAACAAAACATAGAATCAAAATTTAAATATAAGGAATATCAAGTGATAACCATAGGTAAGATACACAAATTAAACTTGCATTCATTGAGCCTAAAAACGCCACATAATGGTAGAGATTATCACGCTCCTATCACCAAAAGGGAAAAAATCCATCGAAATAAGATCCTACATAATGAAAGCCCGCTGGAAATTGTAAAAATAAGATAAGGTTTAGTCGAAAAAGATAAACGTTGAAGGTGGAAAATAAAATTCTCTTTAGAAAGCTCTTGTACATTCCAAGCATTTGAAGAAAATGAAAATGATTTCAAAACCACTATTTTATACTTTTTAGGCAGTAATTATTATCCCTATTAAGCATAAATGATGTCAAGCCTGGAAAAAACAAACTAGCACTTGGGACCAGAGCACGTATTGCCCAGGCACACGCACAATTATGAAACTAATTCCACAGTAGATGATTGATAGGTGGTTATCCCTAACCAAAGGTGTAAAGTTTTACATCTTATTCTGCTCATCTGAGTCCAGGCCGATGGTTTTCCCCAACTGAGAAGAACCTCATCGTCCGACCAGAACATGAGTCGATGACATGTCAGTTGACACTTCACTCACTCAATCTTCTTAGCACGCACCCAGAAAATAAGACACTTCAAAAAATCTACTTCAAACTTCAATCATGAGCAAAGTCTGGGTGGAGGTGTTGTTATACCATTAATATGGTATGATTCTAAAAAATATTATAATAGGACACATGGACTCATTATCTACCATGTAATAACGAGATCGTCTCTTGTAATATTAAGATTGGCTTAGATACTAGCAGGATCGTCCTGGGAATTCCTATCATCCCTAGTAATTAAGAGAGCACAATTAACTCCATCATTTGAAGAAGTTAACTCTATCCAATAGCTCCATTACAATAGGAATAATTCAGGACGTGGGATGATGTAAGTAGTGCACACACATATTGGAAACATACAAACATTCCCTCCCATCATGTGCGCCCATACTACTTTACAATTATTCATCAACCACCATATAAAGTTGGTACTTGTTTAATCTATAAATTCAAGACCCCTGACACACATCAGTGGACTACCTGGAATAATCCATAAATAAATATGCCGACATCCACATTAAGGAGGCATGAGCAAGTAAAAAAATGACAACTGACTGATATTACAAAGTCTCATTCTATCGAGTTAATAATATCTACACTTTCACAGTGGACGTAGGCACCACCGTTGGCTGAGACACATAAATTTAGATTCATTTTTTTCTCTCATCTCTCTCTATAGCGAGTCCTAGATTAGTATTCCATTGATTTTCATCTCTTTATCTATTGTCATTTATACTTATATTTTCTAGATAAAATCAAATAAGAATACCAATTTTAGGAAATAAGGTCCCAATAGATGTTGTCTCAATTTGTGGCCGAGGCTAGCATAACCTTGCCCACAAATTGTATTTTCTTGGAGTTTTGTGAGTGCTTAAAGGTTGTTATTATCCAATGGTCTCCCAGTATTATTAATGGTGTCAATCACCTTAACGAAATCTATGGACCCATTTGAGGATTCTGGAGATCTGCTAGTGCTATATATGGGTCCTGACCTCTAAGAAGGTCTCCTATCTGAAGGCAAGGAGGGAATATAGAGTCTTGGTTCTCAATATATCATATTCCATTAAACAAGACTGGTCTGACTGTTTCTTAGTGAAAATGCAAATGTGTCTTCACTGTAATAACTTGTGTGTGGGTGGGGAGGGGGGGTGAATAGGTTATTTCACAAATTTTATCTAATTTTAATTTTCTAATTAACGAAACCTATATTTAGTTCAATATTAAAATCTCAAGGTGATCTAAGGGGATTGCAACCAAAAAATGTCAAGGTGATCTAACGGAATTGCAACTCAAAAATAATCATACACTCAAAAACATAAAAAAAAACACAAAAATACATAACATCGGGTATATGAGTAAAAAACCCAACCCATGGGTGAAACCTCATTGTTACCTAATATCTCATTGAATTTGAAAAGTTACTTTACACGATATAAGATGATAAATCAATTAAGTTCACTCACAAGAATTTTCTGATGAATATTGCGACTCTCCCTCGCTCCAATGAGAAATCAAAGAGAAACTCCATCACTTGAACAATGAAGTCCATTCTCCACCCCATCTCCACACCATGCTGAAACTCCTCATAGCTTGTACACGTCAAATTTTGATCCTGGAGTGTAGATCATGTGTATGAACATAAGTAGATGTAAACTTAGATAAATTGTGAATTCAAATAACCTAAAAGCAACTCTGAATTGTAAATCTCATTCTAGATCTCAAAGCTTTCAAACTCTCAAATGAATTTTAAAATTTGGTTTGGAGAGAAATAAAACCCGAGAAACTCGAAAATCTCCTCAAATCAGAAATTTTGAAATGAGGGGAAAATGTTATTAAAAAATAAAGGGAAATAAGGGTATTTAGAGTTAAATTTCAAATTTTGGCTCTGGCATGGGCATGGTTGAGTAAACTCCATGTTCACAATTGTAGATAGTGTGATCCCAACTAGTTTTTGAGAAAGGTTCATTCACGTGGTAGCAAAACATTAATGTGCCCATAGTTTATCATAAACTGTGCCAATGATATAATATCTTCTCATGCGAATGACGAAGATAGAAAACCTTCCAAAGATACTTAAAAAATATTTTCTAAAATCCATTATTGATCATAATTATCCAAACAAATATATAACATTAAAAAGTATTTTAAAAAATAAATTTATGAAAAATTTTCTCTAGTTTAAAAATGTGACTGCGTGGAATGGTCAAAGTTGTAATCAAACTCTGTAAATGGATATACTTCAATTTTTAACAAGGGATGGCTTCAAAAGCTTGGGTTGTGTTTATGTCTTCAAATCACCATTTCCATCGGTGAAGGACAAATAAACTATCACTCATCTATGCGAATTAAGAATTTGGGCTCGACGTAGTGCATGACTCAATGTTTTGACATGGGATATATATATATATATATATATATATATATATATATATATATATATATATATATATATATATATATATATATATATATATTAGATATTACATATGTTTACATTTCCAATCTCCACATTTGGCTTTTTCGTGGCAAAACTCCCAATACCCCCCCAAAATATATTGATTACGACAAGCAAACATCATACCACATTAGCCATGTAATGAGAGAGGATTGCCAAATGCACAAATCCATATGATCGATTCAATACTCCAATGTAAGCTATTTGGTGATGCAATAATTTGAGAAATCCTACAAAGTATAAAACAACAAGAAACAATTACCCATGATATGCAAATGAAGAAATTCCCCTTCTCGGGAATCCTTCCAGAAATAATGATATCAATAAATATGAATGCTGAGATAAAAGATAAATGAATCATACCTCCCCCTCAATCAAACATATATACAAACAACAAACTACCCCTAAGTATCATAATTAAAATATATATCAAGAAAGAATATGACAATAACAATATCAAATCTTCCCCAAACATGAAACACAAAATAATTATATCATCTCTCCCAAACAACCATATTTACTCCCAAACAGAAAATTAACACAAACATCAAGATATCCCCCTATCACAGATCACGAATGAATAACATATAACGTGAAATCTCCTAAATACACTTAATACTAACAAGTAGCGTATCAAAATCATCTCCCCCTTTTCTTCATGGAATAAGACATGAAATAAATGAGAACAAAAGAGACATAAACATCGTATACAATAAGTAAAACATGACATATAAAAGTAGAAACTCACAAAAGTAATATAAAAATAGTGGGGAATTAAATTAAGATCACAAAAAGTAAGGGACCGTGAGTTCATGCTTTATTTGAGCCTAGCAAACAGTTTGCGCATGCATGATAGCCTCATGTTCGTGCGTGCAAAACTACCTAATAGCATAAAAAATATCAATTAGTGGTGCAAAAGGGCTAAATTGTAGCCATTCAAACAGATTTCCCAATAAACATTCCTACAAATAAAAAATTTTGACTTTTTCAACTAGAGTACTTGTAAAGAAAATCATTCTCAAAATTTTGAAGGGATTCTACCCCCTTAAACTCAAACTTCCACAAAACACACTTTTCTAGCACAAACAAACACACTTTTACCAAACCAACTAAAATATGCACCCACTATAATGCGCAAACACTAAATATCAAAGAACGATCATTAGCACAAATTAAAAATACTAACATATATGTAAAATACAAGATTAAATCACAAAACCAAACAATTATGCAAACCATATAAGATCACATAAGCTAGACAATAATACACTAGAAATTTGCAAAATCAAAATTGTTAACAATTGTTATGCAATTTAAACATTTCCAATTCACATTTTGAGAAGGCATGATTCTACGAAATGATTCGTACACTAGGTTCCTCACAAAAAAGTTCCAATTTTAATCAATTTTTATCTTGATTAGCAATTCTTATTCATGTTATGAAAATTTTCAATTTAATTCTAGTCAACCTCACACAGTCAAAATATGCATGCACATCAAATGAGGAAAAATTCCTAAAAGGGAAAAACCTTTATTCAACACTACAGAGCAATTAAGAAACATAGTCGACTTACAAACTACTTAGACTGACTAAGTATAATACACAGTCATCAATTTCTTCTACAAAATACGACCCAATCCAAAAACGTCCATAAGAAAAGGTATTCCCTCAATATCCATTGATCAACCTTCACATTCTTCAAGAGTGAAACCTCGATTCCAGAGGTAAGTCATAGAGTAAAATTCTACAAGGGTTTATACAAGTGTATTTGGAAACTAGGGTTCATAAATCTCATAAATCACATATGGGGATGAAAGATTTGTGAAAGTAAAAGTAGTTTTGAAAAACTTTAGAACGAAACGGAAGAATTCATTTTTTCCAATATTCTCTCAAATTTCTGAAGAAAATACGTTTTAGTACAAAACATGAATTTTGAGGGGGCGGAGTCGTTCAGATAAAAACCGATATCGTTCGAACGAAAACAACAGTTTTGTTCGAATGACATAAGGTTCATTCTAACAAAAGTCCAATTTATTTTGAACGGCCATCTTACGTACTTCCAATGAGAATTCTCTATCAAGGTAGGGGTGTCTCGTTTGAAGTTCGTTTCAAGGTGGTTCTAACGAGATCCCCATCCCGTTCAAACTAGATATAGTCTCGTTCAAATGAGACCAAAAAATATTTCATTTTTAATTCATTTTATAAAAAGCCTTGAATTATGAAAGATAACATCCCAAGAAACGATTTATAAAAATCTATGAACAAAAAGGTTTTACAGCTCCATAATTTGTCGGTGTATCTTTTATCCTGGAGATGTCGGAGCTCGGTTTAAGGTGTCGGTATGCAACAGGATATGCCAAAACTAATAAAAACCTAAGATGTGACCAATCATAAACATTTTCTCTTACAAATCTCCCCATTTGGCTCTTCTGGTACAAAACAAAATCAGAAACCAAATTACAATAAAACCCTCTAAGACACTGAACTCTAATATCCTCATAACCCTACAAACGAAGTGACATTTGAATTTTGTCTTCAACTGAATCTTGTTCTCTCTTTATCTGGCTTTGTCTTCATCTTATGCAGTCTATAAAATCATCATCAAAGATGAAGAAACCTACACACATGAAACAAAGAGATACCATGACGCGTGCGAGTTTTAAAGAAAAGTAAAACTCCCCCTCAATTTGTTCTCCCATTTTTCGTCCACAATAGACAAATGAATAGAAACTAGTCAAGAATATTAAGCAACACATAAAGAAGCAAGATATCATTACTTAAGATAAACAATAAGGAACATGTAATGATAATGTCAAAAGGCATATTTTCTCAACCAACTATTTTTTGATTTTTTTTATAAAAAAAAATCAGCTATAATGTATAAAAATACATATAGATACAAAACACATATTCACCATGGAATAACACTAAAATATCCTAATCATGAAAACGTAATGTAATTCTGTGAACATTTTGCGTAGGAAAATCAACATAAACATTCATAATATATGTGCACAAAGTCATGAGACACTTCAAAAGAAAGAACTCAAAGTCTAACTTAGGTGTAAAATTGTGAACTCAAATGAAATTGACTCAACTTATTCAATATTTCATGAACTTAAATGATTCTCACACAAATAATGCCAAATTATTTAATATTTTCTAAGAAAGTTCGTTGTGTAAATCCCTTGATTATCTACTTTAACTTCCTTAAAAAGTGTCATATATTATGAATTCACTCTCAAATATTTTGAAGAAATTAATACTCTTTTGTAGAGAAGCATTAATGAATATATAACTAATTAGCCTAGCACTTCTGTTTTTATGGGCCTCTAATTATTTTAGGCTCTTTTCTGCAAATGGTGGATTTTAACATAAATGATATTTTGATATTTTTTAGAACATTTCCATTGCTTAATATTTATCATTATTTTTGGGAAATGATCTTAGGGCAATGGTTTTTACATGCACAACTTATCTCTTTCTGTACTTGGTTCATTATTAAGCAGAATTGAGATGAGAACATCATATTTTACATAAGACAAGTAAGCCCAATGTTCATAAAGCTCGTGTACATGTGCATTAAAGGTGACAATGATTCTAACATGTAGATAGTAGTCCTCAATGAGAAATGTAATGATATCCACACATTATTAAGCATATTATTGAAACAATGTCATGTCTTAAAATACTCTAAAAAAGTCACGTGAAAGATGGAATGAAGGGATAATTCAAATATTGTATATGTTCATCCATATACGTGAATAAATGAAAATACATAAATCTTTTTTTTTTTATCTTTTTTAATAATCTGTATCAGAAATAGTTTTTTTCAAATTTTCAACTTTTTCTTAAAAATCAAAAATCTTTTGTGTTTTTAAAAAAATTTCAAAAAAACAAAATATTTTTTGAATTTTTCTAAGAATAAAAAAGAAAAATAGATAAATACAATGATAATACAATCTAGCAATAGGTATATAATATATTAACATGGTAAATATCCTATACTAGATAAAGTATCCGAACTCAATCAACAATGGAAATACCCAAAAATTTCCTAATATCCTCAAATCTAAGTGCATCTAAAGGTTTCGTGAAAATAATAGCTAATTGATGTCCGGTGCTCACAAAGCTCAAGGGCGATACCTTTTCCTCAACTAGATCACGAATAAAATGCTCACGTATCCAAATATACTTTGTGCACTAATGTGTGACATGATGACAAGATATATGGATCCCACTCGTATTATCACAAGAAATAGTCATTGTGCCTTGTGAAATCCAATAATATTTCGACATTTACTTCATCCATAAGACTTGCATGCAATAACTCTCAGTGACAATATACTCATCCTTCACTATTAACAAAGATATGGAGTTTTGCTTCTTGCTGAACTAAGAGACAAGTTCACTCTCAAAGTAAAAAAACTCACTCGAGGTGATCCTATAGCCATCAATATCTCCGGCCCAATCAGTATCCGAATAGGAAGACAAACGGTCATCGTTATCAGAGGAATACCAAATACCATAGGAAATAGTGCCACTTATGTATTTGATGATATGTTTAAGTTAGAGTAAGTAAGACTCTTTTGGGGATGTCTTGTATCGCACACAGACTCTAACACTTAATGCAATATCGGGAGGACTAGCAATCAAGGAGAGAAGACTACTTATAATACATCAATAAAGGGTTGTTTCTGCATCCTTGCCTAAAGTGTCTTTGTTAATCTTAGTTGATGTACTCATAGGGGTGCGAGAGTGTTTAGCTGAGTCTGAACCAACTTTATTCACTAGGTCCCTTGCATATTTGGATTGAGATATGAATATCCCATCCTCAAGTTGACGAACCTGGAGATCTAGGAAGAATCTAAGGTCACCAATTATGATCATCTCAAACTCTCTCTTCATATCTTCCTCAAAATTGTGAGCATGTTGGCAGCACGTGGATCCAAATACTATGCCATCCACATAAACTTGGTTAACCAAGATAACACCATTCTTTCTCCTCACAAACAATGTCTTGTCCACTACCCCTCTCTTGAAATCATGTAAACTAATAGATAGGAAGTGAGCCTATCATACCAACCACGGGGTGCTTGCTTCAAACCATAAAATTCCTTCTTAAGATAAAAGATGTCTCACGAGTGTTTAGGGCCTTCAAACCTTTTGGTTGTTCCACGTAAACTTCCTCGTATAGAATACCATTCAGAATGACACTCTTAGCATCCATCTGATATAACTTGAAGTGAATATGACACGCTATGGCGAGTAGTGAGAGGATGGACTCAAGCCTTGAAACATGAGAGAATTTCTCGTCAAAGTTTACACCATCAATCTATGTATATCCTTTAGCGACGAACCTAGCCTTATTGCAAACTATGTTACCATTATCCTTCATATTATTCTTGTAAATCCACTTAGTACCTATCACACTTATCTTGCTATTATCACCGTTAGAAATATTAACACTTGGGGGCTGAGGAGTTCAACCAACTGAAAATGGAATATAAGGTACAAATTATTGATTATCAATATCTTATTTAGGATGATCAATTTGTAAGGTAATTGCCTTCTTGCCTAAAATAATCTAGGATAACTCTTGCTCAACATAATAATGCGATTCAATATGCTCTCAACCCACAAGGCCTCACTCATAAGGGGTAAATAGCAAAGAATGAGAGTTATTTGGGTAAAAAAATAAAGAAAACCATAAATTTTATGAAATACTAGGACAACAAACTCAATGACCACCTAAATCGAAAAATTTACTAGCCAACAACAAAATAATTAGTAATAACAACAGTTCTCAGAAATTCGCGAGAGGAAATTAGATAAATTTTACAAAAAAACTAGAAATTAAAGGAAATGGGGGAAGCAGTGCCTAGAGTGCGAAACAACAAGAAATTAATCAAAAACCCGATAATGAATTTCAAGTAAATGATAAAAGGATGAAATGATTTATTTGTCTCTCTAGATTTTGGATAATTGGTATAGGTAGTGAAATAGTGAAAAGATGGGTATAGTTGGCTTTTGTAGTTTTGAGGAGGTAATCATTTCCTTTTTGAAAAACGACATGATACCACACTGCCCTAGACACACTCATATTATTTATGACTTGTTACCACTGCCAGTGTTCTACACGTGGTGACCTCGAGTCCAAACATTTCAAAAAATTCATGACTAAATGTTCTTGGCAAGGGACGAGCCAATGACCTCTCGACGCAATGAAACTTATAGTTAAAACTTCACTCACTAAATTTGCTTAGCATTTACACAGAAGATGCAACACTATATGGAATCCTCTATAAGATACATTCGTGGGCAAAATATTAGGGGCTATTATTATATAATAAATATTGCATGACTCTTGGAAAAATTAGAATATGACGCATGGAAACACAAGACAAAAAGAATGACATTGGACTTAGTATGCAACCTAGTCATCCTCAGATCAAGATCGGCTCGTCTAGACTTGATAGATCCATTAGCCCCTTAGTTAGCAATGTTAGCTAACATTATTAATTAACTCTAGTACAACAAGCATGTACTTAATGACTGGATGACATTAGTAATCTTTATTGCACGTGAACGTGGAGGAGATATGCAAATATCCTCTTTTATGTGCTAATAATTAACTTGTGATTATTCTCTCCCTAAGCATGTAAAGCCTGTACTCACTTAACCTATAAGGATGAGCCACACGACACTCTATTTTTTCTCTCTCCTTTAACATGTTATAAATACCACACACCACCCACATTTGTGGGGATCTAAGATTATCCTTACTATTATGCTGCCAAATTGTAGAGATATCTTGAAAACTTCACTTACAATCAACACTGTACCTATGAACGTAGGGACCATTTGGGGATGAACCACATAAATCTAATTCTTATTGTCCTTCTTTCATCTCTCTAGATATTTCCTATGTTAGTATTTCAGTAAATCAATCTCTAATTTGTTATTTTCTGATAATTTATATATTTTAGCTAACCTAATTAGTATATTAATTATACATGATAACAATTAGCTTAAGTGTGAACATGCATTAATTCAAATAATGAGAGGGAGAAATCTCTAGGAGTTTAGAATCACCTCGCAACTAATTAACACTTCTAGTTAACATGAGCCGAAGATAGGTACCGTAAGTGTGAACATACATTAATTTAAACATCAAGAGGGAGAAATCTTCGGGGGGTTTAGGATTACCTCATGACTTATTAACCTTCCTGCTTAGTGGGAACCGAAGATATATAGCTTAAGTTTGATCATACGGTAATACAAGAACTGAGAGGGAGAAAGCTCAGGGGGGATTAAGGCCATCTAACAACTAATTAACCTTTTGATTAATGGAAATTGAAGATATGTATGTTAGGTGTCAATATACGATAATTTAAACACAGAGAGGGAGAAAGCTCTGGGGTTAAGGATTACCTCACGACTTATGAACCTTCATAGATGGTTGGAATCGAGGATATGTAGCTTAAGTGTGATCCTAAATAATTCAAACACCAAGACGGAGAATCTCCTACGAGTTTAAAATCACATTATGACTGATTAACCTTTCTGGTTAGTCATAAACGAAGATAGTTATCTTAAGTGTTTATATACGGTAATTCAAACATCAAGAGGGAGAAAACTATGGGGGTTAGGATGAACTCACGACTTATTAACCATCCTAGTTCGTAGGAATAAAAGATAAGTAGCTTAAGTGGACACCTACATAATTCAAACACCAAGAGTGAGAAAGATCTCGGGGGTATATGATCGCCCCATGACTAATTATCCTTTCTAGTTAGTGAGAACTAAATATTGGTAGCTTAAGACTGAATATACGGTAATTCAAACATTGAAAGGTAGTAACCTTCAGGGGTTTAGGATGATCTCACGATTGATAAACCTTCCTAGTTAGTCGGAATTGAAGATATCCAACTTAATAATGAACATATGGTAATTTAAATTACGAGAGGAACAAATATTCCAGGGGGATTTGGATCACCTCATAACTGATTAACCTTCATTGTTAGCGGGAATTGAATATAGGTAGCTTTAGTGTGAACATACGGTAATTCAAACACCAAGAAGGATAAAGCTCTAGGGGTTAGGATCACCTAACGACTGATTAACCTTCTTGGTTTGTGGGAATAGAAGACAAGTATTTTAAGCATGAACATATGGTAATTCAAACACCGAGATGGGGGATGCTCTAGGGGTTAGGATCACCTCATGAATGATGAACCGTAGTGTTTAGCTGAAACCGAAGATAGGTAACCTAAGTGTGGACATACGATAATTCAAATAACAAGAAAGAAATCTTTATGGGGGTTAGGATCACCTCACGACTAAACATCAAGGTTAGCAAGAACCGAAAATAGGTAGCTTAATGTGATACCCCACTTAAAATAATAACGGGTGGCCATCGCTATACTAAAATGATCAGGAATCTCAAGTGGATCATCCTCAGCATCTACTTACGATTCTAAAATAAACACGACTAACAACCCATTACTACAAAAAGAGGGTGCCAATTTTTTTTTAAAACATTTTATTTACAACTAAAACAAACCATGCAACAACTAACCAATGACATAACAAAAGTATATGATAAGAGACACACACATGCTCAAATGATATAAAGAAGACTAATAAAAGAGTACAACACAATGTACAAAATAAATTACCCGAATATGCTGTCGGGTCACAGACAGTACAATAAACCGAGAAAGAAAATATAAAAGTTCTATGCTACAACACTTGGGTATAAACCCGATATACAAACTAAATCCTAATCTAGATACACAAAAGATAGGAATCGGCTATAAAAAAATACCGCAACAGTCCGCTACTGCCACAGTTCCACGAATACACTGGATGGATAACATCATTGGCGTCCTTGCGGAGGAAAACCTAGAATAAACAGGTCAGAGCCCGAGTTGTGAAAACATTTATAGCAAGTGCATTAAAATGCATAATAATTATAAATGCATTATAATGTGATTAAAGTGGAGTCGCACTCTCCATAAAATTCAACTCACCTCTCAACTAAATCGTGCAACTAAACAGATGCATATGATCTCCAAATAATTGCCCAAATCTATCTAGGGGCAAAGTAATCTAACTTACACCCAAAATTCATACTCAATTAAAACCCATCTAAATCATATCTCTCAACTTCTACTATTTTGAATCTCAAATATTCGCCTACTTTCTAAACAATTAAAATATACATAAACATTCTCTTTTACTAGAATTCTCATATTCTAGTTATAGACATAAATATATATATAAAATATATATAAGCATTAATAGCATCTAAGTGCTAAGGACGAAACTTCTCCCAATTCTCAATACTGCTTTGCGGTTCGTGCGTGGGACATCTCGCAAGCGAAATCCAAACAAGAAACCCCCCCGATACATTACTCCTTAGCAGTATTGATCATCAAGACTCATTATTCCCTCAATGCATGACGCGTAGAACCCAAATTCTTTTATACTATAAATGATTAATTAATTATTCTTAATTCTTAACAGTGCACGACGTTTCGTGCGTGGGACGTCTCACAAGCGAAATCCAAATAAGGAACCCTCCCGATACACTACTCCTAGCACTGTCGATCGTTGAGATACATTAATATATAATTATGAGCACTAAGGGCTAACTTCTACTCACTCTCAACATTGCACTACGTTTCGTGCGTGGGACATCTCGCAAGTGAAATCCAAATAAGGAACCCCCCTGATACACTACTCCTTGGCAATGTTGGTCGTTGAGGTCCATTATGCCCTCGATACCCAAGTACTATATATATACTCATATAGTTATGTACTCTTCATTTTCTCATAATTGATTCATCACAATTTAAGTCCGATTAAAATCTCCTAGAACGAGATTCAAGAAATCTTCTTATGTCTCTTTACTCTAGAGACAAAATATGATATCACATAATCATATACAATTAATATACTATTCCCACAAGTATAATTATAACCATCCCAGCGAACTATAACTCGAGGATGCAGGTTCTCAATGCTATCATCTACCAGGGAATCACTCACATATCATCCTGGGTACCAACGATCGGAATCTCACACCGCCTTGATAAAAACCATATCACAACGTACGGGAAGCGATTATAGTTCCTCCCCGAAAATGAGACGAAACATACCAACCACATCTCACCCCTAATAAAAATCACATAATAATAAATGGACACTATGACCTGGGGACTATACGCGCCCTGCTCCTCAAGCCAGGGGCCTCATCCACATCGCGCAACTTCCCATAACAGCATAGAGGGGGTATGATTCACACACACACACACACACACACACACACACATATATATATATATATATATATATATATATATATATATATATATATATATATATATATATAATTCACACAAGATATGCACACATCATCCCATCATATAAATGTATACCATCACACAAGGTACATATACCGCACAATTTATATACTCTTATTACGCTCTTAGGCGTAGATGAAATAATTTCATTATTTAGTATATTTTACTCTCGATATACTATTCGTCAATAACTCACATAACTTCCCCACTTAGTATACACTATACTATTTCTCACTTGAAATTCACACCGCACTTCTATTTATATGAATCGTCACTCAATTCTATTTACGCTAAGGATATTCTCTATATTCGTATGCACATTGATCAACATTATTATTTTCAATCCATAGTGCGGTCCAATCAATCATATGAACCTTTAATGTTATCCATTTGGGATTCAATACTAAAATCCATTATCATTAAGAGCATTCTAACTCTCCCTTATAAACCCATAAATATCTCCAAATATAAATCTCAATGATAGTGGGCTTCCCCACTAGTCGCTACGATACTCTCCAATTGATATTCGCTCGAATTAAGTCAAGACGACTCCAATAATTCCTCATAAAGGAAACTACCTAAAAGTCTTCAAAACATAATTCTCATAACACCTATAGAGATTCCCAATCGATAAACCTAAACGAAATGGAGCGAAACTCACTCTAGAAAAATCTCACAAAACAACCTCATTTCCAAATCGATTCGGCCCCTCTGAATCGATTCGGTCCCAATCAGCGAATCGATTTGGCCCCATTGAATCAATTAGGTCCAAAGGACCTGTAAGTCTAATACATACCGAATCGATTCGTAAGAAGTGAATTGATTCGAACCTAAAGACCTGTAGGTTCTACAACAGGCCGAATCGATTCGGAAGGGGCGAATCGATTCAGTTTGTTCAACAAGCTACGAAATGGGTTATATTTCTTCAAAACCCAAAATTCCCCAAAACCATTTTTATCATCTTCTAGCCCTTTTTCATCAACCCGAACATATATATATCATCAAAATTCATTGTATAACTCATCCCAACTATTTTGTAACCTCCAATCCATATATACACATCAAATCTAAGATTTTACCCAAAATCTAGGTTTTAACATTTTAAACCCCAAATCCCTAATTTTGTCCACAAATCATGAAATAAATGATACACAACAATTATTTAGAAAGTTTAATCATTTGCCTCAAATTCATAGAGTCTGAATCTTCCTCGAGATCGCATAATGACCGGAAATCCCACTTTTCTCCTCTTTCTCTTCTTCTTTTCTTCTTCCCTTTCTTTCTCTCTTTCTTTCTCTTTTTCTCTAAGGAGATTTCTATCTCCCGTAGGATTTTTAAGCCTTATCTCCAAAATACACAACTTTAAATGATAATACACACTTTAAATGACTCGGTTACTTTAATTGGAGCCAAATTAACTTAAAATATTTCGAAACCCAAATAACACCCAATTACAATCATTTCGACTATCTCGACCCTTTCGAAAATAATCGCACCCTCAGAATTGTCATCCGAATCTCTTTCTGACATCTTCAAATTTTGACCTCAATGCCAATTTAATTATTCTCCAATTAAAATAATATTTATTTCTCCCAAAAATAAATAAATTATTGTCCCAAAAATCTCGGGGTATTACACTTAAGTGTGAACATGCAATAATTCAAACACCGAGAGGGAGATATTTTTCTTATTACTAACTAGTATATATTTGGCTTGTGTTATTTTTCTTACATCTTAGTGCATATGCCTACGTAAGGTGTTTGGTTGTTCTACTAGTGAGGGCCTGGGGAGGGCGCCTCCAATTGCGCAGGCCCTTATTTATACAATGGAGTTTGGTTTGTAGTTATATTTCCTCATGTCAGTGCATTTTAGTTGGAGTTGGATGATTTGAGCTGTGAGGGGGGAGAATTATTTGGTCACCACGAATACCTTCCACCTACTTATGGGGGAGATTACCATAACTCCCTTGGACTTCTTTTCTTTAACGAGACTCCCATTTTCTAAAGTGTCCCTAGTGTTGGGCCGAACTATGGCCATTATGGATAAGGGAATGTGCATGGATTTTGGGGTACGACCTGTTCTTGTTGCAGAAAGTATCTTGATGTCAGTATCTTAAGAACTCATTGCGATTAGGTGGAGGATCCTAGTCTCAATGTGGTGGCGCGGAGAGAGTATGATAGGTGTTTTTTTGTTGTTAGGTGTGGGAGGTATTTTGGCACTAGACGGTACAGGTGGTATTCAATTATGGTGGTTTCCATTTTTTATGGACTTTTCATGGATATACGCATTTGGGAGGATGGGGATGGCAAAAATTTATCGATCCATGTCTCTTTTCTCTAGATTTTCTATTGATAACTTCACAAACATTTCGTATTGGTGGATGGTACGTGTTAATTAGTTTTATTCTCACTATTTTTTTTATTCAAAAGTTTCATACTTATTTAATTACTTACATTGTATCTTAGTTCCCCTTTTTTTGTTCAATTATGGTTTTCTCTTACGTTGCCCCTTTTAATAGGATGGATTGGCTTTAGGTGCCAATGGACATGATTTCCCCCCTCTTTAATCTATATGAACAGGGGAATTTAGGAGCGGGCTTATCCTTACCGTTGTTGACATCCATGAGGTCTTTAGGTGGGATTACTACAAGGACGATAAGTTTTTTATTACCTTATCTTCATCATTTTTTCCCTATATTTTTGTTATCGATTTAATTAAATTGCCCCACTTTTTCTTCATTCTTTCTTCTTTTAGGTCCCTTTAGAGCTGACCCGCCATGTGTCAGGGAGCTTCATGGCTTGGACGTTGTCTGGATGGATTTTTCTACTAGAGGATCCTTATGGAGACCTTTTTTATTTTGAAGATAGGTTGGCCCATCAGTATATATGGTACATCCCAATACGTGCATCATTTTCTCCCTTTATCGCCCAAGGTATGTTGAGGGTTTTATTGTAGCAAATTGGAAGATGATTTCGGATGGTGTGCCCTCCTCTAAGTTTCTTATATAGGATCAGATTATTAAGGCTACTTGGACAGGAGGGTTATGATGATGCCCAATCTTATGTCCATCAAGGTTTTACTGGCATGTAATGGTGTAGCCTCGATGATGGGGGAGCTTGATGTGGAAAATGGATAACAGGTGTCTTTAAAAGGGGTAACTGATGGGATCAGGTGGCCCCTGAGGGTGACTAGGAGGAGGCATAGGTTTTTTCGATGGAAGATATTGGTACTCCGAGGGAGGTTCTTCGGGGATCAACCAGGGAAGGCAGAAACATGCCTAGGATGGATGCAAAGGGGATGAGAAGGTTAGGAGGGACATTGGTGGTTTAGGGATATCCTTACCGAAGGTGCCAACTGATTTTATCATTTAGTGGGGAAATTGGGGGTTTGCATCTAGGGTTTGAGGTGGGGGTCCTTCGGAGCATGCCTTTAGGAGATCCAATCTTGGGGATTTGGAGACTTCTTCCTTCATGAGGTTCAAAGGGTTAGTTCGAATGATGGATTCTAGGATATGTGAGGAGTCCCACCCCCTTCCTAGTATGAATCGAGATGATATGGAGAACTATCGTCTACAAATGGAGGTCGAGTAGAGAGTGACAACGGCAAGGGTGGAGGGCATAACATAGGGCCAGGTCGAAGCAGAGGACACTTCTGTTGCTCATATTTTTTCCCTCGAAGCTAGGGTGAGGGAGATAAATGAGGGAGCTATAGGGTGGTGTCAATAGGGGTTACTACCCAGGGGATGTTCATGTTAAGAGGGTGGAACTCCCCATTTAACCTAAATATGTGAAGTCTGTATGGCATGGCATGCCAGCTATATCTTTCATCTAGTCATCAAATCTCGCTTTATAGCATTTTGCTTCCGGGTTCTAGGCATCTTCAAGAGATGAGAGGGTATGACTTCCTTCTTAAGCTTATTTTCTCTCACTATCTATGCTTTTTTCCCCTTCTTTTTGTACTGATTATTTCCTTGATTTGGTATATTTGAAGAGGTCATGGTTTCGGCATCTAGCCTCCAGAAAATGATGACCCTTTGGTCCTAAATATACCATGAGTTTTCCTATTCAATAGAGGTTTATGGTTATATCAAGGATTATGAGGAGTGCACGATGCCTCATATGTCTCGTTATCTCTCCCATTCTCGCGTGCCCATACATCTCAAGGTGGTTTCATAATCCTGCACGACGTTAGTGAACTATCTACTAGTTATCCATATACTTCCTCGTCCAGCTCATCCTTCTCCCACGCCCCTAAAAGAACCAGATGTAGTAGGTGACAACAATGATGATGCTGAATATGCCAAAAAGGCCTGTCATGATGAGTATGTTTTAGTTTATTGTCAAGGTTAATGCCCGTCTCCCTAATTCATACATTTTGGTCACCTTCATTCGTTCTTTCATTCATGCACACATGGCATTCTTTATTGTATTTTAGGTTGTCGGTACCCTAGATTCCGTATTTTCTATTTTTATGACAATTATTTCAATCACATTTATGTACATGCTTTTTACACTTTCCACGGGGAAAGATTATTGACGATGTTTTGAGATAATTGATGCAATGTTACCCTTATTTACATGATAAATAGTGCTAATTATGCGAGTGAATAAAGCGAGCCTAAAATATTTTTATTAAAAAGGTGGTTATCACACACTAATTTCTCGGGGGCAAATGTTATTTCAAAAGAATGCTAAATCATAATTGAGCCATGCATACTAAGCTAACTAAGAATTTATAAATGCTAAATTGTATTACACTGTAGTTCAGAAGCTTGTTCTTCTATGATTTCTCTGCATATCTCAAACTGCTGCACTATAATTCCTGGAGTATTTTTCATTGCCAATTGGTACATATGCAAACTAACTAGAAGAAAACAAATCAACAAAGTTGCTGAATAGGTTCTACCAGTTCTCTCTCTCTCTCTCTCTCTATATATATATATATATATATATATAAAGAGAGTGTCGATTGTATATGGAATTCAATGTTTATCAAATAAAGTGGAAGCAAATGTTTTTCATAATAAGCATAAAAAATTCAAGGAGTATGAACTAATAATCCCATACTTAATAGCTCATCAAGGGTCACATAAAGAAAGCCAAGGATTATTGAACTAATAATCCCATACTCACCAGCTCACTAAGGTGGAATAGAAATAAGCAAGCCATCAGCAAAACCAAATAAAATTACCCAACACCTTAGGAAAAAGTAACCGACTAGGCACACTATCCAAGTGGCACTCATACCCATGTAGCAATAATCCAGTCTCTCCAACATCTGAGACCATTAGGCTAAGAAGAAAAGTTTCACTCGACAACACTTCAGTCTACTCCCTAATTAATATTAATGCTCATAATATATATATATATATATATATATATATATATATATATATATATATATATATGTATGTATGTATGTATGTATGTATGTATATATATTTGCATAAAGGTGCATGGGTGAACTAAATCAATCATTAAAATAGATTCTTCATGATGTCAATTATTATATGAGAAGGGTTTAAATTCAATTTAAATGGTCATAATCAACAAAATTCATGAGAATATAATAAATATGAGTATGGTAATCTCTACACATACTTAGAATTAAATTGGCTATCACATAGTGATATCAATAGCAAATATCAAACGTCAATGATTACTATTGAAAATGTGGAAAACTTACCAGTGCATTTAATAGAGCGGGCTTATCTTGATTGATTCGTTGTTGCTTTGTCATATTCAACTAAAAGCTTTAATGCAAGCGTTACTATGAATAATCTTAAAAATAAATGTTTCACTCTGCATGTTGCTTTTCGTAATTACATTGTCGTCGGTATACGAGCAACAAAGTCGTATGTTTATATAAATCACATACGATTTGAAAAAAATCTCTGTCTAATTTTTATATCATGTTGAGGCAGTTTTCTTTAGAAAAAAGTCATCAAATATTATGTTAATGGTTATTCGGAATTTTTAATTGACTTGACGACCCAAATATGATGTTGTAAAAAATAGTATCGAAATAAAAATATTTTTTCATCGAAAAATTCTACTCGAAAACACGATTCCAATGGTACGTCCTGAGTATTTTTCTGATCAATGGTTTGAAAGATAAGAGTTTATAAAGTTAAAAAGGCGGCATTTTAACGTGTCGACATATAGTCACCGTTGGGTTTTAGAAGAGCATTAGTTTTCTTTCTTGACAAAATATATGTATAACTATTATTGTTTTGATAAATAACACCTAATTTTGGTCTCGAATTACTTTATTTCTCCATGACACTCGCGTATCTATAAACATATATACATACCCGTATATAATAAATAACACGTACACATTGTTTTGAATAAAAATATACAAACCTATTTTCTTGATCATACCCACATATATTATGTGTATATTACCATACAAACACATGTATATATAGATATTATACACACACACACACGCACACACATACACGTGTATATATATTATATATACACACACACACGTATATACACAAACAACACACGCTACCATTTATACACTTTCAAGAACACACATATATATTTTATATCTGAGTATGTGTGCGTGTATATATATAGGCATAAAACATACAGACATACACAACACACACACAAACACAATCTCCGCTATGGAAGGATGCCCATCACAAAACGCGCACACACACTCATATATATAGGGATTCGTATACATACACACACACAATAATATACAACTACAGTTTTATATATTTATCACAATATAATATATACAACTACAGTATCCCTCGGGATGGCCACCGCAATGCATGCATGCATGCTTTGCTATCAAGTTCATGTACCTCGTGTACCAAATCAAGGACTATCGGTTTGGAATGTCTCCTCAACCATAAATCAAATAACAGGCAATGGAGGTGAACATAGTTATAAGCCTTTGGGGTACGCAATACCTAACGTACCCAAATGACCTGTCGATCCCATTATCAACTCTCAAATAGTGGGCCACCCTAAGTTCTATGTTTTGGGGCACACATCCAAACCACATTAGAATTTCCAAGGTGGGATCGCCCTTTGCATGAAACCTCCCATGATGGCAGGAGACATAGGTGTAATACCCCGTATTTTTACATATTTATGATTTAATTAATTAAATAATACGTTTTAGTTAAATTACATGTGTGACGTAATTTAATGTGATTGAATAATAAATATGATGATTAAATATTAATCGAGAGACATAGATTGATTAATATTATATTATGAGATTTACTATGTGTGTGAATAGTAAATATTAATAGTAAATTTGATATACATCATAGCGAATGATATGGGCGTATTTGTTATTGTCTCACCGGGAGTCGCGTGTCGACTATTTTGAGGTGAGAAATGCAAAACATATTTTAGTGACTGAAATAATAATTTAGAGGACACGAATGAGTCCGTAAGGGTCAAAATGGTATACCCGGGGGTACTAGTCGGGTACCGGGGTATTTTTGGGCTAAACCGGGACCATACAGGGGCGTTTTAGTCTTTTGGAATATGCGGGTGAGGAGACCTATGACTTTACAAACTCTAAATCATATTATAAGAGTTGGAGGCTAGGTCTAGAGGCGAGAAAAACACACAAAAGCCATTAGAGAGAAGAGAAAAACAATTCTCAAAGCCTAAAGAAGAATTGGTGAAGGATTCAAAGGGTTCCTGCACCACAAACTAGTTAGGAAGGAAGATTGGAGGAGAAAGACAATCAATCACCAACAACAATCATGAAATCAGATCATCTCTGAATAAGGCAAGTGGTTATTTGCAAATTAAATTAAGTTATAATATCCATGTGTAGGATTTATGAATAATATGATTTGATGAATATTCTTGGAGAAAAATAATTAAATAAAATGTATCATGGTTAGGGATTTGCGTGTAGAATGATTTAGACATGTAGATGATTTGAAATCATAGAAAACTTAATGATTAAAACAAATTTAATCTGGATTTATGATTTAATATATGGGTTAAGGGAAGGTTTGAATTATTCTGGACTAAATTGTGAAGATTTATGATGTTTAAATCGTTGGAAATCATCCTAGAGTATGTATGAATGGTTTGGTGTTATTGGTTGCAAGTTTGATGGACTATCATGTGGATTAGATAATTGAATATGGTGAAAAACGCATGAAGAAAAAGAAGAACTACTTCTGTAACTGCTCGATCGATCGTTGAATGTCGATTGATCGATGGAGACGATCGATTGACCTATGAATGTCGATCGATCGACCAAGATTGATTTTGGGTTCTTTTGTGGGTTGAGTTCTATTTTATTGCCGATGCTTGAGGGGAACCTTCATGATGAATATTTTGAAAATACTGCAGTTATATATTTTTAATTATTGCAGTTCATTCACTTGCTAAATATTTTCAAAATATTTTGGGTTCTAACCCTTGCTATAAAATTATTTTCAAAAACTTTTAGGTGTCCAGCCATAGGGACGCCAGACTTGATATTCTATTCCAGGAACACGGAGCTGCAGCACATGTGGATGCTATCAGGAATTTGGATTAGACGCATCGTTCATTCCTTTCTAGAGTAGGAATCATTTATCAGTTTCAGTTTTACTTCGAGTTGTCGCCAAAACTTTTTACTACAGTTTTCAGATTTATTTATTCAGGTGTTAGATGTTTGTATTGGACTATTTACTTTGGTGATTGATGGTTTATTCGGTATGTAGTTTTTATTTATTTAGTTGATTTAATTCAGTCGTGGTGTATGACTCATATTATTATTTGCATGTTATTGGTTGTTTAATTAAAAAGATAAAATTTGGCACCAGCTTTTTGGAATACTAGGTGGTTAGTGAGTTTTAAAAATGTTTTCGACGGTGATGCTAAGGATGAATCAACTGGGATTCCTGTTTTAATTTGGTATAGGACTGATCATCCAGTATTTTATTAGGCGGGGTATCACAGATGGTATCAGAGCATCAGGTTCTAGTGTCCTTAGGATCTGTGCGGCTTTTCATGTTTCAGCTTAGCGTTCTTTTATATAGAACCCTATCATAGGATTGTTGTATTCTCATACGTATGGACATTTACGTTCTTCTGCCAATTACTTTATATTTGAGGGTGAACTCATACGATTCGATTCTCATTTTAGATGCCGCCCAGGAGAGATAGATCAGATAGGGCAAAAGGGGGAGATGAGACTAGAGAGGCTCATTAGGAACCAGAGTTACCGCAACAACTGCCAGAGATGATTTCAGTTGCACAGGTTACTGAATTAGTGGCGCAGGCAGTTGAAGCAATGATGATCGCAATGGCAAGGTACTTTCCACGAGATCATCCACATGCATTAGTGGAACCAGAAGTTCAGGCCCACCTAGGGCCGTCGGGGTGGCAGCAAGTACGAGAGGTTTTTCAAAAAGGGCATCCGCCAGAGTTTTGAGGGGGTTCAGATGTGGTGCTAGCGTGTTAGTGGAAGAGAGATATCCAGCGTCACCTACCCATGGTAGATTGAAATGAGGTGCAAAAGCAAATGCTAGCCAATTTTAGGTTCGTGGGAGCAGCACTACAGTGGTGGGAGTCGATTACCACTGTTGAGGAAAAGGATACATTAGCTATTGCAGAGTTTTGGCTACGGTTTGACTGCAAGTATTTTTCACCAGCAGTGGAGATCGAAATGAGGAGAAAATTTATTGTGGTGACTCAGAGGGACCATTCAATGGCCGGTTACGAGGAAGAATTCACTCGTTTGGCAAATTTTATATCAGATGAGGTAAGCGATGAAGAAAGAAAGAAAGGAAGGTTCATGGATGGGTTAGTCTGGAGGATCAGACAACATTTGATTGGCAATGCCGCATTAGTAGCTTATAGAGATGTCGTTCATGCAGCACTCCTGCACTTCCAGGAATATCGCTTCCATGTGAAAGGAAGAAGGAGGGGTGGGAACTAGCCAGTTGAATAAAGCAGGAGGGAATAGTACTAGTGGGGTATCCCAGCAGTAGACAGGGGGACATCATGGGCAGGATTTTCGGCAGGGGAATTAGGCCAAGCAATTTAGATCTGGGGGTTATTGACAGAATGACCAGAACTTTCGACAAGGTGAGCAAGGAAGGGATCGATGGCAGGGTGAATTTATTACGAGTGTTTCGTTTGTGGGGAAGCGGGACACCTGAAGATATATTGTCCTAAGAAAGGCAGGGGTCAACTACAGGACGAGGTCCTGGATGTACAGCCACTACAACAGGTCATGGGTGCGTTCAGGCAGGGGGAAGCTTCTCAGGAACCCGAGGATCAACCATTACAGCTAGAGCATGGAGGCAATTATCTTTTATCCTATGGGCATGGGGTATGTTTTGGGTGACAGTCAGGGTCTCACAATATAAAATTATTTTTACTAGAATTTGCGAGTGAGTCAAATTTAGTGGGTATGTTGGTTGTAGCAGCAATAATATGTAGATAAAATATTTTCGTGGGGTAGTTGAGTCCTTTGGTGTTAACCACGAGAGAGTGGAGGTGTACACTGAGAGAAGGATTGAATTATGTGAGGGGTCACTACTTTCGAGAATTATGGGAGTAGGGTTGACGATTTTACCAAATATCGACTAGATAGCAATGGATTTGAACTATTGTGGATAGTGGGGGGTAAGTTATGGTGTTCGCGACACTAGGGTATGAATTTTACTAGGTATCACCCGAGAGGCCATCTAGTCTATATATATGTGTGTATATATGTTATATTTCGTGGTGCGATAGACACACAATGAGGTCTTGTGTTATCATATTTTATCCCAGTAAGTAGGGGTGTTTACTGAAGTGAATCAGGGTGGTTAGATTTATTTTCGAGCAGGGAGAGATAGCTCGGGGTTTACTTTGCACAAGAACTAATGATAGTAAGGGCGCGGTATTTTATGTTGCCTTTTGTAGCATAAGGGGAGGCGTGCATGCTTTTGTGTTAAGAGACAAGTATTTGAGGTTACGTGCTATGGACTGAGGGTCTAACGGATCTCAACGACCGACAATGTTAGGTAGTAGTGTATCAGGGGGTTCCTTGTTTGGATTTTGCTTTGTGAGACGTCCAACACATGGAACTTAGCGCAACGTTGGAAGTTGGGAGATGTTTGGTCATTAGTACATGGGTTGGGTACCTCGGCCATTATATATATATATATATATATATATGTGTGTGTGTGTGTGTGTGTGTGTGTGTGTGTGTGTGATATGACTACGGGTTGGAAGTTATATTACGGGTCATGGTTAGCATAGTCGGGTAACTTTCGTGCGATAAAGCACGGGGATAGGGTGTATGGGCACCCGGGTTAATTAAGGAAACTTTTGTGCGATCAAGCACGGGTACAAGGTGTATGGGTGCCCTGGTTAATTAAAATGCATATTTGTGTAATTTATAGTTAGAAGCGGGAGAGATAGATATAGCGAGCTTAGAGGCACATGACTAGAGAGTGATATTTGAAGCTTGGAGCACTAGGCTTATCTTAATTTCGAGGACGAAATTCCTTTGTAAGAGGGGGAGTATGTAACACCCCGTAATATTGAGGATTTAATATTTAATTATTTTTGGGAGATATACAAATATTTAAATTGGAGAAACTTAAATTTTTTATTTGGAGAATTTTTTTGAGTGGGAAGAAATATTTATAATTGGCGACTTTAAGTTAAATTGTTCAAATTAATGTGTGTCTCATTTTGTGGTCGAAATTTGGAAATGTTATAAAGTATTTCGGATGACAATTCTAAGTGCGCGGTTAAGTCCGGATGGATCAAGATAGTCAGAAAAGAGTACCCGGGAGTAGTAATCGGGTCTCGGGGATTTTTTGGGCATAACCGAGTCCACACGGGGTGATTCAGGCCATTTTAATTAGGCCCATGTGGCCAAAAACGGGATTAAGAGTTTTTAACCTAATTGAGGGACTTATTGAACGACAGTTAACAATCCTAAACCTAGGGTTTGAGAGAGACATAGAGGAAACAAATCTATAAGCAAATTGGGAACCTTTTTGGAGACAAATTGGGTGTTCGTCATCAAACCATTTTCTACACCAACGGATCAGACTCTACGAACAATCCGAGGCAAGTGGTTAACTGTTGTGATTTTTAAATTTTGATAATCAATTCATATCATAGTATGTGTATCAAAAATCTGTTTTGTTTATGGGTTAAATAGCTAAAAAGGGTTTTTTCGAATTTGATTAGTATATGTATATTTGAGAATAAATTAATGGTGAATATGGATATGGGATTGATGGAATCAATTATAGGATTCTAATTAATAATTAATGGTGACAAATTTCGAATCAGTTTGACAAATTCATATCTCCGTAGGATAAACCCAGGTGAGAGCCAATTCGAAAAAAGTTTGGGATTTTGATGAACTAATGAATGATTTAAGTCTTCTATGAAGATTAGAATATATTTCTATGTAAATGAAATGCTGGTTGTGATTGGGTAAGGGTTTGGAATGAAAATAAAAGCTTGAGGGTTCATCCATGGACGAACATAAGGCTAGAGAAGACGATGACTTGGTCAATCGATCGATTGACCCAGGGGGATCAATCGATCGATGACATGAAATTTTTGGCAGTGACGCCAGTTTTTGATTACATGGGAGATATTTATTGAAAAAGGGTTCTTGGGTTGATTTAAATGATGAAAATTAAATAGGGGCATGACTCTTGGTACTTTTAGGTAATTATAATCGGGTTTTGGGAGAAGTTAATGAGGGTTAAGTTATGAATAAATTTCGGGAAATATTAAGATATGGGCCAAGTGAGCGAGTCCGGGTATGTTGGTTGAGTGACACAAGGTAATAAATTAATTAATGTGTAAATTAATTAAATTAGAGTCGAATCATAGACTCGGGAAAATATTATATAAATTAATGCGTAAAGTATTTATATTAGGGTCGGACCATAGACTTGGGAAGATGATAAATTAATAAGTGAGAAAATTAATTAAGTTGAGTCGGGACAGAGACTCAGGAAATTTCAGGCTAGTGTTACGGGTTTTTTAGTACACGGTAAAGCCGAGGTTTATATTATATATACGGTGTGGTGATAGTGTATATATATATATATATATATGTGTGTGTGTGTGTGTGTGTGTGTGTGTGTGTGTGTGTGTGTGTGTATTGTGTGTGCTATTAAATATCAGTGACTGGATATTTAATTAATTTATATACTCTAGTGCTATCAAGGGAGGTTGCACGATGTGGGTGAATCCCCTAGCTTGAGGAGTAAGGTGAGTATATCCCCAGGTCATAGCGTTCGGTATATGGGTGAGGGGCTTATCTCACTTTCAGGGAAGGAATATGACCACCTCCACTACGTTTATATTTTTGGGCCAGGTTGGTGAGCAATTCCAACTTGGGTAACTAGGTTATGTGAGCACACCTAGTGAGATAGAACTTTAGAGGGAATCATCCGCTGAGGGTATACTCGGAGGGATGGATATACATATGAATTATGTGTGGATGTTTTAGTAAATTTACGTATATAATGAGATGTAATATTATATGCGGGTCATAATACAGTGTGTAATGTACTTACTTTATATAACTTGTCTCACGGTTATATGATATTATTTAAAAGGAATTAATTAAGTTAATTGGTGAGATAAATTATAATCCATAAATTATTATACTCGGGTTAGAGTAGTAGGGCAAGGGGAGATTACATCAGGACTAATTGGACGGGGTAGTACAACTAGGTGGGTTAAGGTAACCATTAGGAGTGCACATTAGTGGAAGGGTGAGTATGTCCTCAAGAGAGTGTGACACTAACATAAATATGAAGTGCATTCATAAAATTTTAATTACCGCAGTTAATTCACTTGCTAAATATTTTCAAAATATTTTGGGTTCTAACTCTTGCTATAAAATTATTTTTAAAAACTTTTAGGTGTCCAGCCACAAGGATTCCAGACTTGATATTCTATTCTAGGGACACGGAGCTGCGACACATGTGGATGCTAGCAAGAATTTGGATTATACGCATCGTTCATTCCTTCCTAGAGTAGGAATAATTTATCAGTTTTAGTTTTACTTCGGGCTTGTCGCCTATACTTTTCAGTAAAGTTTTCAGATTTATTTATTCCGGTGTTGGATGTTTGTATTGGACTATTTACTTTGGTTACCGATGGTTTATTCGGCATGTAGTTTTTATTTATTCTGTTGATTTAATTCAGTCGTGGTGTATGACTCATATTATTTTCCGCATGTTATTGGTTGTTTAATTAAAAAGATAAAATTTGGCACCAACTTTTTGGAATACTAGGTGGTTAGTAAGTTTTAAAAAGGTTTTCGAAAGTGATGCTAAGGATGGACCACTTAGGATTCTTGTTTTAATTTGGTATCGAACACTACTCTCTCTCTCTCTCTCTCTCTCTACGCAACCCTAATTAGGGCTGCATGGCAGCCTCTATGCACGTCCATACTGAACCCAATAAACCTCCTGATCCAAAAATCCCTTGGAACAAATCATTTTCCAGTCTGGTTAAAGGTAATACAGATGAAGCAGACATCCCCTTGATCAACATATCCTCTTATAAAGGTGAGCCTGCCATAAAATTCTCCATCGAAGATATCAAGAAACTTTTTGAACCTTTCAAAAATTCTCTTATGGGCAAGTTTTCACATGGTGTAACACCCCGCCCGCCCGGGGAGAGCGAACGGAGAGCTAATGCGATAAAATAAATCCAAATCCACAAGTGACAAGGTAGAGAGCATCTAAATAAACTCACAATAATATAAATCCACTAATCTCAATCTCTTCAATTACAACAAGTCTCTCGAATTAAAATTACAACTATCTAACTCGAATAAAAATACAAATCTCCAAAGCTCTATACATCAAAATAATACAAATCTTTCCCAAACAATCCTCGCTAAAATCAATCTCCATAGCGCCCCAAAATCCGCGCTAACCTGCCACTAAAAGAAAATATGGGGAAGTACACAATACGACAGGAAAGATGCTCAACAAATATACATTAGCGATGAATAAAACGTAACAACACGAGTACGAATATTCAAATCAAAATGCAAATCTCAATAGCATTTTATCAATAAATTTCTCAACAACACTTTAACCGGGTCACCAGGCCTCACCACATCCGTATATGCTTTATCAAGCCATAGCCTGGGAAACAGGAATTTTGGCTGGTGCCCAACATCCGTGCCATATTAAAATCTCATGACAACGTGCTCAACAACAATATAATGATACCACATGAATCAAAATAATTTCAACAATTATTTTCCATATTTCAATGAATTTATCAATTCAAATATGAGTTCAATTAATAAGAAATCAAAGAGAATGACACTCGCGAGATTTAAGGAGCATATTGTGTAAAAACCCATACCTCAAACCTTGATGAGAAATCAATGATCACATCCTCAAGATCAACGCAAAAGATCTACAAAAGCTCTTCCAAGAACCTCTAACAAAATAGCCCCAAGAACACCTCTAATCTAAGATTGGAACTCACAAATCTCAAGGGCCAATGTGTATATAAAAAGAAGAGGAATATGAAATATATTTGCTGCCAAAATTTGCGCCAAAAGTATGTTAAAAAGATTGCCCACGACTTCCTTTTATAATGAAAAGAAATGAAGAGTTGGAATCCAAAAGACTCCTTTAAATAAGTCAAATAAATGAAGAGTTGGAAGTCAAAACAACTCCAAGAGTTAAAAACATTTAAAAATCATTTTAAAATCCGTTTTAACTCCGATTTTAAAACCGTTTGAAATTCTTACCTTTAAAAATAATAACCAACATATTTGTGCAATAAAAATAATTTTATCAAAAACTTTATTTTCCTCCATTTTTCAGAAATTAATTAAAATAGCCCAAAATTACGCGGGTTGTTACACATGGTAGACCTACCATTGAGATTATCCGCAAATCTGTTGCCTCTCTAAACCTTTAATCAGCCTTTCATGTTGGGCTGATTAATCAGAAACATATACTCATTCATTTGTTTAATGAGGAAGATTTTGCAAGACTATGGATGAGGGATACCTGGTACATAGGGAGATTCCCTATGCGTACATTCAAGTGGACTTCTGAATTCAGATCCGATGCTGAAAGCTCTATTGTTCCTGTATGGGTAAATTTTCCATCACTACCAATTCATTACTTCTCCAAAACTTCTCTCTATTCTATTGCTCAAGTTGCAGGTAAACCTCTTAAAATAGATGGCTCTACTGCTTGTTTAAATCAGCCAAGTACAACTAGAGTGTGTGTTGAACTAGACTTATTGGCTAATAGATCTAAAAGGGTCTGGATAGGATGTGGTAACGATGGATTTTGGCAAAACTTGGAATAAGAAAATATCCCCCCTTATTATACTGCTTGCTGTAAAATTGGCCATGATTTTTTAGCCTGTCTATTATCCAAATCCTTTCCAAAAACATCTCATGAACCCAATCTCAAAAACCCCACTCAAAAATCTATCCAAGATCCTGTCTCTAAAACCCTCAAACAAAAATTTGTTCCTAAAGCATCCCTTCCTATTGTCACTGTCCAAAAATCAAGTAATACCATTGGCCATTCCAAAATTACTCAAATCCCTACTCCAGCTAAACCATCTCTTATACACAAAGGCCAAACCTCTAAACTATACTTGATCAATCATGCTGAGCAATCTGATGTTTACCATTCCAATGCTCCCCTTATACCAACAATTGAATACCATTGTCACCAAATTGAGACTGAAATCTTACCTCTTAATCTTCCAATTGTAGACATGACTAAACAATCTTCTATTCTAGTAACTAAATCTTCTCGACCTCTGCCTAAAATATGTCCACAACTAGCTTCCACTATCCAAGAATTTATCTACAAAATCCAAGATGAAGAACTGGATATTAAAGATACTATGATTTCAGATGTCCTTATGCTTTCCCCAAAAAACTCAGTTCTTCCAAAAAAACCAAAACTTGATCTCTTTGCAAGCCTCTCACACTCAGATACAGAAGCAGCTATAAGGCATGATGGAATTCCATTCATGGAGGAACTGATAATATTCTCGAAAATTATCTCCAAGAAATTGAAAGTTATGTAATCAAACAATACAAAAAACTCTTCTCAGATATCTGAACCAATGATTCCTATAGGCATTACAAAGAAGGCCTCCTTTCTACCCATAGATCCAATGTTCAAGAGATTTACTAGATCTTCTCTCAAAACCTCAAAAACTCCTACCCTCCCCTTTTCCCAATGATTAATTTTCTTATGTGGAACATTAGGGGAGTTGCCAATAAGCCACCTAGAAGAAGAATTAAGAGATTGTGCAGAAGTCATAATCTTCCATTCATTGCCATTTTAGAGCCGAAATCCAAAAATCAAAAAATTGAAGATCTTAGAAGGACTTTGAATTTTGAAGATGGTTATTCAAATGCCAATGGAAAAATCTGGTTTCTCTGGAGATGTGGATTTATATGTAAGTTAATTCATTTGGATGACCAATCTATGTTGGTTAAAATTGTGCACTCCCTATTGCCAAATCCAGTGTTCATTTCGATAGTATATGCCCAATGTTACAGGTCAGAGAGGTTTCAATTGTAGCAGTCTCTTATGATTCACAAGACTTCTACTAATGATTCTCCTTGGCTTATTATGGGGGACTTCAATCTTGTATCCATAAGTAATGATAAGAAAGGAGGAGGCAAGCTCAATTTAAATGTTGTTGAAGACTTCAACATATTCATTTCTAATGCTGGCCTGCTGGAGGTTAATTATACAGGTTCTACCTTCACTTGGCATAACTTTAGAATGAAAGGAAAAATATGGGAAAGGCTGGATAGGGGATTAATTTCAAATTCCTGGTTATCTTCTTTCCCAAACTTTTCCTTAAAACATTTAAATAAGACATGTTCATATCACTCTCCTTTGCTTTTTACAATTAAAAATCAGCTTGATGAAGCCCCTAAGCCTTTTAAATTCCAAAACTTTTGGTGCACAAAACCTGATATTAATAACATCATTGAATCTTCTTGGTCTGGTCCTATATCAAGTAATCATCTAAGAGTGTTTTCTTATAAAATTCAGAGACTCACGAAGGATCTGAATATATGGAATAAAAGTAACAACACCAATCTCTTTGGTCTTGTTAGCAAAAAAGAATTTGATGTTAACATAAAGGAGAGTATTTATGAGCAGGACCCTTCAGATATCAACAGAGAGGAGCTGGTTAAAGCACAAGCAAATCTTCTTGGTGCATTGAAAATGGAAGAACTGTTTTGGCATCAGAAAATGAGGGGAAAGTGGTTAATTGAAGGAGATAGTAGTACTAAGTTTTTTCATGCCTCTGTAAAGGCTAGGAATTCTATATTGATTATTCATAGAATAAAAGATCAAAAAGGGGTTTGGATTGAAGAGAATGAGGCAATTACTCAAGAATTCTCTAAGCACTATCAAGATATTTTTAAGGCAGATGTCATTGAAAGGGAAAATGAAGTTTTAAATTCTATAACTGCTAAAATATCTCCAAACCAAGCCTTAGAGTTGGATGAAATTCCATCAGAAGAGGAAATATATACATCAGCATATCATTTGAGTGCTGAAAGCAGTGCAGGGCCTGATGGATTCCATGGTTTTTTTAAAAAAAAAATTTGGGGAATTATCAAATATGATATTGTTAAAGCTTTCATATACTTCTTCTCAGGAGGTGATCTTCCCAAAAGTTGGACAAGTACTAATATAGTTCTTATTCCAAAAATTATATCTCCCAAAACTTGCTCAGATTTCAGACCTATAAAACTTTGCAACTTTTGCTTCAAGATCATAACCAAAATCCTTTCTTAAAGACTTGGAATCATTCTTCCCCACATCATAGGTCCCTCTCAAGCAGGTTTTATCAAAGGTAGGCAAATATCTGAGAACATAATATTGGCTCAAGAGGTGGTGAATAACATTGGAAGGAAGAATCATGGGTCTAATGTGGTTATTAAATTGGATATGTCTAAGGCTTATGATAGGGTATCCTGGCTTTTTCTTACCAAAATTCTCAGAAAATTTGGTTTCTCACAAATTTGGATAGACAAAATTTGGAGAATTGTGTTAAATAATTGGTTTTCTCTCCTAATCAATGGTAAAGCAGTTGGTTTCTTCAAATCTTTCAAAGGGTTAAAACAGGGTGATCCTCTATCTCCAGGCCTTTTCACTATTGTTACAGAAGCCTTAAACCAAGGTCTGCACAAGCTTATGATAAGTGGAAAGATAAAACCATTCTCACACCCAAGAGGTCGTTCTCTTATTTCCAATTTGAGCTTTGCTGATGACACAATTATCTTCTGTAATGGAGGTAATCAGAGTCTTAAAAACTTGATGAAATTTTTAGGAAGGTTTGAAAAAGCAACTGGTCAATGTATAAACTACTCCAAATGTAGTTTTACAGTTCACCATTATATACATAGGAGCAGAATTCATGCTATTGAAGGTATCACGAAATTTTCAAGGAAAAATATCCCAATTAAATACCTAGGCTGCCCTATTTTTTTATTGGAGAATCAACCATTCTCACTTTGCTGAATTGGTGAATAGAGTCAAAGATAAAATAGAGGGGTGGAGATAAAAAATTCTTTCTTTCAATGGAAGGAGAATTCTTATTAATTCAGTCTTAAACTCCATCCCTATTCACTACATAGCAGCTCTCAAACCTCCTGTCAAAACTCTTAATCACATTCAAAGTCTGCTCATTAACCTTTTATGGGGTGAATCTAAAGAATATGGAAAGAGACACCATTGGATCAAATGGGAAAAGGTTTGTTATCCATATCAAGAAGGAGGGCTGGGCATCAAATCCCTGGATGATATCACTAAAGCTTTCAACTTTAAGCTCTAGTGGAATTTTACTAATTCTAACAGTTTGTGTCATGTGTTTTTAAAGTGCAGGTCTAATGGTAGCAGATCCAAAGCCTTATGAAGGATTAATCAAGTTAAATCTGAGGCAGAAAAACATTATGCTTCTATCAATAATTCCCATATCTGGACTCTAACCTCTTCTGGAGAATTCTCTACTCAATCAGCTTGGCAATATATCAGGAAGTCCAGAAGTTCATCTTTAATCTTCAAATCAATATGGAATAAAGAGATTCCTCCTAAGATCTCTATTTTTCTATGGAAATGTATCCACAATATTGTTCCTATTGATGAAGTTATTCAGAAATCTGGGATTAGAATTGCTTCAAAATGCAAATGCTATCACAAACATATAGAGAGTATGCTTCACTTGTTTATTAATAGCCCTCAATCTTCTAAAGTGTGGAATCACTTAGCCAGCATCTTTGGGATTAAGACTTACTCCTCTTTTTTAAATCATATGCTTGTCTCATGGTGGATTAAAACATCTAACATAGACTACATTCAGTACCTTCTTAAACTGATTCCAGGTGTTATTTTATGGGAGATTTGGAGAAGTAGAAATCTTTGTGTTTTTTAAGGAGTTCAAATGAATAGCTTGAATATTATTAATAATGTCATCAAGTTCATTCAAACATGTTCCTCTTATATAACCTTCAAGTCTTCATCTACCTTATTCGAGGGAGTTATCGAACTTTTCCGAATCAAATCAGTGCCATCTTCCTCTTCCTTCATTTTAGTTAAATGGTCTAAACCTTTAGACCATTGCTTCAAGCTTAATACAGATGGTGCTTCTAAAGGTAATCCGGGAGTTTCAGGGACAGGATTTATTATTAGAGATAAATCTAGTCAATTTGTTAAAGCTTTTTCATCATTCGAAGGAATTATGACAAATACCAAAGATGAATGTCTAGCAATCCTTCGTGGACTCAAATTATGTAAGGAGCTTAATATCCATTATGTTTTGATTGAATCAGACTCCAAAGTCATCATCAACATTCTTAAAGGTTTCATCCCAAAGCCCCCTTGGAGTTTGCTATAAATCTTGAAAGAGATTAGAGAATTGGACATTCAGTCCTCATATGTTCAGTGCTGGAGGGAATCAAACAGTGTTGCAATTAGCTTAGCCAATTTGGGCATTCCCAACAAGGAATACAATATCTTCTCTTCTTTATCGGAGCTTCCTAAAATAGCTAGAGGCCCCTATAGATTGGATTTACTTGGTCTTCCTTCTATTAGGATTGTGTAACAAATGTCTTGGATCTTTAAGTTTTCTTTATCTTTGGGTTCTTTCTTCTGTATTTGCCCCCTAGGTAGGGCTTTTCTACCTATTTAATAAATTCCAAATTTAAAAAAAAAAGTGTCACAAGTACTAACTCTTGCTATAAAAATATTTTCAAAACCTTTTAGATTTCCAGCCATAGGGATGCAAAACTTGAGGATTCAGTCCAGGGACTCGTAACTGTAGCATTATAGAGACTGGAAGGACTTTGCATAGACGGTTCATTTATTTAGATCTAGTGTATGATCTCAGTTTAGTACTCTGTATTGATACATGTTGTCCATTGTCATTATTTCAGATATTCAGTTTTGGATTGTATTGGTTTATTCTGCAATTTTGGATTTTAGCCGATTGTTGACTCGGCAAGACTTATTTACTATATTTTGTTTGATGGTTTAAATTATAGTATATTGTGAATGTTTAAGTTATTATTTCTGCATGATTTATTTTATCAGGTTAATGAAAGATAAATTGCACACGTGTCTAATTTCACTTAGGTGATTAGTAATTAAAAAGATTTTGATAGTGATGATAAGAATGAACCAACTGAGAAACCTGTTTTAATTTAATTTAGGACTGATCACCCGGGATTTAATTAGGTGGGTGTCACAATAGGTATGTTCACATATATAAGAAAGCACATAATAATTATTCACACAACCTATATTTATATCTAGTTCGTAGTATTTGTATCTTTTGAATATCTATATAGTTTTACACACAACCCGTAATATGTCCAGTATGTAGTATTTATATCTCTTGAATACTCAATGTACTAATGATTCACACATAGTATTATCTTCGTATGTTTTTAGTATCACTCACTACCCAAAGGGCAATAATTATCTCTTAAGTGATTTCAGTAATCAAACATCATTATCCTACTGTTATTAGCCTTAGGTCATTGTTTACTCTTCCCGTGACCCAAATTGTAAATTCCCAATACACATTACAATCGGTTAACTATCGTTGGTCCTAATCCTTATTCTACACTCATTAACATTATATCGGGCCTTAACTATATGTCTAGTGATCTTCTTTAAGTATTTATATAGTTATCATAACATCCCGAAAGTCCCCCACAAACGTCGGTTAGTAAAACTTCTCAAAAGAACAAAAGACCCCATTTCAACTTTGGTCGATCGATCGACAAAATTAGTTGATTGATCGACATCCCACGATCGATCAATCGATCATGGTTTTTGGCCTCTTTGTCCCAAACTCATTTTTCTCCATGGTTAACACCTCAAAACTCCATGAAACCTTCCCAAACTCCAATCCAACATACCCAACCTCAAACATATGTCTAGGCACAATTTCTAACGTAAATAATACATAAAATCTATAAGACATTTACCCAAGAACAAATTTACTCCCATAATTCATAAAAACCTAATTTATGGTGTTCTTCATGCATATTTATCAATATGCCCAGATTTCTTTCAGTCACTCATCACATAATCTCAGATTTCATATTAACTACATAAAGGGGTTAATTCTACATGGATCCTACCATAAATCATGAATTTCACCCATCCAAAACCCAAGAATTCATCCAAATTATGTAATTTAAACTCTACACTCCATGGTTATTATAACATGCTTAAAAGAATTGCAAGATAAACACTTTTCTTATAATAGCAGGTATGATTTCCTTGGTGATGCAAAAAGGTGCTAAATAGCTTAGATTTGTTCTCTCATTCCTCTTCTATGGCCTCTTATCTCTCCCAAGTGTTGTAACCCTACCCTATAACTCAAAGGTGTTGATATAACACTCTCAAATTAGGAGTTCCTTTTATCATAGATTCCCAAATGATCTAAACGCCCTTACGTGGTGTCGGGTTGGTCTAAAGTCACCCCGAGACCCAATCAATACACCAGGGTATACTATTCCTCCTATTTCAACCCATTCAAAATCAACCATGACCTCTAAACCTCCATAAGAGTAACTTTACAAAAATTTTATATCTCGTCCTCAATATAGTCTACATGCAACTTCTGGTTGAGATATAACACAATCACGTCAATATCACTCGCTACGACGTATAATAATTATCGCGAGTTATTTTCTACTCACTTAGTAAATTTATTCCATAAATATTAATCATTATCTCTCCCGATTAATATTTTAATAAGGACAAAATATTTAATTCAATTAAATTAAGGCACACGTGTAATTTAAAAATAACTGGATTAATTAAATTCTAAATACTAAAAAATACAAGGCGTTATATACTTCCCACCTTACAAAGAAATTTCATCCTCGAAATAGGATATACCTACGGTGAAAAAATCTGGATACTGCTCTCGCATATCATCCTCTCACTCCCACGACAACTCGTCAGCATTATGGTGCCCCCACTAAACTCAAACCAAGGGTACCACCTTAGATCGAAACTTATGCTCACCACGATCAAGTATCATACTGGTCTCTCCTCGTAAGAGATATCTGGACGCAAATCTATCTCCTCCAATGGAATGTGCCAAAATATCTGTGCTCCTCCGGCATCTCTTCATCGATGACACGTGAAACACATTGTGAATCCACTATAAGTACTCGTATGAGACCAACATATATGCATCGGGACCCACACTATCAATAATCTAAAAAAGTCCCACATATCTCGGTGCTATCTTCCCTTTCCTATCGAACCTCATGACACCATTTATACGAGACACCCGTACTAATACCTAATCACCAACCTCCAGCTCTGTGTCTCTCTTATCTGCATTGGCATAACTCTTCTACCTGTCAAGAACTATACGAATGAGACCTTGAGTATACTCAATCTTGGAAGTGGTATCATGAATCATCTCTGGCCCAAATATCTTATTGTCCCCCACCTCGAACTAGCAAGTGGGCGAAGGACAAGGCCATCTATATAGGGCCTCAAATGATTCCATATCGATGGTGAACTGGTAGAAGTTATTGTAGGAAAACTCCACCAATGTAAGGTATTTCTCCCATACTCCCCTTAAGTCGAATATGCATATCCTCAACATATCCTCTAACATTTGATTAACTAACTTCATCTTCCCATCCATCTGTGAGTGATACATTGTACTCAAATTTAAATCCGTGCCCATAGCCTCCAGAAAACTTTGCAGAAGTGGACACAAAAATCTTGTCCCATTTCGACACAATATTAATCGAAACTCCTTGCGGCCTCACTATCTCAACTGCCTCGTCTCAAAATCTGTACGAACTGGTAGAAAATGGACCACTTTAGTCAATCGATCCACTATCACCTATATGGATTCGTGACCTCCCTACGATATCGGTAACCTGATAATAAAATTCATAGAGATACTCTCCCACTTCCACACTAGGACCTCGAGTGACTCCAACATCCCTATAGGTCTCTTTTAATCGACCTTCACTAGTTGGCACGTAGCATACTTCGATACAAATTCTGCTATGTCCCGTTTTATCCTCGACCACTAATAATACCTATGCATATCCTGATGCATCTTATCCCCACTGAGATGTACCATAAACCTCGACCCGTAAGACTCCGTCATCACTGTATATCTAAAATCCTCATCCTCTAGAATCACGAGTCCACCATTGAAACACAAGCCTCCCTTAGAACTAATCGAATAAGACTCCTCCCCATCAGCTAATAACTAGCATACTCTGTCATGGCAAAATTGATCATCTACATGTGCTTTCACTACCTGCATAACAATCTCGAGAGTGATAGAAAAAAAGTAAATACAAGCTCTAAACACCTCATCGTCATGTCATAGCTCCCTCCACTTCACCTTCCAACCTCCTATTATCTCCCCAACAAGCCATCGACTCACCGCATCTGCCACCACGTTAGCCTTCCTAAGATGATACTAAATATCAAATGGTAATCCTTCATGAACTTTAATAATCTCCTTTACCTTATATTCAAATCCTTCAGCGTGAATAGATACTGAAGTGATTTATTGTCAGGGAACAAGGTAAGATGCTATTCAAGGTCATGCATGGGGTAATTCCTCTCGTGGGGCTTAATCTTATGAGATTCATAATTTAGATCCACTCTTCCTATTATAGTACACCCCCAAGTCCTTATAAGGATGCATTTGGATAAACGCGATACTCCACTCCTCCCTTAGGCAATGAAAGTACAAGTGCTGAAGTCAATTTGTCCTTCAGCTCATTAAAAGGTAACTGACAGTGGTCATCCCAAACAAATGGTACCCCCTTGTGAGTCAGGTTTGTCGATGGACCCACAATCTTCGAGAAGCCCTTAATGAAGTAATGATAGTATCCCTCTAATCCTTTAAAACTACAAACCTCGGTCGTTGTCGTGGGTTATTCTCACTCCCTCACTGATGATACCTTACTTTAATCAACAACAATGCCACTGTCAGAAATAATGTGGCCCAAAAATTTCACCTCCCATAGTTAAAATCTATACTTATCAAATTTGGCATACAACTGATGGTCCCGTAATGTCTATAGAACCATACGCAGATGCTTTACATGCTCACCCTCATAACAAGAGGAAATAACAATATTGCTAATGAATACTATCATGAGTTGCTTAAGGAACAATCTGAAAAACTAGTTTATAAGACCCATGAACACTGATAGCTCATTAGTTAGCCTAAACGACATCACCCTAAACTCGTATAATCCATACCACGTTAGGAAAGAGGTCTTAAAAAGTTCCTCTCGTCTGATACGTAGCTTATAATATCTCGATCTTAGATCTTTAAAAAGTATGCTTCTCCTCTAAGTTGGTCGAACTAGTCATCAATCCGAGGCAACAGATATTTATTTTGAATTATGACCTTATTCCCTGTAATCAATACACAAATGAAATGAAGCATCGATTTTATTGATCAACTACACCGTCACACCCCACAGTGATGACCTCTGTCAAATAAAACACTGACGCCGAAGCTGCTAAATCTTCTCCCTCAACTGTCACATATTTAAAGAAGCCATGCGATAAGGAGCTCAGGAAAATTGTCCTTGTACCCGGTGCTAAGTCAATCACAAACTCAATTTCCTAGCTGGGTGGTAGCCCAGGTATTTATTGGAACACATCCTCAAACTCCCTCACCACTGAAATGAAATCCAAAGAGACAACCACTTCATGTGAGGTCTCCTCCTCAATATAATAATAGTGTGTGATCGACCATCCCTCAAGAAGAGGAATCAGCACTAGGAACATATCCTATATTGGAATAGAGAATAAGATGGTCCTCCCGAAATAATCCATGATCGCCCTGTAACCTGCTAACCAGTCCATGCCCAACATGACATCATAACCCTCCATATCTAACACTATAAGGTCTGAAGCTAAAGATAATCTCCCAAAGTCAGTATCTAAGAGACCCAATGCATAAAGGTGACTCTAGACACATAAGGAGACTTTCGAATGTCTCTAATAAACCGGCCACACATGCAAATCTGGTAGTTATAAATATGTGTGCACCCCCGTATTAAACAAAATCCTACCCTCAAGCCTGTGAATTGGAAACATACCATCAACTTCTGGTGGAGCTTGCGGTGCCTACTGTAAGACTACATCTTGGACGTTATAGACACATCCATACTATAACTACTCCTGTTGTTGTGGTACTAGTGCTGCACGGGTAGCTGCACCTACTAGGTACCCTACTTGTGTGGTACTCTATCCTATAGTGGGAAGTTTTTCCTCTTGCGGACCGCCTATCCACAAGTAAAATCACATCTCAATAAGTCTCTCTGCCTCTGGCCCTATCGAGGCTACACTTGTTATTGGCCCTGGTGGCCTTATCCCTACAGGCATCCCCCATTGTTCCCTTGGCCCTGATGAACATGTTATTGATGGTGAGGACCCTGCTAGCCCTGCCTGAATACACCACCTTCGGGTCGATAACCTGTAGGTCTAAATCTCTTTGCCCAAGCCCCCTGCCATTAATCCTTCCCTGAGTGCCTACCCGTGTGCTGCTGCAATGCTCCACTAGTACCATTCCCTCCTGCCTTGCCTGGCTGGCTAGGCTCAACCCTCTACTACTTCCCTTCAGATGGAAGCGATAATCCTAACAATGAAAGAGTGAGACATTGATGACTTTAGTATAAGTTAATTTGGGGTTGCCTATTAACTATTTTCTGATCCTCGAGGTGTGTCCATTAATAAACTTCAGTTTTTTCTTTTCTTCGCTATTCACCTCGCCAGGTATAAAATTAGCTAGATGTGTGAACTCCTACTTATACTCAGCTACTAAATGATCACCCTCTACCACCTCATTAAACTTCTTTCACATTTTAGTATCAACGGTTGGCAAAAAGTACTTTCTGTCAAATCGCACCCAAAACTCATTAATAGGAATACTATCCCTATCTTCATAAGTAATAATGGAATCACACCACTATAAAGTTTCTCCCACAAGACTAAATGTGGCCAACATATTCTTTTGAGCATCGATATACTCAACTATGCTAAGGTGGCATTGAATGTCCTTCTTCCACTAACAAGCCAAGAACACGTCCGAACTACCCTGAAACTCTGGCGGGTGTCCCTTCTGAAATGGCTCCCTCAATCTCTTCCAATCTGATGGCCTCAAATGGGCCTGAACAACCGGTCCCACTGGCTGCTATGGTGGCTGGGCCTGAGGAAAATGAAGTTCCATAGTAGTCATAATAGCGTTAACTGATTGTGCCACAATAGTTATCACCTATTTGGCCGTCATTGTCCCTTATGGTGGTGGTGGTGGTGGCTATGGTGCATATGGCTCTTACTAATCCTCTCCCTCATCAGATCTCACCATTTCCCTCTCCAGTCGTCCTCTTCTAGGTGGCATCTTAAATCAGATGGAATTGTATGAGTTCACAGTCAATACAAAAATACTAGAAGAATAATGAAATATCAAATACGTAAAAGTGAATGCAACAGTCCTAATAATAGGTCTCTATATCAAAGGATGTTACGCTGAAATCCTAATAAGTCGTGCAGATCCTATAGACACTAGAACCTAATGCTCTGATACCATCTGTGACACCCTGCCTATTTTAACCACGTGTGATCAGTCTTTTATGAGGATAAACAAGAATCTCATTTTGGTTCATTCTTAGCATCATTGTCGAAACTTTTTAAATTACTAACCACATATGTGAAATTAAGTCGGAGATAAATTTGATCTTTTATTGACATATAACAACATGCGAAAATTAAAATAATATAACTCAACCATCCACACAATAATAATAGTCTGCAGCATTGCATGATAAATACCAAATAAGCCATCAGTTCCAAAACTAATATCCAAACCACAAGTCTATTGGAATGAAACAGAATCTAAATACATAGTCTGATAAATAGAACTCAATGAATGTATCAATTAAAGGGGCAAAATTCCCAAATGAAACTCTGATCATAATCCTAATCTAGGAATGAAAAGTAAAGCATCTTTATAAATATAGCATGCCTCTACAAGTGTTGCAGGTACGCATACCTGGAATGAATAATCAAGTTTGGCGTCCCTGTGTCTGGACACGTAAAATGTTTTAAAAATAGATTTGACACGGGTCAGAGTCCAAAACCATTGAAAAATATTTAGCAAGCCTTTAAATTGTAGTTAAATGCAGTTATTAGATACAGATGTTAGTTTTACGTACACTCCCTTGAGTTCCTCATCTCTTAACTATAGTGCACACCTAACGTCTTCTATTTTACCCACCTACCTGTGCTACTCTTCCTAACTAGACATAATTATCTAACTAACCACAACAAGTTTAGTTCCCCCCTACCGCCCATACGATACACTACCGTAATGTCAATAATTAATATTAACCGAATATTATTATTGCATCATTAATTGAGTTCCTCATACTTAAATTTCTTTTAGATATACATTATCTTTCTTTAATACCTTCACGCATAAGTTGAATATATTTATCCACTGCATGTATATATATATATATGTATGTATGTATGTATCTTGGAATTTGAAAGAAGAAGAATAAGTGAAATAATTATACCTTTTAGGGTCCTGTAAAGGAAGGAAAGGGAAAGAGAAAGGGGATTTAGCTTCTTTTCTTTTTAACAAGCCAACTTCGATTAGTTTGTGTGTGTATATAAGGAAGTGGTAGTGTAAGTCGGCCAACACATTAGTTCCCAATGGCAGGGGCGGTTTGACCCTTTTTTTACTTTTTCGAGCTAATAAACTTTTTAGGTTCATATATTATTTCTTTTAAATGATATAAGAAAAAATGTATAGATATTGGAGTATTTATGTTTTCCCAACTTTTGTCCCTAAAACTTATTTCTAGAAAGTTACAATTTATACCCTATAAATTTTATTTTTATTTTAGACAACTAAACTAAATTTTGATTGTGGCATATTTAATGTAAAATTAACACAACGTTTACTTTAAATGTAATACTGGACACGTGTAGAAAAAATATATACTCGGTAATAAAAAAATTATTACTTTATCTATCGATAAAATTAAAAATATTATCTTGACATATAAATAATTCAACTTAAATAAAAATAAAATCGGGTTATTACAATCTACCCATCTTAAAAAATTCATCCCCGAATTTCCTACATTCTTAAAGTTTCAAATACTCATAGTACTCTATTATATAACTTTGATGATTTTCCTCGCGTCGTTCTTTCGTCCTTTGTAGGTTATACAACATTACCATATAAGAAACACTTGACGTATCCAAGATTAGAAATAACTGGAATTTCGTCTAATTAATTGGCATTTTTACAAGTTTTACGTGTGTCATCTATCATCGCAGAGGTTTATGTGAGAAATTTTACGTATCATCTAGTTATATGAAGTTTGATCACATATCATTAATCTCATACGATCAAGATAGTGGAATCGATAAAAGATCATTGTGAGTTGTATATGATTCATGAAATAATGGTGTTTCACATATAATTAATTTCGACTATATAAAAATAGTAACGATAAAAAAATATTGAAGGTTTGAAACATAGATCTCGTAATAATAGTATCCAACCACCATTTGCACAGTAGGTGGAAATATAAGTTCTTTTTGGGGCAAGTAGGTCGCTAGTTTACTCATATTGAGTTGTTAATAACATAATGGCAAGTCGCGGTTTTCAATAATATGTAGGATTCTCATACAAGGGTATCGTTATCAAGTTTCCTACTAGAATTTTCAATTTCCATTGTTGCATTATAAATTTAGTTTCTCCTATTTATATTTCAATAAATATCGTGCAACCTGGGGAATCACTATATGAGTTTACTATAGTTGTAAAATCATGTGTTAGTTTAATCGGGAAAAATCATCGACTATTCAATGTAGTTGATACTTTTATAAGGGGATTTCCTTAGAATATCGATTACAGAAAGAAACTGTATCGAGTATCTTAATGCAGCGACTCCTCAATTTCCTACATACCAAAATATTATGTCTATAACATTTTACTTTTTCACTAAGTCATTATTTTGGAATAAATGGTAACACCTGATAATTTTGGATATTTTAACTAGGCTTGTTTATTGGTTCTTAGGTTCACATGATATTAATAAGTATCATAGTTTGTATGTTGTCTAATGTTGTGGAATTCATCACATGGAATCTATCATAGACATATAATGATAACATGATTCTTTAAAGCACATCGGGCTACTCTGGATATATTTTTAAATTTTGGAATAATTTGTGTACCAGATAGAGAGAGGTGGTTTAGTAAAAAGAATTGAAGTATAGTCATAAATTTATAGGGAAGATATTGTTATTACCGATATTTTTCAATAGAATGATACTACTATTTCAAGTATATTGAATCCAAGTACTGATGTTTATAAAGTCGTAGCAATAAGGGTTGAAATTTTCCTTGAAATGATTTGTGCACTTAGGGTAAGATAATGTTAAATCATAATGATGTTCAATCTAAATTTGAATACGCAAAAACATGATTCGTGTGTCACAAAAAAGAAAGGAGACTATCCTTTTTTTTTGTCCATCGGGAGAGAAAGAATTAGCACAAATATGCTAAGCACGTGTTACTAATAATTTTATATATATATAGATGGAAGATAGAGTGGTTTGTAAAATCTTAAATAACGTCCTTATTCCAATATTCAATGTAATCGGAGATTTTATGTGCGTTGACTGGGTTGTAATATAAATAACTATACTACGAATCCTAATACTAAGCTTTTGGAATGAACAAACAATTTCCATTTGGAGAAATGGGTAATCTTGGTGAGTCGTTCTATTATCATTCATATACAAGATTGCATCCTTAGTACGTACGATGTAGTTTATAAATAAAATCCTAGGTAATGTGATCTTATGTCCATTTTGGAATCGAAAGAGTTTGAAAAAAAATCATTAGATATATTTAAGTTATCTCTAAATCGAAGACTTCTTTCTCTATCGTATAATAACTCTCGAGTCTAACTTTAGGTTTAAGGTTTCCACACAACAATATCTGAAAGAAATTATTCTAAGTTCGTCTTTATCAAGGGTTAGTAAGAAATACTAGTTGGTTAACATAAAAATTGTCGGGGTGGCGTAAATCATATGTTTATATAGTACCAACAATATCCTAGGAAATTTTGTTGTTAAATCTTCCGACGGGTTTACGGCTTAAGGTGTTGTCTATAGAGTTACTTTTTCCAAGATGGTTTATCTAATTTGAATCTGTAATCCTCAAAATTGTATTCACATTTTTTCCTTAAATTCAAATTTCATTGCATTAAAATGTATCTCAAATACTTATGATCTGAATTAGCCTTTGATTCCTTTCCATATTAATTGTAGATTTAAGGTTTCATATATTTAAGCAAAATGTCGCATAAAGAGTAAATATGAATTTCTCTTGAATAGTTAATAATTGGTTATCTAAGAAATTGTACTAGGTTTAAAATAAATAATTAGGATGAGGTTTAGACTAATGTTGGATTTGTTCAATTTCTCTTAAATTGAATGGTTATATTACAGTGCTTAGAGCTCTAGAGCGTCATAGGGTACTCTATTCCGAAGAATTTTACTGGGAGGCAATGTAAACAAACTTATAATAGGGTTTTGAATAAATTGTCTATCCAAAATATTCCTTATCGAGTCTAAGAAGATTCACTAAGGGATTTTGTATAATTTGAAAGTAAAATAAATATACAGAATCAAGGTAAGGCTAATGTTATGAGGTAACGGGAGTCTAAAGTACCAGAAGAGGTTTAATTTCAACATGTAGATTGTTGGTGCAGTCATAAAGTTGTCATGTATTGGGTTTGAAATATATTAATATAACTAAAACATATAGAACACATAATGGATATTAAACAATTCCTCAGGTAATTCTAACTAATAGGCCACAGAGCTAGTGCATTTGATAATACTAAAAGGTCGAATGTATCTTGACTGCCTTTAGTTTTATTCTGATTTGTTGTTTCTTCTTAGTAGTTTCTTGAATTGCAACCTGAGGAAAATAACAAATACTCTAAGGCTTTCATATAGGGAAATGTATGGTATAAAGGTCTTGTTGATTAAGATCAACAAATATTTATTCAGGATAAAAACTTTTGCCGACATCAGGTAGGTATAAAAATAATTCATTGAAAGTAATATTCCATAATTCATATGATGATGTCACTCGAATTAAAAATATAATGTTCACAAGGTTAAGGTTGTGAATAGTTTCCTACAACAAGATAACCCGCAATTATTTGTCCTAGTGGATTTAGGGTTAATGGCAATACAAATAACAAATCAATCCAAAACAGTGGGAGGTAAATCAAACAAAATAATTGGTGATAATAAATCTAGATAAGTGGAGATAAAGTAACATGGTCAATCCAAAGCTCCGAAAAGAGTCATTCATATGATAAATAAAATTAGGCACTGAATATTCTAAGTCCTACAGGAAAATAATACTATTGTGGGTATAAAAGTAGTTTATTTCCTAGTTATATTGTATGTTATGTAAGAACAACTTCAATGGAATCAAGTTAACTTGAACTTATTGTTTCAAAATCAACATAGAGTTTTAAAATTACATCATGCACAATATATTCTGAACTACACAAAGGAATTTATAAAGTATCATGGGGTTTCATATAATGATACAAGCATTTTATGAAATCATATTGAGTTAAAATCACCTGCTATGGGTGAAATTTATATTTCTCATTACCAAATTTATCTTGGTTTCAAAATGGAATGTCCTTAGAAATATGCTATATAAAACCAATACACCCGTGGTGTCAAAATCATATAAATTTTTAGATAAAGTTCCATCTGATCATGACTATTGTAGTTGTTTATTTGAATAAGAAATTACGTTTCACTATGGAACTCGTAATGTTCCTGGGAATATTAAATTTTAAATGATATCCTGAACCACTGTAACTTCGAAAAATAATTGACAATAGTTATAAGGTATATGATAGTGATTTATTAATCATAATTCAAGGTTGAGGTTGCATAAAACTTGGGAAAATTGTCATTTGTGGTATAGGATTTTGTAAGTGATGTTGTTACGATCTAAATAGTAGAACGGTTCAACTTAGCCATTCTAATATTTCTTCCAATTTCTAAAGTTATTTCGAATTCTCATCAAAGATTCATTCATATTTTCTCCAATATAATTGTATTTAGGTACCATCTAATATAAGCAATCTAGTATCATAATATAGTGGGAATAGTATATAGTATAACAAGATTACAATGCGAAAGACAAAAATAAAAGGTTAATAAAAAAAGAGACAACTTTCAAGGATGAATGTTTTGAAATTCCAAACGAAGTAATTCATTCTCAGTAGGAGGTTAACCAAATGTAACACCCCGCCCGCCCGGGGAGAGCGAACGGAGTGCTAATGCGATAAAATAAATCCAAATCCACAAGTGACAAGGTATAGAGCATCTAAGTAAACCCACAATAATATAAATCCACTAATCTCAGTCTCTTCAATTACAACAAGTCTCTTGAATAAATACAACATCTAACTCGAAAAATAAAATACAAATCTCCAAAGTTTTATACATCAAAATAATACAAATCTTTCAACTTGTATTAAAAATTCTCCCCAATATAATCCACGCTAAAAATCATCACAATTGGTCCATAGCGTCCCAAATCCACGCTAACCTGCCAACTAAAAGAAAATATGGGGAAGTACACAATACGACATGAATTATGCTCAACAAATACGGATTAGCAACGAATAAAATGTAACAACACGAGTACAAAAATTCAAATCAAAATGCAAATCCCAAAGCATTTATCAATATAATTTCTCAACAACACTTTAACCGGGTCACCAAGCCTCACCACATCCGTATATGCTTTATCAAGCCATAGCCCGGGAAACAGGAATTTTGGCGGGTGCCCAACATCCGTGCCATATTAAAATCTCATGACAACGTGCTCAACAACATGAATAATGATACCACATGAATCAAAATAATTTCAACAATTATTTTCCAGATTTCAATGAATTTAACAATTCAAATATGAGTTCAATAATCGCAAGAATTCAAAGAAAATGACACTCGCGAGATTTAAGGAGCATATTGTGTAAAACCCCATACCTCAAACCATGTTGAGAAACCAATGATCACATCCTCAAGATCAACACAAAAGATCTACAAAATCTCCTCCAAGAAAATAACCCCAAGAACACCTCTAATCTAAGGTTGGAACTCACAAATATCAAGGGCTAATGTGTATATAAAAAGAATAGGAACATAAAATATATTTGCTACCAAAATTTTTGCCAAAAGAATGTTAAAAGGGTTGCCCATGACTTCCTTTTATAATGCAAAGAAATGAAGAGTTGGAAGTTAAAACAACTCCAAGAGTTAAAAACATTTAAAAACCATTTTAAAATCCGTTTTAACTCCGTTTTCGAAACCGTTTGAAATTCTCGCCTTTAAAAATAATATTCAACATATTTGAGCAATAAAAATAATTTTATCTAAAAATTTATTTTCCTCCATTTTTCAGAAATTAATTAAAATAGCCCAAAATTACACGGGTTGTTACACTTCCCCACTAACAATGGAATTTCGTCCTCGAAATTCGTCGAATGCTTAACTCTCAAAATCAGGCCAACAATCTTCAAAAATAAATCACGTCTCCCAAAAATAAATTCCTCACCTCTAATCTCGAAACCTAACACGAATATCACCTAAAATTTTCTATCTCCAAAAATTGTTATCCATGCAATGAACCCAAAACCCAAGCCCCGAGGGTTGCCGTATACCTAAGCTCTGATACCATTTGTAACACCCCGCCTGCCCGGGGAGAGCGAACGGAGCGCTAATGCAATAAAATAAATCCAAATCCACAAGTGACAAGGTATAGAGCATCTAAGTAAACCCACAATAATATAAATCCACTAATCTCAATCTCTTTAATTACAACAAGTCTCTCGAATAAATACAACATCTAACTCGAAAATAAAATACAAATCTTCAAAGCTCTATACATCAAAATAATACAAATCTTTCAACTTGTATTAAAAATTCTCCCCAATATAATCCACGCTAAAAATCATCCAAATTGGTCCATAGCGTCCCAAATCCACGCTAACCTGCCAACTAAAAGAAAATATGGGGAAGTACACAATACGACATGAATTATGCTCAACAAATACAGATTAGCAATGAATAAAACGTAACAACACGAGTACGAATATTCAAATCAAAATGCAAATCCCAAAGCATTTATCAATATAATTTCTCAACAACACTTTAACCGGGTCACCAGGCCTCACCACATTCGTATATGCTTTATCAAGCCATAGCCCGAGAAACAAGAATTTTGGCGGGTGCCCAACATCCGTGCCATATTAAAATCTCATGAAAACGTGCTCAACAACATGAATAATGATACCACATGAATCAAAATAATTTCAACAATTATTTTCCAGATTTCAATAAATTTAACAATTCAAATATGAGTTCAATAATCGCAAGAATTCAAAGAGAATGACACTCGCGAGATTTAAGGAGCATATTGTGTAAAACCCCATACCTCAAACCATGATGAGAAACCAATGATCACATCCTCAAGATCAACACAAAAGATCTACAAAAGCTCCTCCAAGGAAATAGCCCCAAGAACACCTCTAATCTAAGGTTGAAACTCACAAATATCAAGGGCCAATGTGTATATAAAAAGAAGAGGAATATAAAATATATTTGCTACCAAAATTTGTGCCAAAAGAATGTTAAAAGGGTTGCCCATGACTTCCTTTTATAATGCAAAGAAATGAAGAGTTGGAAGTTAAAACAACTCCAAGAGTTAAAAACATTTAAAAATCATTTTAAAATCCGTTTTAACTCCGTTTTCGAAACCGTTTGAAATTCTCGCCTTTAAAAATAATATTCAACATATTTGAGCAATAAAAATAATTTTATCTAAAACTTTATTTTCCTCCATTTTCTAGAAATTAATTAAAATAGCCCAAAATTACGCGGGTTGTTGCACCAAATAGTTCAAACAAAGATCCGTGCCATACATAAAGACTTGAGTTTTATATTATATTCAATCCCTTCCTAAGAAAATTTTCTTAGTATGATTCTAAATAATTACTCACCGTTTGATAATCCTAAAACTCATAATGATTTTGTTCATACATAAAGTTCAAATATCTTAATTTATCACATATCTCAACTTATAGTTCTAAATTATTTCTCGTATTCAGATAATCATCTCAACCTTGAAACTATGCTTCTATCCTTTAAAATATTTCCATAGGCAATATCCTAATATCTCGTATTTTCATCATGTAACTTGAAGATCAATAATCCCGTTGCATGTCTAATCTTGGCTCTGATACAAACTTGTCACCCCCTGATTTATCGGGGGAGAATGTTATTTTAAAACAATGCTAAATCATCATTATGCTATGCATACTAATCTAACTAAAAATTTTACAAAAGCTAAACTATCTTACATTTTAGTTCGAAAGCTCACTTTTCTATGATTTCTCTGTATACTCTCAAACAGCTGCACAATAATTCCTAGAGTATTTGTCATTTTCTATTGGTACCTATGCATAATAATTAGGAGGAAACAAATCAACAAGTTGTTGAATAGGTTTTACTAGTTCTGTGAGAGTGTATGGACGATAATTGAGAGTGTATGGGTCCCCTCTCGTCATTATTGAAAGTGTATGGACAAGACTTGTCTCTTCATGCACTCTCGTATCTCTGAGAGAGTTTTGACCATCATTTAACCACATAGTGATGGTCTAAGTAACCATAATAAAATGATTTTCAATTTTATGCTTGTCACCAGATGAATGGTGTTACCATATATGTACCTTCTCATCATTTTTAAGAGTGTATGGACGAGACTTGTCCCTTCATACACTCTCATATGTCCAAGAGAGTTTTGACCATATATTATTCACCACATATGATGTTTAAAAAACTATAATTAAATGATTTTCATTTTTGTATTTGTCACCAAATGAATGGTGTTACAACATTAATTTCCCCTCTCAGTGTTATTGAGAGGACATGAAGGAGACTAGGCTCTTCCTTCACTCTCGTATCATTGAGAATGAGTTAAAACTAATTCACCATTTAAATGGTGTTCTTTAGTTTAATATATTTACATCCATGCACTAATTAACAACAGTAAGAAGATGTGGGAAAACACTTTTACAAAGAAATGTCATATAAATTAATAAGCAAAACAAATTTTAGAGGTATGATCTCATCAAGTGATCAACATTTTTAGGGTTAAAAAAATTTCACCCTCTAGATTTTTTAACCATTAAGTTCCTAGGATGGACTCCTCTATTACTATGTACGACCCATGCCAGTAAGGATGCAACTTGTTCTGCTTTTTCCAAACCTTTTTCAACCTAGGTAATCCATGGCCATCAAATTGGCCTTCAGTCTCTTGTTGTAGAACTTGGCAGCTATCTGCTGACAAGCGGACTGTCGAACTTCACCATCCTCTCATATTTCCTCTATTAAATCTAAATCGATTCTCCTCTCATCTTCATTAGCCTCGATATCATTGGTTTGGACACTGTGATTGGGGAGTCCAAGTTTATGAGGGATAATGGATTCAGACCCATAGGCTAGTCTAAATGGTGTTTCACTTGTCAGTGTGCTCTCAGTCATACTATAATCCCATAGGATTTCGTATAGTTCTTCCATCCACAAAAATTTTAAATCTTCTTGCCTTTTCTTGATTCCATCAAGTGTCGTCCTGTTCATACCCTGAGTTTGGCCATTGGCTTGGGTTTGGCTGGTTGCCGAATAAAACTCTTTTATGCCAACTCTGCCACAGTATGCCTCCAAGGTCTTATTTTTTAATTTCTTCTCGTTATTTGATATTAAGGTATAGGGAAGGACATATCTACAAATAATATTCCTCCATGTAAACTTTAATGTCTTTGCCTTTGTAATGGAAATCATTATCTCGGCCTCTCCCCACTTTGAGAAATTATCAATAACCACGATCAAATATTGCTAATTGCATGGTTACTTTGTGAGAGGACCCACTAATTCAATTCCAAATACTGCGAACGGACACGATGTAGTGATGGACGAGAGTGTTTGGTGAGGTCGATGAGGGAAGCTTGAAAATCTCAATCACTTATCATACTTCTTCATACAGTCGGCCGCATTTTTTATTAGTGCCAATTACCAATAACCCTGAGTAACAATCCTCTTGGCAAGATACCATCCACCTATATGGATTGAACATGACCCTTCGTGCACGTCTTGTAAGACATAGTCGATCACTTAGGGGTGAACAAACCTGAGTAGGGGGAGTGAGAATCCTCTTTTGTATAACACATTTACAATGACAATGAATTTGTCTACCTTGTATCTCCGCCTATTTCTCTCGAGTTTAGAGTCTAGGAGCTCATTATCCTGAATGTACTGAAATAATGGATCCATATATGAATATATTGAATTAAAATTAACCCTACTATCGTCTCGTTCTTTGGTCAGCCTATGCAGGATTTTCACTAAAATTGAGCGCTTGATTTATCTCCTTATAGCCGACGCTAATCTTTCCAAAGCATATGCTCGGCTATTATCAAGCCGAGGAATTCTCTTGAGCTTCACCTACTTGAAGTTCTCATTAATTTTTTGAAATACGCCAAGTACATGGCCATCCTTTTATCCTCGGCATCATAAATGCCCAAAATCTTGTTCACGACCAACTGTGAGTCAATATGGGAGATCATCTTGATGATGTTTAGTGCATTGGCAAATAAGAGACCTGCTGTGACACCCCGACTAATAAAATACCGGGTGATCAGTCCTATACCAAATTAAAACAGGAATCCCAGTTGGTTCATCCTTAGCATCACTGTCGAAAACTTTTTAAAACTTACTAACCACCTAGTATTCCAAAAGTTGGTACCAATTTTAACTTTTTAATTAAACAAAACAATACATGAGAAAATAAATATGAACCATTCACACAACTGAATAAAACTCAACTGCATATTTAATTAAACAATTTGCCGAATAAACCATCGGCCACCAAAGTGAAATCCAATATAAACATCCAACACCTGAATAAATACATCTGAAAACTGCACTGAGAAGTCTGGGCGACAAGCCCAAAATAAAACTGAAACTGATAGATGATTCCTACTCTAGGAATGAATGAACGATGCATCTAATTAGAACTTCTGCTAGCATCCACATATGCCGCAGCTCCGCATCCCTGGAATAGAATATCAATCCTGGCATCCCTGTGGCTGGACACCTAAAAGGTTTTGAAAATAGTTTTATAGCAAGGGTTAGAACTCAAGATATTTTGAAAATATTTAGGAAGTGAATTAACTGCAGTAATTTAAAATGCATGAATGGGCTTCATATTTAAGTTAGTGTCGCACTCCCTTGTGGACATTCTCACCCCACCACTATTGTGCACACTTAACGGTTACCTTAACCCCCACCTAGTTGTACTACCCCGTCCAACTAGTCCTGGTATAACCTCCCCTTGCCATACTACTCTAACCCGAGTATAATGATTTTTCAATTATAAGTTATCTCACAATTAACTTAATTAATTCCATCATAAATAGTAGCATCTAGCCGTGTCACAAGTTATATAAAGTAAATACATCACACACTGTATTATTACCCGCATATAATATTGAATACCATTATATACGTACCTTTACTAAAACATCCACAGATATAACATACGTATATCCATCCTTCCGAGTATACCCTCGTCGGATGATTCCCTCTAAAGTGCTATCTCACTAGGCGTGCTCACATAACCTAGTTACCCAAGTTGGAATCGCTCACCAACCTGGCCCAAAACATAAACGAAGTGGAGGCGGTCATATTCCTTCCCTGAAAGTGAGATAATCCCCTCACCCATATACTGGATGCTATGACGTGGGGATATACTCACCCTACTCCTCAATATAGGGGATTCACCCACATCGTGCAAACTCCCTCGATAGCACTAGAGTATATAAATTAAATAAATATCTAATCACTGATATTAGATCGCACACATAATATATACACACATATATATATACTATCACTACACCGTATATATATATCAAATAAACCCTGGCTTCACCGTGTACTCACAACCCGTAACACTAGCCTGTAATTTCCCGAGTCTCTTGCCCGACTGAACTTAATTAATTTTTCCACTTAATAATTTCCATCTTCTCGAGTCTGTGGTCCGACTCTAAAGAATAATACTCTACACAATAATTTATATGAAATTTGCCCGAGTCTACGATTCGACTCTTATTTAATTAATTTACACATTTATTTAATTAACACCAATCCGAGTCTGTAGTGCGACCCTCATTTAATTCATTTACACATTAATTAATTAACACAAATCCGAGTCTGTGGTCCGACTCTAATATAATTAATTCACACCTCAATTAATATACTATTTTCCCAAGTCTATGGTCCGACTCTAATTAAATTAATTAACACACCTATTAATTTAATACCGATCTGAGTCTATCGTTCGACTCTAATTAAATTAATTAACACACCTATTAATTTAATACCGATCCGAGTCTGTGGTCCCACTCCCAGTTAATTAATTTACACATTAATTAATTCATACTAAACCGAGTCTGTGGTACGACCCTCATTTAATTAATTTACACATTAATTAATAAATACCCTCCCCGAGTCTACAATCCGATTCTAAATTAATTAATTACAACATCAATTAATTTAACACTTTCCTGAGTCTACCTTCCGACTCTTCCTTCATTAATTAACACATCCTTTAATTTAATAACTTGGTGTCACCCAACCATTATTTCCAGACTTGTTCACTTAGCCCATACCTTAATATTTCCCGAGTCTATGTTCTGATTCCAAATTAATTTACTCTCTCAATAATTAATTTAATACTTTGGTGTCACTTAACCAATCATACTCGGACTCACTCTTTCGGTCCATTTTTACATCTCAGAATTTCACGTCCACATATTCGCCCACAATGCGTCACACATTCATCTCCATCAAATTTCCAATAATATTTACCTATAATTTCCAACATGCCCGGACTCACCCACTTGGTCCATAATTAAATTAAATATGTCTCACCCAAAATTCTCACTTTAAGTCTCAACTCTTAACTTAAATTGCACATTCCCAATAACAATATTTTGAGCCCCTAGCTATTAACTTCGCTATAATTTTTCACCAATTAAAATTTTACCCAAGACTAAAAGAAAACAAGGCAAAGCATCAACTTCCCGACCTGCCAAGTTTTTTCCCATCGTCGATCGATCGATGGCCCCCGATCGATCGATCGATCCATTCGTGGCAGTTCTTCTTCCCCACTGAATTCCACCATTAACGAAAATTCAAGGTTTGTAAACCTTAATTTCAACCTCTAATCAAGTCATCCCACCACATAAACATATTGGACTTTGATCTTATAGATCATATACACTTTCTAGTATATGAATTTCTCAACTCATCTCACAATTTCCGAATTGGGTTTTTCCATAAATCTCCATTAACTTTGTTCTACAATCCCAAATTTCAGATTCAAATTCCACCATTTTATATTTCGATTTCTCATTTAAATCAGATATCTATACTCAGAGATATACAACACAACTAATTTTTACTTTGAATCTCATTCAATAGTTCCATGACCAACATTTTGTACCCATTTATCCCCAAAATGGATTTTAGTTTACACATCACTAAAATATTAATTTGATATCACCATTTACACATTACATCAAATTAACCACTTGCCTGGATTGCTTGTAGGGTCTAATTTTGTCGCTGTAGAGATTGGTTGATGAAGAACACCCCAAATTAATCCCTTAATTTGGCCCCAAAAGACTCCCAATTGCTCTTGGATTGCTTTCCCCCAATTTGCCTCTCAAGCCCTAGGCTTAGAATTGTTAGCTGCCACTCATTAAGTCCCTCACTTAGGTTAAAAACTCTTAATCCCGTTTTTGGCCATTCGGGCCTAATTAAAATGGCCCAACTCACCCCGTGTGGGCCCTACTATGCCCAAAAATACTCTGAGACCCAATTACTACCCCGGGTACTCTTTTTTTACTATCTCAACCCATCCGGATGCAACCGCGCACTCAGAATTACCATCCGAAATAATTTTCGACATTTCCAAATTTCGACCTCAAAATGTGACTCATGAGATTTTGAACCATTAAACTTAAAAGTCGCCAATTATAAATAATTCGGCTTACTCAAATAAATTCTCCAACTCATGAATTTAAATTTGTCCAATTTAAATATTTTTATAACTCCCAAAAATAATTAAATATTAAATCCTCAAAATTACGGGGTGTTACATACTCCCCCCCTTTCAAAGGAATTTCGTACTCGAAATTAAGATGAGCGTAATGTTCCAAGCTTCGCATATTACTCTCTAGTCATGTGCCTCTAAGCTCGCTATATATATCCCATCCGCTTCTAAGCATAAGTTACACAAGTATGCATTTAAATTAACCAGGGCGCCCATACGCCCTATACCCGTGCTTAACCTCACGAAATTTTCCTTAATTAACCCGGGTGTCCATACACCCTATCCCCGCGCTTTACCGCACGAAAGTTACCAGACTATGCTAGTCGTAACCCGTAATATAACTTCGAACCCGTAGTCATATCACACACACACAGATATATATATATATATATATATATATATATATATACACACATATATATCTACTACCCGGGTACCCAACCCATGTACTAACGTCCAAACATCTCCCCACAAAATACTTGTCTCTCAACACAAAATTATATACGCTTACTCTCATGTTACCAAAGATGACATAAAGTACCGCGCCCTTACCATCACTAGTCCTTGCGCAAAAATAAACCCCGAGCTATCTCTCTTTGCTCGAACATAAATATAACCACCCTGATTCACTTCAGTAAACACCCCTACTTACCGGGATAAAATGTGAGAACTCAAGACCTCACTATGTGCCTATCGCACAACGCAATACAACATATGTATAGGCTATACGCCCTCTCAGGTGATACCTAGTACCAAACATATCCTGGTATCGTGAACACCAAAACTTAACACCACTATCCACAATAGCATCGCTATCTAGCCGATATTTAAAAAATATTATCAACCCTACTCCCATAATTCTCGAAAGTAGTAACTCCGCGCATAACTCAAACATTTACTCAGTGTACACCTCCACTCTCCCATGAAGAACACAAAAGAAACTCAGCTACCCTATGAAAAGTGTATCCACATACTATGGCTGCTACAACCAACGCACCCATTAAGTTCGACTCACTTGCGAACTCTAGTGAAAAATAAGTCTTATATTATGACATCCTCTTTGTCACTCAAAAATATACCCCACGCCCATAGGGCTAAAATAATTACCTCCATACTCCAGCTGCAACGGCTAATCCTCGGGTTCCGGAGCATCTTCTCCCTGCCTGAATGCACCCATGACTTGTTTTAGTGGTTGTACATCCAGGACCTCGTCCTGTAGTTGACCCCTGCCTCGCTTAGGAAAATATCTCTTCATGTGTCTCGCTTTCCCCACAAACAAAACACCTTCTAATACATTCACCCTGCCACTAGTCCCTTCCATGCCGACCTTGTTGGAATTCCTGGCCATTCTACCGATAGCCTCCAGTTCTAAATCTTTTGGTATGATTTTCCTGCCAGAAATCCTGCCCCTGATCTCCCCCAGTCTGCTGCTGGGATACCCCACTGGTATTGTTCCCTCCTGTCTTATTCGATTGGTTGGTTTCCACTCCCCTCTTGCTTCCTTTCACGTGGAAACGATCTTCCTGACAGTGCATGAGTGATGCGTTAACACCATCAGTATAAGATACTAATGCATAATTACCAATTTAATGTTGTCTAATTCTCTAGACTAACCCATCCATAAACCTTGCGTTCTTTCTCTCTTCATCCCTTACCTCATCCGGTACCAACTTTGCCAATCAAGTAAATTCTTCCTCGTAATCGACCACTGAACGGTCTCCCCAAGTCACCTCTCTAAATTTTCTCCTCATTTCGGTCTCAACCGCTGGAGGAAAATACTTGTGATCGAACCACACACAAAACTCTGCAATAGCTAGCGTATCCCTTTCCTCAACTGTGGTGATTGACTCCCACCACTGTAGCGCTGCTCCCACTAAACTAAACGTGGCTAACATTTTCTTCCGCACCTAATTGCAATCTCCCATGCGTAGGTGACACTGGATATCTCTCTTCCTTGACACTCAAGCACTACACCTGGTTCCCCTCACAACTCTGGTGGATGCCCACTCTTGAAAAATCTCTCGTACTTGCTGCTACCCCAATGACCCCACGTGAGTCTAAACATCTGGTGCCACTAACACTTGTGGCTGATCGCGTGAAAAGTACCCTACCCTTGCGACCACCGTCATTTCAACTGCGTGTGCCACTAGTTCAGTTATCTGTGCTGCCAAAATTATCTCTGGTCGTTGCTGGGGTAACTCTTTCTCCTGACGAGCCTCCCTAGTCTCATCTCCCCCTGCTGCCCTAACTGATATCTCTCTCTTGGGCGGCATCTGGAATGAGAATCGAATCGTATGAGTTCATTCTCAAATATAAATTTAGCAGAAGAACGTAATTGTGCATACGTATTGAGAATACAATAATCCTATGATAGGGCTCTATATCAAACATTGCTAAGCTGAAACGTGAAAAGCCGCAGAGATCCTAAGGACACTAAAACATGATGCTCTGATACCATCTGTGACACCCCACCTAATAAAATACTGGGTGATCAGTCCTTTACCAAATTAAAACAGGAATCCCAGTTGGTTCATCCTCAGCATCACTGTCGAAAACTTTTTAAAACTTACTAACCACCTAGTATTCCAAAAGCTGGTGCCAATTTTAACTTTTTAATTAAATAAAACAGTACATGCGGAAATAAATATGAACCATTCACACAACTGAATAAAACTCAACTGCATAATTAATTAAACAATTTGCCTAATAAACCCTCGGCCACCAAGGTGAAATCCAATATAAACATCCAACACCTGAATAAATACATCTGAAAACTGCACTGAGAAGTCTGGGCGACAAGCCCAAAATAAAACTGAAATTGATAGATGATTCCTACTCTAGGAATGAATGAACGATGCATCTAATCTGAACTTCTGCTAGCATCCACATATGCCGCAGCTCCGCATCCCTGGAATAGAATATCAATCCTGGCGTCCCTGTGGCTGGACACCTAAAAGGCTTTGAAAATAGTTTTATAGCAAGGGTTAGAACTCAAGACATTTTGAAAATATTTAGGAAGTGAATTAACTGCAGTAATTTAAAATGCATGAATGCGCTTCATATTTAAGTTAGTGTCGCACTCCCTTGTGGACGTTCTCACCCCACCACTATTGTGCACACTTAACGGTTACCTTAACCCCCACCTAGTTGTACCACCATGTCCAACTAGTCCTGGTATAACCTCCCCTTTCCATACTACTCTAACCCGAGTATAATGATTTTTCAATTATAAGTTATCTCACAATTAACTTAATTAATTCCTTCTTAAATAGTAGCATATAGCCGTGTCACAAGTTATATAAAGTAAATAGATCACACACTGTATTATTACCCGCATATAATATTGAATACCATTATATACGTACCTTTACTAAAACATCCACACATATAACATACGTATATCCATCCTTCCGAGTATACCCTCGCCGAATGATTCCCTCTAAAGTACTATCTCACTAGGTGTGCTCACATAACCTAGTTACCCAAGTTGGAATCGCTCACTAACCTGACCCAAAACATAAACGAAGTGGAGGCGGTCATATTCCTTCCCTGAAAGTGAGATAATCCCCTTATCCATATACCGAACGCTATGACCTGGGGATATACTCGCCCTACTCCTCAAGCTAGGGGATTCACCCACATCGCACAACCTCCCTCGATAGCACTAGATTATATAAATTATATAAATATCTAATCACTGATATTAGATCGCACACACAATATACACACATATATATATACTATCACTACGCTGTATATATATATAAAAAATAAACTCCGGCTTCACCGTGTACTCACAACCCATAACACTAGCCTGTAATTTCCCGAGTCTCTTACCCAACTCAACTTAATTAATTTTCTCACTTAATAATTTCTATCTTCCCTAGTCTGTGGTCCGACTCTAAATAATAATACTCTACACAATAATTTATATGAAATCTGCCCGAGTCTATGATTCGACTCTTATTTAATTAATTTACACATTTATTTAATTAACACCAATCCCAGTCTGTAGTCCGACCCTCATTTAATTCATTTACACATTAATTAATTAACACAAATACGAATCTGTGGTCCGACTCTAATATAATTAATTCACACCTCAATTAATATACTGTTTTCCCCGAGTTTATGGTCCGACTCTAATTAAATTAATTAACACACCTATTAATTTAATACCGATCCGAGTCTGTCGTCCGACTCTAATTAAACTAATTAATACACCTATTAATTTAATACCGATTCGAGTCTGTGGTCCGACTCCCAGTTAATTAATTTACACATTAATTAATTCATACTAAACCGAGTCTGTGGTACGACTCTCATTTAATTAATTTACACATTAATTAATAAATACCCTTCCCGAGTCTATAATTCGACTTTAAATTAATTAATTACAACATCAATTAATTTAATACTTTTCCGAGTCTACCTTCGGACTCTTCCTTCATTAATTAACACATTCATTAATTTAATAACTTGGTGTCACCCAACCATTATTTCTGTACTCGCTCACTTGGCCCATACCTTAATATTTCCCGAGTCTATGTTTCGACTTCAAATTAATTTACTCTCTCAATAATTAATTTAATACTTTGGTGTCACTTAACCAATCATACCCGGACTCACTCTCTCGGTCCATTTTTACATCTCAGAATTTCACTTCCACATATTCTCCCACAATGCGTCACACATTCATCTCCATAAAATTTCCCAATTATATTTACTTATAATTTCCAACATACCCGGACTCACCCACTTGGTCCATAATTAAATTAAATATGTTTCACCCAAAATTCTCACTTTAAGTCTCAACTCTTAACCTAAATTGCACATTCCCAATAACTATCTTTCGAGCCCCTAGCTATTAACTTCTCTATAATTTTTCACCAATTAAAATTTTACCCAAGATTAAAAGAAAACAAGGCAAAGCATCAACTTCCAAACCTACAAAGTTTTTTCCCATCGTCGATCGATCGATGGCCCCCGATCGATCGATCGATCCTTTCGTGGTAGTTCTTCTTCCCAAGTGAATTCCACCATTAACAAAAATTCAAGGTTTGCAAACCTTAATTTCAACCTCTAATCAAGTCATCCCACCACATAAACATATTGGACTTTGATCTTATAGATCATATACACTTTCTAGTATATGAATTTCTCAACTCATCTCACAATTTACGATGGGTTTTACCATAAATCTCCATTAACTTTGTTCTACAATCCTAAATTTCAGATTCAAATTCCACCATTTTATATTTCGGTTTCTCATTTAAATCAGATATCTATACTCAGAGATATACAACACAAATAATTCTTACTTTGAATATCATTCAATATTTCCATGAACAAAAACACCATTTTGTACCCATTTATCCCCAAAACGGATTTTAGTTTACACATCACTAAAATATGAATTGGATATCACCATTTACAAATTACAGCAAAGCCTGGATTGCTCGTAGGGTCTGATTCCGTCGGTGTAGAGATTGGTTGATGAAGAACACCCCAAATTAATCCCTTAATTTGGCTCTAAAAGACTCCCAATTGCTCTTGGTTTGCTTTCCCCCAATTTCCCTCTCAAGCCCTAGACTTAGAATTGTTAGCTACCACTCAATAAGTCCCTCACTTAGGTTAAAAACTCTTAATCCCATTTTTGGCCATCTGGGCCTAATTAAAATGGCCCAACTCACCCCGTGTGGGCGCTACTATGCCCAAAAATATCCCGAGACCCAATTACTACCCCCGGGTACTCCTTTTTGACTATCTCAACCCATCTGGACGCAACCGCGCACTTAGAATTGCCATCCGAAATACTTTTCGACATTTCCAAATTTTGACCTCAAAATGCGACTCACGAGATTTAGAACCATTAAACTTAAAAGTCACCAATTATAAATAATTTGGCTTACTCAAATAAATTCTCCAACTCATGAATTTAAGTTTCTCCAATTTAAATATTTTTATAACTCCCACAAATAATTAAATATTAAATCCTCAAAATTACGGGGTGTTACACGTGCCAGCAAGGCCTCATAATCTAACTCTTTATTTGATGCCTTAAAGCTAAAGTTCAAAGCATACTCAATATTCGTACCATCAGTGGATGAGAGTTTTAACTCGGGGTCACTACCACTTTCATAAGATGAGCAGTCAACAAATAGGCTCCATGTGGGACCTTACTTTGAGAAACGCCCTTCATTAAAAATCCCATCCTTGAATATAAAATCTTTCTCTATGTGGGACCTCGACGGGTGCTGACTCTCCAAAAGCTTTTTTCGGTACAACTGCTGGTGCCACCATCTCTTCCATACCAATAGTATCTACCTCTGCCCGTGTAAATTTGGCCATAAAATCTGCCAAGGACTACCCTTTGTTTATAGTCCTAGGTTGATAGATGATGTTAAACTCACCTAACTAAATTTACTAGTCCATTAACCTACCCGATTTCTCAGGTTTATGGATAACTTGCCTCAATGGAGAGTCGGTGAGCACCACCATTGTATGGGCCTAGAAATATGGCTTCAACTTCATTGAAGCGTGTATTAACGCATATGCCAATTTTTCCTTTTCTAGGATGCTTTAGTTCGGCTCCCTATAAGGCTTTTCTACTAAAATAAATTGACTTTTGAAAACTTCATCGTCTTGTACTATTGTTGAACTGATGTCCGACTCTGATACCAACAGATTTAGAAATAATTTCTCGTTGAATAAGTCCAGATAGCAACATCAGCGACCCCATGTAAGATTTGAGGTCTTGGAATTCTTTTTCACTTTCCTCATCCCATATAAAGGATTTCCTCAAGATTTAAAAAAAAATGGCAAACACTTATCCATTGCTCTAGAAACGAAACAGTTGAGGGCTGCAACATGCCATGTCCGTCTCTACACATCTTTAATAGTCTTTGGTATCTGCATGTGTATGATAGCTTTGATCTCTGCGACGTTAACCTCTATGCCCCTCTAGTTCACGATGAAGTCAATAAACTTCCCTGGGCCGACACTGAAAACACACTTGGTTGGGTTCAATTTCTTCCTGAACTTATCCATCATGTCAATGATACGTTTAAGGTCGGTAAAATGATTCTCAACCTTCAGGATCCTGGTCAGCTTGTCATCGACATATACTTCCATGGTCTTCCTAATCTAGTCCTCATACATGTTGTTTACCAACCTCTGATAGGTTTTACCTGCATTCTTAAGTCCCAATGACATTACCTTATAATAATACATCCCTTTATTCATGAAAAAGGAAGTCTTCTCAGCATCGGCTTCATGCATAAATATATAATTGTAACCTGAGTACTCATCTATAAAAGTCATCAATTCATGCCCGACCGTAGCATCAACCATCTGATTAATTCTGGTCAAGGGGAATTTTTCTTTGGGGAAAGCTTTATCCAGGTCTATTAAGTTGACACATATTCTCCATTTCCCATTAGCCTTCGGCACTATAACAACATTGGATAACGAGTCTGGGTACTGAACTTCTCGAATGAACTCGACTAATTGGAGTCTCTTCATCTCATCCTGAATAACCTCTTATCGGTCCATCGTATAAGTTCTTTTACTTTTCTTTACAGGATTCACTTTCTCATCAATATTCAACTGGTGATTGATAATCTTTGGGTCTATCCCTGTCATGTCTTCATGTCTCCATGCGAAGATACTATACCTCTTTATTAATAGTTTCACCAATTCTTCCTTGACTTCTTTTTTTAGGGCTTTCCCGATCGAGACGATTTTTTCAGCTCATCCTCATTGAGGATGATGGATTCAACCTCCTCAATGGGCTCTCCTTTTTTAAGATTCTTCCCATCCCCTAGGTCGAGTGTATCGATATTTTTGGAAGTTTTAACCTTCGTGTAAGATTTTCCCTCCTCATCCGAGATGAAGAAACACTCCTGAGCTTCCAATTTGTCACCTTGAACTTCCCCTACCCCATAAGGGGTCGGGAATTTTATCATTTAGTGGACCTTAGACGTCACAACCTCAAAATCCTTGAGCACTACTCTCCCAAAAATGATGTTATAGGCTGAGAAGACATTCTCGTCCATAATGAAAAAGCTCACTTTTTTTAGTAAGTAACCTCGTCCAGTCTATTTCAAACACCCCTAGTGGGTGGACCTTCTCAACACTGAATCAAATCAACGGCTAATGGTATAGGACAAGTCTCTTATTTTTGAGCATCAAAACTTTAAAGTTATCCAAAAACATCACGTCGATCGAGCTACCACCATCAACAAGGATATGTGATATGCCATACCCATGGACCCTAGTGCTGATGACCAAAGGGTCATTATAAGGGGCCAAATTCCCTAAAAATCCAATCTTGAAAATCCCACCTCTAAGGTTTTCATGTCAAATTTCTTCAATTTTCCCAGTTTCGGATCTGTTTTGACCGAGTTAACATCCATCCTCTTAGGCGCCAACTTTACCTCCATAGCATGGGCTTTACAATTGGTAGGCTCTGTGCCTCCTCTGACTAATCCTGCACTTAGCATTTTTACACCAAAGGATATCATGTGCATCTGACCCTTCACATCGAGAATCTTTGTTGGGAGATCGGGGTCATCTTCTTCACTGTCATCCTTTTTATCGATCGAGGATTGTCGTCTCGACTTGTCATCCTTTCTACTATTGTGCTTTTCTTAGAGTCTTCTTTGTCACCACTCATGTTCATATACTTTTGGATCTTTCCCTGCTTTAATAGCTTCTCTATCTCATCCTTTAAAATATAGAATTTATTAGTCATATGCCTGTGACCTTGGTGAAACTCGAACCATTTACTATTTTCCCTCTTGTGAGAAGGGGAATTAAGCTTCTTCGGCCATCAAAGTTCCCTATCGTCCATGATCTCATTGAGGGTCATATCGGGGCTCACCTTCAATGGGGTATACTTAGCAAATTTATCTTCGATCGATCTCTTCTTTCCCTCTTTATATTTTTCCTGATGAGACTTGTTTCACTGGACTCTTTCACGTCTTCCATTTTGGCTATTATGGCCTCCTCCGCATTTATTATCCTCTCGGCCATGGCCATGATCTTGGGAGGGTCTTCAGCAACCTTCTCGAGCAGTTTACTTGAATGTATCTCTCTAATAAGGGTTGTCATATCAATGTTCTCCTCATAATCTTCCACCGCCAATTTTTCCTTATTTAATTGAGAGATGTTGTCCCTTAGAGGCTCATTCTCACCTTATTTCAAATATAAGAGGTGAGTTACCTTCTTTGGTGGTTTCATGCCAAAGTAGAAATTATGTATGAACTTCTCGACTAACTTCTTGATATTCTCAAAGGAGTTTTAAAAAGAGTTGAGTACCATATATAGGCGGCACCTGTGACTGTATTAAAGAATTCCCCGCATCTCATCTCATCCACATTATAGTAGATATCAGCTTTTGACTGATACATCTTAATGTGATGTACATGATTATAACTCCCACAATAGTCCGGGCTGATTGTAGGAGGTTTAAACTTTATAGGGGTAGGATAACTCACGATCCTTATAACGAAAGGAGACCCCTCCATACATCCTCGGTGGCTGGGGTGTCGACTATTAAGGAGATAGCCTATCTTATCTTTTAACATGAGAGAGTAGCTACAGCGGAAATATTGCGACTTCTCAAATAAAAACCAATTTTAATTAATCCCAAATTTTAGTTAAACCCTAAGACATGCATCTAGATGATTTATCAAATAAAATATAGCATGCAGGATAAAAACAAACAATTTCAGGAAAAATCCCCCAAATGGGCAAAACCTTTTATTTTCATTATAATACTGTAACATACAATTTTGGATTACAATGAAAATACAGTGACTAAGAATTACCCTTAGGTATCGGATTCTGTAGTCGGCGGCTGGAAATATCCCTTTCCAGGAGGGCTGCAATGAAGAAGAGAAACGGCTTCTCCACAAGTTTGTCGGCTGGAATTTTCCCTTTCCAGGAGGGCTGCAATGAAGAAGAGAACGGCTTCTCCACAAGGGTTGAACAAACTCAAAGTTGTGTTCTTGGGTTACCAAAAAGATTCACAAAGGATTTGTAAATTGTGTGAATCAAAAACCTAGAGTCTCGGGCTCAATAGGTGAAGACTTAGAGTATTTAGGACTCCGAAAATCGTCTTGAAAAGTCTTAAAAAATAACTCCCCGAAGTTCGCTTTAAATAAGAAAACTTTGAGCCTACAAAATCTCGAGCAGATCTGGCGAAGTTTATCCCAGGCGGACCGGTCCGGCTTGGGGGCGGATCGGTCCGATTGACCGGATCGGTTCTTTTATTCTGAGGTGGATCGGTCCGGTTGTGACCGGATCGGTTCTTTTATTCCAAGCTTCATCGGTTCGCTTGCGGTCCGGGGTATACTGGATCTGCAGCAAGCGAATTGGTCCGGTTGAGGGGCGGACCGGTCCGTTGGCGGATCGGTCCGGTAGGGAGGCGGACCGGTCCGGCTGTCAGACTTTGATTCCTCTTCTTCTTTTGATATTCGGATCCGTTGATGAATGTATGAATCTTGAATTTCTTCAACGGTGTAATGGCGTGCGACATAATAAATTGTTAATGGACAAAAATGTCCTTACAAATCTCCCCCTATGTCTATGCCGGTACATACATAAAAACAAACATCCGAATTATCAAAACAACTAAAAATGCCTATACAAATCTACCCTTCCATGAACCCAAAACTGGAAAGATACAATTAAATAAGACTACAGCGTTTGGTCTTCAATTCTTCAGGAATCTTAGCATTTTTCTCATCAGGGTGTGCAATACAATGATAATCCATGTAGTACCTACACACATGAGAAAAAGCAAAATACCAAGTGACATATCGAGTTTGAAATGAGATAAATATATATACCAATTTATGAGCAAACTCAAACTTTCAAATCTCCCCCATAATAAGATAATTCTTTCTCCCCCTTTTTATGATGTCCCCAAATAGACAAATAAGAAGAATGAATCAAACAAGCAAAATCGGGGTGTCACGGTATACAAAACAGGGCATCAAACAAATTGCAAACGTGCTCTTGCAAGGAGATGCTCAAAAAAAATCTTCACAAAATATTTTTGAATTTTTCAAAATTTTCATACAAAGATAGGATACCAATTTGAATAAATATGATGCAAAAATCACACCATGGATTTAGACTCAAACAACCAAGTCATGGAAATGGAATGAATGGGTGTGAACACATTCGATAGGTAAATCAACTCAATCAATCATATGTGCACGATGCATACGTGTAATCCTAACGAATGAACAACAAAGGTATCCTTAGGTGTAAAAATTTATTGAATTTAGATGACATCGTCTTATGCAAATCAACAAATCAAAGTCAAATGATTTCCACACCAATAACGTCCAAAACTATGTAGCACATTTTCAAGTATTTCAAGGACGTGCAAACCCGTTTTAAATTCTCCAACCAAACTCCCTCGTATATATTTTCTTATAGAGGTAATCTAAATTCTCAAACTTTGGAGAATTGGTGCAAAAACCTAAATGGCCCCTTTTTGGCATGAATTTCTTTTTATTGCCTTTAAATTTTTTCGGGCTCTTTTAACCTCTTTGGACCTCGGATAATAAAATTCCTCAATTTTTTAGGTCCAATTTAACGGAGGCTTAGTATTCGCAAAGGCAAAAATGAACCTTTCGCAGCCCTTCTCCGTTTTGAAATAAAGCACACAAACTCACAAAACGGTTTTTATATGCACAATTTCCTTATCAAAATTTATCGTGCTTGGTTTGTTTTAAAGACAGGATTGAAGTGAAAACACCCAACCAACATGTGATAAGACAAGCACAATAATCAAACAAATCCGTGCAAGTGTGCATTAAAGGAAACATGAGTCAAACATGTAGGAAAAACACTTAATTACATCTTAATGACTCCAAACATTATAAAGCACATGGATGAATTGACCTATTGTCTCAAAACACTATCAAATAGTCACATGAAAAAAATGGAATGAATTTGTGACTTGGTCATCCAAAGCGTTCATCCATAAACGGTGTAAACAAAAAACAAAAATCTTTTTGGATTTTTCAAAATTTTATCAAAATAAAATCTTTTTGTATTTTTCAAAAATTTTATGAAAAACAAAAATTTATACAAAAAGTACACATGTCATAACACTAGCAAACAAGTAAAAATCATGAAACCACAACTAGTGTATGACAAACATGCAAACACAATCATCTATATATGATATGGCAAGTGAAGAATTATGTGCAAGCAACCGGGAATCATGGACAAATAAACCATAAGCCTCTAAATCCGATTTTCTAACCCAAATTGATGTGTAACAAAGTGTGGGGGTTTTGGGAATCGAATTTATTCTTTCATTAAGCTTCCTAGGTCCATTTAAAAGCTTGTAACAAAATCGCCTAAGATGACCTTTCCTACCGCAATGTGTGCAAGTGTAAATCAGGCGGTGTGTGTTACCTAAAGGTGCCCCTGTCCTCAAATTCCTAGGTGGTTCCCTCATAAATTTCCTAGGTGGCGCTTTAGGTGGATCTCTCCTAATGATCCTAAGAGGCACTCTCACGATGTTCCTAGGAGGCTCTTTCCTAACACCCGTCGGTGTCTCTTTCTTAACAATCCTAGGGGGCTCTCTCACACGTGTGGGAATGGGTGCAACATATTTTTCAAGACCAATCCCACCCCTATCCATTTTGATCTCGACTGTGTCTAAAATCTTATCAAGTTTTTCAGACCTAGACTCCAAATCAAATTTCACTTTTCTTGAATCTTTCAATTTCATCTCAAATTCACCTATCCTAGATTTAAGTACTCGTCTAGAATCCTCAAACTCTAAAAGCTCCTTTTTCATAGTCTCCATCAACCCTCTAAGACTATCTCTCTCACCCTCGACGTACTCAAGCTTCTCTTTCAAAATTTTCTCACGTGCCCTAAGTTCTTCAACTAAAAAATCATTATTTTTTATGGCACACTCTTTCAATTGAGCTTTCAATTTCAAATTTTCTTTCTTTGTTTTCAAAGTTTCAGCATAAAGTTCATTGAAAGCAGTTTGCAAGTCATGCTCATCTACACTTTCCTCCTCACTTTCATCCACACTCCCATCACCTTCACTATCATCACTAATCACATGGATGGGAAACTCTCACCTAGAAGCATAAAAAACTTCTTCTTCCGAATCACAATCACTAAGGGTAGAAACATGAGAAATCGGTTTATTCAATTTCTTCTTTAAATTTGTGGTACACTCATGTAATGTGTGACTAACACCCTCACAACAAGGACACCTCTCAGATTCGTTTTCAACAGAAGATTTAAAACAAGAGTTCGTGTGAATTTTCCAATTAATTTTTTCAAAAATTTGACATCAAAGATCATCAAAACCATCAAAAGCCATTTTTGTGCAAAATCAGGATCAAAACACAATAACTTAGTGCAACAGGCTCTGATACAAATTTGACGACGTGAGAAGTCAAATTGAATCAAAAAAATAAATCCTCAAAAATCAGGATCACACGATAAATTAACGTAACCCGCTCTGATACCAATTTGACGACGTGAGAGGTCAAATTGTATCAAAAAATAAATCCTTTAAAAAATAAGATCACGTGATAAATTAGCGTAACCCGCTCTGATACCAATTTGAGAGAGTAGCTACAACGAAAATATTGTGACTTCTCAAATAAAAACCAATTTTAATTAATCCCAAATTTTAGTTAAACCCTAAGACATGCATCTAGATGATTTATCAAATAAAATATAGCATGCAGGATAAAAACAAACAATTTCAGGAAAAATCCCCCAAAGGGGCAAAACCTTTTATTTTCATTATAATATTGTAACATACAATTTCGGATTACAATGAAAATACAGTGACTAAGAATTACCCTTAGGTATCGGATTCTGTAGTCGGCGGCTAGAAATATCCCTTTCCAGGAGGGCTGCAATGAAGAAGAGAAACGGCTTCTCCACAAGTTTGTCGGCTGGAATTTTACCTTTCCAGGAGGGCTGCAATGAAGAAGAGAACGGCTTCTCCACAAGGGTTGAACAAACTCAAAGTTGTGTTCTTGGGTTACCAAAAATATTCACAAAGGATTTGTAAATTGTGTGAATCAAAAACCTAGAGTCTCGGCCTCAATAGGTGAAGACTTAGAGTATTTAGGACTCTGAAAATCGTCTTGAAAAGTATTAAAAAAGAATTCCCCGAAGTTGGCTTTAAATAAGAAAACTTTGAGCCTACAAAATCTCGAGCAGATCTGGCGAAGTTTATCCCAGGTGGACCGGTCCGGCTTGGGGGTGGATCGGTCCGATTGATCGGATCGGTTCTTTTATTCTGAGGCGAATCGGTCCGGTTGTGACCGGATCGATTCTTTTATTCCAGGCTTTATCGGTTCGCTTGCGGTCCGGGGTATACTGGATCTGCAGTAAGCGGATTGGTCCGGTTGAGGGGCGGACCGGTCCGTTGGTGGATCGGTCCCGTAGGGAAGCGGACCGATTCGAATGTCAGACTTTGATTCCTCTTCTTCTTTTGATATTCGGATCCGTTGATGAATGTATGAATCTTGAATTTCTTCTATGGTGTAACGGCGTGCGACATAATAAATTGTTAATGGACAAAAATGTCCTTACATAACATTTGAATGGAGTTATTCCAAGGCTTGTCTTCAACGGGGACATTGTCATCCTCTCATTCTAGAACAACTGCAAGTAGTGCCAATTCTCATGCCACTATTTTGTGCCTATAATTCACTTCTCTTTTCTCTTCCCCATCTTGGCCTTGCTGGAGCCAAACAACATTACATCTGCTATTCCCCTGAAGGAAACATTACTTTAATAATGGGATAGACGATCACGCATATTTCCTATCGAGCTAAGTCAACCGAAGGCTAACCCTCTGGTAAGCCTATCAAAAGTTGAAGTCCTTGGTCGTCCATCTGGTGTCGGCTGAACATTTTCTCTTTTATTTATAGTTTAACATAGTTTTAACTAGGGTTTTCAATATGCAATCCATATAAATGAATAAGTAAAAGGCTTATATAGGATTGAGAGTGTACAATGTGCCCCCTAAGAATGCAACATGCATGCATGAGGTAAGTGACCCAATGTGAGATCAACACTTATCTAGGACATGTATAATCTGTGATTATTAAATATTCCCCCACATGGCATAAAGATCTGTTATAATAGTATGGTCCACGTGGACTGATTATCCGAAGTCAGGTGTGTTATATGAAATGTTGATGTCGGATTTAATGGTCCCGACTGAATCGAGACTAAATAAAGCGGTCCAAGAAAGCAGGTAACTACAAAGCTGAGAAGATCTCCTCAAGGCATTCAACATGGTATCGCCCTGATGGTGTGCTATGAGGCCAACACATGGAAAAGTCTAGGTGTAAGAGACAATAATGGAATGGGAACCGAGTCTTCTTGTGTGACTATAAATGTTGAGGAAAAGGTCTCAGAGGCTGAGACTGCTGGATATAGCTAGGCCTACGCAGTGTTGGCCCATGAGTAGGTAAATCTAATGGATGTTGAACTAGGGTGATGAGCTCGACTGAGTCTAGTTGAGGACGAGACCAGAATTATTTGTATCCGGATCACACACTAGAAGATCTAAGTTTTACCAAAGGTTAAGAAAGGTTTTCAGAGACCTTTGAGGGTAGCAGGGATTACATTATCTTCAACTTTTGTCTCTTCATATCAATCACATTATGATTCGCTATCGTACTGTATTGTTGAAACCCTAGGTTTAATATTTAAACCTATTTCTTAATTTCTTTTAAATGTATGAATAATCAGATATCTTAAGGGATGAAATTTTTTTACAGTTTAAATGTCAATCCGAAGATATTTTTTCCCAAAAATTGGTATCAAATCCCCGGTTAAGATTAATCATATTTTGGAAAGGTCCATACTGTCCACCTTGAACCCCTAATTTTTTTATGTTAATGAATGTATGCATGGTTGTATGTATTCCTTACTAACATGGTTTTGTAGGGTTAGATAATTTTACTCCCTCCATCATTGTGTAATTTATGTTTGCATTTATGATTGGATCCTATGGTTGTTTATACGTAGTTATTTTTCCATTATATTCGATATGGTTGCAATAATTAGAGTTCTTTAATTATTGCATAAAGTTTGATGTATATGAAGAAATTATGAGGGGATGTATATTTTAAAAACCCTAGTTTTATTGTGTTTAAGTTTTATTGGATTGTGAATGGAGTTTCATGGTATAACTCAATTTGTGCAGATTATATGGAGAGTTCTTCTAAGATATTTTTTCTACGTGGGACGCTGTTGAAAATTGGCGATCCTTTTGTTGGTGTAATAGTGGAAATTTATTACCCTTTAGTTTTTTGTCTATTTTTTCTCTCGTGAAAGTTGCGAGCAAAAGAAAACCTTTTCTTGTGTGTGTGTTGTCTTCTTGAATTTCCACATTGGAAGTAATTGGGTGAGGGCATGTGGGGCCGATGTTATGCAAAGGTCAAATGAGAAAACTTTTGGGTTGATCACTCGCATATAAACTATTTGTTGTATGGAACCATTTCATTCAAAAGTACTTCTTGTGAAGACATCCTTAAATTATGGACATGTAAAAAGACGACTGAACCTTCTCTTCATGATGTGATGATGAGATAATTGGTTTGTGCTAAAACACGGGTGGGCCGGTTTCAGTATAGCAAGTTTTTTTTTTTTTGGGGGGGAGAGGGGATGGGACAAAGGATGTTGCATGGTATAGAAATAACTACATCACCAGCTAAAGTGTAATTACAGAAGAAAGGCAGTTTCATAGGGAGTCTCATTACATTGGGACACTAAGACATGTTGGAAGGTTTTTGTTTTCCATTTATTTTATAAGTGCATGTGTTTTATTCACATGTTGTCTCTTTATTTTATGTTTCATGATTTGGCATGATAATTATATTAATTAGGAATATTAATTTTATGGACAACGTGAATTTAGTATTGAGAATTGCCTATATCACTTTTTTTTTTAAATTTTGTTTTATTTATTCTATTGTAAATTTAATTAAATTGGTATAATTAATTTAAAGGTATAAATTATATTTTGATCTCCGAATTTTATTTTAGTATAAAAATGGTTTTATTTTTGAAAATTAAAATAATTAGATAGGGTAATTTAATTTTTAGAAGTAAATTCACAAATTACCAAGGATTTAAATTTCAATATTTTAGAATTCAATGAATATTTTTTTCGAAGCCATCATATTTTAAAATACTAAGTGAGAGAGGTATTTCATAATAAACCCTTTGCTCTCTAACCGTGTCTTATGAATCAGATGTGAGTAATTTCTTGCGTGAGCTTCGGTTCGGCCCCCGACAGATTGAATTAATCAAGGCGTCAAGGAGTCATTAAAACTCTTAAGTGATAATTCTGAAAATTAGAATGTGAGTGAGTTTGATCCCCTCAATGGAGAAATACATCACGAGCAAGTTTTATTTCAAGGAATGAACCGGTGGTATATAGTTAAACACAACTTTTAATATCCTCCCCATCGGAGTCACTACCATTAGGAGCGGAACCAAAAGTCACCGACTATTTGTTATCTTGGACAAAAGGGTTCTGAATTGTTTGGATAGCATAACGAAAGATAAAAATATGTTCACTCGAGGTGGGGTGATTTAAGCTCCTAACAAGAAATCTCACCTCATAAGAGATCTAGGATGTCAGACTAGATTAATTTTAAAATTGGTGGTTGAAGGACGCCATTTTGAAATTTAGTAGAATTAATTCTTGTGTTTTGATTTAAAATTATTTTTTCTATTTTGTGATTCTAAGATTGCAAAAATGAATTCAACTTGTTCTAACTATTTTCATCTTAAAGATTTTAATTGGAATAAATTTCAATGATTGAAAATATAATTGGACATTCTTCTAACACGAGAGGATAATAAACTTATTTAACCCACAATTCCCATCAATATTTTAAATTATGATGCATTTGATTCCTTGTGTGACCTTGATCTGGCCCCTTATCGGGTGGTTTTAAGCATGGAATCATAGTATTTTATAATATATGGTAATTCTTTCAAATTAAATGTTACATGTGTTATATCCCCCAATGGCATGCATATTTGATATAATAATTGATCGATGAGTTAGAATTTTATGATTGGTTAAGGAGACTCAAGTTAGAATCATGTTCTTATTTATCATTGTTTAAACAACGTAATCTTTGGATTACACATAAAGGGGAAATTTGGTACCATTTCGTAATCCTAAGTGAGTATGATCGATCAAGAAAGGTTGGTGTTTGTTGTTTTAGAAGATATTTACGTCCCTCCTGAAAGGGGCGTAAGAAAATAAGACTAAGTCTCAAGTACAATGACTTGGGTTAAGAACGTTTCACATTCCTCAGTAGTAGTAAAATAGGTTATAGGCGGGTATTATCACAACAAATAGTTGAACTTTTATAGCAATGATGTTCAGTTTATCCTTTCTTTGCCAGGAAAAGGACATGGAAATGGTGTTTCTCTTGTAAAGTAAATGTATGATTTTAGTCTAATCTATGACAACCTGGTATGTAGACTCGGAAATAAAAAAAAATCAAGATTGTAACTCATTGTAGAGTTTTCGGGCCACCGAGCAATTACTTAAGAGAGTGATGTTCCTACATGTGAAAAAATCATTAAAGACAAAGAAAGCTTGATTTTGACTCTTTTAGATATGAAAAGGTCCATGGTCAGTTTTTCAGTATTACAACATTATTTTCGGTATTTTACATAAGGGATGACATTCGGAATTTAATTTCTTCTTAATCGATTTATTCAACTCCCATTGAAGATTAGAGTGGGTGCAAGTTCATTCTAAGGTATGATCGAATTTGGGGTGCCCGGTACTCGTACCGTGGAGGAGACTAAGAAGTCAAAATTAAGTACAAATCTATGTCTCTTTGTTTCTTACCGCAAAGGTAAAAATAGTAGTTTAATAATCATATGCACAAGAATGACAATGATTTCATCTATTATCAGTTCTTGTAGGAAAATTATGTAATAAACAACGGTCCTAAGTGTAATAAGTTGAACGTACACGATATAAAATGGAACATCATACTACCAATGTTTCTAGACCACCTATGATCAAATATCAATAAACACTACCTTATTTTAGTGGGAGGATTATCAATGATCATGATTCACATGCCACTTCTACTAGATAAAAAGTAGTGCCACGCCATAGTGGGATAATCATAAGTCATGCCAAATAGTTAGTGGTGTGGTGATTATTTTAATGTCATCCTAGGAAAACACAAACCTGGTCTTGAGAACTACCACGAGGCATTCTAAGGAAAAGATTTTATCTTTGACTTATGACTATGGATACTGAAGTGGATTTTATGTATTCGAATCAAGTATTGAGACTCGTAGACTTATTAATGGGATAAAATCCATTGGACATAAGTGGAACTATAAGAAGATAAAAGATAGATGGATAGGAAGGTAAAAACCTTTGAGGCAAGGCTTCAAAAGATTTTAATCAGAAAGATATGGATTGACTACGAGAAAACCTTATATCGATAGCCATGAAAGTCTATCGGGATTCATTTAACGTCAACACTATGTTTTTGAATAATCATCTTGACATGTACAAAGTAAGAAGTCGATAAATGCAAAGTTATATAATCTTATGACATCCATTTACATATTTAAGCTAACATTTAGGTCTTCGGATATTTGGTCTGAACAGGTAATAAAGTTTTGATTTTGATCCATGTTCGAATAATAGTTGTTAGTATAAGAAGCATGACATAAATATAGTGGTATTTCTAAGTATAATTTGTGGATAATAGTTGCCTAACCGGTAACAAGGAAGGAATATTGTCTTATATGGGAGTGTGGTTATCTTGATATTCGATATAAATTATTTAGGATAAGTCATACATATATTTATGATCAAGCCTTTTCTAAATCGGTTATTAAGGATGCTAGGCTTATCCCAAGTCGATTATATCAATGTTTTATACACATAATTTGCGTTATGATTCCAGGATTCAAGTATGAAATCACTCTAGCTGGGATAAATGTCTTGAGACATTTCACTAGATGGAAGGAATGAGTAACATACCTAATTCTTCGGCAGTTGGCACCCTCATGCATGTTATATACATTGTTCGCGAAGACTAAAATTTGTTATGCCATTGGAATAATCAATAGATTTCAATCTAATAGTCTTCTACCTTTTAGGCACAAAGAATAGATTTTTAGTTGGATAAGGATTCTAAGTTTTCTACATAGAAGTATGTGTTTAACCATGGAGGTTAAGCTATGAGGTGGAGGAGTGTGAAGCAGTATTGGATTGTTGACTCTACTCAGGAGGCCTAAGTTGTTGCCACTTAAGAAACTTGGGTGAGGTCCTATAAGTGCAATTAGATATTACACTTTTAGTGTGTAAGAGTATAAGACTAAGAGAACCCATAACCCATAAAAGGGTTAAGAACATTGAGTGTAGGTTTCACCTAGTTCAAGAGATCTAACAGAATGGGTGATAAATTTATCACAAGACTGTATCGAATAACACGTGGGTAGTCCTTCTACCAATAGGCAACGAACTGTCATGTAGATATGTTAGGAGTTAGATACATGGATTTAAACTAAGTGGGAGATTATTGGGGTTTTATTCTTACAACCATGTATACCATTTACTTTTAAGTAAACGTGTGTTAGTTAACTTTATAATAATAATCATGGTTATGAGAATGATTTATGTTTAGTTTAAATAGATTATAGACATGTTGGTCAATAGATCTCAGTAAGAATTCTGGTGAGTCGTCTTTGGGTTGATCACTAGGAGATAATAATTCCATATCTAACACTATTGAAAATTTCACAACCTAGGTAAGGAGTTAACATCTTATCTGAACAATTGCGGTGAAATCCTAGTATCTTATCTCAAACCATGGGAACCTGTATAATGGTTTGATAACTTTTTTGATACTTTGATAGAGTATTGTGATTGATACATCTAAGGAATGTATTGAACAGGCCACCCTTGAGATTTGAGTCTAAGGATTGTCTTGATATGACTAAAGAAATCTAACACCATTTAAAAATGGTGCATAGATTCTTGATTCCAAGAATTAAGATGATTGGAATGCTTGTGTAAATGTCACTTTGATTGCTATGGGTGTGATCTGATTTTATATCGGGTCAAATGATTCCCGCATATTAGGTGACATTTATGTAAGTAGGTCTGAGATCATAATTCGGGGGAATCCACTTTTAGGGGATACCATGTATTGTGATACTTAATTGATAGACATATATATTTTGTTTCCGTCAAGTAAAACCCGACCGTTGGAGTATTTTATAATCCCTGTGGAGTAGAAAATAAGTTAATTCTGAAAATCAAGAAAATTGATTAGATGTTGGTTAAAATGAATTAACAGTAAATTGATTTGACTAAGTGGGTATCATCCATTTAACGTGGGGAATCATATTATATACCATAATCAACTTTTCAAATAGACCTCATTATTCCCAAGTGATTTATGAGATAATTAAATTGAAGTACAATTATAATTATTTAGTGGAATTATTTATGATTAATTAAAAAAGGAAAGAGATTACGATAATTATAATTGCTATTTTTTAGTACTTAATTGGATATAATTTAATTATTCATCTTGGGTCCCTATTATAGTCTACATAACCAATTAGTTAGGCCCAGACTCTCAAGAAACCCAATTTGGCTCGAGTCCATATTTTCTACTTGTATATAAAGGTTTGGGAAAGGATTTTAAAGTGAATGATTCATCATTAGGGTTTGATAGGGGTGAGACAAAACACTATTCATATTTTTGTAAAGATACCTATAGAGAGATCACCATATCTCACTCATAACGAAATATTTGTATCTCAAAAGCTTCCCACACACCTACCTAGTTTTGGGTAGGATCATACACGAGAAGATCTATGCTGTATAAAAGGTTAATAAGGTTTTCAGAGACCTTGTAGGGTAACAATGATTACATGATATTTACATTTGTCTCATCATACGAATAACAACATTATTCACTATAATATTGTATTCTTGAAACCTTAGGTTTAATTTTTTTAACCTTGAAAATGCAGGGCTATATGGAATAACTTGTATTTTAGGTTACGCGCACACAAATACAATTTTTAACCAAATTGTATCTTGATTACAATTAGTTGTGAAACAAGATAGTAACCTAATTAAATACTTCAAATCGCACAATAAAACCAAACACGCTAAGAAGAATATTTGAGGAAAAATCCCTTTCGAGAAAAACCTATATTTCATCAATGTCAAAGAGTTTGATTGACTCGATGACTTACTGAATACTTAGAGCTCCATTAAGTATAATGCACAGGATCTTCAAATCATTTACAGAAAGTGATTCAAACCAACACCATCCATAGGAAACATCTCTTTCCTTAGTATCCATCAAACACCCATGGGATACGGAATACTTTCTTCTTCGGAAGTAGAGTCGTAACTGCATAATCAGTCGTAGAAAAATATCTACAAGGGTTTGATGTAGTGAATGGAAATTATGTTTAAAAAATCTCAATAAATCATATTTAAGGATATATGATTTGAAAAATAAAAGTGTTTCTATAAAACAAAAGGAAGAAAACTTGTGGTGCGGGTATTGCAATTGATTTTTGCCAAAAGAGTTGTATAAAATAGTAAAAAATAATCATTCTATATAAAAACACAATTTTTTAAGCGACGAGTTTTTGTGAAAGAATATTGGACTTTGTTCGAACGAAAACCATAGTTTCGTTCTAATGAGGTTCAATCCCGTTCGAACAAAAGTCTTAGCTCGTCCAAACGAACTTTCAACGAGGTTTGTTCTGTCCTAGAGAGACCACTCTTTGGAAGAATGTTAGAAGTTCGTTCTAACGACTTAATAACTTCGTTCCAACAAAATTTAACCTCATTCAAACAAGAATCAGGTCTCATCATAAGGGGATAGAAAACACATTCCAAAGAACCAAAAAAAATTATTCTGAAAATTATTTTTATAAAAAATCACGTCGAGTAAAAAATTATCCCAGAATATATTAGATCGATAAAATATCAAAACCTCAAATTTTTATACCTCCGTATTGTGTTCTTGACGATTCCAATGGCTTGAAATTTATAAACGATACTCGGTCACTAACATTTCTTCAAAAAATCGTGGAAGCATATGTTGATGAACTATTTGGTTTGTAAGGGGATATGGCAAATAATCTAAACTATGAGAAATTATAAAATCTTGCTCTTACAAATCTCCGCTTTTGGCTATTCTGATAAAAAATAAAAATTCAGACCCAAATTATAATAAAACCCCAAAGACAATGTTCTACTAATGTCCTCCCAATCCCAAAATTGAATGAAATTCAAGACTTTGTCTTCAACTGAAAATCTTCATCTTGTGTAGTCCATGAGATCATCATCAAAGTGGAAGATACCTACACACATGAAACAAAAGAATATTATGATGCGTACAAGTTTAAAGAAAATAAAACTCCCCCTCAATTTGTTCTCCCCCTTTTTGTCTGTAATAGATAAAGGGTTAGAAACTAATCTTGAATTGCAAGCATCATATGAATCTAAAAGAAATAACATCACAAAGATAATCGATTATGCACATGAAATGAATTTCAAAAGGCTTTCAAATATTTATTTTAGAAAATTTTAAAATTTAAGTATAAAAAGTATACGTATAAAAGTACATATAGGTAAAAAATACATAACACCGCGTAGTAGAACTTAACAAATCGAATCATGAAAACAGAATGTAATTGTGTGAACATTTTCCAGGGGAAAATCAACATAGGCATTCATAACATAGGTGCACGAAGTCAATGAGATAATAATGAAGAAAGAACTCAATTTCAACCTTAGGTGTAAACCTGATGGACGTAAATAAAATTGACTCGACTTATTCAACATGACATGAATGTAAATGCTTCTCAAATCAATAACACCAAACTATTTAATTCTTTTCAATAGAGTCCGTTATTAAAACCCATTGATCTTTCACTTTATATCACCCTCAAAATCTCATATATATATATATATATATATATATATATATATATATATATATATAATAAGGAGTAGAATATTGGTTACTATTCCATAAGTTCACAACTTAATCAGAGGCCATAATTGATTCTTAAAAAGTTGAATGCAATGGTTGAGATAAAAAGAACTCTCATTTACTCTTTTGTCCCTTCAATATTTGATTTCCCCCTCTTTTCCATCATTTAATTTCATATCCCATCCTTACTCAAAATTCAAACAAAGGGCTAAAATAGTAAAATAGACATAAGCCGCTCGCTACACCCATTCCTCTGTCTCGATTTGTATGATTTATCCTCTCTCTAAATATCATCAACACTCTCTCCTCTCTCTATTGAACCACATAATCTATTATTTTGAGGGATATCAAGGGTTTGTGTTGATTCATATCCTATACATATGTAATCGTTATCTATTGTAATAATCGTCATTTATTGTTTGGAGAGTTTTTTTGGCTCGATTTGTGTTAAATTTTAGGTTTTGTGCTTAGATTTAGGGCTTTGTAATATAGGTTTTCTTATGATGGTACAAAATTTAGGTTTTGTCTACATATTTAAGGAGATTTGGTAGTTATTGTTTCTTATGTTTTTGTTGTTTATTTTTTTGTTTGCAGATCAAGAGAGCTATAATCTACAATTTTGCAAATGTTCTTTTGTTGTTGATTCGAAGGTAATAATTTTCATGTACTAATCCATGACATGATATTGATTAACAATTAGAGGCTCTTTTTTTTAAAACCATTTTTGCATTGATTGTTGATATGCTTGTTCTTTTGGTTGTATGCAATATTTAGTTTTTTCAGGAATTTTATTTGACCATCAAATGTTTTGAATGTACAGTCAACTCTATGCCATACCTATATTAGGATTAGTCTTTGTGTCTGAACTAATTACATTTGAATGTACATAAATCTCTCTTGATATTGTCCAAACACTATAGCAATAAACATTAAATCGAATTGGATATGCAATCTTTGTTTTTGGATATTTTGCGGTTTAATTTAATTTAATTAATTTCCAAAGTGTTTTTTGGGGTGAAGTAGTAGCAAACTCAGTTCCACTTCATCCACTCAAACACTCATGGAGGTTTCTTTGTTGTTCTTTGGAAGCATGCTAACGAATGCTAACCTCCGCTGGTAAAGTTCCTCAATTTCTCTATTCTCTGTTTTGTTCCAATTCAAGTATATGAACTTCATGTCGATTCAATGCTTCCCAGCAATGATAAAAACATCACCACCCATTGTTCTTGGTGCTTTTGCTCACTTTTGGTTGTTACGTCTGAAATATTGACACTGCTATTGCATAATGAGTTGAGGGTTGTATAAACGATATAGGTGTAGTTTGTTTCCCATCAACATTTATGTCTATTTTGTATTTTAGGTTTTATTATATTAAGCATGTACTCTTCTGATGAGAAAAGAAAAATTATCTACTCGTATTATGTTATATGTTCGATTAATAAGATGTAGATTTCTTTTTTCAATTTACCAGTGTATTTATATATGTAACTCGATACTACTGGGGTTTGTAGGGGGAAATTCGTGACGTGCTTTTTCAACTACTTGAGAAGGAAGAAGATACTGTGATAAAACATGGTGCACAATCTAAAGAAAGTCATATAAGGAATTATTTCATACATGCTACGAAAAATTCGTGGCATGATTTTTCATTTGTTTTTTATATTATTTAATAAACCTTTATTAATATGATTGAATGTGTGTTTGAATAAAGTACTTCTGCAACCCAAGCATACATCAAATTTGGATGTGAGCATTTGACCTTGCATTTTGTTAAAACACACTACATTCTGAAAGAGACTTTGGTCAACACTTGACCTTTATATGTGTAAGTTGTTATCTGTAGGGAACTATTGACTCGACTAACATGGGCCACTGCGTTAGCGAAAATAAAATGTTCACTGTAAGTGTGCTTGAGCATTGTTGATATAGTGCCCATGATTTGGTACTTCACTGTACTTATTCTCCTTCTCACATAGTTATTGTTTTTGTGTCAATTTTTTACTTTTATTGATTATTTTCCCGCTTCTAAATTGAAGTTATTTCTTTTTTTAGGCTTATACATAAGAAAATTGAAAATTATTTGTTATCCTATAATTGGGACTCAACTGGATTCTATCTTATGTTAAGTACTTTATTTGATACCATTTTGTTATTGTTCATCAATTGGATTTTTCATATATTGTATGATTGTTTGAGATTGTCTTTTGGTTAACATTCAAGGAAGATTGTGATTGCTGTTGCATCTACTGGAATTGCGTCATTGCTATTGCCCAGGGGAAAAACAACACATTTAAGATTTCCAATTCTAATTGACATAGGTGAAAACTCAACACGTGACATTTTCCAGTAACTCAACTAGCGGAGCTAATAAGCAAAACTACACTTAAAATTTGGAACTAGGCTCCAATGAATCATTGACATGCTTTTGAGTTTGTCGATAGAACACTTTGAGATATTCTTCGATTCAATGACACTTCCTCAAATGATAAAGTATTTAGTGTAAAAATCATCCTTCTAGGATGTGATTTCTGGTAGTCTCTTCATGTTTTGCCTAGAAGGTGGGAAGATGTACTAAATGCCTCATTAACAAGTCATACATCTGGGACTTCTGCCACATCTTCCACTTGACACAGAACATGCGAATACAATACTCAACAACCATAATTTTCATTTCCCCGTACCCATTATAACTTTTTTTCTATTTTTAAAATTGTGAAACTTTAGTTGTGCTTAAGTTATTACGCTTAAGTTAATAACCATAGTTAATTTAAAACTGGGAGAAATGAGAAATACCTATATTAATCCTGACATTTTTTTCCAAATTCTACATGGTGTGTTTCAACTGGAACTCTTATTGCATCTTATATGTTTGGTAAATTATCAGAATGTTCAACTCTTAACAGTTTCTGGTTTGTGTTACGTAGTTTGGAAAAGCGATCGTCATGATTATTGTTATATGTGTTACATAGGTTGGAAACCCTCCCTCTAGTTTTGGGTATGAAGATTGTGTGTATTTTTTTGTTAACTTGGATAAGATTTTACAAAAATTGAGGGGTGGATTTAGGAGTAGGACATTAGTATTAATGTTCTATGTAATAACATTCTATATGAATACAAATATATTTTTTTGCATTTCTTTTGGATAAATGATTTGATTTTGTTTTGCCACAATGTATTTGGTTAATCCAGAACTTCTATCCCCTCTACAACTTTGTATTTCTATATGAATACTAATTTGTAGCCTTCAAATGAGTTTTCAAATGTTTGTAATATGATGGCCTTTACATTTATTTACTTCTATCCCCTGTACTACATAGTGATCTTTCACTTGATATATGTTTTGCAGCCCGACATTTATGAACGATTGAGAAGTTCTTGACCCAAATTTATCACCACAGTAAAGGGTCAATACAATAGGCCTAAAAACATCATCGAGTTATTTTACATTCAGTTTAGAATATGGGACATTTGGTGGGACATTTAGTGGAAAGCGTTGGAAGAGGGGGCAGCTTCGAGTTACCTCCTAAAAGCCCTTTAAACTCGGAATTGAGGTTTGTGTTTATTCATGATCATATATGCCATATCAAGTGTTTAGTCTTAGAGAGTGTTTGTGTCCCATTTATTTAAGAGGTAATATGCCTTATTAAGTGTTTAATGCTGAATTTATTTGATCAAAATTTGTTATTCCTATTTTTACTTACCAAGTATCGTAGTATGTCGTGTATGTCGAATTATCTAAGAGGTAATATGCCTTATAAAGTATCGTAGTATGTCGTGTCTATTTTGGTACGTTTGCTTTATTCACGCTTAACAAATGAACTGATATGCACGTTATACCTCTTATGGCAGTGGTTCAGGTATAACATGTATATCATATATATCATGCTATAATAGTGTCGAGGATCAAAGAAGAATGGTTATGGAAGTATGGCAGTATAGCATGCTATAATAGTTATAACATGTATATCGGAACCACTACTAATCAAAGCAGTGTCGAGGATAATTTGCACTATGTTATTGGTGAGGGTGGATATGGGGTTGTTTATCGAGGCTGTTTAATAAGCGAAGCTCAGGTGGCTGTTATGAAGCTCCTCAACAATCTGTAAGTTACTCTGAAATGCTTATTTTAGTTGTTGCACAACTTAAAGATATTCATATAAGCAAGTCTTTATTTTTATTATTAAAGTGTGCCCCACATGGGAGGAGGTCGAAGTTAGGTCCCTAGATAATTACTTTGAAGAAATCCATTGTTTGAATTATATAGTTTAGTTTTTTATTAAATAGTTCTCATTATGATGCTGTAATGACATACAAATGTTGCAATGCCATGCTGATGTACATGGTATCGTCAAGCCTAATCTACTTCAGAGAAGGCATGAAGAGAGAGCTGTATTTAGGGTAACATAAAATGTTCTTAAGAGCAACAAGGTGGATCATTTGAGGGGAAATAAATAACTAAGCCATGATTTTAATGGCAAGAGCAATGTTAAAAAAAATGAAGGTCAGTTATAATAGGGAATAGGTCAGATCATTCTACTCTGTAGCATCCGACAAGGGATCCTTATTCACAACAAACTTCTAAAAGTTGGCTCTATAACAAGTCATATAAGTCCTACACTCATACATGCTTAGGATGCAAAATATCCACTCTTCTTTATTAGTCAATGTACATCATCAAAATTATTTTAATTCACACTACAAAATATCCACCCTGCACAATATCCACTATGTATAATATCCACATTACTTGAATTCTAAATTCCCAAATGTTATGAATTCCCCAAGCTTAAATGAACTTTAACCAAATCCCGACTTCAGTACCAATGAATGTTTTAGAATTTTTTGATGCAAATCTATTAGTTAGAGAGTACTAATTCAGAATCTTATACAACTTAGTGCCTAATATATTTCGCAATTTATTTTTGTTTTATACTATCTATTGTTCTTAGTATGCACTTTTAAATATGATTTCCATTCTCTATATATTTCATACCCCTGCCAGTAATGTTTATTTGTCAAATGTTAAAGGAAGTACGGGTGGAAAGGGTTATCAGCATCGACGAATGTTTCGATCGTCTACTTTAAACCTTGGGTTGAATCTGTGGGACTTTGACACATAAATAAATGATTGTTTCCTTGGCTTGACCCTAGCGGCAAAACCAAGTGTTTTAATCTTGGGTAATAAAACAATTTTTACAGGGCTATATATTCTATTGATATTGGTTTTTCTTTCTGTAGATGTATTTACATAACTCTTTCCTGAAGGCTTTGTATTAGTACTTTTTATAGAGGTGAACCTACGGTCTAAAGGTACAAGAGAGCTAAGTTTGTTGGTTTCATTAGAAAAATGCTAATGTGAAATGTTTGATTTAGATAGGCATGTGTTATCTGATCGAACTCACCTCTAATCAGTAGGTTATATGATAAGTATTTTATCCCTAATAAGTAGGTTATCGAACACAACTCTAATCAGTTGGTTCTCGAACTGAACCCTAATCACTAGGTTATCAAACTCACCTTTATTTAGATAGGTTTTTGAGTAATATTTTATTTATGGTTTAAATTAATTATTTGTATCAATTAAGAAGCTTCTTAGGTATAGTTTAATTAGTTTAAAATGTTTATATGATCTGCGGTTTTCATAAAAAATTTATATGATCTGCATCCTTTATTTCGTTAGAGTTGGATCATTCTCAGTTTCCTAATTTTATTATACCACAACAAATTTGTCACCGAGTGTTTGAAAAAAAGTCTTGCACCATGTGTCCTGTCTTGGTAAGCTCGATTGTGTCCTGTACTTGGACTATCATTCTAACCTTTTTAAGGATCTTTTGAAGGTGAATATGTCTACTAACAATGGGTATGGAAGTGGGAAAGATTCAACAAACTCCCATGTTCCTCTCAATGAAATGATCCTTTCCTCTATGTCACGAAGATAAATTGCTGCTCATCGTTGACATGATTTAGAAATTGGGTCAAGTGCAACTATAGTATTCTACATTGTGGTTGAAATTGGAAAGGGCAGTAAAGTCAAGTATGATCTTGATAAGGCTAATGGTCTAATTAAAGTTGATCCCATGCACATCCTTTTTAAAGAGATTGATCTGATGGATGTCTTGGTACTGATGTAGGAACTGTACTACCAGGTACCTACCTTGGTATAACTGAAAGCAGATTCATTTTAAAAACATGACTTGGTCGAAACTATATTACTTTCTCTTCAAATATAATTTTTTATTATATGATCTATTTGGAAAGTACAAATGGTTGAGTCAAATTAAGTTGATATCCATATCAATTCATAAAATTTTGTTATTATTTTTTCATATTTTGTTGAATCGTTACTCACTGGACTCCTTTTTCTTTATTTAGTTATTTGTAGGGAATATCGTGCATTTTGGGATGAAATGGAACATGGACACTACAAAGAAACTTGTTGTGGAACACATCTAGAGACGGTAAACAATTAGCGACCTTGCTTTGTTTTATTTTAAAATTAAGATGTAGATTTAAATTATTTGGGTTTGTACTCACGCTTACGAATAGAAGTTTTTATTTTGGTCCAGATCAATTGGTCAATTTCAAAATGCTTCATTTTCGAAATAAAGTGAAGCATTATCGTGATACGTTATCGCCTCTCATCAAAAGATTTTTCAATTGAGGAGAAAGTTCCCTTTGCTCTCATTCCCTAAATGAGATAAGTTCATCTCAAAAGGTACTCACTTTTGTTATATTTGATATATTTGAAATCTAATCTGCTACTTTTTCTTTTTGAACTAATGCCCCACCTTTTTTATTACATAGACCTGTTTCCTTTTTATACTTTTTGATGGGCAGATTTGAGTTTAATGTTGCAGTTCACTTCTGTATTTGCTTTGTCTTGATGTTTGATGTTTGTTGCATTGTGAATATCATATGGTTGCGGCATTGAAGAAATTATCGATGATAATCTTCTCATGTCTAAATTCCAGGTAATGCTTTATTTCTCTCTGCTTTTTGGGGGAGTGTAATGTGTGTGTGCGTGTGTGTTTGCGAGGGGTGTCATTCAGTGTTCAATGATACCCCACCATTTTCAGCCACGATATATGAACCCCGCCACATTAGAAACACTCTCCCAGGTATACACCGATATATTCTTCAATGTTGTGCTTGGAACAAATGTGATACTCTATGTTTTTAGCACGAAAAAAATTCTTCAATGTTATATGCTTGGCACTGAAAAAATTCTAAAGGTATTCATTATATGTTGTGTACATTTGAGTTACATATGGTTATCTACACTAACCCATTCTGAATAATAGATATACATTAATACTAATAGTTTTTTTGTGCTTCCTGTATATGATTCTTTTTTCAGATTCTCAAATCCTAACGGTTGTCAAGGAGGCATTCCAATGTGGTGAGTTATATTGGAGATGGATTTGCAGGATTTACTTTTTCAAATGCTAATATGATCGCAAGTGGTGTGGATTTACAATGACAAAAACTTGAGATAAATAAGTGTTTTTCTCATATCTCACGTGTCTAAAAAAAAAGAGACCAATGTTACACATAAAAAATTGGTAACCCAGAACTAATACCCGCTTGGGTTTTGTCTTATCACCCGTGTAGCAGCTAAGGGAAACATGAGTATTCTGCTTACATATTTTTTCTTTCCTATAATTTTATTATTTTTTTATGTACAAATGGTTTTCTATACACCTTTTGTCTACTCATTGAGCATTCTATTCATCTTTTATTCATCTTGATGTTGTATGCTTCATCACGAGCTCCCTTTTATCACGAATTAGTAGATATACTAGGTTTCTCCATTCGCTTCTAATTCATGTTCTAGATATATTGTTAATTTGTCTAAGACTAGGTGTGCTTCTCAACAACGTATAATTCAGGTTTTGGAAATTTGGATGTTGTATATTAACCATTTTTTTTGTTTTTTATTCTCACTGAGTAATTATACTGATGATTCAATAGAATGTGCAGGTACTTTGTCGCAAGTAGTGATATTGATAATTGAACGATTTAATGAGATGATTGCGGAATTAGTTATGTTGATCCATATTTAATTAATTAGATATTTATTATAGTTAGTTGTTGGTATAACATTTTGTTAATGTTTGATTTTTCCTTTTAGAGAATGAAGTAATATTTTATTTTGTATGTTGTAATGTTGTTTTAATCTTTTTTAATTCTTAATGAGGGTGGTGGATAGTCTTATAAACAAAGGGAATTCTATACAAATTTGATAAATTTTGATTATTTGAAAGAATGTTGTTGGACTATTTGTTATTTGTCAAGCAGGGTGGATAGTCCTATAAACAAAGGAGATTATATCCAAAAATTTTTTTTAAAAAATTACACTTTGTTTTGTTGGGGAACGATATTTTGGCCGTTTTACAATTATATACTTTTGAAATTTTTGTCGTTTTACGATTACGTACTTTGAAAATTTTTGTCGTGCCTTCAGGCACGGGCATTTCGTTAGTATATATAAATATATATATATATATATATATATATATATATATATATATATATATATATATATATATATATATATATATAAATAATTCAATCTCAAATTTTGAAGATATTATAATAATGCTCATATGTTAAAAAGTAACAATAAAATAAATTGGCCTTATAACTTGTGTTTTTGCGTTTTATTATTTGTCCCACCCTGCAAAATCCGACAGATTGGGTGGCCAGCCATTGCCGTCGAACTATGCTAGGCGTGATCTAAACAAATACCATTCTTAGCATGAGACAGATATGAGACATAAATAAATCAGTCCATAAGATAAATAATTGAATTAATCTCGAATGATCATAAACAACTAAGCAATAAAAGATCCATCTCATGCTAACTACGAATAAATCCAATCTCCAAAACTGATTAAATAAAATTTCAATAATAAAGATCTGAATAATCCAATAGAAATCCTCTGAACAACTTTGGAATCTAATGGCCCAATAAAACTGCAATGAAGTCTCATAATTAAATAAGACTGAAAAAGAAGGTCTAACTAAATTATGCCAAAAAAATAAATAACTCCAGCTGCACCTCCAAACGATAAACTCCGATAAACTTATGAAGCTTCTCCAATTCAAATCGTGAAAAAGATTAATCAACGCATGGGTCAGAGACAAAGCCCCAAGCAATAATACACACTACTCCCCTGAAATAGGATCCTTGAACCCATACAGTAGCATTATACACAATAAATATCACAATAGAATATTTTAAATTAAACAGGATGATTAAACGTAATAAATATAAATCACTAACTACCCGCAGAAATCCCCATTTATAAAGGCACACCAATATGATTTTAAATTCCCAAGTACCACGATGTTAATTTAATTAAATTAACCAGCTTTATTGTTCTCACTTTTTTTTAATAAAGTTTCACACTTCCCCTTGTCAATCGTCCTCTGACCCGTTTAAACTGTCGGCACCGACACATGACAAGGTTCCACACACAACACGACATATATCGTCCTCTGCCCGTTTAAACTGTCGTCCCCGACACATTATGTCGCCACAAATTTTAATACCCATTTTTATCTTAGGCATTAATTCTCAATTTCACAATTTATAATCACCCCACCCTTTTAATTGATGTGAGATCCTCAAAATATCCCTTAGTCCCATAACTAAGGGTCCCCAAGTTATTATTACATCCTACCCTATGTATAGGAATAATTTCTATCCTAAGCTTCGACCTAGTCGCATGCTTAGGCTAGCTCAACGATGAAAAAGTACCAAAAATCATCCCACCCCCAAGATGATAAAAACGCGATAATCTACCCTCACTAGTCCCATACCTAGAAGGCGTAAATCATTAAAAGGCCTACCCACTAGTCCCATACCTAGAAGGCATCCTAAAGTATAGGGAGAGAAAAAATACCCAATAACCCGTCGTCACAAAGGCAATATAATAATACCAACAAGTCACACAAACATGAATAATTAATCAACATATAAAACTACGCATGATAGTCCAATTCAATTAAATCTTTAATTTAATTATCACAACGTCAAAAATACCCAAATAATCTCATTAAATTATTTTAAATTAAATATACCAAGTTTTCATCATATATACATCAAAAACCAAATTTCATTATCTCTACATGTATTACATGAGTTATACGGCCCCAACTTTATTTATTTCAAAACTAGGGTTTTTCTATATGCAACCTACACCAATAAAATCCAAAATCACTCACGAATCCTACATACCCAAAGGGTTATGAATATTATTTAGATTAAAATATTTTATAAAAACAACCCCATAGTTAGTGTTCATGTTTTCTAATTAAGTTACTAATTATTTTTAAGAAAATTGTAATTAAGTGTTTGAGCGACACTAAAACGCATAATACTAAAGGAAAAGAATAGTGTGTTCATTCCTATGAAGATTGTGTTGAAAATATGATTAGAAATTTGGATTCATCTCAAAAAATTAGTAAAGAAGTGTTCTTGAATCAATCTTTATTAGCCCCCCAAAACTAGTGACAAAAAACTTGATTATGAAGAAGGTTGATTATTATGAGTGAGAGAAAAAATATTTCGAAGTGTTATCTGGTGAAAAACTTGAGAAAAAGTGATTATGAGAAGTCCCCCTACAGATTAGCAAGGTTATATAGTGATTAGGAGTCCTAATCCTACACAAACTCTCATTAAAAACAACTTGCAGCGCACGATTTCTGGGCAGATTATTGTTGGTTCTTGTTGGTGGTTTAAGGTATGGGGTTTTAAACAATATTCTCCTTAATCTCGCGAGTATTATTCTCGTTGTTTTCTTGTGATTATTGACTCATATTTGAATTGATAAATTCCTTTCGAAATCTGGAAATATTTGCTGGAATCTAATTTCGATTGATATGGTATTATATTTGGTGTTAAGCATGTTGTCATCAAATTTTAATATGGCACTGAGGTTGGGCACCCGCCAATATTCCTTTTCCCAGATATGCTTAAAAATGCATAGGCGCGATATGGTGGTGAGGCCTGGTGACCCGGTTAATGTGTCGTTGAGAAATTATATTGATATAATTGCTTATGAGATTTGCATTTGGTTTTAATATTCGTACTCGTATTGTTACGTTTTATTCACCTCTAATATTTGTTGAGCATCTTTCCTGTCGTATTGTGTACTCCCCCATCTTTTTTTCTTAGTTGGCAGGTGAGTACAGATTTGAATGCTATGGACCAATTAGGATGATATTTAGTGTGGATTATTTTGGGAAGAATATTCGAGTATATAAGATGAGAAGATTTGTGTTTATTTTTTATGTATAGAGCATTTGAGATTTATTTTACTTCGAGATATATAGTTATTTTATTTCGAGAGATTATTGATTGTATTTATTTGAAGAAATTGAGATTAGTGGTTTCTCTTATTTTTGTGGGTTTCCGATGCTCTATACCTTGCTAATTGTGGAATGGGTTAGTTTTATCGATGAGTAGTGCTCCGTTATCTCTCCCCGGGCGGGCGGGGTGTTACAGAATGGTATCAGAGCTTAGGTATACGACCACCCTCGGGTCTTGGGTTTTGGGTCTGTTGCGTTTTTGTGGCGCGTATTTTGGAGATACAAATTATAGAGAATCATTTCGTGTTAGGCATCTAGATTAGATATGAGGAATTTATTTTTGGTGACGAGATTTATTTTGGAGATTGTTCGCCTGATTTTTTAGATTTAGGCATTCGGTAAATTTGGAGAGCGAAATTCCATTATTAGTGGGAAAGTGTAACAACCCGCGTAATTTTTGGGGTATTTTCAAAATATAGAGGAAAAATAAATTTTTGAATTTTAAAATTTTTATTAGTTAAATATGTTTGTTATGATTTTAGAAGAATAAAGCTTCAAGCGGAATCAAAATCGGAGTTAAAACGGATTTCATATGATTTTTTTTTATATTTTGCCTTATGGCATTTTTAAGGAAAACTGTCAGATTTTAGGCATGATCGATCGATCGATAAATTTCATAGATCGATCGATGGTCCCAGAAAACGTGAACAACAAGTATTTTTGAGGAGTTGTGATTTGAATCAAACTCTTATATTTTTACCTTATAAAAAGGGATCGTTGGCTATTATTTTGGAACAGCCTTGTGGCACAAAAACTACCCAGAAAAAATATTTTCTTTTCCTCTCTTTTATGCACAAACATTACCCTTTAATTTATGAATTCAACCTTAGGTTTTGAGGTGTTACTGGGGGATGTTTTGAGGTTGTTCTTGGAGGAAGTTTTGATGATGTTTGAGCACTGATTTTGATGGTGTTATCTGTGATTTCTGGGTAGATTGTTGTTGGTTCTTGTTGGTCGTTTAAGGTATGGGGTTTTACACAATATGCTCCTTAATCTCGCGAGTATTATTCTCGTTGTTTTCTTGTGATTATTGACTCATATTTGAATTGACAAATTCATTTGGAAATCTGGAAATATTTGTTGGAATCTAATTTCGATTCATGTGGTATTATATTTGGTGTTGAGCATGTTGTCATTAGATTTTAATATGGCACTGAGGTTGGGCACCCGCCAATATTCCTTTTTTCGAATATGCTTAAAAATGCATAGGTGTGGTATGGTGGTGAGGCCTGGTGACCCGGTTAATGTGTTGTTGAGAAATTACATTGATATAATTGCTTATGAGATTCGCATTTGATTTGAATATTCGTACTCGTCTTGTTACGTTTTATTCACCACTAATATTTATTGAGCATCTTTCCTGTCGTATTGTGTACTTCCCCATCTTTTTTTCTTAGTTGCCAGGTGAGCACATATTTGAGTGCTATGGACCATTTAGGATGATATTTAGTGTGGATTATTTTGGGAAGAATATTCGAGTATACAGGATGATAAGATTTGTGTTTATTTTTTATATATAGAGCATTGGAGATTTATTTTACTTCGAGATAGATAGTTGTTTTATTTCGAGAGATTATTCTTTATATTTATTTGCAGAAATTGATATTAGTGGTTTCTCTTGTTTTTGTGGGTTTTATATGCTCTATACCTTGATAATTGTGGAATAGTTTAGTTTTATCGATGAGTAGCGCTCTGTTCGCTCTCCTCGGGCGGGCGGGGTGTTACATTAATCTTTTAGGTTCTTTTTGGAAAATGGGGACTTTTAACACATAGAGAATTTTTCTCTGAAATCTGGGCAATGGTTCTTATATGCACAACTTATATCTAGTACATTTGGTTCATTATTAAGCAGGATTGGTATGAGAACACCATATTCGACATATGACAAGAAAGTACAATGTTCAAACCGTTCCTGCACGTGTGCAATAAAGATATAAAGAGTCTAGCATGAAGGAAGTAATCAGTAATGAAAAATAAAATGTTATCCACGCAATATTAAGCACACTAAAGAAATTAATACATATCTCAAAACATTATGAAAAAATCACATGAATGGATGTGAATATTGGATCAGATTACGTGATATATGAATTTCTCGTGCAGGAATAAAATGCTCACATATACTAATGTGATTCGTGTAGGAATAATTGACCAGATTACGAGATATATGAATTGCACTCGTATTATCACACGAAATAGTCATTATGCCTTGGAAAATCCTACAATCTTCCAACATTTGCTTCATCCATAAGGGTTGTGTGCGTCAACTCTTGGAGACTATTACTCGAACTCTATGGTGGACAATGATATGAATATTGTCTTCCTTCTTTACCAAGAGACAAGAGCACTCCCAAAGTAAAAAATACCCTCCTCAGATGCTCCTATAACTATCAATACCCTCGACCAAATTGATATCCATATAGGCGAATAAACGATAAATAATATCAAATACGTACTAAATATCATAGGAAAGAGTGACACTCAAGTATTTGATGATAGGTGTAAGTGCAAGCAATTGAGACTCTCCTAGGGACGCTTGGTATCATGAACAAACTATAACACTAAAGGAAATATCAATATGACTAGCAGTTAATAGGAGAAGACAACCTATCGTAATCCTATAAAGGGTTTGATGTACGTCCTTGCCTAAAATGTCTTTACTAAGCTTAATCGATATACTCGTAGGGCTGTGTGAGTGCTTAGTGGAGTCTAAACTAAACTTCTTCACTAGGTCCCTATAATATTTGGATTGAGATATGAATATCCCATTCTCAAGTTGATTCACCTGGAGACCTAATAAGAACGTAAGATCACCAACCATATTCATCTCAAACTAACTCTTCATCTTATCTTCAAACTTGTGAGCATGTTGGGAACACGTGGACCCAAAGACTATAACACCACTCCCCATCTCTTGAAACCATGAGATAAGAGATAAAAAATGATCATCTCATACCAAGTGCGGGGTGCTTGATTCAAACCATATAAGGCCTTCTTAATATAAAAGGCGTGTCTCGTGTGCTTTAGGTCTTAAAAACCCTTTAGTTGTTCCATTTACTCTTCCTCTTGTAGAATAACAAAAATGAAGGAACTCTTGATATCCATTTAGTGTAATTTAAAGCATAGGTGACATGCTATAGCGAGTAGTAAGCGGACGGAATCAAGATTAGGAACATGATCGAATGTCTTGTCAAAGTTAACACCCTCAATCTTTATGTAGCCCTGAGCGACTAGCCTATCCTTATTTCAAACTATGGTACCTTTGTCATCCATATTATTCTTGTAAATACACCTGGTACCAATCACATTAATCTAGTTAGGTCGGGGGACTAACTCCAAGATGTCATTTTTGCAAAATTGAAGTAACTTATGTGGCATAACAAATATCTAATGCTCGTCCTAGTGTGCTTTTTTCACCTTCTTGGGCTCTAATAAGAAGGTGTAGCAAAAGTAGCTAACCACATTCTCAATTTGAGCGTGATTCTTGACACCTAGTGTGGGATCATCAAGTATAGAAAAAAGGTCGTGACTCATTTGAACCTAAGAGGGTAGATCCTCTAAATCAACAGTGGGGTGCACCGAGGTAGTATATGGAATAATGGGATCGTCACTAGGGGAGAATCATTCTCACACTCGATGTCAGGTTCAACAAAAGTTAGTGGATATTCTTCTTTAATCGTGTTGTTTATTTACTTCATAACCCTAGATCTTAGAAGGTTAAACACCCTATAAGTCGAACTAGATGATGAATAACCTAAAAATATCCCTTCAGCGCTTCAGGAGTGGAGCTTTCCTAAATTCTCTCCATCTTTCAAAATGTATCAAGGACTCCCAAAAAATCAAAAATACGATAGGTTGGGTTTCTTCCCTATCCAAAACTCTTGTGTCCCGTGTAATGTATGTGGACGAAGATATACCTGATTCACCGTATGGCATGTGATATTGATCGCCTCTGCCTAACATCTCTAGGAACATTTCTCCTAGGAATCATAAATCTATTAATCTCTTGAATTGTCTAGTTCTTTCTCTCAACTATTCCTTTTTTCAGGAGTAAAAATGGTCAAAAACTCATGTTTCATGCCCACTCCATCACAATAGCTACCGACTCCGATTTCTTAAAATTCAGTGTCATAATCACTACGCATCCGATTAATAGTGACACCGTGTTGGTTTTCTAGGACACAACACTTGGTTATGAGGAACTCAACTGCATCAAATTTTTTTATAAGAAACACGGTATAGTATCTTAAAAAGTCATCGACCATCATGAGAAAGTTTCTATTACAAACAATACTCTCCATATGTATAGGACCCATAAGATCCCTGTGTATTAACTCCAACACATGTGAGGTGTTAATGGAATTCAACTTTCGACGAGAACATATAATTTATTTCCCTTATTGGCAAGGATACATATCAAGGAAATTAGTTTCCCAAGAGGTAGTAAGCCACAAACTACGTCTTTATTCATTAATATCTTAAGATCTCTCAAGTTTACACGAACTAGTCCTTGATACCCAAGGTCCATAGAGGATATTGTGGAATTATTTCACATAAAGGAGGAAAGAGGAATAATCCCATAACAATTGTCTTTGGTCCTCACTCCCTATAGTATTAGCCCACCACATTGATCATATATGTTATATTTGAATTGGTCAAACTTTACCGCACAGTTTGGATCACGTAATTAGCTTATGATAATCAAGTTAACTTTCAACCCTTCGTCGTACAACACATTTTATATCTTAGAAAATTTGGGTATCTCAACACAACCACATCCTAAAATTCTAGACCTAATCCTGTCTCCAAATGTAACTTTGCCTTCCTTGCAATCTATAAGGTTGGTACAAAATGTCTTGTCAGTGGTCATATGACTAGAGAACCTACTATCAAAATACCATTGGTATGTATCATGAACCTTAACAGTAACATAAATAGTACGGGCTTTATCTCCTTGCTTAGGTATACAAGTGGAGGTAACCTTTTGTTTACTCTTATCATTATTGGATCTAGTCTTGGCATTAGAAGAAGCATTCTCAGAAGGCATAGACATCCTTTATAATTCTTCCATAAATCTTTGTGAAGTCACAAGTAGGAAATAAACTTAATCTCTAAGACAAGAAAAGTCGCTATATCATTACTCGAAGGTATGTGTACGTAGACTTATTCCTAACTTATATAAAATTTATAAGGTGACCTCTCCTTTTTCAATGGGTACAAACATAGACATGTTTGGGTCTTCCTTGGTTATATTGTGTAGACATCAAATTCTAGTACCCCCAAGTCTCTCCTTAGGTCCCTAACACTTTTTCATACACTATAAACCCTAGGTCATACTACAAGTATTGATCTAGAGGCCATCAGGCACTCCCTGGCTCCATTTGGCTCCGATCAACTTCATCGTGAGAGAAAAAGCTCAATGAATATTTGAAGGGCTCTTAATCCCCTTTCTAATGATCCACCCATGCACAAATTGATATAACAGTTCAGAAAAATGGTCCATTTTCTACTGAAAATCGATCTAGAGACCACCGGGATCTCCTATGCCCCGATTTGACCCAAAAAAACTCCATCGTTAGAGAAATATCTGAATGGAACCTTTAAGGGAACTGAAACCCATTTAATCATTCTTCTCCATGCACAAATTGGCATAATCATTTGGAATAATGATCCGTTTTCCCCCCAAAACTAATTCGGTGGCCATTGAGAGCTTCCGGGCTTTGTTTGACCAAAGTCAACTATTTATCTCAAATGAGACTGAAAGAATCTTTGAAGGGCACCGAATAACCTCTTCCAACGGTCTACCCTGGGCACAAATAAGCCTTACAGCATTGACGAATGACCCGTATTACTACGAAAGGTCATCAGTCACTTTCGAGCCCTATTGGACCAAAGTCAACTCTCTGAACCGAGCGAAGCTCTTTGGAACATCGAAGTACCTCACATAAAATTTCCAATGGCCATCCTCATACGCGATTTGGACTTACGATCTAGATGAAAAATCCATCGTCGTTCGATGATTTTCTATCTAAAGTATTGGCGGACGCTTCCGAGCCCTGTTTTACCTAAAGTCAACCCCCGAACCCGGTAGAGGCCCAAAGGACTCTTAAAGGTATCTACATTACCTTTCTAATGGTATGTCCCGTCCATGATTTAGAGTTATGAATTGAATTTTACGATGGTTTTGTGGAAAATCTGCACGAGACTGCCAATTGCCAGGACCATTTCTTTGACTATCGGCACAATGTCTTTGGTTACCTACTGATAGGCAAGGCAAGGACTATTCTGATCAGTAGTATCCCTACCCTATATTATGAGATCATTATCTTACTTCGAAAGGAACCCTAGAGCCATCTATTTCAGTGATCTCAGCAACATTCTTTTGTAATCAAAAAAGTTTCCTTGTGTGAAATTCCTTTCAACCTTTCATTCCCATCATTCTCATACCCAATTTAGCAAAAATCTCCTTCTCTTTCATCCAACATCCATCCTAACTTGCAAGGAATCTCATCAAGGATCAATCTCAAGTTCAAGTTTCCAAAGAAGGTCCAAACATCATTCTCTCTTTAAATTTCCTTATTTTCACATTAGTTGTATAAATTATTAATTTATGTTTTACTTTAGATCAAACACATTAATACCTCATCCTTTATTAGATATATTGCAGATAATTTATTTTCTATGAAAAACAAAGAAATAGAGGGTTACACCTATAAATTCTGATGGAAGTCTTCATCACATTTTCTCAAAATTAAAAATATCGTTAGTACACACACATATATAATAAACTCCCATTTGAATAAATGGGATAAACCCCACCCTTGTGTCGCATGAGAACTACGCGGACTTTGGTGACTTTATAGGCAACGTAGTCTCAGGCTAAAATTCACATATACCACACTTGTGACTCATACTTGCTTCCTATCTAACATATATTATCGTTTTACCATAACAATCAATATCTAGATAAGCGCATGTATCATATTTTTTAATTATTATTTTGGGAACATTCCTATGGATGACCTCAATCCATCTTTTCCATGATGAGAGTCAAGAGATTTCGATCTCCACTTTTATATACACGCGCACACACTTCATAGAGAAATTAAGAAAAATAAAAACACAAGTCCATGAGAGAACGAAAGGGAGGGATGGGTTCTTACACCTTCCCATTCCATAACTTAGCCCCCAGACCTCTTAACTATTGGGTTCACAAGCATCAGTTTGTCTTTGATGTCGTTCTCTCGAGGCGACGACATGTTCTTTTGCCTCTTTTGTGCAAAATAGGATGGCGACTCTATCCTTTTACATCACCCCAAAACCGATGATGATCGAATCACCCCACGATGTAACGAGGGGAGTGGGACCGTTATCTCTCCCTATTTATCCCCCGAAAGTGCCCCGAGGAGGGGGGGAGATCTTAGGATGGCCGGAGTGGCGCTGGTGACTGACTTAAGAGGGATAAACTCTGTTTGCATGGGTGCTATCATTTTTTACTTGTGTGAATAGGCACCTACCTATATGTTCCAAAATACCGTGTCACTGTCAGTTGGCAACCCCTATAACATACCGGTCGACAACCCCTGAAATTTCATACCAAAAATCCCAAAAAATAGTAGAAAATTTTCAAAAAATTCCTAAAATTGCAAAAAAAATATTGGAACATTTCTTCACCAAAAGAATAATTTTTCAAGATCCTGAATCCTCAATTGAATTAATATCACATTTTACCCAGTTTAAACCTTAAAAATTAGCATTCTCGCATCCTAAAAACTCAGTCCTCGACAGAATTTCAAAAACCTCACCCGTAGTAGAAATCAACTACTTTTCCAACGGGGCTACGTAATATCTTATCAGTTTTCCCAGCATGAATTCCCGAATTAAACTTTTTCCTAAGAACATTCAAATTTTACCAAGCAGATTTATAAACCCTAACCGGGCATCCCTCTCCAGCAACACATTCCGCAGTGGAATCATATTACCTCAAGTCACCAATTGTTTCCCCAAGTGGAATTTCCAGATTAAGATTTTTAGCTCTTCTTAAAAAGATATAATCCCAAGACATATGTCTCTTCCTCAGTAAAGTGTACAAAAAAAGGGAAAATTTAAAGATTCTCGAGGAGGGCTATTCCACACGCCTCTACTATATGTCTGCAGAATTGACCTCGACCCTCAAATTAGTTGCTCCAACTTAAGTCCTCAAAATTGGCATCGACCCTCAAAATTGGTCGCTCTCTACTTTAAGGTCCTCAGAATTAACCCCGACCATTAAAATTGGTCGCTCTCTACTTAAGGTCCTCATAATTGACCTCGACCCTTAGAAATTCTCTTTCCCTACTTAAGGTACTCAGAATTGACCTCGACCCTCAGAATTGGTCCCTCTCTACTTAAGATCCTCATAATTGATCTCGACCCTCATAATTGGTCGTTCCCTACTTAAAGTCCTCAAAATTGACCTCAACTCTCAGAATTTGCCTCTCCCTACTTAAGGTCCTCAGAATTGACCTCGACCCTCAGAATTTGTCACTCTCTATTTAAGGTCCTCAAAATTGACCTCGACCCTCAGAATTGGTCACTCCCCAACTAAGGTTATCTGAAGCAACCTCTACCCTCAGAATTGGTCACTCCTTAATTAAATTTACTCATAATTGACCTCAACACTCATAATTGTTCGCTCCTAGCTTAAGGTCCTAACAATTAACCTTAACCCTATGAATTGGTCGCTTTAACTTAAGGTCCTCATAATTGACCTCGACCCTCAGAATTTGTCACTCCTATCTTATGTACTCAGAATTGAACTTAACCCTCACAATCAGCTGAGCCCAGCATTAGGTCCTCAGATACAACCTTGGCCCTCTGAAATGGTCATCCTCACCCCCTTCAGTTCTACAGAATTGACCTATTTTCCCAAAATATAATGTGGTGTCTATTCGATGGATTTCACTTGTTTTAAACTCACCTGTCGAGGGGCTCTATAGACACCACATTCTAGGGTCCCCTTAATCTCTCCTTAGGTACCTAGCACCTCCCCATCCACTACAAACACTAGGTCATACTCCGAGTACCGATTTAGAGGCCATCAGGCGCTCTCGAGCCCCATTTGACTCCGGTCAACTTCATAACTAGATGAATCATTAAAGAACTCTGAATCCCATTTTCCAATGATCACCCCCGTGCATGAATCGGCATAACAGTTCGGACGAATGATCCATTTTATTAATGAAAATCGATATTGAGGCCATTGGACACTCTCAGGCCCCGATTTGACCCCAATCAACTCCATCGTTAGAGTGAAAGCTCAATGGATCCTCGAAGGGAACTGAAACCCCTTTGCAACGGTCCACCCCATGCATAAAGTGGCATAATAGACGAATGATCCATTTCCCCCCGTAAATGTCTCGGGCTAAAACTCAAGACTCGAGTCCTATTTTCCTATTTTCATCTTTTTCTATTTTATCCTTATATTATTAATATATATCATACTTGTGATTCATAATTATGAATTATCTAACATATATTATCATTTCACCATAATGATCAATATCTCGATTAACGCACTCCTCATATTTTGTAATTATTATTTTGGGAACAGTCCTTTGGATGACCTCACTCCATCTTTTCCATGATGAGAGTGAGCGATTCCGATCTCCACTTATATACACACGTGCACAAACTTCACATAAAAATTAAGGAAAACAGTAAACAAGCCCACGAGAGATCGAAAGGGAGGGATGGGTGCTTAACACCTTCCCATTCCATAATTTAGCCCCTTGAACCTCTTAACTAATTTTAGAAGCATCAGTTTGTCTTTAAAGCCGCTCTCTTGAGGCGAAAATATGTTCTTTTGCATGTTTTGTTCAAAATAGGTTGGAGACTCTATCTTTTACATCACCCCATAACTAACAACAACCGAAGCACCTCAAGATGTAGCGAGGGGCGCGAGGCCTTTATCTCTCCATCTTTATCCCCTGAAAGCGCCCCGAGGAGGGGAAGATCTCAAGATGGACACAGATTGTTTAGGTTGAACTCGATTTTTTAGGATAAGTCGACGCCCATATGGATCCACCACAAACTTAGGAACCGGTTCCAGTACGGCATGGGCAGTGAATGCACCATCATAACCTATTCCTTACCAATCCCTGAAACCTAGAGCAGGACCGAGGAACATCTTTTCTACCTTCTTCGATGTATCCTCTATAGTACATGACCTCTCGACACGTTTGATATCTTTCTCGAGCTTGGATAAAGGGGATTCAAGTTTCTCATGAGTCTCTAAAGAAACTTGAAGATTTATAGTAAGACTAGCCACTTTATTGGTCAAGTCACCATTTTCCCTCTCCACTAAAACATCTTTCTCCACTAAAGAAACTGTTACCCAGGACTCTCTCTCTTTACACTCTCTTAATTCCTTCTCTAAATATAATACCCTATGTGCCAAATTTTTATTTTTCCTTTTCCTTTTCCTTTTAAAGGACTCGGTGTAAAGATCAGCATAAGCGTGTTAGAGGCCACTTTCTCCCTCACTCAAAAATTCATCTCCCTCATACTCTCCGAAATGACTAGACTCCTTATCGAGGTCATCATGTTTTGAAATATCCTCATCAGTGTGAGACACACTCGATGTAATACTAAAACTATCCATGAACACCGTGAAGTTATGTCCATGCAGTGATTCTTTCGCAGAATCCACCGACTTGACATTGCTATCATTAAAAGTGGCATTGAAGGAAGTTGTATCCTTTCCATGTCTCTATAACCTCGTAGTAGACTTATGAGATTTGTGGACCTTAACCTCTCACTCTCTTTTCATCTTTCTTAGGGTACTCTCTTCTAGACTTTTCAAAACATTGCTTACCCGAATTAAACTTTTTATATTTTCTCAAAACCTTTGTTTTCTTTCAAAGTATTTTCTTTTCTAATCTTGATAATTTTTTTGATTTTTTTTTTCAAAAAGGGAAGATCAACTAGGTCAAATCCTACTTGGAGTTATAAGACATCTCTCTTTCTTTTTAGATTGAACTTTCAAAGAAATCCCTTTTTACATTAAGCTTAACAGTTTAGGAAACATATCGATTTCATAAGTTTGAAGGTATTCTACGAGTTCTTCTAACCTAAGAGTGTCTAAAATTCCTAATAAATTAAAAATAGTGACCTTAGGAAGAAAACGGCACGGTATGGATCTCAAAATAGTTTTCACAGCGCGCGTATAAAGAATTATCACACCCAAATTAAAACTATAATGGACTATATCACATAATCTAGAATAAAATTAATCAAAAGTCTCTGATTTTATCATGATAATAGTTTCAAACTATGTGGTGAGAGTTTGTAGCTTGGAAGCTTTCACAACATTGGTACCCTCGTGAGTGAGTTGAGGAGTATCCCACTCTTCCTTAGATGTGGTGCACGTTATGATGTGGAGAAACTCGTTAGAGGTGAAGGCTCTATAAATTTCAACTATGAAAGTTAAAATTAATCCACTTATGTCATCCTCTATCCAGGAAACAATAGGTTTAAGACTTTTGACATTATCATTAGTCACAGTGGGTGTTGTCCACCCTCATTCACAAACAATCCAGACCCTCTCGTCAATCGACTTCAGTGTCAACCTCATTCGAGATTTTCAATATGCATATTTAGAACCACTGAAAATAGGTAGCCTATTACACAAATTATCTATATGAACCCGATATAAAGATCACATAATAAATTAGTATAGACGGCTCTGATACCAGTTTGAAAACCTAGGGTTGTATGGAATCACTTGTATTTTATATTACGCACACAAAGATACAATTTTTAACAAAATTTTATGTTGATTAAATTAGTTGTGAAGTATGATAGAATCCAAATTAAATATTACAAACTACAAAATCAAAATAAACACACGAAGAAGAATATTTTGAAAAAATCCCTTTCGGACAAAACCAATATTTCAGTATACTTAAAGCCCCACTAAGTATAATGCACAGGGTCTTCAAATATTTGACAGAAAGTGATGAAGTTCAGCACTACCCATAGTAAGCATCTCTTCCCTCAGTATCCACCGATCAACCTCAGGATGTGGAATCCTTTCTTCTTTAGTAGTAGAGTCGAAAATCCACAATTAATCATAGAAAAATCTCTAAAAAGGTTTGATGTGGTGTGTGGAAATTAGTTTTAAAAGAATATTGAAAATCATATTTAGCGATGTATGATTTGAAAAACAAAAGTGTTTATATGAAACAAAATGAATATATCTTTTAGTGCACATATTGTAATGTATTTGTAATAATTGGGATTTTCAAAACCGACCCTAATCACCTACAGGCATTGTTTCAACCTTTATAAAGTGATAAAATTCAAAATATTTCTAAAGAAGAATGAATCTATACTTTATGCCCTACAATTTTACTAACCTAGACCCCCTAAAGTTTCAATAATTATAAAACTGCCCCTAAAAACTTCAAAACAGCATAACTTGACTTATACTTCACTCCTAAACCTCAAATTTATATCAAATTAATCCTTAAGACTTCAACTAAAATGGATTTATAATTTTATCCATTTAAACTTTTTAAAATTACAAAACTACCCCACAAATTTATCAAAAGTACACTTTTAAGGCTATAAGTCCATATATATAACCAACTAAGGATTGAACACCAAAGTTTTGTTAATTTCATAAAGCCCTCTGTCTAAATAAGCTTACACATCAACACTAATAGCCAATAATAACATGTGTACACCATGAACACATGTGAGGAACAAAACCCAAGCTTGCAAACCTTACAATTTCAATTCAAATCCACACATTTTTTCCACCAATGAACTACCTTGCTCACATACTATAAATACCCCCACAAAATTCTATGTTTACACTCGTTTAAACAAAAGTTTCAAAACTTGAAATTTTCACTCCAAATAGGTACTCTATCATTTTATGTACTATATTCGATTCTTTTAGTTTCAATCATTTTTTGTGTTGTTATAATGCCAGAATAGGTTAAAACAGTAGGAAATTTTACGTAGAAAACAAGCTCTATGTGAAAATTATGAAGTTTCCACACCATTAAAGATTAAGCTTAAATGCTGAACTTCAAAATAATGTTAAAAATTAGGTTTAAATCTTTGAATGACTTGATTTGAACCTCAGGAATTTGAGCATAATAATCAAATGCCATGAATGTGCATAATAAGCTCGAATCGATTGAAAGTGTATTTTGAACTGGAAAAATAAAAATCTTAAATTCTCCCTGTATAATCCATCTCAATCTTTGAAATCAAAACTTAATTACTCCAACAAATAGTAGAAATCAAACTATGTTCATAAGAATTCCTGTCATATCCTTAAAATCCACGAACGTTAGGTCAAATTTCCAATAAAACACATAGTTATGGAACTTAAGATATACTTAATCTCAATCCATAAAACCTATATATCTGGATTCCTTACGAAAAATTAGGTTGATATTGTTAAGAAATAGTCTCAAAATATTTAGAAATGGAGGATTTATTCAAGGTAAAAAATTAGAAATCCTAAAGTTAACTCTCAAGGGGAAGAAAATGAACTTTTTGAGCAATCAGAATTTTTGAAATTTTTTCCAATATTTTTATTGTGTTTTTATGATCAAAATAATAAAAGGTAAGGCCAAGTTTGGATCAGCTAAGTTATGGAGAAATAAGATTTGAACTTAGTAATATTATTCCTAAATTATAATTTAACCCCTCCTAACTTTTTCAACTTATGAATTCGAACCCCAAACTTTGTCCATGAATACTTCAAAATATTTTAAGACAAAAAGTCTCTTCCACCAAAGTTCAATTATGAACTGAAGTCCAGTATTTTAAACTCTAAATTTATTTACAATTTAACACCTGAAACTTGATAAGATATAATTTTTTGTATTAAGTGACTAACCTAATCCCAAATATTTATATACCCAAACATTTTATACAGAGAATCTAGTACCATCTCCTCCCGATATCCTCTTGTGATATACAAAGCCGTATGATATACCGAGAAAATAGGTTTTCCTACCTTTTCAATAATAAACTTTGGTATTTGGCATACGGCTATTGATATCACCATGTGATAGCTCTATTTAATTGTTGTATGAGCATGTTATAATACTTCCTTACTACATATTTTATTAAATATTATAGATATTTGAATTTGAATTTGAATGTGGATCAATTTAACCCTTATCACCTAATAACTGATATCATGTTCCTTGTTGATTCAATTCACCCCTGCACTTTTGTGCAAATATATATATTATGAGCATAAATATTAACTAGGAAGTATGCTGACGTGTTATCCCATGGAACTTTCTATTTGTCCTAATGGTCTCAGATGATTAAGAGCCTGGATTTACTGCTACAAACGTGCGAGTGCCACTTTAATTGTGTGCCTATCTGGTTACTTTTCCCCAAAGGTTTTGGGTTGATTATTATTATTTGGTTTTAATGATGGATTAATTATTGTTTGAAAGACAAAATCACTCTTCCTTATTGGGGGGCAGACATATTTAGTCTTAGGTTGACTTTCACACTTAGAGTAACTTGATTCCCTAATATCAAACTTAGATTGGTTTTTGTCAAACTAATTTTTTAGAGAATGAAAGTCTGGACAAGTTTCTACAGGTCTTTTGCCTCCTGACACAAACTTAATTGGTTCAAAGATTTTAGTTTGAGTCTTCAAATTGGGGCAAAATCCTATTCCAGTTTGATCATCAGAATTGGTTTTGGAGTCAACAACAAATTCATCAAAGCAGTTTGAGTTATTTTCAAATTTAGCAAATTTTTTGAAAACTGTTGCTGTCTTTTCTTTGGACTGTTCCAATTCTAATAATGTCCCTTTATATTTTTTCTCTAGAGTTTCATTTTCTTCAATCATGTTCTTCAATTTTTGATCAAAAGTTTTAACTTCATTTTCATTAGTTAAACATTGGGTAGTATACTCTTCAGCGTTAAGTTTAACCATCAGACTTAGGTCTTCTAATTTCTTAGTGAGATCTTTCACTATCTTTTCTCTTCTAGTGCTTTTCTTGAGGGTTTTCACATATAGAGTGTGAATGTCAGGGAGATCTTCAGTGTCCGAATCACTAAGTGACATGTGTGAATTGACCCCTAAGGATTCATTTCTTGAACTCACGCACCCATAGACATCGTCATTATTGCATTCCCTTTGACTCACACACCCCGTAGTAGAACTAGAAATATTCTCATAAATTAATGCATCTAAACCAGTAGCAGCATGATTCATAACAACAGAAGTAGAGTTACTAGCATCATTCTCATACTCAGGCATAGGCATATCATCATTATATATTATCTTGGCAAAGAAAGACATGCAAAGATCAAAACCATCAGAAGATTCAGGTTCATCATTATCAGAGTCACTTGAATCATCCCATATTTTGCAAATATTGGCCCTAGTATGTTTATTAGTAGTGTTCAGTTTCAGTCTACAGTCTTGTGATATGTGTCCTAATTTTCCATATCTAAAATATTCAATGTTCTTAAAGTCTTTATTGGGTCTCATATCCTTGTGATGTTTGTCTTGAACTTTCTCATGAGGTTTGTAGTTAGACTGATTTGGATAATTTATCTTGCCTTGTTTGTTTGACAATTTATTTCTAAATTTGACAATTTTCTTAAATTGTTTTGACATTAAGGCAATTTGATTATCCAAATTATCTATATCACATTCCTCATCAAAATCATCAGTGGGAATAGTAAATTCAGGTTTCATCAACATAGAGGAAAAACTCAAGTTGGAACTAGTCTGTTTCCTATGGGACTGGGTCATTTGTTTCTTAAATTCTAATTCCATTTCCACAGTTCGCAGTTTACTACTAAGTAATTCAGGAGTGAGATTTTGATCACACATTTCCTCAATAGCATATCTTTTGTTGTCAAATTTTTGTGGCAATGATCTCAAAATTTTAGATACACTTTCATGTTTGTCATATGTTATCCCATTAGCATGCAGTTTAGTCACAATCTCAGCTAATTTCATGTAAAAGAATCAAAGGATTCAGAATCTGACATAATTAGGGAGTTATACTGCTGGAAAAGCATTTGAGTTTTTGCCACCTTAACTCTGGTGTCACCTTCATGTGCAGTGATCAGTGTATCCCAAACTTCCTTAGAAGTGGCACAAGATGAGATCCTTTTGAACTCATGTTCATTTATGGACATAAAAATGGCATTCTTGCCTTTGTTATTATTTCGAGAAGTTTGGTTCTCTTCTTGTGTGAACTCACTTAATGCTTTCTTAATCCTCTCATTACTTCCTTCAGTGGCTGGTTTAGTAGGATAAGTGTAACCATTTTCAACAATATCCCAGACATCATCTCCCAAAGTTCCTTGTATGAAAGCAACCATTCTTACCTTCCAATAAGAAAATTTGTTTCCATCAAAGAGTGGGGGTCTGGTCAAGTTACAAAATCTTTCATTTTTCTCGCCCATTGTTTTGATTTTAAGAAAACAATTTCAGAAACACAAGATCCTTTAAAAATATTTCCAAAGCTCTGATACCAATTGAAAAACAATTACTAAAACCGTTTAATACAAGATTAAACTATTTAAGTAACTCCGAACTATTTCTTTGAAGAAACTCTTTTCCAGAAATCAAATCAGTTTTTAATCACAAGATGTGTTTAAAATTTGCACGAGATCAGTTCAAGAATTGCTAACTAGTTTTGAAAACCAAAACTAAAACAGTTTTAAATTCAGCACACTAATCAGAATGAGATGAGGAGTTGTAAAAAGATTAATGACAAGATATTTTTAACGTGATAAAACCTCACCCAACTGAGGAAACATCCACGACTCCCTCTAGGGAGTAAAAAGAAAAATCCACTAAAATAAAATATAACAGTTACAAACTATATAACACACATGCACACAGATCAGACCTATACAAGTTTAGGAATGTACCCACTGGTGTCCCTATAATTTTTCTACAGTTCTGATTGTTGATGTTGTTCTCCCAGTTTGCTAACTTCAACTTTGTTCCAGTCTTTACGTCGACTCTTGTTTCAAGATCTTATTACCAACGCTTTCTATGTTGTAGTGTGTAAGTGTTTGTGATGGTGATCTACACTCACTCTTATTTTTACAAACAGTCCTAGCAAATTACAAATCAGATCTATATGCTGTGATTTTCAGTTTCTCTCTTCTTAGGAAACTTGAACCTGTTTGACCTTTAAGATTAACCCAGAATCCACGGCTATCTTGATCAGAAGATGTATCAAGATCTTAATCAATTTCAGAGTTTTAAAAATGTTTTTAAAATTAAAAACTGCCAAGTGTGATTCCAACTAGGTCAAAGGTCTTGTTTCAAAAGAACTAGAAACAGAAAATGTTATTATTAATCTTGAGTATGAAAACATTTACAGAAAATAATCAACAACAGAATTCTCAAGACGAGAAATAATAAGTGCGAATCTAGGTGTAATATACCATAAAATGCTCATATCTAAACTTTCTATGAAAGAGAAATGCATATCTAGATTAATGCTTAAGTTGGACACAAGATCTTAAAACGAAGAGGTTACAGCAAGAAACCACTAACAAACCACTCTCAAACACTCAAGGTTGTGTTTGGGATAAAACTTGTTTTGATAAACGAATTAGGGTTTGAAAAGAGTTTGGACAAATTTAGGGTTAGGATTTCTAACTCTGGTTTCTTTCTCTCTCTTCTCTCTTCTCTCTTCTCTTTCTTCTATCTCTTCTCTCTTTTCTCTCTAAAATGACGAAGTGGCAAAAGTCTTCTAATGGCTGAGGGTTACCCTCCTTATATAGGGGGCTGAGAAGGATCGAGAAGGTAGAGGCAAATCGAGGGATGAGATTAAGTCAAGTAACCTTGACTTTCATCCAACAGTTATAGGTAAGCGGTTGGTTATGAGGCTTGTGATTGGATGAGAGGTGTTCGCAAGGATTGGTACAAGGACGCATGCAGAACGTCGATTAACTGAATCCAAGGGCTAATAAAAAACGCTGGTTTACTCTTGAAGGTCCCTATATAGAGCACACCTAGGGTTTGTTTTCCGTGCTTTAGCTATATAGGACTTAATCTAGTTGGACGCGAATTTTGACAATATTTTATTATCTAGGATTGTGTGTCACCCTATCGACGCCAAGTTCTCCTTATTCATCTACATCAAATGAGCACTCGACTCAATCTATCCTCTTAGAAAAAGGTATTTTCCATACTCTATGGCTCATAGGAATTTTTGTCACATAAGACACAACATCACATTGCATCTGCATTTTTTTGCTTATCATATCTTATGATAAGTTGTGTGTTTCCTCATAATAATTTTTTTGAGTTCAAAATTTTAATTTGAAATTTTTATAAGAAAAATATTTTTGAAAATAAGTTTCGACACAAAATATTTTTAAAATTTTTTTTAGAATAAAATATTTTGAAGTTCAAAATAATTTTATGCGTGTTTAGATATGTGTATTGTTACATATACATGAGTGTATAGTACTACATATTATATGCGTGTGGCCTATATAGTATATTAATATGTATGCGTGTATATATGTTAATATATGAAGATATGTAATGCTAGTATGTTTATATGATAAACTGTTCATGGTTATGGTCCCTTGGTTGTTTATATATGTGTATATGTTAGAATGTGTATATATTGTACATATGTGCTGTTGATTGTTCATGAGCTTTAAAAGCTTTTGTTATAGTCCATGTACTGCCGATTTGACCTTAAAAAAAAAGCTTTGTCCCATAGCTTTTCCCCATGTCATTATAACAATTGGCCTATTTGTTTTTAGCTTTGCAGATTTAACCTTATAGGTCCTTAGCTGTTGGCGTGTGTAAAGCCAATACAGCCTTTGTTGGCCTTGGTTTGTACAGCCTTAGCTGGTCTCGATTTGTCCTATTACTATATATATATATATATATATATATATATATATATATATATATATATATATATGTTTGAATCTTGGTAACTGATGCCGATTTGACCGACCCCTTTGGTTCTTGAGCTTTCCCTCACGGCTTTATTTTTTTTGTTTTTTTAAAACTGATTTTCAGTTATTGAAAAACGACGGCGTCGGATGTTTTATTGCCCATGATTTTTCTTTAAAACCGAAAAAGGGTTTTCCTAAAACAACGTCGGTTTATGGAAATACCTGTCTCCGAATCAGTCTTTGATTTTATATTCAAAATGATGTCAGATGTAATTTTTAACCCACGGTTTCTCTTAAAACCAAAAATGGTTTATGTTACTGTTATAACGTGGCTGTCTATATTTCTTTTCAACGGTAACATTTCATACTGTTTACAGCTGGCTTTATATCTTTTAAAACGTTACAGTTTTAATTAACATTTTGTTTATTATTCTGTCAGTCTGTAACAGCTTGCACTACACATGCCACATTTTTAACACAACACTTTGTGTTTCTTTGTGAGCCTTCAGATCTGTATTAATATACGGTTATGTGTATTTCTTTGGTGATCCATGTGACCCTATTTTACACCAATCTGCACACACTTGTGAACTCTATAAATTGAACCCTTTGTGTATCATTTTTGTAGAGCTAAGAAAATTATTTTTGTAGTTAAACTCTGTCAAAATTTTTAGAGAAAGAGAGAGACTAAACCAGAATTATTTTTGTGTCATCTTCAAGTGTTGATTTCTGTTAAAACTAAAATGAAGATTGGACTTCTCTCATTCTAAATCTGCACTTACGATTTTTCAGGAGTATATAATTTTTGTAACTGAGTTCTCTCATCTTTGTGTGTATTTTTAGATCAGTCTTTAGATCTAATATTTGTACACAACACACACTATTCACGAAGTTAATGTTTGTGTGAATATTCTGTTTGTATCTTGTTTGTGATATCTTGAATGTTTTTAAACATTTTGTTTTAAAACAGATTTTTCAGAAAATATTTAGTAATATTCAGATTTGTATTATTGGTGGTTTAGAAAGTTAAACCTAAGATTTTTGAGATCTGATTTGTGAAGATTTAAAATCTGAACTGAATATTATTTTCTTGGGGGCTTAAGATTGTTTTGATTTAATTTGAAATATTTGTGAAAATAGTCTTGCTAAGATTTTAGATTAAAATCTGATTTAATCTAATATTTTTTTTTTTGAAAAATAAGATTGTGAAATTTGACTTGTTGATTTTATAGAATATATTTGAAGTCATTATTCTGTGAATATGATTACTTGATTGTTTAAGTGACTTTCAAGAACTGTTTTCATATCATATCACTTAGATATATTCACTCACGTTATATTCACGTAGACATTTATGTATGTGAATATTTGAACAAGTCTAGTGTTCAAAGATTTGAAAGAAAGAAAAGAAAGTTTTACAAAACTGTATTGAAAGTCAAGAAGACTTGACTTGAGTTGACATAAGACTTACGAAGATATATAGGAGATATAATCTATTGCATAGCATTTGGTGTGTATTCATTAAGTGTGGGTGTGTGTCATATAGGATAGTACACCACACACTATCACTTCACTAGAAAATAACACAATAGGCACTAGCTAATCTTGAGATAAAAGAGCAAAAGGGAGAAGCTGAGAAGTGTAGAACGCAATAACAAGCGAGGACGGACTTAAAGAGAGAGAAGAATAAGCAACCAGGGAGAGTCTTGGTCGTGTGGGGTAATCGCTACAGTTTTCTTCTTTAATTGTCAAGTTTGTTGATTGTAACTCGTTCCTGTTGGTTTTATTATTTTAGTGGAAGTAGATTAGGTAACTCCTACAGGAGTTCGTCATTTTTCCCAGGGAAGGGTTTTTGCGACATAATATAAATACCTTGTGCTTTACTTTACTAATTTGCAATATCTCACCTCATACGAAAACGTAGGTTTAATACTAGAAACGTACCTAATTAATTGAATCATATATTATCTGTTTTGACACATAGTTAACTCAAGATAATAAATAGGGCTATTAATTAACTTTGCAAACCAAAATCTGTTTTAGCTAAGTTAGCAATTCAAGAAAAATTTTGTATTGGTCCCCTCTTGAATAACATAGTTATCTCGTATGTAATTGGAGTTTATTTTGGCAAATAGTTTACTTCCGCACATAAAGTCTTTTGCGCATCGCCTAAGTAGGTGTCCTGACAACTCTCTTAGAAGAAACACACATACATCCAATAGGGAAGCAACAAGTGTAAGGCAAATAACGGATATCAAACGTGCATCTAAACTTAATTACAAAGACACCCTGACTTCTCTAGCGCTTTCGGTTCCTACCCAAGGGAACATTTCAGGGAAAAAACTAAAATCATTATTTATATAAAGACCCCAAAACTTTTTTAATCCCATTATTAAGAAAAAATTGTTTTAAAATCTTTATAAATTCCCAAAAAAATTATAAAAAATTATTTTAAAGGAAATTAACACACTCAACACACATACAAACAATTTTAAACAATATGTGACCAATGTATGTAGTTCAAAGGTGTGTGAGTGACAGTGAATATACCTTGATCAAACAAACAAGAGGAATTACTTGTATGGGAGAGTCTGAAGCTCTTTGGTTTCTAGGACGGGGACTCAATTTTGTCTTTATTTCCAAACTAGATGAGCACTTATACAATGTAGACTCAAATGAGTCAAGAGTATAAGGTGCTTCATAAAATACTGTCTACACGAAACTCCTATGATGTGATAGAAGGTATGAAATTTTTCCAACATCTTCCTGTACATATTTTGTTTGATTCAGGTTCAACACATTCCTTTATCAGTCTTAGACTAGTTAAATTGTTGAAAATGCTACCTATATCTTTAACTTCTCCATTGGATATTAAATTACCAACAGGTGAAATAAATACACCAACAAAAGGTTATAGCAATTGTAGAATTTATCTTGGTCTAGGAACACTCCTTGTTAGTTTGATAATTTTAGAGATTTTTGGTTTCGATATTATTATCAAATAGATGTTTTGTCAATACATCATGCTTATATCGATTGTCATGGCAAGCAAATTTGTTTTTGAAATTAAGATAATTTTCTTATGTATTTCAAGGATCAGGTTCGTCTGAACCGTCCAGTTTCCAAATTCAAATCTTTTCTTCAATTCCCAATCTTTTGGAACAATTCGATGATGTTTTTCCCAAAGAATTACCGGGATTACCCCCTTCCTGCGAAATCGAGTTTATTATCAATCTTTATCCTAATACACTTTTTATTTCGATACCTTTGTATCGAATGGCTCCTTTAGAACTTCGAGAACTCCGTATCTAATTAGATGACCTCATATAACAAGGTTTTATTCGACTAAGTTCATCTCCTTAGGGATCTATGATATTAGTTGTCAACAAACATGATGGAAGCTTTTCATTATGCATAGACTATCGTAAAATAAACTCAACAACTATTTTAAATAAATATCCTTTACCACGAATAGAAGATCTATTTAATAAACTTCGATGAGCAAGGATCTCTTCTAAAATAGATTTACGATCTGGTTACCATCAATTACGCGTTAGAGAAGAAGATATTTTGAAAACTGCTTTTCAAACCTATTATGGACAATTAGAATTCACCGTAATGTCATTTGGATTAACCAATGCACCCGTAGCTTTTATGGATCTAATGTATAGAATATTTACACCTTTTCTTGACCAATTCGTTATCGTTTTCATTGATGATGTTTTAGTTTATTCTCAAAATCGAGTAGAACATGGCCAACATTTAGAAGCAGTCTATGGTACTCTCAGAAACCATCCATTATATGATAAAAAGAGAAAATATGATTTTTCAAGGAAGGAAATAAATTTTTTAGGATAGGTGATTTTTGAAAATGCAATCCAAGTTGATCTAACCAAAATCTCAACCATTTAGAATGTAAAAATTCTAACAATATTACTAAAATAAAACGTTTTCTAGGATTAGCTAGATAATATCGTTGTTTTTTGGAAGGATTTTCTCGCTTTGCTCTCCCCCTTTAAAGCTAATTTAAGGAATTTCCATTTATATGGACTAATAAATGTAATCAATCATTCCAAATTTTGAAGGAAAAATTAACCATTTCTCGAGTCCCCACCATTCCTTCTAGTGACGTAAGCTACGATGTATATACAACCACTTCACTCCATGATCTTGAATTATTCGTTGTAGTTTGTGTTGAAAATTTAGAGATGACCTTTACGGTGTAAATTTCCAAGTCTTTGCTGATCGCAAAAGTTTAAAAAAAGAACTTGAATTTAAGACAACGACAATAAATGGAATTTTTGGAAGATTACTGATTTAAATTAATTTACCATCCATGCAAAGGCAATGTAATAACCAAAGCTTTAAGTCAATATCCATGTTGGTGTTGTAGATCTGGTGATGTGCTCCTTCCTCAGTTCCAAGTCTTTATCGCCTAAAGGTTAGGAGTTCGAGGTTGGCGTCGTATATCTGGTGAATTTCTTTATCCATTTCTTCTAGTCACTATGGAGGCAAGAGGCCTCCTCATGCTATTGAAGCAGTGCTTCGTATGAGTCAGGAAGGTGTGAGATCTAAGTAGACCTAGGCTACCCATGGCTTTCCTCCGGGGGAAGTCATTCTGGTTGTATCCTTGGGTTGCTAAACCTTAGACTTGATTCTCAGTGGAGCCAAATTAGCTCGCACATTTTTGGGTTGGGGCACACTATTTGGTTATTGAGACATCGTAGCTGTTCTTTGAGAAGATTGTTCTCGTGGAAAGGAAAGGCATTCCGATAGTGGACGCCAATTAAAAAGATTCTAGGAACCAATTAAGGGATTAATATAGGATGCCAATCACATGACACAAGAATATATGTAGTTCGATAAATTTCCCACGTCCACGGAGAGGTCACTGTATTTTATTAAGTTCTCTCAAAGTTTCGAAATTACACCCCCTTGGCCCTGGGGTGTGGTCTGTATTTATAGTGGTGTAAAACTATAGTGGTTTAGTTGTTTAAGGAATTCTCCCAACTTGTTATTTGCTCGTGTGATGACTCCTGAATATCTCGTCCGATATTATAGGTAACCAACTGTACTTATTAATATGGACGTGATAAATGTTTGTATATATCCATGTGACAAATGCTTATGCTGATTTCTTTGGGGAGTTGGGTCGGGTGTGCCCCACATATTACTAGGCTTGGTCGACCAGTCTTCAATTGGGCCTAATTAAAATTTAAGGTCCCTGAAATTATTTAAGTGAAGAATAAAGTTTTACTTGTGTTAGTGGAAGTTAAAATAGAATTTGTAAGAGTTATTAAAATTATGAATTTCATTTGACGAATTATAGAATTTATTATGAATTGTTGAATTTATTTTATGAGTTAATAAAATGTTTGAGCCTAATTTTAAATAAAAAGTTATGGGATTTAATTATAATTATATAAATTAAATGAAAGGTCTGGCACAAAAAGGATTGTAGTTTAAGAGATAGCGTACTTTGGTAATAAGGTAGTGACTTGGAGAAAGGTTTAGAGTTATGATTAATAAAGAAACAAAGAGAAAGGAATAAAGGTGCAATTAAATAAAGAAAATTAAATAAAAATATGAACTAAATTAAAAAAATATATAAAACTAAAAGAGGTGCATTTAAACAAAATTGAGGCGGCATTGGTTTCTTGCAAATGGCAGTGTAGAATAAACCTTAACTTCTCATTCTTACTACACAAGTTGTCCCTTAAACCTGAACCAAATTCCATTAAAGTTATATGTTTCCAACCCTAAGAATATATTTTTCATCCTAGACAAAATTTATATATTTCAAGAAGAATTTTTGGAATAGCATTTGGGCAAATTTTTAGGTCTTTTGGATGGGAATTTGGATACATAAATCAGCCAATTCAATGAGAGTTTTAGCTACACCATTTCAACACTTTTGAGATTTTTTTTAAATCAAGGAAAGATAATTCAATTATCTCCTTTAATGAGTTAAATAATATTTTTTTATCTCGATAATTTAATAAATGATAAAATTTGGTGTTGGGATAAAGAGGGTTTATTTTAATTTAATCACATCTCTACAAATGGTATTTATATGAAAAAATAATTAATTAAATTCATGAAAATTTATGTTTGATAAATTAGATCAATTGTTATAATGGGGTTTGTGAGGACCCATTTATTATAGCCCATGAGAGTAGACGATTTGCCCAAACTGCCTGAAGAAATGCCCAGCCAAACTCAAATATTTAATTAACATGCGTGTATTTGATACACACGGGAACACTTACGAATGCATTCAAATTGGTTACCAATAATATCGGAGGAGATATTCAGGGACACCACGAATTATCCATGTGTGAATTGAGTTACTTGTATAACTCAATCTCTTACTTTTATGCACCTATAAATTATAAACCCTCACTCGGGGCCAAGGGATGTAATCTCGAGCATTTAGAGACACTATAATAAAATAATAACCTCTCTGTGGATGTAGGAAAGTTTTCGAACCACGTAGATCATTATTGTGTGTGCGATTTTACTTTTTACATGTGCAACTATTTTCATGGATCTTTATTGTGATTTTTCTTGTACTCACAATTGATGCCATTTGTGGGAATAAATTTCGATTCCGACGAAAACATTAATCAATAGAAAGCCCGTTATTTCTCACCATAGCGACAATATTCCTCAGGTTGGCGATGTGCAAGAAGACCCAGTCCCACCTAGGGTTAGATTAGAGATTCTCTAGCACACAAATCCCAAGTTTTGCCAAGAAAGGAAACTTTTTGAAGAAAGCTAGGGACTACCTATGTCTACCCAGATCTCCAAGTTGGTGGACGCTTTCGAATCCAGGCTTTGAGAACAAGAGGAGGCCACACACTTCCAGGTGGAAGCTAATGCTTGCCTTCAAAGGCAACTTAAAAGGATAGAGAGATAAGGAAAAATATTGATAGGACTCCTATTCCTCGGGCAATTTATACTCTCAGTAGAGGGAGGAGCTCCAAGCGCGACCATGATGTAACTGAATTTGGCAGATCAGAGCACGGTCAATCAAAGCATGGTCTGTCAAAAAGGTTCCACATGAGTAATGATCATCAGAATGATGATCTTAGGATTTTATTCATAGAGGGATGAATGAACATATAGCCCATCGAGGATCCTTGTATACTAAGGTTATAGCTAGGAGAGATCTCAATACCCAGACGAAGTCCCCTTTTTCTAGGGTGATCGAAGAAGGGGAACCTATAAAGATATTTTCAATTACCAAGTTCAAGATCTATGATAGAAAGACAGATCCCATAGACCACGTTCGGCTATATAGACCAGGGATGACCTTATAGAGACACAACGATGCATTGATGTGTCAAATTTTCCCTTCTAGCCTACATATTGTATCACATAAGTGGTTCGAGAAGATGCTTCATAGATCGATCAGGAACATCAAGTCCCTAGCAGAGGCTTTTAGTACTCTCTTTAAAACCAATAGCTCCCACCCCAGGCGGATGGATGCACTGCTCACGATGAAGAAAAATCTGTAAGAGAGCCTTCGTGATTATGCCAAGATATTTTCCAAAGTCTTCAATGAAGTGGAGGATTTCTCGGAGAAAGTTGTCATTGCATCCTTCAAGATTGGTTTGCCGATCACATCTTTGTGGCACCAGTCCCTGACTAAGAATGAAGCAAACACTTTTGATGATCTCATGGCTCGTTTTAAGAATGTGCCAAAGTGGAAGAAGTGGTTAATGCAGGGGAGAATGATAGAGCAAAGGTAACCAAAGGAGGAGAAAATAGTGATACTCCAAAGAAGAGGAACAAGAACAGGGGCAAGAATAGCTCTAGGAATGGGAATAAGTATGATCCTTCAAAGGTGTTATATGTTGTCAACACAGTCTTTAAGGATCCTATTTACAAGATCTTAAGAAAGGTTAAAGACCAACTGTTCATTAAGTGTCCCAAGAAGATGGGTAGTGACAGAATAAAAAGGAATAACGTGCTGAAATGCGCATTCTACGAGGAGGGTGGCCACATGACTGAAAATTATAGGGATCTGAAGTCACACATGGAAGAGTTGGCCCGAGATAGGCAACTCAATGAGCACATAGAGAATGAAGCAGATAAGGTTGCAACTAATCGAGACCAGAAGCCGAAAAACATCCTTGAGGATGACATAGGACAGGAGTTCACTATAATCCATGGGGCATCAAACCTAAATTAGATTTAAGAAAATGATGTTCGGATAGAGTTGAAAAAGGACACTCTTATAATGGAAGCATTCCAGATTGACCCTTCTAATCTAGCAAATGACGACGACCAGAGGATGTCGACTACACCAAGAACACCATCTTCACTAAAGAAGATTTGGTCATAGTGAGGACCCCACATCATGATGCATTGGTAATAACCCTTAGAATTCCAAATTGGGACATCGAAAAGCTTCTCGTAGACCAGGGAAGCTCTTCATAAGCAATCTACCTGAAATTATTCCACAAGCTGAAGCTGAACCTAACCGAACTTAATGAGGCCATAGTTTTGTTAGCCGACTTTATACGGAAAATCCTGATGCTACTGGAAAAGATAGTCCTACAAGTTAGAGCAGGAAACATCTCAAATCACAATACAGAGGTTGGTTGCATTCCATGAGGGTCTTACCATATACCTACCATTAAAAGATGAACGGTATCACCAATTGGGGTGTGGTCGAAATTCATGGAGACCAGGCCACTACCAGGAAGTTCTTCATCGTATCCATTCATCCCATAAAGGAGAAGAAAAAGGAACTAAAGGATGCTCAAGGAAATCCTAGGAAGGGGATACACCCATTAAATAGAAATTATGGTACGGCCGACTAGGGGTGAAGGAGACTAGGTTAAACCCCACGGATAAGGTTGTTAAAGTTCTAGAGGAAGTTTGAGTTGATGAAAACTTACAAGAGAATTTTTTTTTGATCGGAACCACTCTCGTAAATCATGAAAAGAAAGAATTGATTGCCTTCTTAAGAAGTAATCTAGACTTTTTAGCTTAGAAACCATATGACTAGCTAAGGATTGACCCCAATGTAGCCTACCATAGTTTACATGTTGATCCGACATTCAAGCTGATCATCCGAAAAGCTCACTGAACAACCCTCGATAAGACTAATGCAGTAGAGAATGAGGCATGAAAGCTTGTGGATACAGGATCAATTAGGAAGTTCAGTTCCCTAATTGGATATCTAACCCAATAGTTGTACGAAAGAGAAACGGTAGTTGGAGGGTCTGTATTGATTTCACAGATCACAATAGAGCATGTCCCAAAGATAAATTCCCACAGTTAAAAAATGATTAGATGGTTGATGCTATGGCAACACATAAAAGGATGAGTTATTTTAGCACCTATTCAGGGTACTGTAGAATTCCATTATTCGACCCCGGTCAGGACAAAACGTCCTTCATAACCCCCATTGGGTTTTATTATTACAAGGTCAAACTGTTTGCTTAAAGAAGTCAAATTAAACTTATCAGAGTTTAATCACCAAGATGTTCAAGAAATAGATGGGAGATAGAATGGAGGTCTACATCGATGATATGTTAGTCCAGAGCAAGAACTAAACTGACCACCTCATGGACTTAGCTATAACCTTTAGGATCCTAAGGAAATACTAGATGAAGCTTTATGTAAGTAGTGTTCATTTGGTGTTTAGTCAGGAAAGTTTCTGAGCTATTTGGTCAGTAAAAGAGGAATTAAGGCCAATTCATATCAAACCGATGCGATCACCAGGGTCCAGCCTCCCCAAACGTTACGAGATGTTCAAAAGCTCACTAGTATGCTCACGACTCTCAATCTATTTATCTCCAAGTCTTCAGAACACTTTCGAACATTCTTTCAGCTACTGAAAAGGATAAAGGTCTCATATGGAATGACAATTGTTCAAGAGCTTTGGAGGAGATGAAATCTTACCTTAGCAAACCTCCTCTCTTAATGATTCTAGAAGATGAAGAACTATTGTAACTCTACCTCATCGTATCAGACCACGCTATAAGATCTGATCTTATGTGTGAGAATTAAGGAAGACAACATCTTATTTATGCTACCAAGACACTTCTGGGCTCAGAACATCATTACCTATCCTTGGAAAATCTTGCTTATGCATTGTGTAATACCCCGTGATTTTTAATGATTTTTAAAATGGGTTATATTTTAAATTAATGGATTAATTGAATTTTATTATAGATTAATTCATTTGAGTTTATCCGAATTGTGGATATTAAAAATGTATGATTCTGAATATTACTTAAAGATATTTAGGTACTGTATGAATGTGATGATTATTGATAATTGCTGTGAGATATAAATTCGGTAATTTGGATTTTTAGTCGGACGCGGTATGGGAAGTGTCGGGACTAATTTATTAAATTAAAAAGGAAATTTATTTTCTATCGACCTTATAGTCATTTTGACTGCGTCGTTGCGTCCGAAAGGTTTGAAATAGTCAGAAAAGTCTATTTGGATGTTGAATTTGGGTCTCGGGTCATTTAGAAATGAAAAGACAACCCAAAAAGGCATTTTGGTCATTTTTATAGGTGGGATGAATAGTGATATCGAATTTTGTCCTATTATAAGTATTTAAAGATTACGTGTACGTGGGTTATTCATCTCATCTACATAAATTAGAGAATTCATCTTCCTAGAGAGAGTGAAAGGTTGCTTGGGAAGAGAAGAGTTTGCTTGGGAAGGAGAAGAACTAAGAACCAAGGGTCACCACCACCAACCACCACTAGAGGTTGATCGGAGAAGGGAGAACCACAAGGGATATACTACACCAAAGGATCAGACCTTCATTAGAGGCAAGTGTTTGATAATGGCAATCTAAGTTTGTATATTGTCCATGTTAGAATAGTTATTAAAAGAGATGATTTTTCATGTTTGGAAGAAATAATGGAGTTGTTAAATGGATTTCTGGAAACTAGAAATATATAGGAATCAAACTCATGTTGTAGGTAGTTAGTATTCCACGAAATAATCATGAATCTATTGAAGAAATTCTTAAAACCATTGATGTGTTCTTGAAGTTTATATGTTGATAATTTTCTAGAAAAAATGGAGATAAACATGCTTTTAATTCAATCTCTCGATGATTCTAGGATGTTTAGATGATTAAAAATCATTCATATATGTTGATATATCATGTAGTAAGGATTATAAGTCATTTGGTATGTTAATATGAAAGTTTGAATGATAAAAAATGGCTAAACCCGTAGTTGCAGAAATGCAAAAAAACTACGTTGTTACCTGAGTGATCGATCGATCGACCCCCTGCCTTCGATCGAGCGACCTCCCCAGAATTCCTAAAGTTGCTTCTTTTTAATTTTTTTTTCTTATCCCAAAACTTTGGTAGATCTTTGGTGATTGTTAATTGGATATTATGGGACTTAGAGAAGATCAGTAAACCCTAGATAAGATTTGAATTAATTTGATTGGGATTTAATTGATTAGAATAATGTTAATTAAATTAAAAGGTATTTCGGTTGTTAGATTCATTTGTTGGATTCTAATTGGTATGCATGAGGATTAAAGATAGTACCAGTAGGGGTGATTGAATATAACACCTGGGTATCCTTAAGTTTACAAGAGGGTTTAATCCTAAGTGAAAGAAGATGTGTTTATTATAGATTTGAAACTATCGATTTTAACCCTAATTAAAGGGAGAGTTTAATTCGTAGTAATTAGGGAGAGATGACGATATGGACCAGTAGAGTATTAGTGACTTCTTATTGAATATATGTTGAGGAAAAACCTATTTGAACCTTGAGTAATGAGTGAGGCTCGGGGATAATTAAATTAAGAAGTAAAGTTATGATATTTTAATACGTGGGATTTAAAGATATATAATGCTACGTATGGGAATAATCTAAGGGTAATGTGAGTACCTTGTTGATAGTATATTATAGGTATGCTAATGCCTATTTCATTGATTGATGATTATGTGTATGACATACCTAGATTACTTGCTATCGACGGGAGGTTTGCGCGTGAGGGCAGTCATATCCTGATTAATCCATGGGATTTTTTATTTGTCGCTCGAGAACATAGGTCTATGAAAGACTTATGGGGGAGTTGATAAGTCCGTTGACTGTGGTTACATAGGTATGTGCATGACCAATGGATACGAGAACTATGTTCGTCTCCAATTTGTTTGTTGATGTTTGTGGTTCGAGGAATCCTTAACGAACCTTTAGTCCCCTATTCGGCGACCAGTGATGATGGGATATGATAGCAGAGTAATGCATTGCACCGCAGCTATGACTCGGGGTGCCGTATTATATATGAATATATATATATATATATATATATATATATATATATATATATATAATGAATTAAATGAATGAATGGTTATATTGTGGTTAAATCATCTACTGCGTGATAATTTTAGATAACGGTGAATTGAGAAAAGAATTGAAGTAAGATAATGAATATTTATTGAAGAGCTTAATTCATATTGATGAGAAATGATTCATGTTAATGACAAATGATTCATATAAATGAGAAATGTATAAGAATGATTATATAACGTATTGTATGGGACATACGGGGTTATGATATGGGAATGGAATCATATTATGGAATTGGTGAAGAGGAACCATTAACTAGGAGGTTAATAGGAAATGTTACGTGTGCACTCTAGATGAGAGGTGAGAATAGAAAGTGAGAGTTGGATACTAACATGTACATAATAAATGCTTTATTGCACTTGTTAAATACTTGCTGTTTTAAAAATTATTTTCACAATCGGGCTCTGACCCGTTTCCTTGCATATTTTATTTTCTATTGTATCTTCTATATCAGGTGTCCAGCAGCAGGGACGCCAAACTTAGCGGATTATGACAAGCTATGGAGCTATGGAGTTTCGCTTAGACGCCTATCTTCATTTGATTCACAGTATTCTTATAGTTAGGGCATGTCGCCCAAAGGATTTCAGTTATTACTTTCTATCGGAGTCATATACTATTGTGTTCGTGTCATTCTAATACATTTGTTATTGTTGGGATTACTGTAATGGATTAATATTATTTGAGAATGTTTATACCAATTGCATTTAAATTCTTTTGTTTTATCTGTTCAGTTATAAGTGTAGTAGAATAAAATATGTTGTGTTATTCTTAAACTAAAAATGGATTTTGTTGAATTAAAATTTGGAAAGTTTTTAACACCTTCTTAATTGGGTATTGGGTGAGTTGTAAATGTTTTCGACAGTGATGCTAAGAATAAGACAACTGTATATTCTGTTTTAATTTGGTATGGGACTGGCCACCCGGTATTTAATTAGGCGGGGTGTTACACACTGGTGGTCGCCTCAAGAAAGCATATACATTACTTCAAATCTCACTCGATAACAGTGATCACTTCCTACCCTCTCAAAGTTATTCTTCGAAAAGACAACCTCTCTAAATAACTCTCAAAGTTGTCGATGGAGCTTGACAGATTCGATATCCACTTTCAACCAAGAATAAAAATTAAGGGAGAAGTCTTGGAAGACTTTATTATTGAATTCACGTGGGACCAACCAATCAACTAATAGGGAGCAAAGCAGTCAACAGATGAGGAAACAAAGTTTAAGGACTAGACCCAATACGTTGATGGAGACTCAAATTCTAAGGGAGAAGGAGTAGCAATCGTCCTCATCACACCAGAAGACATTGTCATCGAACAGGCAATCAGATTGGGATTTAAGGCCTCCAACAATGAAACTAAATATGAAGCACTGATCACTAACTTGTGCAAGGCCCTGCTAGGAGAAAGGCGCCTCCATGTGTTTAGTGATTCCAAACTGGTCTCTAAGCAACTAGGTGCATATTTTAATGCAAATGATGACAGAATGGTATCCCATCTCATCGTGGTAAAAGGACTAATGGCAAGATTTGAGAAGATTGGCATTCAATAGTTCTCCCAGGGTAGAACAACCACGTAGATGACCTAACAGCCCTAACCTCAGTAGTGGACTCTAATCTGAGAAGAATTATTGAGATAGATTTCCTCGCCTAACTAAGTATTAACTATATAGTCATAAACTAGCAAGTCCTCCTCACGGAAAAAGCCCCCAGTTAGATGGAGAACATCGTCACCTATCTACGGAGTGACATAATGCCCGATGACAAGAGATTGGCTTATTAAGTAAGGGTGAAAGATACTCTTTTTTACCTTTCTCGAGGAGGGAAGCTCTACAAGAAATCATTCATAAACCCTTACCTCTAGTGAATTCACCCACATGACACCGATCAAGTACTTAGAGAACTTCATGATGGTATTTGTGGAAGTTACGTAGGATACAGGTCATTGGGCTTCTAAGAAATTAAAGAAGGTTACTGGTGGCCTCACACGTAAAAGGATGCAGGAGCTTATGTTTGCAACTGTAAAAAATGCCACGATCACCCTCTTATGGTCCTTTAGCCGACTAGTGACTGAAATATCTGACAAGTCCATGGTCATTATCGTAATGGGGATTAGATATCATGGGAAAACTACCTACCACATCTGGGAGTTACAAGTATCTACTAGTCGTCATAGATTACTTCACCAAATGGGCAGAGGTAGAACCACTGGAAAACATTCATGACGCTGACATGATCAGGTTCCTCTAGAAAAGGATTATCACACACTTTAGGATAATAATGACCTTCATCATCGATAATGGTATGTAACTTGAAAGCAACTTCTTTCAAGGTTTTTATGATGATCATGGAATTAAGTACCACTTCAGTTCTATTGCACATCCCCAACGTAATGGTCGGACAAAAGCTTATAACAAGACCATGATTTATGGACTAAAAAAGAGGTTGGAAAGGGCCAAGGGTGCCTAGGTGGATGAGCTTCCTCATATTTTATGGTATTACCATACCACTCATAAGAGATAAACTGGGGAAACTACACACTGAACTTAACTGGGAAGACGAGCAAAGAGAACTGGCCATGATCAAATGGCTTCCTATCAACAGAAATGGCCAAGCAGTACAACAAGAAAGTCAATCCGATGATGTTTCTGGTAGGGGACTATGTTTTAAGGAAAGTCCTCAACAATTCCAAATAACCATCAGATGGAAAGCTACGACCAAACTGGGAAGAACCTTTTAAAGTGATAAGGGACGAGCTTCAAGGAGCATATCACTTCGAAATGCTAGAGGGAAAGGAGATACGAAGAGCATGGAATGCATCCAATCTTAAGAAGTTCTACTTTTAGTCTTGTTTATCTTTTGTTAGCACATTTAGTTTATGCAAATTTTCATTTCAAACTTATGTCACTTGCAAGTTATTATTTAATGGCCCTTTCAATATGAGAATGCGTGGTTTGATACTGATTAAACAGAATTCGCAAATTTCCAAGTTAACCTTATTTAATCAGTGTCAATTTTTAATCCAATTTAATCTAGCCCTAAAACGTGAATCTAGGTGTACTAGATCATGCTAACACAAAAAATAAGAATTGCTGACTCATAGATTTTAGGAAAAATCCCCAAAGGGAAAAACCTTTTATTCACTAATAATACTCACAATGATTACAAGCGAAATCTGCAAAGAATTTACCCCAGTAAACTCTCATAGGCCGTAACCTAAATCAGCAATGGAATTCTACAGTAACTCCACAAGAATCTCAAACACTCCTTATTGATGCGCAGTTAATCAGCCTAGCACCTCCCTTAAGTGGCACCTAGATCAGCAGTAGGTTATCCTCCTTATAAGAGAAACTCCAGCAAAACCATATCTTGGGTTCCAAAACAACTCACTAAAACTATTGGGATTTTTGAATTGAAAACGAAAGGATTTTAACCACAAATGAAGAAGACAAAGAATTTTGCTAGTTTGCAGTTTGTGTACAATGAAAAATGCCAAGTCTTCTTAACAAAAACGGAGTGGTTTAAGACACTTTTATATAAAAAAAAAACTTAAGGTGGTACTATCGCTTGAACGAAACTCATCGTCACTTGAACGAGGTCTTATGTCATTTGTACGACATATCACACGAGATGGTAAGGATATTTTAACGACTTACACAATTCGCTCGAACAACCTTATTAAAAAATAATTTTTCCTTTTTATTTCAAAAGTCTGCCTTAACACTTAGAAAAATATTTTTGACGAAAAACTCCGCTTCAACACTTAGAAAATATTTTTAAAAAATTATCCCAACACTCTAAGTGAACTGTAAAGTAACTAAGACAAAATCTTACCAAAATTAATGTCACGGAGGCTTTAATGTTGAAGAACATTGATATTCGGATCCGTCTTGACACATGATTAAACTTGAATAACTCTTCGACGTTTGTAGTGGTATATGACATAGTCAAATTTGAATCGAACAATAAAATAATGTCCTTACATGATATTATATATTGGATTATTAGAATTTCTTGATCACATCTCTGTATTACGCACCCTTTTCCAAATGATAACTCCTTCATGTATAACAGAACTCTTGGGGGTTACAACAAGTTGTTCAACTTTTTTCAATCATGGAATCTCACGTGCCAAACATGGTTTGTAGTAGTTACAACAAGTTAATAAAAATGTTTCAATTACTACAGACCTCAGGTTTTTATTGTGAACACAACAACACTCATGAGTTGCCCCGACAACAACAAAAGCCCTACAGGGGATCCTTAGGCAAGAAAGTCAAATCAGGTTAGTCGCCAACTTTGTTAATTGCAAAAAATCCTACTCAGGAGGATGTGCCATCGACCAGGTTCATTCTCATAATCATCTCACTCGGTCCTAAGGGGGTGTGAGGACACAACCTAAAAGGTAAAGCAGGTGGAATGATACTGCAAAGACATATTGGACTAAGATAATGTTACACATGATAAAAAAAATGGCTAACACTTATTCTTAATATTATTTAGTTGGCTGAGAAACCAAAAATGATCAATCCTAAGTACTAGCCCATTTAAATAGCAAAAGGCCTAAGATGGTCAAACAATAATTTTTGGTCGACAAATATGTTAAGTAATTAACAAGCGCAACTCTTTCCAGTTCAAATTTAAGAAACATTGATTAATTCATGTTTAGTCAACACATGCTCAAAATATGGCAAAAGTTAATAAATTAAGATTTGTATTGACAAAAATTGGGAATTATAATTACATCAAGACCAAAATACACAAAGACCTAATATGTCCTAGGATGGCGAGTAAGAAAATATGCGACATGTGCTCTTTGGCCGTCATCTGGGTTAGGGGCAAAACACCTCTGCATCATCTTCGAAGTAATGTTCCAAGAGTTAGGTAGGGATAGCGTCAATTGAGAACCACTTATCGTTCTTCGAGAAAGGGTTATGGTGATAGGCTGGACACTCAACCTGGTAATTATACCATAGGCTGGATTCCTTATGTGTCATACTGAGCCATTCCCGAGAAAAACCAAGAACCTATGCCTCCTTTAACCATGTTGGGGGCATTAGTCCAGCCTTAGTTGTAGCCATCTTCCCAGGCCTCTCGAGGTTCCATTCGGAATAAGTTCCTTAACCTTGTGACGTCTCTCTAGAGTCTAGCAGTAATTATGTATGCTTTTTGGACATCACCTTTTAGCTCAGTGGCCTCCATCCCCAGAGTGTCACTTTTGGTTTAGAGGACTTCACCTACTTGGACCACTTCATTAACCTCCATGAGTTTGGCCCTCAGAGCATTTATGTAATCGTAGACTCAAACACTAATCTTCTCCACATCTTGAAAACTGTCCTTCAACTTGGTGGCGAGTTCAGACTGATCCTTATATTGCTCGGTCCTCGCCTTTAGAGCTTTGTATATTTTTAGAAATGCCTTGCAAGCCTTCACACTAATATTGGTCCTAAGGATCATCCCCAATCATGAATTAGGGGGAATGTAGTCCTCATTAGACTGCAAATTACAAAACAAGTAAAACCTCAAAAAGATATCAGTATACATGGAGAGAGAAAATTGACATGAGCAAAGAAATTTCTATTTTCCATTCATTCATAAGGGGACCAAAGGCCAGTATAGTCCAAGCAACAAAGAAAAATTGAAAGGATTGAAAAATTTTTACAAAAAATAAAACTCCTTATCTAATAGCCCTATCCTTTCACCTATTTAACTTCAACCACTGCCTTCCCCTTATCAGCATCCCTCTTCTCCTGTCCAATATTAACTCTGACCTCAGGAGGTACATTCTTAGTCTGGAAGGTAGGCTGACCAACGTCCTTATTTTCCTCTTAAAAAGGTTGGGATCGGGAAAACAAAGGCCAAAGAGTTTAGAGTCAGTAGGATCTCCCACAACTCCCAAGGCTTGGTCTTAGGCTTTCTTAAAGGCCACATTCTTTCCATAAGAAAGATGACATTCGACATCATCATATGCTTTATGCCAGCCCTCAAAGAAGTTGTTATCCTTCTCACGAGGGAGATCCTCCTTCAGCTTCAGGACTTAACAAGATAGACTCTGGATCTCCTTAGCCAACCCTTCCTTCTCGGTCACCACCACTTTCTGAGATGCCTCAAGGTAAGCATAGGACTTAACCAACCTCTCCATCTATTACTCCCACGCTAGGCGAGCATCAATAAAATCTTTTTCAGACCTTTCTAGAGAATCTTTCAGCTCTTGTTTACCTATATACCGATTGGCATGGTAATCCAGTAGGGTTGTAAAATAAAATAAAAATTACAGAGAAGAAAGAACAACAAGTTATAACAAAGAGAGAAAAATGTAGAAAAGAAATAAATTCAAGGAAAAGATAAGGAAAGTTTCCAGGGAAATCCCTTGAGCATATATGAGGGGGAATTGGCATGACCCCAACTTTGAAGAATGCTCGCGATTAGATACGAGCATGGGCCCCTTTAGCAGATTAGGGGCAAGGGATGGGGTATTACCCACGCTAGCCCCCTCAGTTTTGGAAGAAAGGAAGGGGACTATAGAATCCTTCAAGACTAACTTTCTCTTACTATCCTTGCTCATCCTCTCCTCTTTTTTATTGTTATATTCCTCTTTCTTTCTATATTTTTTTTCCTCTCTTCTTCTCTTTTCTCATATTTTTCTTTATCTTCCCCCTCAGCTCATATGCTGGAATCACTCGCCCTAGAAGAATCCACAACTGACTTGTTTAAAGAATTGATTTGATCTGAGAAGACTAATTGATCCTCATTATCATCATGCCTCAATATCCTCCTCTTAACTCGAGGAGCCATGCCCTTTTTTTCTTTCTCTTCCTCTTCTAATTCTGCTTCTTCTTTTGTCTCTTCTTCTCCTTCTCCTCCTTTCTCTTCTTCCTCTTCATCCTCTTCCTCTAGCAAAAGTGGATCAGAGGGACCAACTTTTGAGCTTTAAAATTAGATACTTTATTAGCTGGCTGTGCGATAAAGTTTCTTGTCATATTTTTATATTCAAGCAAGTAGGCTGCTGAACTTGGATGCTCACCATTAGAAAGCCTCTCCTTAATATTTTAGGTTTTTAGAAGTACGAGAATAGTAATCTCGCTTATATCAGTCTCTTGATTTTTATCGCGAGTTACAAAACGAAGGAAGAAAAACATTAGTTAAAGGACAGGAATTAGAAGAAACCAACAAGTAAAGTGAAGAAAAGAGGAAGAGACCTATATCATCCTCCCCAAAATATGAAATCAAAGACCCCAATGTCTCTCACCCTCGCGAAGAGGAAAATGTTATTAATTTCTGGTAATAAGCCCATGAAACGAGTAATCCTTGTGGGAATCTAGGAGGTTTACCACTAGGACCCTATCAGTTTTCGTGGTCTTCAAGTACATTATACCATCAATGGTTCTCGACCAGATATAGCAATAATAGAGCTCACCAAGACACAATTTTATCATATATAATGTATTTATCCTATGCACCCCCATTAAAAAAATTTCAGACATTGGGGGCACATTGGGAAGGTACAATATCGAAGTATTTGGATAATCTAAGGAAGAGTGGGTTTGGAGGAAATGTAAAAACCCCTGTGTTTTCAAGAGGTTGTGAATCCAGTGCCCTCCTTCGATATCATGGATATCTCTAGGGAGAGGGGCACATTCGATTTCTACCAAATCTAGAATGTTAAAAGTTTTTCTAAATTCAGGTACTAATTTGTTATCTAATGTCGCCATGAGAAGAAAACCATAACTAGAGTTGCAAAACAATTCAAAGAAAAGGAAAACTAAGAAAAAATAAGCTAGACCTACAAGAATTAATGAAGATCTAAAGAAAAAGATAATGCTGAAGAAGAAGAACTCTTGAAAGCTTAGCAACGAAAAGAGAAGTGTGAACTGAGATGATAGAGGATATGTAACTCTAGTTTGAAATCCAATGTTAATGATGAACATGACATCCTAGTTTAATTTTTGTATCTTCATCTAGCTGCTCAGACGTTGATGCCCTCACTCATTTAAAAAAACTATAAAAATTCCATGGTGTTTAGCTCAGGACAACCGTACCCCAACAAGTTCATTAGATCTACTAAAATGCCACTTCAATTGTTAGAATGGGAATTTCAAGTTACAAGCCTCTAGTTCAGTTAAAACATATTAGCACATATTCAAAAGCCTAATTTTTTTAGGTTAAATTATGGGGAACCATTTATTATGGCCCATGAGAGTAGCAAACCAACCCAAACTCCCTGAAGAGCTGCTCGGTCCAAAATAAATATTTAATTAATACGCATGTATTTGATACACGTTGGAACACTTACAGATACATTCAAATTTGTTTCCAACGATATCGAAAGAGATATCCAGGGACACCATGAATTATCCATGTGTTAATTGAGTTCCTTGTACAACGCAATCTCTTACTTTTATGCATCCATAAATTATAAACCCTGACCCGAGGCAAAGGAATGTAATCTCGAGCAATGAGAGACACTATAATAAAACAGTAACCTCTTCGTGGATGTAGGCAAGTTGTCAAATAACCTACATCTATGACTATTTTCCTGGATCTTTATTATGATATAACTTGTACTCATAGGGTTGATTTGGAAAATTTTATATTTCTTGGATAATTATAATTAGTAAGTTCCCTATAATTATAATTATATATTAGAATTATCATTATGTTATGAAATTTGAAATTTCCTTTTAAGTGCAAATCGAGAATTTGGGTATGAATTATATGTTGAATTATTATCAATTAAATAAGAGAAATGGGGAATTTAAAAAGGGATTTCTATCCGAATAAAGTGTAAGGAGAATTTAAATATTCAAGATAAATTCATATACTTTATCTCTTCTCTATAATATACTAAAAGTCAATTAATTAGAATACTCCTATGTATGAATCTTAATTTAAGTCCCTTGATTTTTTATGATGAAAATGAATCAATAATTATTTGATGTAGGGATTGGATGTCATTTTTTTTAGATTAGAGTTATAAACTTTCAATAGATTATACATTTCCATATGATAAATTATAAATAGGTTAGTTTCTGTAGATAGACTCTAAATAATTTCCTTAACTCAAAAGGGGTGGATTTATGTTGATTTATGGATTTATTAAATCGTTATATTCTCTTAGGCCCTATAGTACGGGACTAGTATGAATGTGGTTTGAAGTCATGGTTTTTAATGTACTTTACTATGGAGGTGGGAAAAAGGAATGTGTGGACTATATATAGTTATGCTCACATCTCGGTAGCATAGATGTTTGCATATTTTTTTAGTTAAGATGTATGGATATTTAAACTATTTTCTATCTCTCCCTTATATGGGAAATCATAGTGGTTTAAAGATGATTTTATTGAAAATATCAGTTAATGGTTTTGACACCGGTAAGGGTGGTGGTTGTAAAGATAAAATTTATTTAATGGTTTTGAGGGTGGAGCGTAATGCTCAACATAATAATCGTAAAACATTTGTTCAAAACTTAATAATTAAAGAATTATTATTTACACTTATATTTGATAGTATTACTACTTGAGTACATAGATATTATCTTTTTACGGTGGACTTGACCCTTCACGTTGTTTAAATTTCAATAGTGTATCGACATAGTATTTCTACTCGATTATGTCGATCTTCACCACCAAGTTTTGAAGATTAAATATTAGGACCCCCTTTAGATGTATTTCATTTACACTAGATTATGAGAGGGGTAGAAGTTGTATTCAGTTTTATAAGCCGAGAGATTTAATATTCATTAAGGATTGGAAAATAATTGTAAATGTAACTGATTTATATGTATCAAAGTTGGAGGTTTTCACATACCTCTCTTTATATCATTTTGACTTCAGTATTTATTTCTTGTTACATGCTAAGGATGATAATCAATTGTTTATATGACATGTAAAATTTTAATAAATAGATTTGATCGACCAAAATACTCAAAATATAGGGCATGAGATAGTAAGTATTTATTCTTTTTATGCAATAGGTTGTGTACCTAGAGCATTTTTCTATATAAAGAAAGGTGATGCGATCGGAGGATCATTTTTCTTTTCCATAGATCACGATATACCCAGTTGTTTGGACTGAACAACCTTTTGTGTCCGCTTGAGACCACATTACCTTAGTTCTGAATAGTTGTGAAAGCCTAATTAATATACCCCAGTACTGGACAAACTTCAAATGTTCCTTGTCACCGAAACTTTAGGATGAAAACAGAAGTTGTGCAATATGCCAGATGGGTGAGAAAAAAAGAGTGAGAAAATTTATCGACAACCATCCTTTCGACTGAATTCTTTCGCCCTCAAAGGGTTAAAATAACATGAAAATCAAGACTATGCCTTATGTGATGCAAATAAGTAATATTTATTTTTATAAACTTTTATGTTTTTTTATCGAAAGGTAATTTATGCACACCATACTTTTGGAAGAATGTACAATGTTGTATATGGGGACCTAAGAACGTATCTGCATTTCGAGTGTCACTAAAACTAAAGCCACTAAACAACTATAAATTTTTCCTCAACTAGTCATATGGGGGATAGATATTAAGCACAGTAGAAAATAATTATAAGGATAGTTAATTTCTCTTCATGTATCCCCAGTAGAGTCGCCACTCTGCTATTATGGTCCCCGAGCGATGACGCGCTCGGAGGGGGATCGCATAGGGACACGGGTGTGCTTACCTTTTAATCCACCTATTCTACCTGGTATCATAGGGACACGGATCGCATAGGTTCGGATCAGACATTTTGGGCTAATCCTAAGGCGGGTTTAGGTGTGCGGTTCTCGATAAATTCTTTTATGGTGTTCGAGAATCGGGTTACGAGTGGGGGTGTTAATTACACCACTTGTTATTTATTCTTTCTTAATTATATGCTTATTATCTCTTTTAACATTATATGATTACTTTTTATTTTATTTTAGAACATGATTAGAGACCTTAGTTTGAGGATCCCTTATAATGTGAATAGATGCTTAGAAATAAAAATGGTGCTAGTGAGAGGTATACGAATGTCACTTCAACCAGTGTGGGTACGCAAGAGTGCTTGTCTGTGAATGGGTGTATTTTGGGATAACGGGTGGTGTGAGAGCATATTTTCTGTCATTTCTCAAATAGCCTAGGCTTACATAAATTTTGGCTTATCCCGCTAGAGCCATCTCGAAGAACCGAAGCTCCAACATCTCCAAGTTTCAAGGATCTCAACATTTTGAAGGTATAATACTATTAAATGTTTAAATTTATTCATTGAATTTATTTGGGGATGTTGAATTTTATTTAAATTGAAATAGGAGTCTTAAATTGAAAAATCGAAGCATGTTTTTTATTTAGAAAAATTTCAAAGTTCGCTCACCTCGTTCAAATGAGATGTGGTTATCATTCGAATGAGAATGTATTTTCATTAGAAGTCTCATTTGAATCTTACATCGAATGTGTATCGGACGTGGGCATTCTATTTCAAGTCATTTGATGATCATTTGAACTTCGTTCAAATGAGATGCCTTATTCATTCGAACGAGCTTCAATTTTGTTCGAACAAGTCGCCTTGAAATTTGTGTTCATCTTATAAATACATATTTCATGTTATTTTTGTTAATACTTTTTTCACAACTTTTTATAAATATATTTGCAAAAGTTTTCAACCTTTTCAGTTTAGAAAACCTTTTCGATTCACAAAATTCATTCCCAAAATATATTTGTGTGAATCTGTTTAAACCCTATAGTTTGTGTCCTATCATACACAACTCTTGTGGATAACGTTTCTTCATGGCAGACCATTGTTATTCTCAGGGGATCATTGTTTAAAACAAAGGTTGATTAATGGAGACTGAGCCCATAAGGTCGGGTGGGGAACACTCCTCACCGAGTGGTATTCTTTAGAGATTCTACGAAGACACTTTTCATTATACTTGTGACTGGTATCAGCTAGTATATAAGTTGATAATCGTGTCAACTCTCTAAAGTACTAATTGTAAAAAGGTTTTACTTGCAAGGGAATTTTTCCTTGTATTGCCTTTTCTATTTGTATGCTTTAATTTATCTGTTTTATCACTTCGATTATTGTCTTAGGATAAAAAGATAAAATTTGAAATTGTGTGTGTTAGAGATTTAGTTATATAAATAATTCATTAAGATCGCAAGCGCACTGTCAAATTGGTATCAGAGCATTCAACTATTCTTACAAAATTACTGTGTGATCCTTTTCTGTAAATTATTTTTTATGCGATATCAATTTTTTTTGAAAATTTGTTATCTTTGAAAAATCTTATTTTAATGGACAATTTGTATAATTGAGTGCCCATATTTTATAAATTATGCATATTGGAAAGCTAGGATGAGGTTTGTCTTAAAGCTATTGATGAACGAGTCTGGTTAGTTTATGAAAGAGGGTGGACTCCATGTACTGTCACCGTTGATAACGTCGTTGTCCCTAAACCTATTTCTTCCTGGACTGATGAGGAATTTAAGTGGAGTAATTATAATTCTCTGGGACTTAGTGCTATTTTTAGAGTTGTTATCCCTGACGAGTCTCATTGCATTAAGGCATGCACTACGTGTAAGTAAACATGGGATACCCTTTAGGTTACTCATAAGGGTACCAAGGTTGTAAAGGCGCCAAAGCTTCAAAATTTGAGCACCTAATTTGAGACCATCACTATGTTAGAATCCAAGTCATTTCATGAGTTTTAAGCGCGTTTATCGGACATTACAAATTCGAGTTTTCATTTGCGTGAGAAAATTATGGAAACTAGAGTTGGGAAAAATATTTTGAGATCAGTCCTTTCCCATTATATTCCTAAGGTCTCCGTGCTTAACTAATTAGGAAGTTTAGACACTCTTAGGTTAAAAGAACTCAAAGGAGACTTGCAGACTTATGATATCGATATGTTCCCTGAAACCATTAAACCTAAGGATATAGGGGTAGCATTCAAATCTCAAAGTGTGAAAAAGAAGAAATAAAACATTTGTGAGTCTGAATGTGAGGGTGATTGTGATTTTGACGACTTGGCCTTGTTTGCAAAAAAAATCAAAAATTTTCTCAAATTTTCCAAAAATAATTCTTCCAATAAAAATATTTTTGAGAAAAATAAAAAGTAGGATTAGGTCAAGAGTAGCGGTGAGAAAGAGGAAGATATAAAGTGTTATGAATGCGAGGGCGAAGGGCACAATGTACATGAGTGTCTCACTAAGCTAAAGAGAAAGGGGAAAATATTGTGAATAAAGCCACTATTTACGATAGTGACATCGAGTCGATTGATTCGGGGGAGAATCACCACATGAATCATGTGTTACGTTCATGGCTAGTTATGTTAGCACACCTAGTTTGTCCCATGCCGATGAGGACATATTTAAACGTGAGAGCCTCAATGGTGTTTCGATTCATTTGGGAGGTAGAGAGTGTGAGGATGAGATTTTGAGTGAGGGACAAGGTGATTTCTAAAAGGCATTTAGTGATCTTTATGCCGAGAAATTGAAGGCAAAAAATATTAATAAGGATTTTTTTGTTAGGGTATTAGATTTGGAGAGAGAGTACAGAGTTTTGAGGGAGTGTGAGGCATGGGAGAGTCAAGTCGAAAAGGTGCAGGTTTCTTTATGTGACCAGTTGATCGTTTTAGGCCAGGAAAAGACTGATTTGACCAACAAAAAGGCTATTATTATAGGAGATCTTAGATCTTCATTGGAGAATCATGAGAAGCTTAAAGCCTATGTATCTGAAATCGATAGAGATATGGAACGTGATCGTGAAGTCAAGGTTACTTTAGCGGACACATATAAGAAGGTTGGAAATATGTTCCTTAGTCCCACTTTGGGTAACATTGAAAGGATAGGAATAGGTTATGGAGGTGCATCCACTTCCCATGTAGCACCCGAGCTGATTCCCTAATTTGTGTTAGATATATATTGCCCTCGACCTAACCCATCTAGGTATCCTGATCCATGTAGAAGAGATCGTCCTAGATGTTTTGAGACAGGTGGACCCAAGCCCATGCATGTATATTCCAATTGCAAGCAAACAGGCCACCTTACAGAATTTTACTTTAAGTTGGGTAGATTGTCTTATAGGTATCTTCCATGATATGTTCCCACATGAGTTCCCACATGCACTCTCACACAAGTTTCTTCGCATGCTCCCACACTTCACGGGAGAGAATTTGAGAATTTTCGAGAGCAAGTAGAGTATTTGGTCAAAACTTCATAAACCTTTATGGAGGTTTTTCCATTGGATGTCATCTCCTTTGGAGAACTCCTCCAGGCCTAATTATTGAGTCTAAGACTTTTTGCTAGAATATAGTGGTTTTCATGCTCATATCATATGTCTCCATTGGTAGTGTGTACTATCATTGTAACTATATTTTTCATTTTGATATATTTTTTGAAAAAATCCAAAAAGAGTTTTGATTTTCTTGAATTTTTTTAAAAAATACAAAATGATTTTGGTCTTTTTATGAGAAAAAGTGAAAAAGGCAAAAATATTTTATGTTTGATAAAATTTTGAAAAAATCCAAAAAGAGTTTTGTATATTTTTACACCATATGTGGATGAACATTAAATATGTCAAGTCACCCATTAATTCCATATCCATGGGACTATTTTGTAGTATTTTCGAGACATGACGTCATTCTATTTATGTGACTTATAATGTGTGGAGTCATTAAGATGTGATATGAGGACAACTTGCTACATGTTTGACTCGTTGTCACCTTTAATGCACACAAGCATGGACTTACTAGATTATTAAACCTACCTAAGATGTGTCAACTGAGTGTTTTCATCTGAATCCGACTTTTAAAACGAACCAAATGTGAAAAACGAGATAATGAAAGTAGTGTATGTAAGAACCACTGCCTGAATTAAAAAAAAAGAAAATAATTTTTTCGTAAATTTTGTATATTTTATGCAATAGAATCGAGATGCGAAAGACTGGTTGAGTTTGTGTGAATAGTCACCATTTGAAAAGAAAGGAACATAATAAATTAAAGGCACATAAAAATAAAAATAAGTTCCAGGTCAATTTATAAGAACATTGATGCTTCGTAAAGCATTGCATAGTTTTGGGCGTTATTAGTATGAAAATCACTTATGGTATTGATTAGTTGTTTAAGTTATGTCAATTTCACTTGATTTTACCAATTTTACACCCTAGGTATACTTAGAGATCTTTCGTTAGTGCTTTATTATTCCTTCATGCTCATATGTTATGTTTGTCTACATTGATTAACCAATAGAATACGTTCACAACCCTACATTCCATTTGCATTATTCTGGTATTTTTGTGTTTCTTCAAGGTGTGCTGTATTTGTAAAAAAATTATACTTGAAAAAATTGAATATTTTCAAAAATAGTTTGTTGAGCCTTAGAGATTATCATTGCATGATTGTCATTCATATGTTTTGTGACTATTTCTTATTCTTTTCGGTGATGTTCTCTATATTTCATGTTTAGTTTCTACTCCTTATCTATCTCGGACAAAATAAAAGGGGGAGAACAAATTACGGGGTTGTTTTCTTTAGTTTGATTTATGGGGGATAATTTATTTTTATGAATTATATATTATATGTAAAACTCGATGCATCAAGGGGTATTTGCTTTGTTTCATGCGTGTAGGTACTTTTGGACGCATTGGAAGCCAATATTAATATTACACTAGAGGAAGAGAGAGGGCCCAAGAGAAGATAAAAAATAAGTGGGGATTTGAAGACATTCATTTAAGACATCATTATTCTTCTACCTATCCATTTTAGGGTTTGGTATTAGGATTTTTTTTAGGCCCTATTTGGTTGCACAAATTGTTTGATTACGTAAATTTGTTCATTGTGAATTATTGAATTGTAAATTAGTGGATTTCAAATGAGTTAAATCCAATTTTACTCAATGTTTGGTAATTTGAAATTAATGTTAAGTTTCCATGAGAAAAAAAATAAAAACAAAATGAGAGAGAGGGGAGGGGGATAAGGGAGGGTGGGGGAGAAAGGAGGGAAAGAAAGATAGGAGGATGCACTTTATGTAACTCATATTTCAAGTGGATGTATTTCACACATTTTTCGAAATCATCCAATTTTATATTTTACACATGAGCAAAAATAGGTTAATTAATGAATCATTTCATTAATGAAACCAAAAACAATTAATGGATCAATTAATGAAACGAGGCCTTATTGTCTTAGGGAATTTTATGGTAATTTGGATTTCAGTTTATATTTGTAATGGAATAGTCAAAAGGAGGACATTTGTAAGAGTATATTTTCTGTCATTCCTCAAATAGCTTAGGCTTACATAGATTTTCGCGTATCTCATTACCCTTTGTACTTGATCCATCTTTAAGAACTGAAGCTCCAACATCTTCAAGTTTCATGGATCTCCACATTTTAAGGTATAATACTATTAAGTGTTTAAATTTATTCATTGAATTTATTTTGGGTTGATGAATTTTATTTAAACTGAAACACGAGCTTTAAATTGAAAAATCGAGGCATGTTTTTAAAATTTTTTTAAAGTCCTCTCACCTCGTTCCAACTAGATGAGGTGCTCGTTCGAACGAGAATCTATTTTCATTAGATGTCTCATTTAAAGTTTACATTTAACGTGTATCGGATTAGGGCATATTTTTTCAGGTCATTTGAACTTCGTTCAAACAAGATGGCTTCTTCATTCAAACAAGATCTTATTTCGTTTTAACGAGCTACTATTCTCATTTGAAAGGGCCACCGCCTCGTAATTTTTGTTTGTCTTATAAATACTTGTTTCGTTTTTATTTTTGTTAAGACTTTTGCCAGAATTTTTTCTGCACATATTTTTCAAAAGTTTTCAACCTTTTCAGTTTAGAAAACCTGTTCGATTCACAAAAATCATTCCCAAAATATATTTGAGTGAATTTTGTTAAACCCTATAGTTTGTGACCTTATATACACAACTCTTGTGGAGAAAGTTTCTTCATAGCTGACCATTGTGATTCTCGAGGGAAACATTATTGAAGACAAAGGTTGATTAATGGATACCGAGCATGGAAGGTCGGGTGTGGACCGCTCCTCACCGAGTAGTGTTCTTTAAAGATTCTACGAAGACACAATGCATTATACTTGTGGCTGGTATCAAGTAGTCTGTAAGTCAATAATCTTATAGACTCTCTAAAGTGGTGATTGGAAAAAGGTTTTACCCGTAAGTTTTTTCCCCTCAAATTTCCTTGTCTACTTGTATGATTTAATTTTTCTATTTTATCCGCTAGTTTCTTGTCTTAGGATAAAAAGATCAAATTTAGAATTATGTGTGTTAGACATTTAATTATATAAATTATCCATTAAGATCGCAAGTGCACTCTAAAATTGGTATCGGAGCATTCAACTATTCTTACCCTTACAAGTGGTATCACGACATTCAACTATTCTTACCCTTACATGTGGCCATCATTATGTATGTAAGTGTCTGTATATACATGTATGAGAAATTGTGGTTTGCGATAGTTTGATATTTTGTATAGACCACTAACAGGGATGTATTGTCCTTCAAGCTAGTTTGGAGGTATAATGCTAAGTATGTAATGTTTTAGATGTCATTTTCTACCTTTGGGTATAGAGAGAAGAGGGCGTATTTAGGCTTGGAATGGACCAGAGGCTGCTAATAGTGGTCTATATATCCCTTATCAACATGAATAAAATCCCAGAGGTATCATAGGCCTTGGGTATATATGAAATCATAATGATGATCACTTCATTTAATAAAATAGGGGGTTAGACTAAAGATGGAGAAATCCCTGAGAAATAATATTTTGAGAGACGTATTATGAGGCTTGGGCTTCATAAGTTTAGTTAAGTACAGTGCCTACGTACCCAAGGAGACTTGGGATCAAAGTCAACGTATTTACAACAACGAAGCATATTTACGGGTGTAGGTGACGGGATACCAGGTATACAATAATTATGGTATTTATGGATTCTAGTCCTTTATATACCAATTTTGTAATGAGTTGGACTAGTATATTCATATGATAAAAATATGTTAATCAAAGGCCAATTATTGAAAAATATTATAAGAAAACATATATTCAAGGATGTCGTTCTAGTGACGGGCATTGTTTGCTTGGAGAAGCAATGAGAGTAGTTCGATTTTAAACTTTGTTTTTTATCAAAGTTTCATAATAACTTAGCTAATTGACACTTTCTTGAGAATGGTTTTAAAAATTTTGTTTTATGTTATATTTATTCAGATCATTTGATGAGCATTTATTTAACACATGAATATGTCATTTTAGCTTAACAAATGGAGGTGATGGGTTAAACCCCAGAATTTAAAATATAAATGATGTAAAGTGCATACCCTATCTTATAAACGAAGGTCTGGCTATATATATATATATATATATATATATATATATATATATATATATATATTGGGCATTGGCCCCTATATTTTTGCGAATTTTCTTTACCCTTTTAGCGTGACTTGAATTTTTCTTAGGGAAATGTCCCCTACGAGGTGGCATCGTTCAGTCGGGTGGAGCCTCGTTTGGAAGATCCAACTTGTGTGGGTTGTGTACAAAGGTTTGACTCTATATTTTTCAGAGGAAGTGACTTTTTAGAAGTATGAACTTCACTGTACAAAAGTTTGACTCTGTATTTTGGAGGAAGCATCTTTACATTGGAATGAATATCACTCGGGATTTTTTTAACTGAGCTCGGGTTTCTCGGTCACTCGGGATTAAAGAAAGTCAAAAATTGAATCGATGTTGCATTTTGGGGTGATTTTTAATATTGGCGGGGACCTCTATTTAAAGAGCCTGACTCGGGGTCTTTGACCATTAGATCAAAGGGAGACTTTAATCATTTGGTTAAAGGATTCAACATATGTATGATGGATGAGAGGGTGGGGGCACGTGTATGGACGGGGTAAAATTGTAAAGATTCTCAAATCATTGCACTGGGATTTATAACTGTTCAGTTAAATACCTTTAATTGTTCGCTAAAAGAGAGGCAAACACCTTTAATTGATCGATTAAAGTCTTCCCTATGATTAATTTTGGTCCTTTGGAAGGTTTTTATAAATTTATTTATGTCCCCTTTACAATTTACTCGTGGTGGTTCCAACCTCTTCACTTTTGGGTGGTTTCCAACATTTGACCCTAGATATTTTTAGGATGCAAGATGGGAGACGGATTTAAACCCCGAGTGCAAATCTGCGCATCCATACTCCTTTAATTGTAATTGAGTTAAATTAAAATAATTTAAATATTTAGGTCCACCTAGTGTGAAATGATAAAAGGATTCTTTAGGAGGTTCCAAATATAGAAGGATTCTTTAGGAGGTGCTACATACTTTTTGACAACTTATGAAGATAGTCAGGAATCTAAGAGAGAAAGATATGCAACAATTTTATATTACAGGTATCCAATATCTATATCACTTGCCAAGGTATTGGTTAAGGGTATATTGCAAAGTTTAAATGTTTCAAAATCAGTTGATCATGTGATGTTTAATCCAATATCTATTTTTTTTTTTTGTAAAAATATATGCATATAAATGCATGGTGATTTCTTTGTGGTTCCTCCCCATAAGATATCGTCAATATAAAATCATTCCCAATAGATATATCCACCACTCGTCTAATTTGAATGTTAAAAGGGAAACGGTTAGAAATTTTAAAATGCCTTGAACGAATTTGTTAATTTGTTATATACGATCAAGGTCAGTGTCTCTAGAAATTTGCACACTCTATTTTTATTAAACTATTTTAAAAGTCGTATTTTAAAACCTGCATTTTGAGTATCAATTTTTTAATTTGAGGCTTAAAAAAATAAATTTGCAATGACGCAATAATTTTTTTAATATATGCATATAATTAATTTCTTTGCATATTACACTCCTTTTAGGATAATAAGGACAAATTTCTTTGTAACTCGACGATTTTCTAAATATATTTGATATTTCCAAAAGCTAGAATTCTTGATACATTTTGAAAAAAACAATATTGGCTAGGAGTTTAAATTTATCTTTATTTTTTCATAGTTTTGACAATTGTTTTGATGAGGTGGTATCCAATGAGGTGGTATCACTTGTATAATGAAATGATTGTGACTTATGTTTTCATGTGAGAGTGACATGTGTTCTTATGTATATATTTAACATATTGAATTTTGTTCACATATTTGGTGATTTGTTTGTTCGCATGTTGGCTAAAGTAGCACGGTTATATGAATTTAGTTAATTTCGGTGAATACACTTCAAAACGGAATATAAATTAGTCCAAATGTAGAAATATTCCAATTTTAAATATTTTTTAATAATTTCTAAGTGAGCATGCATAATAACCAAATTAAACTAAAGTTATGATTAAATCCAAATTTTATATCTATAACCTACACATGCATCTAGATGATTTTGCATAATAAAATAAATAATCACAACCACAACACGCCGATGTGTGAGGAAAACCCAAATGGGAAAAATCTCGAACGGCTGGGCCTAGACAAATCCACTACAAATACGGTTTTACAAAGAGACTCAGAAGACCTACAGGCTTGACTCACTAAGACTCGTTGATGTCGTCTCCTTTACCTCCGTTTGTAGTACGTGAAGATCCAACGCGTAGCACAACACTTCTCATGTCTCGGTATCCACCAAAACCCAAAAGTCTTCTCCAATTAGCACTTGTGCGAAGTTCCAATGCACACAACAAGGATGAATAATTTTAAGGATGGGAATGGGGTTTTTGGTTCTCAAAACAAGATTAGAAGATCACATAAAAGGTTGGAGAAAAAGGTAATAAACAGTCTTTTATATTTCTGTTGGTTCCATTTCAAAGACTCTCTCTAACTATTTTTGTTCATAAGAGATAAGAGAGGGAAAATTAGTCGATAAAAATAATTAAGAAGAAAACTGCTGAAATTTAAAAAAAAATCAAACTGACAACAGGTCGTTCGAACGACTATTTTCGAACAAACTTCTAATGAGAATTCAGAAGAGAATGCGTAGAATCTCGTTCGAACGACATTCTAACGAAACTTCGAACCATATTTCAGTGAATTTCGTTGCAAAATTTTGTTACCAAACTCGTTCGAACATGGTCATTCGAACGACCTGGGGAATTTTCCAACGAAATTGTAAATTTTACACTGACTAAATAGCTTTGAAAAATTTCTTAAAAAAAAGTTTGCCTCCAATATATTAAAGGACCCGGGTCATATACCTTTAGGAAAACTGGTCCATATACCTTTGGGAAAAGAGCATTCGGAATACATACGATGAGGTGTGCATATCCGGTGCCCAAATTCTTCAATGATGATATTTGTATGAACCATAGAGACCAAAATGTTTTGGCAAATGGAATTTAGCCAATACTACAAATGACTCAATTGGAAATTTATCCTTACAAATCTACCCCTTTGGCTATTCCGGGACAAAACATAAAATAAATAAAGTACAAACAAAATGACTCTGAATTTGCTAAGCCCGCCATCAAGCCGATTCTAATGCCCAATCCCAAAACCTAAAAGAAAAGCACAGACTCGACTGACTAAAATTATTCATTGTTGAAAGGCTATGAATTTGCAGTAGGAAGCCTACACACATGAAACAATAAAGACATAAAATGCATGGGGAAATATAGATTTTAAGAAAAGAATATTATACATAAATATTAGTTCGCCCTAAAATGTGTTCTCTCCCTTTTTGTCCGGAAAATACAAAGGGACAGGACGAAGCCTGTAAAGTTAGTATTAGAGCAAGAATATCGCAGAAACAATTTAAAGATGAAGAAGGGCAGGGTATTATGCATAAGAAAAAATAACGGCATGAAATCATAAACCTAACAAATAAATCAAAAATGGAACTAGGATTAATCATTAATGCTTAAAATCCAAAAGAATTCAAGATAAATCCACCACTACTCAAACTTAGAAAAAAATTACAAATAACTAGAACAAGGGAGAGGAGTAAGTAAAGAAAATAAAAGTCTCTATTGCTCACTATAACATAAGAAAAATGTAAACATAAGAGAAATATCATTAAGAAGCAGGAGCATCATTGGGAGCATCATATGGAGCGGATTGTGTGCCTGATGAGCCCGCACCATGACGCATATCTAAACAACATAACTCCTGAAGATGATACATGAGAATGGAGTCTTGTCTAGCTTGGGTTTCATCTCGACGTTCCTGAGCCTCATCACGAGAAGATTGACATTCATCGGCTCTCTCACGGTCCCGCCTCATAGTGAGTAAAAGCTCATGTAAAAGAGCTGTATCTTGGCGACGTTCCTCTTGAATCTCCTCAAGCAGTGAAAAAACCAACCTAATATCCTCCATCTGAACAGGTGGGTGAGAATGAGAAGAAAAAGGTCTAAGGGGAGTGGGAGTGGATGAAGTGGCAGAATGGGATGACGCGGATTGGGAAGGAGTGGGCTGAGGGATATCACGGGGAAGATGACCACGTGAGCGACTAACAGAGGAGATATGAATTTTTTAAAAATGAGTCACCGGAATATCCGAGGGAAGGATGGGACAACCAACCTCAAAGTAATGTTTAGTAATAATAACGGCAAATGGTATGGCGTCTCTAATTGGACCAAGAGGATTGACTTTAACGGCCTTAAAAACACCATGGATGAAGCTAGGAAGGTAAATACCGATATTAATGCTAATGGCAGACATTAATTTTACATGGGCCTTAAAAAGTTGAGTGGAGTTGGCACGAGGAATAAGACAGGCATAGACAATCCAGTTAAGGATCATAGAATCAAGATTAAGATTTTTATGGAAAAGGGTTACGCGGGGATAAAAGTAATACACACGGTGGTCATAATGAATTGACCCTCAGGTCGAGAGTTTGGTACCCAAGGATAAGTGGGGTTTGTGACACGAGGTAGACCAACAATATGGGCTATGGATTCGGGGGTGATAGTAATTTCTCTACCTCAGACAGCCGAAAAGAAGGCAGACTCAAGAACACTCATTCTAAAGAAAAATTCTCTAATCAGGTCGGGATAAATTGGGTCGGTAAGGTTAAAAAGAAAATCCGAACACAAATTAGCAAGCCATGTGAAGATAATTGTAGCAAAAAGAGATTTGAGATCAACTAGTTTCTCACAGATATAGTCACGAGTCGCGAACCCCTCGGTGTGATACAAGGTGTGTCTCTCGAGAGTTCGCCAACGAAGGTGAAGGTTTGGAATGTTTACATCTTCATCTGAGGGACGATGATCGATCATCATCATATGAACGAATTTGACGAGTTCGTATACCTCAGGCCATAGGGAGTGTGAGACAGAATAAAGAAAAACTACAACCTACTTGATAAAATTCAAACCAAACCACAAAACACCAACATCACAACCAAAAACCAACAAAATCCCAACCTCCGTATTATAAGTAAGAAAAAATATAGAGAACGCAGAAAAGAAGAAAAAAATTAAGTGTAAGCCCATGAAATTATTCAAAAAGAAATTGACAATTGAAGAAAATTTTGAAATAATCTTCATGGAACTCACACTCAATTGGGGGGGGGGGGGGGATATATATATATATATATATATATATAGCCCCTATAACAATGCGTATATATGTTATTGGGTATGAAAGATTTAATCAAAAAATGAATTTAGGAAAAAAATTAACCCAATGACATATATATCTCCAATAAAAGAATCTAAGATGAAGGGAAAAAAATACCTTACAAAAGAGGAGGGAATAGGAGGAGAGAAAATGGATGTTCTGAAGATGGAGGGTGTAGTATAAAAAATGGAGGTAGTTGGAGAGGGTGGTGATGGAGTGTAGGAGAAGTGAATGGAGAGGGAGAGGGAAAGAGAAAGACATGGAGATCGTGGGGATATGAGGGATTGTGGAAGAGTTAAGAGAGAGAGAGAGAGAGAAATGGGGTTTTGTGGAGAGAGAAAGTAGGGATATTGAAATGGTGGGAAGAAAATGAAAGAAACCACCCAAATAAAATACAGGTCGCTCGAACGAAGATGTAAATCATGTTCGAACGACATCGTTCGAATGATAATGGAAAATATATCCGATGAGAGTTCAGAAGAAATGAAGAAAAAGTCATTGGAAGGTTTGTTCAAACGACATTCGAACGAACATCAAACGAAAAAACAGAAGATTTAGACAAAAACTCGTTAGAAAACTTGTTCAAACGAGATTTTCTAACGAAAAATCAGAGTTTTAAAAACATCCAGAAACAACAAAAACAACAAAAAAATGAAAATAAAAAGTACATAGAAAGACAGGAATATGTTATGAACCCATATGAAAAGAGTTTTGCAATTGTCCTAAGTAGCGTAGACATTTCCAAACCATTAGAACATGAATGTAGGAGTGTGAACAATGCAAGTGAGAGCGTTAGTTAAGACAAGGCACAAGTGCAAAATGCCAAACAATATATTAACATAATAGACACTCAAATATGCCTTGAGAAAATAAATGGAATAGGATTGAATACTATCCACCAAAACAAAAACTCATGGGAGATTGATGATTCTCATGCCAATAGCGTCACGAAACGGAAGCAATATGGATTAATTGTGCAAAACCATTGATCTTCAACTTATGTCTCCCAACCATTTCAAATATGCTCTTGAATTATTTTGATTTTGAATGAGCATAGATACTTCATCAATATGACAAATTAGCCTTGGCTATTTTTTTTATGCCATAGTTGTTTTAGGCTCTTTTTCATTATGCAAATGGAGGTTATTCACGATAAAATATTTTCTTTTTTGCAGCCCGTGTCCATTGTGAATCATAAATAAAACGGATGAACATAACTTATATTTTTCCAAACCCTACAAATGTTTTCACATGCAAAAGATCGATTGCTTATAATGGGTGACAAAATTAATAAGACAACATCGCACTTCACCTAGCGTATGCTAATTGACGTACATATCTACAGAATTCCGTGAAAGGTGTGTGAAAATAAGGCAATATTATGAGGCAATCATAGTGGAATATATCATAAACAAACATTAATGCGCACACGTGAGACGAAGTCTGGATTAGCATCTCATCGAAAGTCACGTGGTCATGGAATGAAATAAAGATCCGAAAACATCATACACATTACCTATATGGACAAAAGTTTTATGATGGACTTTCTACTATAAACAAAAATGATTTTTTTTTAGTTTTTATAAAATATAGACACAAAGTATAATCTAGTCCATAGTTATAAAAAAAGACAAGAGGTATAACCTAAATTAGATGAACGACTCCGAACTCAATCAATGGAGAAAATCCCAATTGAATTCCTAAGGTTTTCAAACCTAAGGGAATGTAGAGGTTTGGTAAAGATATCGACTAATTGATGATCGGTGCCTACAAAGCTCAAGGAAATAACTTTTTCTTCAACTAATTCTCAAACAAAGTGTTCACGAATCCTAATGTGTTTTGTTCTAGAATGTTGGATAGGATTTCGAGAAATGTGAATAGAACTTGTATTGTCACAATAAATACTCATAGTGACTTAAGGAATACCGTAATCGTCCAACATTTATTTCATCTAAATGAGTTAAGTGTAAAAACTCCTGGCGATAATGTATTCGGCCTCCGCCATGGACAAAGAAATGAAATTCTACTTCTTGCCCATCCATGAGACAAGTGCACTACCAAAATAGAAACAACCACCAGATGTACTTTTGCATCCATCAACATATCCTTCCCAATCAGCATCCGAATATGCCGATAGATAGTCATTGGTGTCGAAGGAATACCAAATCCCAAAAGATAGGGTCCCACTAACATATTTGATAATACGTTTAATGGAAAGTAAATGGGACTCTTTTGGGGTGGCTTGATAGAGGGCACAGACTCCTACACTAAAGGAAATATCCAGACGACTAGCGGTTAGGTAGAGAATACTACCTATCATATTCCTAAAGAGAGTGTGCTCAGCATCCTTTCTTTTGGTATCCTTAATAAGCTTAACCGATGAAATCATTGGAGTACGTGCATGTTTAGCAAATTCTAGATTAAATTTCTTCACAAGGTCTTTAGCATACTTAGTTTGGAAAAAAAATATCCCATTGTCGAGTTGATGTACTTGAAGACCTAAGAAGAAGGTAAGCTCACCGACCATACTAATCTCAAAATCATCTTGCATTTCTTTCGAAAAGAGTTGAGTATGCTTATCACATGTAGATCCAAAAATTATGTCATCGACATACACTTGGGAAACTAAGATCATATTCTCATCTCGACGAACAAATAATGTCATATCTACTCCCCCTCTCAAAAATTCGCGAGAAAGTAGATAAGGGGTAAGCCTCTCATACCAAGAACGGGGTGCTTGCTTCAAAACAAATAAGGCTTTCTTAAAAAAGAAGACATAACTATGCTCTTGAGGGTCCTCAAACCCTTTAGGTTGTCCAACATAGACTTCCTCCTGAAGAATGCCATTTAAAATTCACTTTTGACATCCAATTGATACAATTTCAATTTAAGATGACATGTTATGGATAGTAAAAGACGAATCGATTCTAACCTAGCAATCGGAGCAAAAGTCTCATCAAAGTCAACACCTTCTATTTGGGTGTATCCTTAGGTAACTATACTAGCTTTGTTACAAGCAATGACACCATTTTCATCCATTTTATTTTTAAAAATCCATTTGGTACCAATGACGTTAGTATTAGTAGGCTTAAGGACTAATTCCTAAACATCGTTTTTCTTAAATTGAAGCAAATCTCCTTACTTGGAATTAGTCCAATGTTCATCTTTTAATGCTTCTTTAAAACTTTTAGGTTCAATTTTAGAGGTATAACACAAATAAGTAACCTTATTTTCTAGTTGCGCCCTAGTCTTGACACCTTATTTGGGATTTCCTGTAATTTTGGAGGGGTCATGACATTTACGAACACATGGAGACGAATCCTTTATTTGAATTACGGTGTCCATCGAGTCATTGTGCAACTCGATGTTTTCAACATCGGTGGATGCATCACACCCACAAGGGTAATCTTCCTCATCATCAACACAAGTAGTCAGAGCATCATATTTTATGACTACATTTATTGATTCAATAACTTTAGAACTCACTAAGTTGTAAACTCTAAAAGCTCGACTATTTTGAGAGTAACCTAGGAAAATGCCTTCATCACTCCTCGAGTCAAATTTACCTAGGATCTCTCTATCCCTAAGGATGTAATAAGGACTTCCAAAGACTCTAAAATATGCTAGATTTGGTTTCTTGCCACTCCACAACTCATATGGAGTTTTGTTAGTATTAGGACATAAGTATACCCTATTCATGGTATGGTAAGCGACGTTAACTACCTCTGCCCCAAAACCTATGAGGCACTTTCCTACCAAGGAGCATCGATCTACCCATTTCTTGGATCGTTCGATTCTTTCTCTCAACAATACCATTTTATTGTGGGGTTCAAACGAACGAGAATTCATGCTTAATACCAATTTCATCACAAAAAGCATTCATACCGGATTCCTTAAATCCAGTTCTATTATCACTTCTAAAGTGGTTTATGGTAACACCATGTTGATTTTGATCGACATTTAACCATTAAAAATTCAATAGTATCGAACTTTTCTCATAGAAATCCTATATAGAGTATCTAGAAAAGTCATATACCATCACTAAGATATATCTCTTTCCTCCTATACTCTCAGTATAAGTTGGACCTATAAGGTCCATGTGAATCAATTCTAAGGCACAAGAGGTGGTTATAGAGTTCAACTTTCTACAAGGGCTCTTGATTTGTTTTCCTAGTTGACAAGGTTCATAAATTGAGGAGGTTGGTTTTCCTAAGGATGGTAAGCCTCGGACTAGGTCTTTCCTAACTAGAAGATCGAGATCTCTAAATTTGACATGACCTAACCGTTGATGCCAACGCTCGACAAATGAGACATTGGCACTATTGCAAACTGAGGATGACTTTGTAATAATTCCATAACAATTATCATTCGTCCTCACACCTTGTAAAATAGCCTAACCCAATTTATTATAAACGGTGCACTACGATTGACTAAACTTAACATCAAGGTTGTTGTCGCATAATTGGCTAATGCTTATTAAATTGGCTTTGAGTCCATCAACATAAATGACATTTTCTAGCTTTGGAAAATAAGAAACTTCTATGGTGCCTCTTCCCATGATTCGAGACTTACTTCCATCACCAAAGGTGACTTTACCATCTTTATAGTTTTCAAGTGTAGTAAAAAGAAATTTATCACTTGTCATGTGTCTCGAACAACCCCTATTAAAATACCATTAGGAGGTATTTTGAGCCTTAAGTGCGACGTAAAAAATAAAACATTTATTAGTATCATCTTTCTTAACCCAAGCTTGAGTTGTATTCTTCCCTTTGTTGACTCAGTCTTTTGGTTGGAATGATTTTATTGGACCGTAGAGAACCTTATAAACTCTTCCATTAATTCTTTGGATGTATTTACTAGATACTCAACTTGGTGTTTAAGGCTAGGTAAGGAGCTATAATGTGGATTAGAAGTTATAAAGTAAGATTTCTTCCCAAGTTTGTAACAAAATTATCTAAGGTGACCCCGTTTGTGACAATAAGTACACACATGGGGTTGTTTTGGAGTCACTTTTGGAGTTTGCTTAGGTGGACTTATTTTAGGTAGATAAGGTTTAGGAGGGCTTGTTTTGGTAAGAAACTTAGCTATGGGTTCGAATTTAGCATTGGATGACTCTCCCTCTTTATATCCTATGCCCTTTCTCTCTTGGTAACCCGTCTCCTTATACCCTAAAACTGGACCTAGAAATAATTTTCCCATTTTTCCTGAATTATCTTCAAGTGTGACTTTGACTTCCCGAGATGACTCAAGATCTTTCTCAAGATTGATATTTTTTTCTTCAAGAGTTTTTCTAATCTCCAAGGATTCATGAAGATATTTTCTAACACAAGCTATAGAATCTGTCAAATCACATTTTTCTTTACTCACCAAAATAAGCTTCTCAGAAAGAGAAATCTTTATAGCCTCTAGTTGACTAAGTAAAGCCTCCTTATGCTTTAGGCTTTTCAACTCCTTTTCTAGAGTTAACACTTTAAAAGTTAACCGTTTATTAACCCCTTGAATACATAGAGACTCGGTGTATAGTTCAGAATAGGCGATTGCAATTCACTCTCATCCACTTCACTTTCACTTCCTTTTTCATCACTACTCGCTGAGTGAGTGGATACAACCTTATGATCATTCTCGAAATTGTCAACATTAGGATGTGACTCACTTGAAGTGCTATCATGACTCGTCATAAAAGCAGTGAAGTTGTTTCTAAAAGGAATGGAATCGTTGGAATCATCAGACTCAATTTCACTATCGCTAAGAGTAGAATTATAAACGACTTTTTCTTTACCTTGTCTCTTAAGCTTAGTAGGCAACTCATACGCTCTATGAACTCGTCCCTCACACTCAAAGAATCTCTCCGAATCATCCTTTTTGAAGTAATCTCTTTTAAATTTGTCATTTTTAAACTTCGTTTGTTCCTGATTATTAGAACTCCTACTTGCCTTGTTTTTATTTTTCTCAAATTAAGGTTTTTCAAACTTAGAATTTTTCTTTCTAAACTTGGGAAACTTTTTAAATTTTTTAGCAAATAAGGCTATATCATAAGGGTCCATGTCGGACTCTTCGGATTTAGACAATTCTTCTTTCTTAGCTTCAGAGCCTATTCCCTTATCTTTTGTTTTAATATCTTTAGGAAACATGTCTAATTCATATGTTTGGAGATCGCCTACAAGCTCTTCGAATTTTAATGAAGTTAACTTTCCTAAAGAATTAAGAACTGTGACTTTTGGGATGAAACGCTTAGGAAGAGATCTAAGAATTTTCTTTAATACACGATTTTCAGGAATTTTATCTCATAAGTTTAAACTTGAATTAAAAATATCGGAAATGTGGGCATAGAATTCATCAAATTTGTCATTTTCTTGCATGGTGATGGTTTTAAATTGAGTGGTTAAGTTTTGAAGTTTCGATTCTTTAACCGCACTCGTTCCCTCATGAGTGACTTCTAGAATGTTCCAAGCATCCTTAGAAGTTTCACAAGTCATGATACGATGAAACTCCTCAGGAGTCACAACACTAAATAATGCATTTAAACCTTTAGAGTTAAAGTTACATAATTTCAATTCATCCTCACTCCAATTCTCTACATGCTTTAAAATAATTTCATCAATAAATCATAGTATAAAGGGACCATCCTCTTTCAACAGTAATCCAAACACGTTCATCAATATATTTTAAGGAAGATTTCATACGTGCTTTCCAATAAGAGTAGTTGGTTCCATCAAACATATGAGGTCTATTCGGCGAAAAACTTTCCATATAACCTCCAGGATTCATCTAAATAACTTATAGAGACTAGCTCTGATACCAATTTGAAATAACACAGTTATATGGATTTAGTTAATTTCGGTGAATACACTTCAAAACAGAACATAAATCAGGCCAAATGTAGAAATATTCCAATTTTAAATATTTTTTAATAATTTCTATGTAAGCATGCACAATAACCAAATTAAACTAAAGTTATGATTAAATCCAAATTTTATCTTTTTAACCTACACATGCATCTAGATGATTTTTCATAATAAAATAAATAATCACAACCACAACACGCTGATGTATGAGGAAAACCCAAATGGGAAAACCTCGGATGGTTGGGCCTAGACCAATCCACTACAAATATGGTTTTATAAATAGACTCAAAAGACTTACATACTTGACTCACTAAGACTCGTTGATGTCGTCTCCTCTACCTCCGTTTGTAGTAAACGAATATCCAACGCATTACACAACACTTCCTGTGTATCGGTATCCATCGAAACCCAAAATCCATCGCTAATTAGAACTTGTGCTAAGTTCTAGCGCACACATCAATGATGAATAATTTGAAGGATGTGAATGGGGTTTTTTGTTCTCAAGACATGATCATAAGATCACATAAAAGGTTGGAGACAAAGGTAATAAACAGTCTTTTATATTTTTTTTTGTTCCAGTTCAAAGCCTCTCTCTAACTTATTTCGTCTATAAGAGATAAGAGGGGGAAAAGTAGTGGACAAAAATAGTTAAGAAGGAAACTGTCAAAATTTAAAAAAAAATCAAACTGACAGCAGGTCGTTCGAATGACTATGTTCAAACGAACTTCTAATGAGAATTCAGAAGAGAATGCGTAGAATCTCATTCTAAGTCTTGTTCGAACTACATTCTAACGAAACTTTTAACGATATTTCAGTGAATTTCGTTGCAAAAGTTCGTTACCAAACTCGTTCGAACAGGTTCGTTCCAATGACCTGGGGAATTTTCCAAAGAATTTGTAAATTTTACACTGACTAAATAGCTTTGAAAAATTTCTTAAAAAAATTGTTTTTAATGAAATTAAGTTTCTCTCCGATATATAAAAGGAATCAGGTCATATACCTTTGGGAAAATCGGGTCATATACCTTTGGGAAAAGAGCATTCGGAATACATATGATGAGGTGTACATAGCCGGTGCCCAAATTCTTCAATGATGATATTTGAATGAACCATAACGACCAAAATTTTTTGTCCAACAGAATTTAGCCAAAACTAGAAATGACTCAATTGGAAATTTGTCCTTACATTAGCAATTTAACAATAATATATGTGACGACATAATGGTCGCATGTATATGTAATTATATTCTTTTTAGTATCATCACATTCTTTTTGTGTTATTTCATTTAAAACACATTTAGTAAAATATCATATCATGTGCTAGCAAAATATTTATATTTAGTTTATTGTATCAACGGTGACTAAATTATGTAGTTACTAAAATAAACGTGATTGTTTGGCATTGTATTACCTACACTAGTACAATTTTTAAATAGAGCAATTGTTCATGCAATGAAATATATCTAGGCATTACAATTAAAGTTAGTGTAACATTTTATGTGTCATAAAAACAATATAATTCAATGTGTATTGATATTGTTATGATCATGTGTCACAAAAAAAAGTCTTCCCAAATCCAATGAGAGTGATATCAAGATGGGACAACAATATATGGTGTTCTACCTCAGTATATTAAATTAGATGAAATTTCTTTATTTAATTAACAAACTATGAATGTCATGAATATATACATATATTCTTAACAGGTATTGCGTCCTCGTTAAATTGGAAAATACATTGGATAAAGACTAATGAAGACTCCAAAAAGATATAAGAGTAATTAAAAGAAGTATCAAATAGATAAAGTCACGACGTAATGACTAATTTTACTATAGGACAATTCTTAGACTTCAAATAAATTTCCTCAAAATCTATGAGGAGTAATACAATTATATGTTGGTATGTCTTTATGATAGGTAAATGTATTCGGTCAATAATGACAAACTAGTGGTATGTAATTACAACCATAATCATTTGATTGATGATTGCAGATTCATAACCAAGCGGTTTCATGACTGCTTTAAAGATGGTATAAACCCATATCAAATCCATAACAATTATTACACAATTCAGAACTGAGCAGTTTTATGACTAATTTAATGATGGTAGAATCAAAGTATAAGTTCATTTAAGACTTTTTCAATATCACGTTGATTAAGGAATAAGTAATTGAGGATAATTAAAGACAAATGTATCTCATACTGGAAAAATGGAAAGACTCCACAAGTAATACCTTTAAAGAAGGGATATTAACCTAATTAAATACTTTCATCAATGAATTATTCATGGTGAATACAAAAACATATAAGTTTGTTTAAAATGTTGCAATGGATATATAACATGATTAACAAAACATGGGTTTAGTATTAAGAATTGTCATAAATGCATTTATACACTTATGGAAAAATAAGACCTATACTATTGAATGTTGAACTCATTGGAGTAGAGAAATATATTAAAGTTTATCACAAATCTTTCTTCTAAGGTTGAAAAGATTGGTTTATCATTTAAATGAATTTGTGTCTTGGTACAAGTACACCTTAATGTAGCGCCACAAGGTTTTACATATCAAAGTCATTACATTCTAATGTGAATATAAAGTTATTAAAGGTTGAAAATAGATGTAACAAATAAATTTTTTGAATATAATTCCAAGTTTGCGTTTGATTATGGGGGAAGCTTTGTTTTTTAATAAGTTATATTCTCAACTCATCGATACAAAACAAGTTGTCATTGGATATGAGAAATGTCAAGAACCAACATATAAATTCTTATAAATGTGATGGTGTTTACAAAATACGGTGATTCATATCCAAAATATAACTAAAACCATTAAATGTATATTCAATGGTTCTGTAAGTGCATTTAATAATTTGTAGTATTTCCAATGTGTATTTTATTTGAGAAGTGTATATACTAGATTCATTGAATGCCAATTAATACTTGTGTACTTTGATCATATTCTAAGATTGAAAAATGATTAAAAGCATACACAAATCTTCGAAAGAAAGATAATGGATAAAAGACTATAAAGTATAAATACTTCTTCAGATATTTTCACTTAGTTCTTAAGATAATAAAGAAGAATGACATAAAGATTTGAAAGATCGTATATATCTTTTGAATGGGATATACAATTCTAAAGTCTCGTAGATATGAGTTGAAATGTTAGCACGCTTGGAGGTGATAATGTGTGGAAATCCTCTTTAAGAAATTATGAAATATAAATTTATTAAAAAATCAAGGAAGAAGCTTGTCGTCTTCACTTTATTGTAAGAGGATATTTCTACTTAACCATTTCTAATGCCTATTGTTGCCATCAACAATCATTATTTAGAAATTCATAGAATAAAATGGAATGCCATGACTTATTATACTATAATTAAATCGGTCTCTTCTTTGTAATAGCATGAAGTCTAATGAAAAATTACTTGAGGAAAAGGTTCATCGAAGGGAATGGGCTAAAGCTTATACATTACTCAAGAGCGTTATAATATAAACCTAAATTAAATGACTGGAGATTCAGAGAAATAGTTTCAACGCGAAAACATAATTATGTGTGACTCAGTTAGCACTAAGAAGATAACAAAATATTCTTTACATTCTTAGGATGAGTTAGTGCACAATATATTACGTGCAACAGGATAAAGTTTGTTTTTTTAATTATTTATATATCTTGAACATAAGGGTCAAGTCGGGTATTAACATAATACTTTTAATAGAAATCATTTATCTGAGCGAGAAGGGGCCACTTCTATGAGAATGACGAAAGGATAAATTCTATAACACATTTATGAAATAATGAGGTGTCCAAAGTCAAAATAGACACAACAAAGAGAACCAAGACTGTTCAGGGAAGGAGTGTGTGAATTCTATTATCTCGGTTTACATAAAAGTCAATCAATTCAAGACATTGTGTTCATTGATTGGCTAGTAAACCTAACAGTCTATCACAAGGAAAGATTGAAAGCCAAAAGTTATATTTATCGATGAAGTTCTTTTCCACTAATACTCTCTTTAAATTTTTCTTCATGTTCATTTGATTCTTCAACCAAATTTCATTCATACGAGGGATTATTGAAAAAATTATGTTTTTGCGCAAATTAATTTTTTGACTAAATCAATTTTGGTCATTTTGAGTATCATTATAAACTAGGACCCAAATATCAAACATGGTGGGCCCAAGTACATACGCATTCCTTATAGTAAGACGGCTTAGGCAGTATATTCATTTATTAAAAATAGATTAATGAGGAATGAGGAATTTGATTTCAAAGTGACTCATTATTTTACTACCTATATATATACAACTAGTGGTGATACAATAAACTAAATATAAATATTTGGCAATCATATGATGTGATAAGAATTGTCTCAAAATACAAGTTCGTTGAAGATAAAATTTATATATTTGGATCTATCAAAAGATATCCATTAAGGATATATAATTTGGATGTTTGAAATTTAGCAGTACAATTTTCTGTGAGTTTTCCCTTGGTAAAATTTATATATATACACAAACATATGGGGAAGCTACACATATACGAAAAGGGGAAGTATTGCAGATACTAAAATTCAAACATAACATATAACAGTAAAACAAACTCTAAAAATTACTTGAAATAAGTTAAATAAAAAGTAAAATTACAATAACTGAAACTAAAATTACAATCATGGGTCACTCTAGATTACATCAAGTTGAACTCGAATGCTTGATAAGAAGTTTACAAAAGGATTAAAAATATTACAAGTAGAGAATTTGAACTGGTAATAGGACGAGAGAGTAACTGAAATGTATTTCGAAATTAGGTCATGCCTCAAATGAATGTTTGAGGAGCATATATATAGCTGAACTTATGACTTTGAATTTTTGACTAGAATTATTGCGTCTTGGATTATTGTGCCGAAAGTAGAGTGAAACGCTTTTACTCTTGGTGAATTCCTACTAATTTTGACAAAGTTTATTGATTGATTCTTACTTTTAATAAAATCTTTTTTTATAACCCTGAACACCCACACAAAGGAGACTTTTGGACTCCCCCATGAGAGATAAATAGGGGGATGATGTTCCATAGCCACCCTAACACATGCCCCGCTTAAAGTCTGGTATCCTTTGGGGGGTTTCGAACTTAAGACCGGCCTTTTCAATTTCCCCTTATCATTGGACTATCCAGGATGAATGAAGAGTAACTTATCGAGGAATATTTTCACTATTTTAAATAATAACTCTACTCTTAGAAAGTTACAAAATATTATTATAGACAAAACAAATCTTGGGCCTCTTAAAACAGAGAGCTTGATTATGGATATGAATTACTGACTGTTTTCTGATCCGACAAAAGAGGCAGGTGAACTATCATCATGTTGTTCTAATTCTGCTTGAAGTAGGAGTTGTTTAGCTAAATATTTGAGTTGTTGTGACTTCTTTGATATTTAACTGGTGAAATTTGTTTTGATAGATCACTTTGGAGAAATTTTCTTGATTTTTTGGATCGGTATTGAATCTAAAATTGATTGGCAAGGAAACTACAATTTAATGTGTTTAATGATTCTTTGATGGTTGAAAGAGTCTTTTTATACCATATATGTAGAGCATATCATGACCCAAAGAGAACTGAGTAAAACCCTTCAATAGTAAGTAAAAGAGATCGCGCCAGACTGAACAAATACCAAGGAATGACCTCGACTCAATAATGAGGTAGGCCGCCTTTCCATATGGGTGGACGAAACCGATGCCAGCTAGGCTAACTATTAAATACAACGATGATAATGCCACTAAAGGATATTGAGTATCACATGAATGGAACCATCAACAACCTTCATGTTCATGAGTATTCCTTCAAGGGTAAAATATTAAGCTATTACATATCTTGGTAGTACTCCGTTGAGAAGATTCTCCTACCCAACCTAAGCTTGGGTTGTGACGTACATTCCATCATCCTCATTCATTGTAAAAGGAAATATCCCCTATTAGGATATGGACCTAAAGAGAGATACTTACACGTTCTAATTGTCAAATGAGAGAGTGAGAATAGATTAAGAAAATTGTATTATTCTTAGACCTTTCGTCAATTATAACCTAGTACTAAAAGTTACCCAGAGGACGTAGGCTCATTCTTAAGAGCTAAACCACATAACTATTGGTGTAATTCTTCATATTCTCACCTTTATCTTTACATAACTACATTTTACTGATTATTTATTATCTGTTATCTCGGATTGGATCTTAACTTTCTAAGAAGAAATCTTGATACTAATTTTATACGATAAAAGAATGGTGTCATTTGTGAGAAATAACTAAGCCAAGTTATTGCTCCTCTGATTCCTAATTTTTAGTTTCGAAGATTCTAGAATTCCTATCAAATACCCCCAAATTTCATCGTCGATCATCTCGCTAATCAAATCAACTGGATTTCTCACTTTAAAACCTTGATTTATAGTTCCATTACCTAACTTTGTTTAATTTGAACCAACATACACTGATTTCTAGCATAAAATAGTTTATCCACTTTCAATTTTAAAAGTTTTCAACCATACTCTGTTTTCCTGTCATAGTACTCTATTTTCTGCAAATCTTTTGAAAAATGGTCAAACATTTTAAAGTAATAAATATAAAGAAGAAGGACCACCAACAACCCCTATTGGAATAGGGGAACTAGAAGGATATTTTCACAACTTGCTAAGAGACAAGAAGCTATGTATGAAAACATGAGGCAGAACACGCAAAATGTTATCTCCTCACAGAATCGACAAGTTCATCTGGAACCAGTTCTAGTGTCCCTAGAATTAGAAGAAAAAAACAAATAAACACAGGGAATCACCTACCCCTACCCCATATAGATATAGGAGGCAAAACAACCACGGTTAAGTGGTGGAGAATCCTAGGAGGCTAAATCTAAGGTCTAATAAGAGCATATCTGCTCAAAGAAGTGCATCAAAACATGAAGAATTATCCTAAAAACTAGGTAAAGGCTCAACCATGAGGTCAACTAGATATAATGATGACCAAACATATTCAGTCGAACACACAAGTGCCTTTGAGAGGCTCAGTCGAGTACCAATATTTCATAGGTTAGGAACGAGAGGGGTGCGAGCACATTCGCACCCTAAAGGAAGTACAAGACGTGAAAAATATAAAAGACAAAGGGATGGTGGCTTAAGATATTATGTTAGGTCATCAAAAAATTCAGAGAAAGTTGGCTGAAGAGAAGAGATCTCGATCGAGAGTCACGGACGAGCTGATAAAGGTATATGAGAAAATGAAGCCCAAATATGGAGGGTATCAATCCAACGAATAAAAGATCGTATGGACGACCTCATTAAGATAAAAAAAAATCACTCCAAAAAGGATTTGTGCATGGATTGCCAGTTGTAACCTTCGGGATTACCTACCCCACTACTATAAAATGATCCACCAATGATCACTCCCATGTATGAAGGGAGATTAAATCCAATCTTTCACGTCTATCAGTACCAGGACATATGCGGCATATTGTCAATAGTTGATGAGATGAGTTCCAGAGCTTTTTAGATCACTCTAATAGGATATGCTCAAATTTGGTATAATAGATTACCAATAGAGAACACCTATGATTTTGAATAATTAGTCGACCTTTTTATTAATCATTTATGTGTCGTAGAAAAACATTGCAATAGGGCCTCTTACTTGTTAAGCATCCATTGACACGGGGATGAAATGACAAGGGAGTACATTACCCAATTTAATACCAAAAAGCTATAGGTAGTGAACTACGATGAGAAAATTTCCATCAAAATAATTATAAGTGGGCTATTGACTAGAAAGTTCAACTGAGTATTGACCAAGGAGCCTCAAAACCTTATGGATGATCTCTTCGACAAAGAAGGAAAGATCATGATGTAGAAGAAGCAATAGCTATAAAGAGTTTAGCCATAAGAAATTGGCAGAAGGTAATAGCTCAATGAGAAAGGAAAAGCCTAAAGAGGGCTCCAAGCTGAAGAACATTAGGAAGCTATTCAAGAACTTTGACGATTATAGTCCCTTCAAAATGAGAGTTCACCATATCCTCGACAAGATTCAAGGAAATGGTGAATTAAATTGGATAGAAAGGTTAAAAACTCCCACTGGAAGAAGAAATAAGAACAAATTTTACAAGTTCCTGTGGGTACCTAAAATTTAGAACCATGGGCCCGGACGAGTAGCCCAGTCCTGGCAGCCCAAAGTCTGGACCCCTCATCTCTTATATTGATCCGGTCTCCACCACGTTTCCACAAATTGGAAGTTATACGGGAGATGGAAAATGTGGAGAAACCCATCACCTCCACTTACCTACATGTACATGTATATATTAAACCCTAGGTCCGGGGCAAAAGGACAAGTTCTATTCTCTGTAAATACTCTTCGGAGTATATAGAAATAATATCGACTGCACCACCGTGGATGTAGGCACATCCTTGCTGAACTACGTACATCCTTTGTTGTGTGATTGACATCTTATATTCCTTATTTTTTTCTTGATAATTGCTTCTCTCGTATTTATTTGTGTTGCATAAGAATTGCCTCCACAATTGGCGCCGTCTGTGGGAAACGTTCATCTTTCCCTGAGAAGAGCCCACGTCAAGAAAGGAGTTTAAGATGTCTGGCCACAGCAGCAATGCTCCCTAAGCAGGAGATATTCAAGAGCCACCTGCTCCTCGCAGGATTATGTCTGAAGTCCGACGTTCAGATCAGAGAGCCCGCCTGGAAAGACCAGCCTCAGAAGAAAGTCAGGGACCAGCAAGGTCCACGCAGATATCCAGTGTTAACGAAAATGTATTTTATCCCTAATTAATTAAATTAGTTTAATTAATGTACATTTTAGTTTAACTTAATATATTGATTTTGATGATTCCAAACATATTGTTTTATAAGGTCATTCTATAAATATTTATTATGGTATTATCCTGTTTATTTCTGACTTTACATACCTCGACTTTACACAACGACATATCCGAGTAAAGGTATTCACGTGTGGTGCACTTTTGCACTTGACACTTTAGACACACATGCATATTTCTTGATCTATGATTTTTAATTGTGTGACTAATTAATTATGAGCCAAAAATTTTTTTCTAAAAGAAAAAGTATATTATTTTTACTGAAAATATTTTTTTTGTAAAATTGGTGTAACTTTGTTTAATATAAATTTCTTATTCAAAAAAAAATTTCGGAATAATTTTTTTTTACTGAAATGTATTTTCGAACTTATGTTGGCATGAGTATATATTATATTATATGCATATATCTTGCTTGTGCCTAAGCATGTGATCCTACCGTACACTTAAGCTTAGGAGCATTACCTCCATCCTAGATATCTGTAAGAGAATATTTCCTTCTTCCTTTTAGATTTTAGGTTTATTTCTTTTAAACCTTGTCATGTCTCATCCTATACCCACTTGCTTAAAGACTTATACCTGCCACCTACTTAGATTTTCGGCCATTGCCCTATAGTCTTGTAGGTGTACTTGTGTTGGAAACAGATATCTGCTTTTTCCTTTCATTAATATTTGTCCGGATTTTGTCTTTAAATATCTGTCAAAAAAAAAATAGTTTTTTTGTCCAAAAATATTTTTTAAAATATCTATTCGAATTTATTTATTTTTATCCGAAACATTTTTTACAATATCTGTTCGAATTCCTTTTGTCCAAAATATTTTTTATAATATATATTTCGTCCGAAAAATCCTTTTATCTGTTCGAAGTTTTGTTCGTTTCTTCCGAAAATTATTATTTTTAATATCTGATCGAGATCTTATATATAACCTTCTGTCCGAAATATTTTTTAAATATCTTTGTGCATGCGCGGCATAATTTTTTTTATGAAAAGTATGTTTTTATTACACATGTTACTTGTTTATACAATATACTATATATATATGTTGGTATGTATGCTGGAAATTTATGTATGCCTGATTGATTATATATGGCATGGAGCCTTGTGTTAATTCCCATGTCCTGCCTGATTTGACCATTAACAAGTCATTGCTTTAAATAATGGCATGTCCCATACACCTATGCATCCTTACAGATTTATTTTAAAACGTCACCATGCACTATGCTTACTGCCACACGCGAGTTGCTTTACCTCCTCTGATATGTACTTTATAAATTGAGATTTGACTCTACAAATTTTACATTGGAAAATATAGGTTTATAGCCTTAGGCGATTGGACCTGCTGCATATCTGATTTCGCCCATATCCTGTTGTCCTTGTCAAGAGATGATAGCCCATCATCTAGTGGCATAGCCGAGAGCGGTTTGCCAATAGATATGTTTTTTTAATCCGAAATTAATTTTTTTTGTTCCGAATTATATTTTTATAGTTCAGTTCGAAATTAATTTTTCTGTTTCGAAATATATTTTTATATCAGTCCGAAATTAATTTTTCTTTTGTCAGAAGATTTGACCCTTGTACCTGATGTGTCCATTCCATGTCTTGGCATGTATGTTGAATCTCTTTTGGCCACCCACTCAATCTGCCTTTCAAAGGCTATGACATCATAGGGCTGCAGAAAGATGTACTTTATTGTATATATCCTTTACATATCAGATATTTCTATTTGCATGTGGGCTAATATTTTTTGCAGATTCAAATATACTCAAATGAGGATACTGAGAAAAAAAAAATGAACATCTGCGTATCAGACTTGTAGATCATTTTCAGACTACACCATCCCAGAAAATCAGGAGCATTAATTGCTCAAATTGCTTATGTCCAACGACTAGTTTTTGAAGACACAATTAAAAGCATTCAGGGCTGCATTGAAGAAACACACTTGAAGGAAATTATGAGACAGACTTGAAATATTCTTGAGAGCATTTATTTTACTACTCAGCTACACATTCAAGGGAGCAATAAATTTTATCATCTGCTCAAATCATTGAAGAAGAAGATTTGTGTCAACTTCAACATCATTTATTGAAGTCTGATTCAAGAAGGAGAAACTCATATTACAAATTATATTTTAAGGAGTTTCAGTATTTTATTCTGTACTACAAAAAATTCAGATTTATTGTGAAGCTTTGTTGAAGCATCGGTTTGTACCGGTAATTGGTTCCTACCCGTAAGTGGGCCACGGGGTTTGAAGCTCGGAGTTAGCTTGCAAACATTTGTACGCGGTGGTTTGATCCTACCCGCAAGTGGATCAGGTTTAGTGAAGCGCAAAGGAGACAGGGGCTGTAGGCGCGTGGACGTAGGCCGGGATTTGGCCGAACCACGTTAAATTTCGGTGTCATCTATTTTTCGCACTCTTATTTATTTATTTGCACATGCATGCTTGAGTCAATATTTTCAGCACACTACCTTGCTAATAAATTAATTCCAAAATTTGACTAAATTTATTTTAAGGTTAAAATAATTATTTTTGAATTAAATAATTAATTTCAGTATATCACTTTAAATTAAATACGAAAATTAATTTAATATTTCTAGAGTGTTAAAATCTGCATCTCTAGTTGTTTAAATTAGTTAGTTGCATTTATTTGATATTATTGGATTTATTCTTTATAGATTTATTAATCTGAAATTTGTTTAAGTGATTTAAATTTAATATTTTTCTGAAATATTAATTTGACATTAAAGTTTGTAAAAACTCAATTCACCCCCCCTCTTGAGTATAATCTGGGCAACAATTGGTATCAGAGCTAGTGCTCTTCTTATTTATTTTTAGATTTAACAATCTTAGAGTTAAAGATCCATGGAAAACTTTACTGTTTCATCTCTTGGTGAGGGTCAATCTATAAATAGACCTCCTTTATTTTCAGGAAATAATTATAGCTATTGGAAAAATAGAATGAAAATTTTTATTCAATCAAATGATTATCCTGTTTGGAGAGTTATTATAAATGGTCCTAATATCCCCATGAAAGTTGTTAATAACGAAAATGTTCCTAAAGAAGAAAATGAATGGAATGATGCTGATATTAGAAAAATTCAAATAAATGCTAAAGCTATGAATATTCTGCATTGTGCACTTGATGTAAATGAGTATAACAGAATTTGTTGTTGTGAATCTGCTAAAGAAATTTGGGATAGACTAGAAGTTACTTATGAAGGAACTAGTCAAGTTAAAGAAGATAAAATTAGTATGCTTGTTCATAATTATGAGTTATTTAAGATGATGTCTGATGAATCTATTTCTGATATGTTTACCAGATTTTCAAATATTATAAATGGATTGAAATCTCTTGGTAAATCCTATACTGATTCTGAATTAGTGAGCAAGATTCTCAGGTCACTACCATCTGCTTATATGACAAAGAAGCTGGCTATCAAGGAAGCGATTAGAGAAAGACCTATTTCTCTTGATGAGCTATTGGGTTCCTTAATTACTCATGAAATGGAACTTAAGGAATTTGTTGAAGTTGAGAAACCAAAAGCAAACAGAATTATTGCTCTGAAATCTTCAAGCAAAAATATATAAAGTGAAGATGATGATGATGATGATGATATTTCCTTATTGGCTAAAAATTTCAAAAAATATCTCAATTCTAAAAAGAAAGCCAAGGAAAGGAGAAAGAAACATTTTTCAAAAGAGTTCAATGATGATCATCAATCCAAATCTGAACCAAGATGCTATCATTGTGATGAAGTTGGACACATTAAGCCTAATTGTCCAAAATATAAGAAAGGGAAGAAGGCATTGAAAGCTACAACATGGAGTGACTCCAACACAAGCTCTTCCGATGAAGATTCAAATGAAAATGAAACTGCTCATCTATGTTACATGGCTATGGAAAATGGGGTACATTCTAACCCTAACTCTAGTGATAGTGATAATGATGACGTTGATGATTATGAAGTTTTACAAAACGTTTTTGATGAATTATGTGAAAGTTTTGAAGAACTTAAAAATAAATATATTAAACTTAAGAAGTCTCATTCATTAGTTTCAACTAAATATGATTATATGTCAAATGATTTTGATGAGTTGAAATTAGAAAATGAATCTTTGAAAAATGAAATTAAATCTTTGAAAAAGGAAAAATCTGTTATTGTCACTTCTCCTTTTGAAATTGAAAATATTGAGTTAAAAAGGGAGATTGAATATTTAAAGAAATCATTAAATAATTTTACAAAAGGAAATGAGTATTTTCATAAAATCATTGAGACACAAAGGATTCAATTTAATAATAATGGTATTGGATATGATGAAGGAAATGAGAAAAAGACTTATTCCAATTTATTGAAATTTGATGCCTCATCTAGTCTACCTAATTATTTATGTTCTTATTGTGGTAGACACACACATTTTTCAGATTTGTGTCCATATAAATTTAGAAAAAGAAAATTGGCATGGATTCCTAAAGGAAGCAAGATGTATACTAACCCCCATGGACCTCACACATTTTGGGTACCAAAAGAGAAAATTTTCGAAGTTGTGTAGGTTGCATTTTGAGAAGGAATGTGGAATTTCAAGGCATATGATTTGATCATATTACAAATTTCAAGTTTCATTGCCTAATGTTGGAAATGCCACACTTGGAAGAAATCTTCATGAAAATATCATTGGTATTGGTAAGGTGGTAAGGAACACCATTCTTGAATTTAAAATCATATATTTGTTGATGATTTATTTTATGATATATTTCCATGCATTGAATATTTGTTATAACATATGAGCGTGTTGATTGATAATTTAGTATTCACATGTAAATTTGTATATTTATTATTCTTGATGATTTTATGTTATATGAACTTACACTTGAGTTTGATGATAAATTTTTCGTTGGTAAATATTCATAATTTTTTATTTACATCTTGATATATTTTTTATGAATAATAAGATTGGATAAATTCATGATTTTACTCAATATAAATCTGAAACGAAAATGTCATTTGAGTACACTTTAGTATATTAGTTATATGTGATACATGTTAATATTGTAACATTCACTTTTTGATTTTGATGATATGAACATATTAATCTCTATGAGTTAGTCTTATTGCATACTACATGATTAATGTCATTGTTCGAATATTTATTCACGATGAATTTTTTTGGGTATGTTTGTTTGAATTGAGAACCCACATGATCAACAATTGATATCACTTGTGTGACTTTTCAAAAATGATTTTATGAAGTCAAGTTTTAAATATATTTTATCTCATGAAAAAGATGCACATTATTTGTTATATGCATATATGCCTTAATTGGTATCCCTTAGGGGGAGATAAAAGTTTATTCAAATTTAGATTATTACTTGCTCGAAAAATGCTTAATCATAATCTTGATATATCATTATGGTTTTTGCAATTTAGTTGATTATTCCGAGAATTTTAGCTCGTATCTTGAGAACGGCAAAGCATGAACAAAATAGAAAAAAAAAATTCGTTATATTTATGCCGCTATCTTCTAACTCATGTGCGCTTTATTCCAAATTATTTGAAAACATCGAGTTATGAAATGTTTCTTGTTGAGCGCTTAAAAGTTTAATCTATCATGAGGAATTAGGCAACAATTGGTATTGCGCCTATTAAAAATTTATACGCTGAAATTTTATTATTGAGAAAGAAGATTGAGCTAATTGATATATCTCTCATAATTGAATTATTTGAGAACATTGAGTTGTGATTCCTATTTATGCGTAAAAAGTTGTTCCGAGGAACTATTGCGTGCAACGCATGGTTTGTGTGACTACAACAATTGGTATCAGACAACTATTGGTATCATTTATCATTGATGCATTTTGAAAAATTGATCATTTATCTTTTATTATTTTTCATTTTGGTGACCTATGCATTATTTGATGATATTCTTATCTATCTACAAATTCAAATACATGCTATGAAAAATTTATGTTGACACATGTGCGTATTGAAAATTTTATGCCCTTTGAGATTTATGGTTGAATCCCATGCTCGAATTATTTTTGATAGGGGGAGCTTCGCTTTTTTACCCGTGACACTCGAGATTTATATGAAATATCTTTTTGATAATGTCAAAGGGGGAGAAATATTTATGATTCACTATTTGTGCTTAATATTTCATTTTATGAATATATGTGAATCCTTGTTTGTCATCATCAAAAAGGGGGAGATTGTTAACGAAAATGTATTTTATCCCTAATTAATTAAATTAGTTTAATTAATGTACATTTTAGTTTAACTTAATATATTGATTTTGATGATTCCAAACATATTGTTTTATAAGGTCATTCTATAAATATTTATTATGGTATTATCCTGTTTATTTCCGACTTTACATACCTCGACTTTACACAACGACATATCCGAGTAAAGGTATTCACGTGTGGTGCACTTTTGCACTTGACACTTTAGACACACATGCATATTTCTTGATCTATGATTTTTAATTGTGTGACTAATTAATTATGAGCCAAATTTTTTTTTCTAAAAGAAAAAGTATATTATTTTTACTGAAAATATTTTTTTTGTAAAATTGGTGTAACTTTGTTTAATATAAATTTCTTATTCAAAAAAAATTTTCGGAATAATTTTTTTTTACTGAAATGTATTTTCGAACTTATGTTGGCATGAGTATATATTATATTATATGCATATATCTTGCTTGTGCCTAAGCATGTGATCCTACTGTACACTTAAGCTTAGGAGCATTACCTCCATCCTAGATATCTGTAAGAGAATATTTCCTTCTTCCTTTTAGATTTTAGGTTTATTTCTTTTAAACCTTGTCATGTCTCATCCTATACCCACTTGCTTAAAGACTTATACCTGCCACCTATTAGATTTTCGGCCATTGCCCTATAGTCTTGTAGGTGTACTTGTGTTGGAAACAGAGATCTGCTTTTTCCTTTCATTCATATCTGTCCGAATTTTGTCTTTAAATATCTGTCAAAAAAAATTAGTTTTTTTTGTCCGAAAATATTTTTTAAAATATCTATTCGAATTTATTTATTTTTATCCGAAACATTTTTTACAATATCTGTTAGAATTCCTTTTGTCCGAAATATTTTTTATAATATATATTTCGTCCGAAAAATCCTTTTATCTGTTCGAAGTTTTGTTCGTTTCTTCCGAAAATTATTATTTTTAATATCTGATCGAGATCTTATATATAACCTTCTGTCCGAAATATTTTTTAAATATCTTTGTGCATGCGCGGCATAATTTTTTTTATGAAAAGTATGTTTTTATTACACATGTTACTTGTTTATACAATATACTATATATATATGTTGGTATGTATGCTGGAAATTTATGTATGCCTGATTGATTATATATGGCATGGAGCCTTGTGTTAATTCCCATGTCCTGCCTGATTTGACCATTAACAAGCTCATTGCTTTAAATAATGGCATGTCCCATACACCTATGCATCCTTACAGATTTATTTTAAAACGTCACCATGCACTATGCTTACTGCCACACGCGAGTTGCTTTACCTCCTCTGATATGTACTTTATAAATTGAGATTTGACTCTACAAATTTTACATTGGAAAATATAGGCTTATAGCCTTAGGTGATTGGACCTGCTGCATATCTGATTTCGCCCATATCCTGTTGTCCTTGTCAAGAGCTGATAGCCCATCATCTAGTGGCATAGCCGAGAGATGTTTGCCAATAGATATGTTTTTTTAATCCGAAATTAATTTTTTTTTTGTTCCGAAATATATTTTTATAGTTCAGTTCGAAATTAATTTTTCTGTTTCGAAATATATTTTTATATCAGTCCGAAATTAATTTTTCTTTTGTCAGAAGATTTGACCCTTGTACCTGATGTGTCCATTCCATGCCTTGGCATGTATGTTGAATCTCTTTTGGCCACCCACTCAATCTGCCTTTCAAAGGCTATGACATCATAGGGCTACAGAAAGATGTACTTTATTGTATATATCCTTTACATATCAGATATTTCTATTTGCATGTGGGCTAATATTTTTTGCAGATTCAAATATACTCAAATGAGGATACTGAGAAAAAAAAATGAACATCTGCGTATCAGACTTGTAGATCATTTTCAGACTACACCATCCCAGAAATCAGGAGCATTAATTGCTCAAATTGCTTATGTCCAACGGCTAGTTTTTGAAGACACAATTAAAAGCATTCAGGGCAGCATTGAAGAAACACACTTGAAGAAAATTATGAGACAGACTTGAAATATTCTTGAGAGCATTTATTTTACTACTCAGCTACACATTCAAGGGAGCAATAAATTTTATCATCTGCTCAAATCATTGAAGAAGAAGATTTGTGTCAACTTCAACATCATTTATTGAAGTCTGATTCAAGAAGGAGAAACTCAGATTACAAATTGTATTTTAAGGAGTTTCAGTATTTTATTCTGTACTACAAAAAATTCAGATTTATTGTGAAGCTTTGTTGAAGCTTCGGTTTGTACCGGTAATTGGTTCCTACCCGTAAGTGGGCCACGGGGTTTGAAGCTCGGAGTTAGCTTGCAAACATTTGTACGCGGTGGTTTGATCCTACCCGCAAGTGGATCAGGTTTAGTGAAGCGCAAAGGAGACAGGGGCTCTAGGCGCGTGGACGTAGGCCGGGATTTGGCCGAACCACGTTAAATTTCGGTGTCATCTATTTTCCACACTCTTATTTATTTATTTTCACATGCATGCTTGAGTCAATATTTTCAGCACACTACCTTGCTAATAAATTAATTCCGAAATTTGACTAAATTTATTTTAAGGTTAAAATAATTATTTTTAAATTAAATAATTAATTTCAGTATATCACTTTAAATTAAATACGAAAATTAATTTAATATTTCTAGAGTGTTAAAATCTGCATCTCTAGTTGTTTAAATTAGTTAGTTGCATTTATTTGATATTATTGGATTTATTCTTTATAGATTTATTAATCTGAAATTTGTTTAAGTGATTTAAATTTAATATTTTTCTGAAATATTAATTTGACATTAAAGTTTGTAAAAACTCAATTCACCCCCCCTCTTGAGTATAATCTGGGCGACATCCAGGTTGATTGATGCGTACGAGGCAAGGCTCCACGAGCAGAGGGAGTCTTCTCGCAGATACGAGACTGAGAATGCTCGCTTGAAAAGAAGACTGGAAAGACTGGAGAGGGAGCTTCGCCCTGATAACGGGAAATGCCCATATCGCACTCCTATCCCTCAGGCGAGCAAATCTCGTAGCCAAGGAAGGAGCCCTAGGCGGGACGAAGGAGGTGATTCAGACGATGACCTCCGCAAATAGCTGCTAAAAGCTTGCCGCTACCAAAGCCCTGCTCGCAGCGACGAGAACATACGAAACATGGTCCGCAGGGAGATGGACCAGCATCCCGCTCACCACGGAACAAGATCAACCAGAGAACTCGCGAGGCGAGATCTCAAAACCCAGATGAAGTCACGTTTCACAACAGAAATCGAAGAGGAGGAAGCTCCCAAGAAATTTGCCATTCCAAGGTTCAAGATTCACGATGGAAAAACTGATCCCATCGATCACGTCAGGCAATACCGACAGGACATGACCCTCTGGAGTCACCGAGATGCCATGATGTGCCACATTTTTCCCTCGAGCCTTCATGATGTAGCACAAAAGTGGTTCGAAAGGCTCCCCCACCGGTCGATCAAGAATTTCAAATCCCTAGCCAAAATTTTTACGGCCCGATTCATTACCAGTAGCTCCCATCCCAAAAGGATGGATGTTCTACTAACAATGAAGAAAACGCCTCAGGAGACCCTCCGAGAATACGCGAAGAGGTACTTGGATTTATTCAATGAGATCGAGGACTGCGCGGAGGAAGTGGCAGTGGCCTCCTTCAAAATTGGGCTCCCTAGTTCTTCCCTCCTCTACCAGTCCCTGACGAAGAAGGAAGCTATGACTATTGACGACCTAATGGCCCGAATTGAGAAATACGCAAAGGTGGAAGATGTCGCCCGCCCTAATACAGGAGAAAACGGTCGAGCTAAGCTCACTACCAAGGTAGGTGAGGAAACTGAGAACTAGAGGAAAGGAGGAAAGAACGGAGGCAAAAATGTCTCCAAGAACAGAGGGAACCATGACGTGTCGAAAGTATTCCAGGCGGTCAACACCGTCTTCAAAGAACCAACTTACAAGATTCTCGCGAAGATCAAGGATGAGCCATTCATCAAGTGGCCCAGGAAAATGGGAGGAGATCCCTCTAAGAGGAACAATGCGTTGAGATGCGCTTTTCACAAAGAGGGAGGACACAAGACCGAGCACTGCAAAGCTCTTAAGTCTCACCTTGAAGAGTTGGCCCAGTCCAGGCATTTGAACGACTTTGTGGAAAAAAGGGAAGAGAAAGTGACTGCCAACAGAGAGGCGAGACCCGACAACGTGCTGGAGGATGATGCTGGACACGAGTTCGCAGTAATCCACGGAGTATCTGACGTCAAGCAGATACAAGGGAACTCAGCTCGAATGGAAATGAAAAAACTTACAGCGGTAATGCAGGCTTTTCAAATCGATCCAGCAAAGTCACAGTCAGGAAAGCGTCGACGAGCAGAGGACGTCAACTATAACAAGAATATTGTTTTCAAGGATGAAGATTTGATGGGAGTAAGGACCCCACATCATGATGCCCTGGTCATTACACTCAGGATAGCCAACTTTGACATCGACAAGCTGCTCGTTGATCAAGGAAGTTCATCCGAAATAATGTACCTCGACCTATTTAGGAAATTGAAGTTGAGCGTCCCCGACTTAAAGGAAGCTATTGTTCCTTTAGTCGGCTTCGCTGGAAAAATGACCATGCCCCTAGGCAAGATAGTGCTGCCAGTTCGTGCTGGGAAAGTCTCCAAGATGATTGAGTTTTTGCTAGTTGACATCGAATCACCGTACCAGGCCATCCTCGGCAGAGGATGGCTTCATGCAATGAAGGCGGTCTCCTCGACCTACCATCAGAAGCTCAAGTATGTAACCGAGCGAGGAGTAATGGAGATCCACGGTGACCAAGCGATGGCGAGGAAGTGCTTCATAGCAGTCATCCGACCAAAGCCAGAGAAGAAGGCCGGTCAACCCAGCGAGAAAGTTGAAGAGGGTGTGATATCTTCTAAATAGAAATTAAAGTATGGAAGACCCGAAGTAGAGGAGACCAGGCTCCTCCCCTCCGAGCATGTCGTCGAGGACCTGGTAGAAGTTATAGCCGAAGTTGGTGATAGTAGCAGAGTCTTCTTGATAGGAGCATCTCTCACCGACCAAAAACAGAAGGAGTTGACGACCTTGCTAAGACACAACGTAGATGTTTTCGCATGGGAACCATACGAGATGCCTAGCATCGGTCCTGATATGGTCTGTCATCAACTGTACGTCGACCCTATATTCAATCCAGTCACGCAGAAGGCACGGAGAACTGCACCCATGAAGGATAAAGCGGTTGAAAAGAAAGTTGAAAAACTGCTGGATGCAGGATCCATACGGGAAGTGAAATTCCCCAAGTGGTTGTCCAACCCAGTAGTAGTTCCGAAGAATAATAGGAAGTAGAGAGTTTGCATCGACTTCACTGACCTCAACAAAGCATGCCCTAAGGATAGTTTCCCCCTCCCAAAGATAGACCAACTAGTAGATGCCACTGCAGCTCACGAGCGAATGAGTTTCCTGGATGCATACTCAAGATATCACCAGATCCCCTTGTATGCCCCAGACCAGGACAAACGGCATTCATCACGACAGTTGGGTTATATTGCTACAAGGTCATGCCATTTAGGCTCAAGAATGCGGGGACAACCTATCAGCGGCTGGTCACAAAAATGTTCAAGGATTAAATGGGAGACACAATGGAGGTCTACATCGATGACATGCTCGTTAAGAGCAAGAAGAAGGAAAATCACCTCTCAGACCTATCAAAGACCTTCGAAATCCTCAGTAAATACCGAATGAATCTTAATGCGAGCAAATGTTCCTTCGGTGTCCAATCAGGAAAATTTCTTGGATACCGGGTCAGTAAGAGAGGCATAGAAGCTAATCCAGACCAGATCGATGCAATCAACAGGGTACAACCCCCTCGAACAATCCGGGACGTGCAGAAGCTCACCGGAATGCTTGCCGCCTTAAATCTCTTCATATCCAAATCCTCCGAGAAATGCAAACCTTTTTTCCAGCTTCTAAAGGGGAGTAAACTGATAGAATGGAGCCCAAATTTCTCGCGAGCTTTGGACGAGCTCAAGGCCTACTTAAGCTCCCCACAGCTGCTTGCCATACCACAACAAATGGATTCTTTGTACCTGTACCTCTCGGTATCCAATCACACAGTCAGCTCTGCATTAATATGCGAGGTTGCAGGAATCCAATACCCCGTTTACTACACGGGCAAGACCTTATTAGATGCCGAGCAAAGGTACCTGCCATTGGAGAAGCTCGCCTTTGCACTGGTAGTATCCTCGAGGAAACTGAAGCATTATTTTGAAGCCCATACTGTCATCGTCCTTACATCGCATCCCCTTAAGGTTGTCCTAAGGAAAGAGAACTTGTCGAGCATACTGTCTAAGTGGTCAATCGAGCTCGTTCGGTTTGACATCCAATTTCAACCAAGGACAGCTATCAAGGGTCAGATCCTTGCTGATTTCATAGCCGAATTCACGGGCGAGGAACTCTCCGACCAACCTCAACCGACAAAGCAAAAGAAGAACCAAGCAACAGAAAGAACCTGGAAACTCTTTATTGATGGAGCCTCCAACTCAAAGGGGGCAGGGGTAGGCATTGTCCTCATCACTTCAGAAAATATAATCCTCGAACAAGGAATCAGGCTTGGATTTGCAGCCTCCAATAACGAAGCAGAATACGAAGCCCAAATAGCCGATCTCCAAAAGACACAAACTCTAGGAGCAAAACATTTACAGGTGTTCAGCGACTCTCAGTTAGTCTCCAGTCAGATAAGTGGAGATTACAATGCAAAGGATGAAAGAATGGCAGCCTACCTCGCCTTAGTAAGAGAATTAATGTCAAGCTTTGAAGAGATCAACATCCAGCAGTTTCCCAGGGGGAAAAATAGTCACGCTGATGCCTTAGCAGCCTTGAGTTCGGCAGTTGACTCTGACCTTAAGAGGGTCATCCCCATCGATTTCCTCATTTGTTCGAGCATTAACCGCAGCAGCAAGTTACCAAACGCGGAACAAGTACTCCAGGTGGGATCAGCCCCCAGCTGGATGGACTGCTTAAGGGACTATTTACAGGATGGCACGCTCCCAGATGATAAGAAAACTGCCCACCAGATAAGAGTCAAAGTTGCTCGCTTTCACTTATCCACAGGAGGCAACTTGTATAAGAAATCCTTCTCCGGTCCCTACCTTAGATGCGTCCACCCAGGTGATATCGAGCAAGTGCTACACGAGCTTCACGAAAGAATCTGTGGAAGTCATATCGGAGGAAGGTCTCTAGACTTTCGAGCAATGAAGGAAGGCTATTGGTGGCCATACATGCAAAAGGACTCCGCAGTATATGTTCGCAAATGCCTGAAATGCCAATTCCACGCTCTTATGGTCCACCAACCCGCCAGCGATCTGAAGTCCCTGTCCAGCCCATGGCCCTTCGCCTAATGGGGAATGGACATCATGGAACCACTGCCTACCGCCGTCGGCAATCGCAAATACCTGTTGGTTACGACTGACTACTTCACCAAATGGATCGAGGCTGAATCCCCGGCGAACATCCGAGATGCTGATATGATAAGGTTCATATGGAGAAATATAATCACTCGGTTTGGAATCCCCAAAACCATCATCACCGATAATGGAACGCGGTTCGAAAGTGGCCCCTTTCAGAACTTCTGTAATGAACATGGGATCAGACACCACTTCAGCTCTGTAGCCTACCCTTAGAGCAATGGCCAAGCTGAAGCTTCTAATAAAACTGTGATCGACGGATTAAAGAAGCGATTAGAGCGAGCCAAGGGCGCATGGGTAACAGAGCTACCCCATGTTCTATGGGCATACCGAACCACTCCTCGGCGAGCAACAGGAGAAACCCCATTTTCGCTGACATATGGCATGGAAGCAGTCATCCCATTAGAAGTAGGTTTACCAACAATTAGATCAAACCTTATCGACCAAGGCCTGAATGAAGAAGCATTACTCGCCGAACTCGACTTAGCCGACGAGCGTAGAGAACTGTCCTTGGTGAAGCTTGCGAGCTATCAGCAACAACTCGTAAAGCACTACCACAAAAGGGTTAACCCGAGAAGATTCCAAGTTGGGGACTATGTTCTAAGAAAAGTCCTGGGCAACGCGGTGAAGTCATCAGATGGCAAGCTAGGCCCAAACTGGGAAGGACCCATTAAATAACTAAAGACGACCTGCAAGGAGCCTATCATTTGGAAACGATGGAGGGCAGAGAGATACCACGAGCATGGAACGCAGCTAATCTCCAGAAATTCTATTTTTAGATTCTCAAGGAATTCTATTGTTGAATCTTTTTCTTTTATTTGTTATGTGAAAGGAAAGTTCATTTCCCTTATTACTAATGAAATCAGTAACAGTTGCATTTAATCATACATCTTTTCCAAATCACAGGCACGATGGTCGATATAGCAGGGGAATACCCCTCATCAGGTCATCGTCATGAAACACGAGAGACCTCTTAGCATTGCCCCTGGAAATATATAAAGCCCTATAGAGGATTATTAGGCAATGTGACCAGATTTTATACTGGCCATCAAACCTACTTTGGTTGAGCAAAATCCTGATCGGATGAAGACATCTAATACCAGGTGTGTCCTCGCCAATTGCCCTACTTAGGCCTAAGGGAGTGTGACGACACAACCTAAAAGGTAAAATGGGGCATAATGGTATTTTGGTATTATACTGGACTGGGGGGACACTTGCATGACAAAACAAAAAGGATTATGAAGCAGCAAAAATATAGAAAGATTGGATGAACACGTTTAGTCCGCAAAATTGCCCAAACATGAACTTTTCATTAATCCCTTATATTTACAACAATGATAATACATGTTTAGTCGGCGAAGCTCGCCCAAAGTATTTACATTATCAAAGGTACAAAAGAATAACAACTTGCAAAAACTCAGGGGTTGGAGGCCTTCGAGCAAGATAATCAGCCACTTTAGCTCTTCGTCCGTCGTCTGGAGCAGGGGCTAGCTCTTCCACAACCTCATTTCCATCCAACTCCAATAATTGCTGAGGAATAGCATCGATGGGGATCCATCGATCGTCCCTCCTGAATGGGTTTGGCATCAGAGTGGAGGAAGACATCTCGTGACGATACCATAACACCGAGTTCCTCGGGACCTGCAGCTCTTTCAAGGCACTTAACCACCCTTTGATGAAAGAAAGTTCCTCGAACTCAAATAGTCTTGTTGGAGCATCTAGCCAGCCTTGATCATAACCATCAGTCCACGCTTACCGAGGACCTTTCTTGAATAAGTGCCGCAATCGGGTGACGTCCCTTTGAAGCCCAGCAACAATTACATATGCTCGTCGGACATCATCGCGGAGCTCTTCGATCTCCTTATCACGCTGTTCTTCTACTTCCCTGCTCCTGCCCCTGGTGCTCCTACCAGCTCGCGGGAGGGGAGGACGAGTGGAACCTCGCGGCATAGGAGGAGTATATCCAGCTCGCGACGACGAGGAGCCTTGCAGAACTGCTGAAACAGTGCTCGGCGCATGCTCCCTAAGTTGTAAGACTTCCCTCCTCAGGTCTTCATTCTCCTGCTGCAGGCACTCCCCAACTTGGTTGATCTCGATGGCCTCAAGTAAGTTATCTCTCAGTACATTGACTTCCTCTTGCACTGAGGCACCAATGCCTTCCATCTCCTGGAGCCTGTCCTTCAGCTTAGCCACTAGCTCGGACTGCTCCTTATATTTTTTATTTCTGGACCTAAGAGACTTGCAAAGTTTGACAAAGGCCTGGTGAACTTCAGGGTTCAAATTGGGACCGAGGGTCCTACCCAATTGGGAAGTAGCAGGAATGTAATCATCCACATCGACTAACTACAAATAAAAGAAAGATAGAGGAGATAAAGAGATCAGCACAAGCAAAAATGAAGCCTTTTCATTAATAAGGGTCGAGGTTACATCAGATTGAAGAAAAAAAATTTTACAGACTAGAAAAAGCAAAAATACAAGAATAGTCCTAAAAGTAGATTAACTAGCAACCTCAGGCTGCCCAGAGGTGACTGGCTTCTTCCCCTTGTCAGCAGCAGCGGAGGCATCCCCCTCTGCAGGGATACCCTCAGTCGCCTGGGTAGGACAAACACCGGCAGGAATTGTCTGAGAGGCAAGATCAACACCCTCGATGGCCGGGGCAGGGGCTTCTTCATCCACAGTTGGCTTCGAACCCAGGTCATGCTCATTAAATAGAGGAGACTCAGCATCAATACCAGCAGCTAAGAGGGCCTTGTTTTAGCCCTTCTTGAAGTTCTGACGGATGATGTAGCCTATCTGAACCTCGGTGTCTTCGTAAGCAGCAGTCCACCCGGAGTTGTATGAATCCTCCTTGATGGTGGCTACCTGGGACTCTTTCTCCCTTAACTACTCGGTCAGAACCTTATTCTCCTCCACGACATCCAGCTTGCTCGAGCAGACTAGGTCATAGGCCTACCTCAGCTCGTTCAGCTCCTTAACCGCCGCATCCCTCTCTCGATTAGAATTAATGAGGGACAGATCAGAGGAAGCGCGAGCGGCGTCAGCAGTCTTTAAATCAGCCTCCAGCTGAGAACCCCTGACTTCCAGAGCGGACTTCTGTTGCTCAAGCTCGCCATTCCTTCTCACCAACTCATCGCAAGAGCGATAGAGCACGGCGAAGTCAGTCACAAACTACCAGAAATAAAGATGAGATCAAGAAGGAGAAACAACTAAAACTTGTTAAAGAATTGAAAAATGGATAGGATCTTACCAAGGCTAGCCTCTGGCTAGCTTGTAGGTCCAATTAATCAGACCCCGGCACCCTCTGGCGATCTACAGGGAGAACTGCTCTCTCGAGCAGCGCAGGAGCCAGCTGAGGAGAAATGGGAACTGAGGCCCCCTCGGGCAAAGCAGACACCGGGACCAAGGCTTGCCTAGCCTTCATCCTTGACTCCATCTTTCTCCTCTATTCCTCTCTCTCCTTCTCCATTCTCTTCCTCTCCTCCATCCTCTTCTTTTCCTCCACCTTCTTTCTTTCCTCCTCCTTTTTTCTCTCCCTCTCTCTCACCTGCTCTTCCTCTCTCCTCTTCCTCTCTTGCTCCTAAGTAGAAGACCGAGAACTAGTAGCCACGGCCCCAAAAGTAGACTTTTGTTTCTTTGACCTTTGTGTAAGAAGCACGTGGTCCTCATCATCATCATCTCTAATCAAGTTCTTCCTTGGAGGCATCTTTTCACCTGAACTGCTGGAAGTTCTCGACGATCCTCGAGCTTCAGAATCCTCCTTATAGTCAGAGGAACTGCTACTGTCAAAGCTCCCTTCACCCAAATTACTCGCAGCTCCTGCAGGCTCACTTTCATAGATGCTCTCCTCTTCGTCCAACTGGATAGGCTCAGCAGTAGTCTCTTCGAAGGAATCGAACTCTGGTACACTATCCACAGGCTGTGCTATGAAGTTGGAGCCAACGTTCTTATACTCGAGCAAAAAGGCAGCAGACCTGGGATGCTCGTCGTCACCCAGAGGCTCCCTAATATTCCAAGCTTTTACCAACTCCGAGATACGAACCTCGCTGAGAGCAGGCTCCAAATTCTTTGACCTCACTGTGGAAGAAAAAGCGAAGAGGGGTTAGAAAAGTCACAAATCAGCAAAGGGTGAAACAAAAGTATAATGTCTACCTATATATTCTTCTCCGTAAAAAGGAACAGTGAACCTCTCCGACCTCGACCCTTCAAATTGGGGAGAAAACTGCCAATTTCTAACAAGGAAACCTTCTTGCCAGTAGTCCTTTTGGGAATCAGGTAGGTTTACTACCAATACCCTGTCAGGGCTCCTAGCTTTGAGGTACAGTGTAATACCCCGTATTTTCTGTGATATTTATTTTTGGGGATTAATTGAATTAAATGTTTATTAATTGGAAATTAATCCGGATAAAAATATTAACGAGATGTGAGTTAGTATTTTATTATAATGTGTATACTTGGCATTATATGAATATTGGTAATATTGAAATTGTCACGAGATTGAAATACGACAATTTGGGAATTTTGTTGAGACGCGTGTCGTGTGACCGCCGCGTCATGGTATTTTATTATTAAATTAAAAAGTGAATTTTAGTTCCATTAACCGTATGGTCGTTTTGAGTGCGCCAACGCGTTCGGAAGGGTCGAGATAGTCAGAAAACACTAGCCGGAAGTTTAGTTTGGGTCCCGGGGTATTTTTGGGCCATACCAGCATCATAAAGGGTATTTCGGTAATTTGTATTTTTGGGAATTAAAAAGTGACAAAAATTGGAAATACAATCTGACTATTTCTTTAACCCACTTAACCCACTAACTACACTATGTGACAATATGGGCTACGAGAGAAGTTGATATACCATTCCAACTTACCAAAAACCAAAACACACCTCCATACCTCCATTGTCTTCAACCTTAGGAAGAGCTTGAGAGAGAGAGAGAGAAGGAAAGAATTCTGCAGAAAGATAGAGAGAGGACAGACTTAACTTCAAGATTCAACACCAAATTCAGAGATTAATTAAGGCAAGTGATTTAAACTCATTTGATTCAAGATATGTTTTCATGTTTAGGAATTTTCGAAATTATTCTTGGGAGATGATTTAGACCCATAAATTGGAAGTTAAAATCTTGGATATATGTTAGGAATTGCATGTAGTAATATTCTCGACGAAATTTATGTTCTAAACAGAACCTTTGATGATTTAAAAATGGAGTTAGAAGAAGTTTAATGATGTTCTTGAATGGAAGAATTCTGGAAATTATTTTGATGTAGTTTTGATCTAAACTAAGCCTTTAAATGATGAATTATGGGACTTAGAATGTTAATACTGTTGTAGGATGATAGTATAATGTTATAGTAACCTTGTCTTGGAGTTTCATGCTTAAAAATGGAGTTTTGGCACGAAACTGTAACTGCAAAACGAAGCAGTCCGTAACAGACCTGGTGCAATCGATTGATCGACATTCATCAGTCGATCGATCGACCACCATCGATCGATCGAAGGTAAAGGTTGATCGATCGACCTTCCCAGAATGAATAAAGTTTTCCTTAATTGAATTTTAATGGTGTTAACCCTTGGATAATATTATTAGAGACATTGTGAATACCCTTAACCTTAAGGAAGACCAGTACGCATGATTATGAGATTGGACCTTAATTGGAATTTAATTTGAGGAATTATTCTAAATTAATGAAATTCGTTATGTGAGATAATATTTGGGCTAATAGTGCAAAGTTGAATAATTTGATGAAATAAGGTTTGGGGCAGAAATAAAGACCTTAGGTATAAAGATTTTATATGTGGGAATATTGGGGACTTAATAGTCTTTTCGAGATAAGTTTTAAGTTTAAGAAATTACGACGTGAGATGTGTCGACTATTTAATTTATATATTATCGGGATACTTGAAATATATGAATTTGGAATAATGGTATAATGATGTAGAGTATACCTTTATTAATATTGAGGTATCTAAGATGTGTGAATGCTTAGTATATAATTTTATGTGTACGACATACCTATCATACTTTCTATCACGGGAGGTTTACGTTCGCTTAGGGCCTTCTTATCCTTGTGTTGCCCGGATTTAGATTGGTTACCTCGATGAACATAGGTCATAGAAGGACTTATTGTGATATTAATAAGTCTGCTGATCGTGGGAGCGTAGGTATGTGCGTGACCCATGTGATGGTGACTGTGTTCGCCTCCACTATTTGTGATGTTGTTATCTGAACGATTCCTGAGAGATTCGGAATGCGTGATCCTTATGTACGTGATGTACCGGGATGGATAGCAGAGTATGTGTGCACCGCAGCTTAGCCTTTGGGTGCTCGTATTGTATATTTATGATGTGATAATATACGGTTAAATGAGAAGGAATTTACTATGTTAAATTGTGAATATAGTTATGGTAATGTTTTGAAAAGATAAAAAGGGAACTTTTATCAATAAATGGTTTTGTTAATAATTGGGAATTCGAGAATTAAAGTAGAACTCTCTATTTTGTTAATGATGGAACTTATAACGTGAACCGAGTAGAAGTGTTAGAAACTCTTTAGATAGTTATGAGATAACACATGAATGGGTACAGGATCGTTAGGAGTGCACAGTTAGACGAGAGGTGAGTATCTCATGTGAGAGCACGTCCTAACATGTATTTTGCATATACTGTTTTAAATGTTTTTAAAGCAATTACAGGTTTTTAAAATATCTCCACATTCGGGCTCTGACCCGTTTGCTTTCAAATCTATCTTTTTGTAAAAACCATTTTAGGTGCCCAGCCACAAGGTCACCATGCATAGGATTCTCATTTGGATGACGAGCTGTAGCTGCTTGTGGAAGCTACAGGGATTTGCTTTTAGACGCTTATATCATTTGGATTCCTTATTCAGTATTCCTCAGTTGTAGGGCATGTTGCCCAAATTCTATTAGATACATTTCCATTTTAGTTTTTTAGACGTTGGCATGTATTCATTCTGTATTCAGTATTTCATTATTTACTTCAGTTATGGGATTGTGTTATGAGGAGTTTTTCCTCCAAATTCATTTATATCATGTGACGGTTATTCTATTTACTTCATTATGGTGAATGGTGTTATTATTCTTTTTACACTTGTTGCATGTTAATCAGACTTTAATTAAAATTTGGCAACTTACTTTTTAAATACTAGGTGGTTAGTAAAAATAAAATGTTTTCGACAGTGATGCTATTAACTGAGACAACTTGGCGTTTTGAATTAATTTAATAAAGGAGTAGCTACCCGGTATTTAATTAGTCGGGGTGTCACAGGTGGTATCAGAGCATCAGGTTCTAGTGTCCTTTAGGATCTGAACGGCTTATTATGTTTCCGCTGAGCTTTCTTTGATATAGAGCCCTATATTTTAGGACTGTTGTATTCTTTTGTTTATGCTACGTTCTTCAGCTATTTTAAGTTTATAACTGCGAACTTATAGACTTTATTCTTATTTCAGAATGCCTCCACGACGTGCACGACAAGTTCCCAGGAATGCGACGCCAGAACCACAGCCAGCACCGGTTCAGGGCATGATGAACGCCGCTGAGGTTGCAGCTATTGTAGCCCAAGCGGTAAACGTCGCCATTGCCATTGTTCAGCAGGCACCACCTCAGGCGTCGGTTGCCGCGCCAGTACAGACTAATGCATTCCCGTCTGCTTGGGAACGTGTACGTGACGCTTTTCAGAAAGCGCATCCGCCAGAGTTCGCAGGTAGCTCAGATGTGGTAGTCTCGAGCCAGTGGAGGAAGGATATACAGCGGCACTTGAGGATGTATGAGTGCACGGATGTTCAGAAGCAGGTGCTAGCTACTTTCAAGCTATTTGGATCTGCATTGCAGTGGTGGGAGTCTATTACCACCGTAGAGGAGAGGGATACTCTCACGATTCATGATTTCTGGGTGCGATTCGATCGCAAGTACTTTCCGTCAGCTGTTCATACGGAAATGAGGAGGAGATTGATGAGTCTGAAGCAGGAGGGCAAGACCGTGGCCGAATATGAGGCCGAGTTCACTAATCTGTTGAATATCGTTCCTGATGAGATACCAACAGAGAAGAAGAAGAAGATTGAGAAATTCACCGACATGTTGACATGGAGGATCCGTCAGCATCTGTTAGGGAACCTTTCGTTGGCCACTTATTCTGATGTGGTTAACGCTGCTTTATTACACTGCCAGGATCACCGCTTTCATATGGCCGAGGGCAAGAGATCGGGAGAGTCTAGCCATCAGGGCAGGACTGGAGGACATGGTGCCGGTGGGGCACAATCTTTTCAGGGGCAGAGGCAGGTAGAGCAGGGTTCTCAGCAGGGGGATCATAAGAGGTTCCGTTCAGGGGGTTTCAGGAACGGTCAGGGAGGATTCCGGAATGGCCAGCAGGGTCATAACGGCCATCAGGGCCAGCAGGGTCATAGTGGTCAACATCAGCAGTTTCAGCAGGGCCAGCAGGGCCAAGGGAGGAACGGTAACGGCCACCAGGGCCGGGGACAGCAGGGGCAGAGAGGAGGGAACTTCCCAGGGAAGTGTTTCGTTTGTGGCAAGACTGGCCATAAATGCCAGGACTGTCCTGATAGGGGCAGGGCCCCACAGCAGCAGCAGGGAGTTCGCCAGGAGCCGCAGAGGCCTATGTTTCCCGCCGCTCTTCCCGCACCGCCACAGATGGCAGCATTGCCACCCATTCCAGCAGTCCCGGTTCAGCAGGGGCAGCTACAGTATGGACGTGTCTACAACGTCCACCAGGCAGCAGTCCAACAGGCACCGCCCGCGATTGAGGGTACGTTTTCTATCCATGGCACTATGGGTCGGGTACTGTTTGATACGGGGGCTACACATTGTTTTATAGCTACACATTTCGCGAAGGCATTAGGGTTGTTAGCCACCGCGGAGAGCACAGTTACATGTGTCGACTCACCATTGGGGAGTGGGTCGCTTATATTCTTTATATGTCGGGGAGTGGGGGTAGAGATTGGTGGTTTGGTATTACCTGCGGACATGTTAGTATTAGATATGCATGTTCACGATGTGATTATCGGTATGGATTGGCTCGCTGATTATAGAGCCATGATTTATTGCTTCGGTGGGAGCATTTTTTTTGCCATTCCGGGGCAGGAGATGTTTGTAGTGGTGATGCCTCGCCCAGAGGGAGGCTCGACCGCTCATTTATATTACATTGAGGAGGATACCTCTAAGGAGGTTGTGATTCCTTTAGATTCAATTCCAGTCGTCAGGGAGTATTCGGATGTGTTTCAGGAGATACCAGGCCTACCCCCCAGTCGAGAGATAGACTTGTTACCAGATACGAGACCTATAGCACGAGCACCGTACCGTATGGCTCCAGCTGAGATGAGGGAGTTACGGGATCAGATTGAGCAGTTGTTGGGTCAGGGGTTTATTCGGAGGAGTACTTCACCGTGGGGTGCCCCTGTGTTGTTCGTGAAGAAGAGAGATGGTTCACTGAGATTGTGTGTGGACTACCGGGAGTTAAACAATGTCACGATACGGAATAAGTATCCGTTGCCTTGAATCGATGACCTATTCGACCAGTTGAGAGGAGCTTCTTGCTTCTCAAAGATTGATTTGCGATCTGGATACCATCAGTTGCGTATCAGGGAGGAGGATGTCTCGAAGACTGCGTTCTTATCGAGATATGGTTCCTACGAGTTTCGGGTTATGCCATTTGGTTTGACCAACGCTCCAGCAGCATTTATGGACTTGATGAATAGGGTGTTCAGGGATTTCCTAGACCAGTTTGTCATTGGCTTCATCGATGATATTTTGGTTTACTCCCAGACTGAGGAGGAGCACGCCGAGCACTTGAGGCTAGTTTTGCAGACACTGCGCCAGAATGAGTTGTATGCAAAATATAAGAAGTGCGGGTTTTGGCTGAAGGAGGTTCAGTTTTTGGGACATATTATTTCCGACCAGGGAATATCGGTTGATCCGGGGAAGGTATCCGCGGTGAGGGAGTGGGGACAGCCCACGACACCGACAGAGATCCGTAGTTTCTTGGGCCTAGCAGGATACTACAGGAGGTTTATTCGGGGTTTCTCCATGATAGCGGGTCCCATGACACACCTAACCCGTAAAGGTGTGCCGTTCATTTGGAGTGATGCCTGTCAGTTGGCATTTGATGAGTTGAAGGACAAGTTAACCTCAGCACCTGTGTTAGCATTGCCGAGATCGGGAGTTGAGTATCTTGTTTACACCGATGCATCCTTACAAGGACTTGGATGTGTACTGCAGCAGGAGAGTCAGGACATAGCTTATGCTTCCCGTAAGCTTAAGCCTCATGAGAAGAATTACCATACCCATGACTTGGAGTTAGCGGCAGTGGTATTTGCCCTTCGTATTTGGAGACATTACCTGTTGGGGGAGAAGTTTTGATTGTTCACGGATCACAAGTCCCTACAGTACCTATTCACGCAGAAGTAGTTGAATATGCGGCAACGGAGGTGGCTTGAATTCGTGAAAGATTATCAGTTCGATATCCAGTATCACCCGGGGAAGGCTAACGTGGTGGCAGACGCGTTGAGCCGTAGACCGGTAGAGGAGGTGGCAGATGTGTGGAAGGCCAAGTGGAAGGAATTGGGACACCAGGATGCAGTGGCCCAATCATTCATGTCTGTGATGACTGTTACACCACAGATTGTCACGAAGGTGGTAAAGGCCCAGGCAACTGACTCGTTCTGTCAAGAGCAGATAGTTCGATTATTGGCAGAGGGAGCCGAATCCTATACCGTTAGCTCAGACGGGGGATTACGCTTCAATGGGAGATTGGTGGTTCCGGAAGGGGAAGAATTGCGGCATGAGGTGATGGCAGAGTCGCATGGCTCACAGTTCGCGGTACATCCCGGAGGGGACAAAATGTACCAAGACATGAGACGTCAGTATTGGTGGAGCAGGATGAAGAGAGATATTGCCGAGTTTGTTTCAAAATGCGCCACTTGTCAGCTCGTAAAAGTGGATCATCAGAGACCGGCAGGACTACTACAGCCGTTTGAGGTCCCGATGTGGATGTGGGAGAGCATCTCTATGGACTTTATCACGGGGTTGCCTACGTCGCAGAGGGGTCACGACTCCATTTGGGTAATTGTGGACAGGTTGACAAAAGTCTCTCATTTTCTACCCGTAAGGACAGACTACACTGCGGGACAGTATGCCCAGCTCTTTATTGCAGAGATAGTGAGACTTCACGGGGTGCCCTTAAATATCGTGTCTGACCGAGACAAGATATTTGTTTCACGGTTTTGGGAGAGTTTTCAGCAGGCCATGGGCACGGAGTTGCGGTTGAGTACGGCGTACCACCCGCAGACCGATGGGCAGACCGAGCGCACAAATCAGATGTTGGAGGATATGCTACGTATGTGCTCCATTGACTTTGAGGGTGGATGGGAACAGTATCTTCCACTGGTGGAGTTTGCTTACAACAACTCCTACCAGTTCACCATTGGCATGGCTCCATTTGAGGCGTTGTACGGTAGACCTTGTCGTTCCCCAGCATGTTGGTTGGAGGTGGGGGACAACAAACTACTTGGGCCGGAAGTGATTCAGGATACTTCGGCAAGGATAGAATTGATTCGGAGTCGCATTCGGGTAGCTCAGGATAGGCAGAAGATCTATGCTGATGCGAAGAGATTCTTCAGAGAGTTCTAAGTGGGGGACCAAGTTTTTCTCAGAGTATCTCCTATGAAGGGGATTATGCGTTTCGGGAAGAAAGGGAAGTTGGCACCGAGATGTGTGGGACCATTTCCTATTATTGAGCGGATCGGACCCGTTGCGTATAGACTTGGGTTACCGGAGCATTTGCATCGGATTCATGATGTGTTTCATATTTCTTCGCTTAGGAAATACCTTAGAGATAATTTGGCTCATTCTCTCATTGCTGTGGAGGACATTGATCTCCAGCCAGATAGCTCCTACGAGGAGGGACCGATTGCTATTCTGGACCGAAGTGAGCGGAAACTGAGGTCAAAGATAGTTCCATTAGTGTGTGTTCAGTGGCGACATCATAATGTCGAGGAGTCCACATGGGAGCGCGAAGATGAGATGCACGAACGTTATCCAGAGTTATTCTTACCAGGTACTTTCTAGTTCCGAATTTCGGGACAAAATTCAGTTATTAGGGGGGAAGTATGTAATACCCCGTATTTTCTGTGATATTTATTTTTGGGGATTAATTGAATTAAATGTTTATTAATTGGAAATTAATCCGGATAAAAATATTAACGAGATGTGAGTTAGTATTTTATTATAATGTGTATACTTGGCATTATATGAATATTGGTAATATTGAAATTGTCACGAGATTGAAATACGACAATTTGGGAATTTTGTTGAGACGCGTGTCGTGTGACCGCCGCGTCATGGTATTTTATTATTGAATTAAAAAGTGAATTTTAGTTCCATTAACCGTATGGTCGTTTTGAGTGCGCCAACGCGTCCGGAAGGGTCGAGATAGTCAGAAAACACTAGCCGGAAGTTTAGTTTGGGTCCCGGGGTATTTTTGGGCCATACCGACATCATAAAGGGTATTTCGGTAATTTGTATTTTTGGGAATTAAAAAGTTACGAAAATTGGAAATACAATCTGACTATTTCTTTAACCCACTTAACCCACTAACTACACTATGTGACAATATGGGCTACGGGAGAAGTTGATATACCATTCCAACTTACCAAAAACCAAAACACACCTCCATACCTCCATTGTCTTCAACCTTAGGAAGAGCTTGAGAGAGAGAGAGAGAAGGAAAGAATTCTGCAGAAAGATAGAGAGAGGACAGACTTAACTTCAAGATTCAACACCAAATTCAGAGATTAATTAAGGCAAGTGATTTAAACTCATTTGATTCAAGATATGTTTTCATGTTTAGGAATTTTCGAAATTATTCTTGGGAGATGATTTAGACCCATAAATTGGAAGTTAAAATCTTGGATATATGTTAGGAATTGCATGTAGTAATATTCTCGATGAAATTTATGTTCTAAACAGAACCTTTGATGATTTAAAAATGGAGTTAGAAGAAGTTTAATGATGTTCTTGAATGGAAGAATTCTGGAAATTATTTTGATGTAGTTTTGATCTAAACTAAGCCTTTAAATGATGAATTATGGGACTTAGAATGTTAATACTGTTGTAGGATGATAGTATAATGTTATAGTAACCTTGTCTTGGAGTTTCATGCTTAAAAATGGAGTTTTGGGACGAAACTTTAACTGCAAAACGAAGCAGTCCGTAATAGATCTGGTGCAATCGATCGATCGACATTCATCAGTCGATCGATCGACCACCATCGATCGATCGAAGGTAAAGGTCGATCGATCGACCTTCCCAGAATGAATAAAGTTTTCCTTAATTGAATTTTAATGGTGTTAACCCTTGGATAATATTATTGGAGACATTGTGAATACCCTTAACCTTAAGGAAGACCAGTAGGCATGATTATGAGATTGGACCTTAATTGGAATTTAATTTGAGGAATTATTCTAAATTAATGAAATTCGTTATGTGAGATAATATTTGGGCTAATAGTGCAAAGTTGAATAATTTGATGAAATAAGGTTTGGGGCAGAAATAAAGACCTTAGGTATAAAGTTTTATATGTGGGAATATTGGGGACTTAATAGTCTTTTCGAGATAAGTTTTAAGTTTAAGAAATTACGACGTGAGATGTGTCGACTATTTAATTTATATATTATCGGGATACTTGAAATATATGAATTTGGAATAATAGTATAATGATGTAGAGTATACCTTTATTAATATTGAGGTATCTAAGATGTGTGAATGCTTAGTATATAATTTTATGTGTACGACATACCTATCATACTTGCTATCACGGGAGGTTTACGTTCGCTTAGGGCCTTCTTATCCTTGTGTTGCCCGGATTTAGATTGGTTACCTCGATGAACATAGGTCATAGAAGGACTTATTGTGATATTAATAAGTCTGCTGATCGTGGGAGCGTAGGTATGTGCGTGACCCATGTGATGGTGACTGTGTTCGCCTCCACTATTTGTGATGTTGTTATCTGAACGATTCCTGAGAGATTCGGAATGCGTGATCCTTATGTACGTGATGTACCGGGATGGATAACAGAATATGTGTGCACCGCAGCTTAGCCTTTGGGTGCTCGTATTATATATTTATGATGTGATAATATACGGTTAAATGACAAGGAATTTACTATGTTAAATTGTGAATATAGTTATGGTAATGTTTTGAAAAGATAAAAAGGGAACTTTTATCAATAAATGGTTTTGTTAATAATTGGTAATTCGAGAATTAAAGTAGAACTCTCTATTTTGTTAATGATGGAACTTATAACGTGAACCGAGTAGAAGTGTTAGAAACTCTTTAGATAGTTATGAGATAACACATGAATGGGTACAGGATCGTTAGGAGTGCACAGTGACGAGAGGTGAGTATCTCATGTGAGAGCACGTCCTAACATGTATTTTGCATATACTGTTTTAAATGTTTTTAAAGCACTTGCATGTTTTTAAAATATCTCCACATTCGGGCTCTGACCCGTTTGCTTTCAAATCTATCTTTTTGTAAAAACCATTTTAGGTGCCCAGCCACAAGGTCACCATGCATAGGATTCTCATTTGGATGACGAGCTGTAGCTGCTTGTGGAAGCTACAGGGATTTGCTTTTAGACGCTTATATCATTTGGATTCCTTATTCAGTATTCCTCTGTTGTAGGGCATGTTGCCCAAATTCTTTTAGATACATTTCCATTTTAGTTTTTCAGACGTTGGCATGTATTCATTCTGTATTCAGTATTTCATTATTTACTTCAGTTATGGGATTGTGTTATGAGGAGTTTTTCCTCCAGATTCATTTATATCATGTGACGGTTATTCTATTTACTTCATTATGGTGAATGGTGTTATTATTCTTTTTACACTTGTTGCATGTTAATCAGACTTTAATTAAAATTTGGCAACTTACTTTTTAAATACTAGGTGGTTAGTAAAAATAAAATGTTTTCGACAGTGATGCTATTAACTGAGCCAACTTGGCGTTTTGAATTAATTTAATAAAGGAGTAGCTACCCGGTATTTAATTAGTCGGGGTGTCACAAACAGGATACCTGAACTAGTTTGAGAAAAGGGGTAACAAAAGCAGACCTCGGCAAGTCCTAACCTAGTGCCATACAATTGATTTATCCTGTGCACACCATTCACTATTTTCCATACATTGGGCGAGCATTATGCAGGAACAATATTAAAATAGCCAAAAAAGTGCAAAAATAGATCATTAGGGGGAAAAGTAAGTCCCCCCTGGGAAAGTAACAAAACATGGATCCAGTGGGCATCCTCTATATCCCTAACGTTCCTAGGAGGGGAGGCACAACACTCAATATCTACCCACTCAGGGATGTTGTAGAACTTCCTAAATTCATAGATTGACCTATTTCTAATCTTCGCCATTGAAAAACTCAAGAAAAGCTACAAACCAAAGAGAAAGTGCAAAGAAAGGGCACGAGAAACTTACAAAACAGAAGATCGATTCAAGTGATGAAGAAGCACGAGCTCAAGACGACTAAGAAGCAATGGGAATGGGGATTGAGAGAAGAAGGTACGAGGCGCTAGAGTTCTCAGAAGAAAGAAGAGTACTGGAAGGGCTGAAGTGACGGAAGAAAAAGTGGTTATCCCAACAAGCCTTCAATTCTAATCATAGCGCACAATAAGCGAAGTGTGTGCCGCCAAATCAACTTCACAGTTTTTGAAGAAACGCAAATCAGCCATAATGGCTGATCATTTAAATCCATTGAACCCATAAACATGGCCCAATAAATTTAGGGGCAATTGTGGGTACCCGAAATTTAGAACCATGGGCCCGGACGAGTAGCCCAGTCCTGGCAGCCCAAAGTCCGGACCCCTCATCTCTTATATTGATCCGGTCTCCCCCATATTTCCAAAAATTGGAAGTTATACGGGAGATGGAAAACGTGGAGAAACCCATCACCTCCACTTACCTACATGTACATGTATATATTAAACCCTAGGTCCGGGGCAAAAGGACAAGTTGTATTCTCTGTAATTACTCTCCGGAGTATATAGAAATAATATCGACTGCACCACCGTGGACGTAGGCACATCCTTACTGAACCGCGTACATCCTTTGTTGTGTGATTGACATCTTATATTCCTTATTTTTTTCTTGATAATTGCTTCTCTCGTATTTATTTAGGTTGCATAACAATTGCCTCCACAGTTCCCATAAAGACTATAGGCATGAAAAAAAGATTGCCTAACCTTGAAAGCTGAAATTGAGGCCCTCATAAAATTAGGGAAGATCAATAAATATGTGTATAAAAATTGTAGGCTAACATCAACTCGTGATGATTGGAAGTTGAGAAGGAGCGTATGGTTACCTCGTGGAGAAAACATGGAGAAGAGAATAGCTCGAGATAACAATCATGAGGTAGATGCATACTTCCATGCAAGGCTTAATAAGATAGTAAAAGAAGTATACATGATTTATCTATGGTGAAATTACATAGAAAGAGGTGATGCTAGTGAAGATAATAGACTAGTTGAATGAAAGGAATACCTCAATGAAGAAAGGGCTTGCACCATTAGCATGGAGATGAATATGGAAACACAACTGACATATGATCTCATAAAGTCTCTAAGGAATGATTGGTGATAATTTTTTTTAGAGATGACCTATCAAGGTTATTATATCCTCATGATGACCCACTTGTAACAACCATGATGGTCAACAAAAGGAGTGTGACAAAAATTCTGGTAGACGACATAAGTTAAACGGATTTATTATTTTATGAATGTTTTAAGAAACTGAAGATATATGAAAGAAAATTGCAAGATTACCATTATCCATTGATCAGATTCTTAGGCATAGTTCAAATGGAAGTTCTTATTGTAACTTAACCTACGTGTAGAATAGAGATAATGAGATTCTTAATACTTAACAAGACCTATATATTATTTTCAGAAGATTGGAGATGAAGAAATTTGAAGCTATAGCCTCAATTGTTCACCAATTTCTTAAGTTTCCCACCAATTTTGTTGTAGGGGTGGTAAAGGGAAACTGGGTGGAAGTATACGAATGCAACTACACTTCGGCCAACGAGGAAAAAAGAAAGAAATTAGCTCAACCTTATTATATTGAGACATTAGATCCTCGAGATGAAGATAAGATGGTAATTGGAGAAGCCATTGAGCAAATAGATCTAGTAATTTTGGACGATGGGCATCCTGAAAAGACAGCCCAAATAGGCTCGTGCCTGGATCACATCTGGTTGACTTCCTGAGAGATAACAACTATTTTTCTTGGATCCCCGAATACCTGCCTGGAATTGATCCATCCATTATTAATCACGAGCTCAACATATCCAAAGAAGCAAAGCTAGTAAATAAAAAGTGACAGATATTATAGAATGAGAAGAACATGGAAATTCAAAAAAGGTGGCCAAGATAAAGAAAGTCAACTTTATTAAAGATGTAATGTGTCTCGATTTTCAAGAAAATGTGGGGATGGTACCAAAGAAGAACGAAAAATGGAGGATGTGTTTATAATTATAGTTTAAATAATTAAATAATTTCCAGCCTCTTTGGTTTGTAACTATAATTCTATTTTATGTGTTTAGATACAATTCTGATAAAAATCTGCATTTGGCAACTTGTTTTTAAACATTGAATTATAATATTTCTATGTTATAATCAAGTTTTTTAGAAAATAAGTTAAGGGTGTTTTATAACTTCCATTTTTTATTTTTCAACTCAGAATTATTTATTCTTAATATTTAATGCATTTATACCTTAATATGTAATATACATACATAACATATTAATATGCATGTAATTCTTATAAATAAAAAGATATATGTACATGTACACCAAATTACGTATGGAATAATATAAAGTTAAATAATATTATTAATAGATACATGACACTTATATATAGTTTTATATATGTATTATGAATGTATGAAATAATATAAAATATACATATAGTACATATGTATTAAAATATATTATCAATTAATGTATGTATATAATTTTATAGTGAATTATACATACAAAATCATTATATATATATATATATATATGTGTGTGTGTGTGTGTGTGTGTGTGTGCGCGTAATATACATATACATGTTGGTCAATTTTGTCAAAATTTAATAAAACTATGTTTAAACAAAAGTTTACCAAACGCACACCAATAATTATAAACACAAAAAACTGAATTTTAAAATTGTATTTAAAAACAGCGTTTAAATCGAATTTTCTGAATACAGAACCAAACGGGGTTGTAATTTTCTGAATATTTCATTCATAATGTTTTGAAATTCATTACATGCATCTTTTAATCCAAATGGCATGACACACCATTCATAATGACCAAAAGGGGATGTAAATTCATTTTTATATCTATCATTTTCATGAATCTGGATTTTTTGGAAACCACTTTTTATATCAAATTTTGGAAAAAAATAGTTACTTGATGTAATCGATTGGATATGTTATCCATTCTAAAACTTTATTAAGGCTTCGTAATTAATGACTACCTGGTTGTTCCACGTTCTAATTCAACATTTTTTCTGACCTAAAATGCAAGGCATGACCAATGGGATTTACTTTTCCTTATAAACTTTTTATAGTAGATTATTTATTTCAAGTTTTCACTATTCCATATCTTCTTGATTTATTTATATTGATATTGATTTTCTGGGGATAAATTTTTCACTAAAATATTTGGTGTAAGGTAAAGTTACTATATGTTTTTTTCTATGTTAAAAAGGCATTCGGTAGATCATAACAAATTTCATTTGTAAATTTTTGTTTAAATTTTTTTATTTTATGTTGCAGAATATTATTGGTAAGTTGTTCATCAATTCTTAAGTATTTTATCTCTTCACTTATTTTCTTTAATGTTTTTTCATGTATTGGAGGCGGTTTGTTGATTTAGAAATAGAAAACTCTTTTAATGTTTTTAAATCTCTGAATTCTGGTTTTTAAAAGGAGTTCAAATTTTACTTCTTGACCTAATTCTTCTGACATTATTCTAGTATCACTAGTCATAAATGGATATAAAAGGCAAAGAAAAGGAATTCCTAAAATTACCTTGTCACTCATGTTTTTTATTAAGACAAAGGAGTTTTCTAACAAACGTTAGTTTGGCAAATATGTGCTTTAGATAATTTTTACTTAATTTTCATTTTACTTCCATTAGTAGAGTTTAATCATTCAGAAGTTTTATGGTAATATTATGCTAGAATTAGACCTTCTTATGGACTGTTTAAATCCGCACCTCAATCAATTAACGCGATGATTTTTATCTCATATTCTTTATTGATAATAAACGTTACTTCTGCATGACATTTTTGTAAACTAAATTGGTTCATGATGTTTAGTTGATAGTCAGATTCTTTTATATTTTCCATTTCATGATTTTTTTTATCGGATAACTCACACATTCTATTTCATTTTCATCTAAGCAGATGACCTGTTTATTGTGAAGAGTTTGATCTACTTTTAAAATAGTGAAATGTTGTTTTAACTCTTTACTTTCTATCTTGAGACTCTTGATATCTTGTTTAATTACGTTGACTTATTATTGGAGAACTTGTAATATAATATCTTTGTTTGTTTCTAAATCTTTTAAAGTATTTTTAATATTTTTTTTGTTTTGTTTTGTTTATACTACTTTCTTCTTTAGTTAATAGTTTTCTGAATTTCGAAAGGTATTGTGATTTTAATTCTCGATTTTTTATTTTTTCAATTAAATCAATTAATAATTCTTGTTGTTTAGTGAGGACACTGATTATTTTGTGAGAGTGCGTTCTTCTCTAATGGGGTAAAATTATTTAATTAGATGTTAACCTGCAAATAAATATTAATTCCTTTAAACCCTAAAACATTCAACTATGTGATTCAAGACATTAAGAAATAAAGCATGTTATAACAAAATCATTCAACATAATGTTTCAGGGAAAAAAATACTCAGCGAAAACCCTTTTATTTTACTAATAAAGTTTGAAAATCGCAACTTAAAGTCTTATGAGTGAAATACAGTCTGACGAATCTCCCACAGGTGACCTTCGTCTTCTTGAGTAGTGGTTCTCGTAAGTCCCACAAAGACTGCAGTCTTCCTTCAGTAATGATTCCCGTAAGAATCACAAGAGCAGCAGCAGGGACTCCTTTTCTGCATTCATAACTTCCATATAAAATTGATTTGGGTTTCAAAGGTGATTCCTAAAAGTATTTAGGAGATTTGTTTTAATCAAAAAATGTATTTTTCTCTTTTTAAAAGTGAGGATTTTTTGCAGCAGGTCTGCAGTTTTCGTAAAAATCGTATAAAAAACCTACCGATACCAAGAGTTTATAGAGAAACACAAAAATCGAGGCGATGTAATGTCGTTCGAACTAAAATAAGGAATTATTCTAATGAGATCATGATCTCGTTTGAACGATGTTGATTTTGCTTGTAACGACATCTAAAAAATCAAAACAGTGAGCCCTCATTTGATCACTGCTTCAAACGAAATTTGAATGAGCTACAAAGTCATTCTAATGAGATTTCCATCTCGTTTGAATGAAAACAAGCTACAATCAAAATATTTTTAAGTTCGAAAAATTGCCTCGTTTTGTAAAAACATTTAAATACAAAATCTCCCAATACAGTGTAAAAATTACATGAAATACAAAGCGGCAACTATACCAATATTACATGGTGTTGTGGAGCATAAGGTTGGTAATTGAGGAGAATGTTAAAGATTCACTACATGATGCTTGATAATCATATCTGTCCACTTGAACGTGAGAATTAAGGGGATATTCTATACTCGATGTAACCTAGATCTTTTGGACAAGTCCTAGATGCTTGGGGCAATGACAGAAAAGTTTCCCTTACAAAATTCCTCATATGGCTATTTCGGTACAAAATAAAACATCCAAATTATCCAAACATACAAAAATCCTATAAAAATATAATACCGTCCCAGAAACCCACAAATGGAAAGATACTAAAAATGTACAAGTCTTTTAAATCTTTAACTTTCCCAATCTTTTAATCTATTTATCTTGATCTTCTTTTTGGGAGCTTTGTCTTATGTGTACTTTGATTATGCTCATCAAAGTTTACCTACACACAATACACAAAGAAATTAACCCTCGTGATGTATCAAGTTTGAAATAAAATAAAACTCTTAAATAAATCCACCCCTCCCCCATAAATCAAACTCTCACTCCCCTATAATTCATTCTCCTCATTTGTATTTGTCCGAAATAGGCAAGGAAAAGAAACAAAAAAAATTAAACCGAAGTTTGTTACAACAATCATAGTATATCATCATAAACATAATGTAATGAAAATTAAGTAATGATAAACTAAGCAAAACCAACCATTTTTTACTTTTCAAAATTTTCAAGAAATTGTTTTTACAAAAACCACACACCACGGAGAAATACAAAAAGAACCGAATCATGGAAATGGAATGTTGGGATGTGAACACATTTAGTAGAAAATTCAATGTAGGAAAATATAACATGTGTGCACGAAGGAATGAGACACCGCTAACGCAAGATCTCAAGGTTTACCTTAAGTGTAAAAATTTGTGAACACAAGTGAAATCTATTCAACATATTCAACTAATTAAGATCGTGAGTGATTTTTACGCCAATAACGCCCAAAACTATATAATGCTTTTACAAAACAAATTCAGGACGTGCAAGTGCAAGCTCATTGATCTTTAACTAAACTCCCTCAAAACTAAGATATTGAATTTTTTCTCTCAATTCTTTTGTTTTGAATAAATCAATGCTCATATATAGCGAAGCATCAATCTTCTTTGATATGAGCCTGGCACTTTATATTTTTGTTTTTCATGTGCCTTTAATATTTTAGGTTCTTTTCTTTTTGCAAATGGTGGCTATTCACGAAAAGACAACCTATCTCTCACAGCCCGATTCCATTGCTTTAAAATACAAAACATGTGTTGGAGATATGATTTTCAATTTTTCCAATATGGACAATGGTTCTTACAAGCACTAGTGTGATACTCAAATAAGTTCATGTTCGTGTGCATTAAAGGTGACAAATAGTCAAACATGTAGAAAGAAGTCATCATATCATATCTTAATGACTCCACGCACTATTAAGCACAAAATGAAATGATGTCACGTCTCAAAACATTATAAAATGGTCACGTGGATATGGAATGAATGGGTGACTCGGATATTTTTAATGTTTATCAACATATGGTGTAAAACAAATATAAAACTCTTTATATTTTTCAAAAAATTTATCAAACATAAAATCTTTTTCGATTTTTCACTTTTTCTTACAGCGAAACCGAAAATCTTTTTGTATTTTTCCAAAAAAATTCAATAAAAACAAAACTATTTTTTAACTTTTTGAAAAATATATCAAAATGGAAAAAGATAAATACAATGATACTACACACTAGAAATTGGCATGAAGATATAAACATGAAAAGGATCCTATGCTAGATAAAAATTCTAAAACTCAATCACTAGGTTCGGAGGAGTTCTCCAAAGGAGAAGACATCCTATGAAAAAAATCCATCAAATCATGCGAAGTTTTGACTAAATACTCAACTTTCTCTCGAAAGCTCTCAATATCTATCATGTGATGTGCGGGAGCATGCAGAGTAACATGTGTGAGAGTGCATGTGGGACTTTGTGTAGTAGCATATCGTGCAAGATACCTATGAGAAACACTACCCAATTTAAAACAAAATTCTCTAAGGTGTCCTTTTTGCTTGCAATGGGAACAAACATAAATGGTCTTAGTTCACCTCTCTCAAAACGTCTAGGACTCACTCTCATATATTGAATCTGACGCCTAGGTGGGTTAGGTCGAGCGCCATATGGATTTAACACAAACATGAGAACTGGATCGGGTGCAATATGGTAAGTGGACACACCGTCATAACCTATTCCTAGCCACTCAACATTACCCAAAGTGGGATCGAGGAGCATCTTTCTAACCTTCTTAGATGTGTCCTCTAAAGTGCCCTTGACTTCCAGAAAACGTTCGAGATTTATCTTGAGTTGGGATACACGGGATTCAAGTATCTCATGAGTCTTCAATGAAGATAGAACATCTCCCATAAGACTGGCTATAATGTTTCTCAATTCACTATTTTCCTGACCTAAAACGATCAACTTCTCACACAAAAAAAACTTCACCTTATCGAGCTGACTTGCCGATGCCTCACACACCCCCAAAGCCTTCACCTATCTCTCTCTAAATCCAACACCTTAAGAATAAAATATTTGTTCAACTTTTTGGTTTTCAACGTCTTGCCTTACAAATCACTAAAAGTTTTTTGGAGATCCCTTTCTCGCTCACTTGCAATCTCATCCTCACATTCACTCGAATGGATCAAAACATCATTGAGGCTCTCACGTTTACATGTTTCCTCGTCGTTGTGGGACAAAATAAAAGTAAGTTGGAACAATAGGCCCACGATTTTAAAATTCTTATACTTTAAATCAATTTCCTTATTATAGATGCGGAAGTGTAAAGGTGATGGTTCAACACAATAAACAAATTCTAATTTCTTTTTCAAAATTAAAATTAAACACAGGTGAAATATGATTAATACACACACAATTTAGATTTCACTCAAACCATATTAATTAACCCAAGTCCTAGAAATTTATTTAAGTCATATTTTCAATATTACTCAATTAGGCCACATTAATTTTAACAACTTAAATCAATGACTTGAATTAATCCACTAAACATTACCCAAATTTAATTAGCACCAAATTAAACACGTAGTGATTAAATTAAACCAATTTTATCTTTTTACCTAATCATGCGTTCTAGGTGATTTTTCAAAAGATAAAATAAATAATTAGTCCACTACACTGCGATGTACGAGGAAAACCCCGCAATGGGAAAAAACCTCGAACGGCCTTAGCCTTAAGTCCACTAAGTATGGAATTACAATTACAATTACAAGACATAAAGACTTACAACACTCGACTCAATTCCTCTCAAGCCCCGACGTTTCTTCTTGTAAACACCTCCACCTAGTAGACAACCCCGGAGTTCCACCGGAATCTTTGAATCACCAATGAGACATAAGCACACCGTCAACCACCAATGGTGCCTTTCACCATGTGATAATGCCGCATCAAAAGAAGATCTTCTTATTTATGGGATTTAAAAGCAAACCCAAACTTCTCTTTGAACGGAAGAGATGAACCCGGAGTCAAAACTCCAAGCAAGATGTATATATATTGAAACTTGGATTAAACCAACAATTGGGTGTAAACTAGAGTGTTAGATGAATTTTTTTTCTTTAAAAGATGAACACTCAAAATCATGAACTTTTCTAGGAAGAATTTACTCTCAAAAACTCTCTCTAGGAGTTAGAATGGAATGAAAAGTTAAGTTAGAAAAGTTGGTTCCCACACCTTATCAAATGTGTCAAAAGTTAGTGGGGAAAGAGAGTGGGAAAGTGGGAAAAACTGCCAAAAACTGCCCAAAACAATTTCCCGCCAAAACTCGTTCGAACGACTTTTCGTTCGAACGGATTTACTAACGAAGTTCCACAATGGAAAGAAGAAAATTCATCAGAAATCTCGTTCGAATGAGATGACAGTTCGTTCGAACGACCTGGCAATCTCGTTCGAACGAGATTCCAGTGTGCATCAATCGACATTCCAGAAAATCAGAAAAATGAAATATTAATTTTAAGCCCAAAAATTTTATGAAAAGTTCTAAAAAAAATATTTTTCTAAGGAAAACAAAGTCGTTAAAATTAATTTATAAAAATTATAAATTACACCCAATCAAATTGTTCCAAGATCCTATATATATATATATATATATATATATATATATATATTAAAATGCATTCATACCTTAGGAGCAATGGAACCATGTTGATGACGTAGAAACGAGGCACTTTAAACTCGGCATTTTGATGAAGCTTTAAACTTGGCTGCTACGTCTTCGACTTTAGTACGTCATAGGCTTGAAGGATGATCAATAACTCTATCCTATGACTCAAACGTTTTTTTACGAAATTGAGCCAAACAATAAAGGACTCAATTGGAAATTTGTGTCCCTACAAATCTCCCCCTTTGGATATTCTGGGACAAAAACCAAACAAAAATCCTAAAGGGTCGTCAAGCTCTACTAGACTGACAAAAATGTCCCACCCAAAATGAAAATACAATGCTTGACTCAAACAACCCAAAGGATCAAAATCTTTTCCGGTGAAAGTTGTCGCTTAGGTGAAAGTTGTCGCTTACAATAATTCCTGCACATTTAAGCAAACACATTAAACGCATAGGGAATATAAAATTATTAAATGCAGTTAAAGTAAGTACTCCCCTCAATTAATTCTCCCCTTTATCAACTATGATCAACCTAAGAAGATAGCGACTCCCCCTAAGTTAAATCTACCCCAAACTAAAAAACGAAAAACAATAATTTAGATACCATTTCCCCCTATCATTCTCCCCCTTTTTGTTCAGGAATAGACAAAGGCTAAAACTAATTTAAACATGATGCATAAAGTGATGAGAACATTAAATCTCATAGGCAACAAAACCATAACTAATCCAACAAATGAATACCAACTATGATGTGAAAAAACAAGTGATACAAAATTACACATAAGATTGTAAGCATGTGATATCAAACAAACTACGCAACAAACAAGGTACCGATTTTGAATTGAAGCATAAATGGACTAGAAAAACATGGCAAAGACATAAACACAATATCATATATATGTATACATAATAGATACAAGCTAAGCATAAGTACACACATATAGATATAAACACCAAAATGACACACAGAAAATAAGATAAGCTTTTCACACTCGTATGGAAAAAATGTGTCATATGGAAACGGAAGTATTGGGGTGTGAACTAGGAACAATTAAATTTAGACCCAAACACTTAAAATATGTTCACGGAGTTCTCAATTGATTGCTAACTTCATCACATTTGAATATAACCTCATGTGACAATATAGATTGAACTCAGTGAACAAACATACACAATGCATACAAGCCTAGCATGTTGATGATTCTTCAAACTAATAGAGTCATGACATTGAAAGCTCAACTACGATAAACGGACATTGTGCAAATTGTTGATATATCATCCAAACTCCCTCGATAAGCATATGTATTATTCTTTTGAATGAATAAATCAATTAAACATAGGCCTTGGCCATTTATTTTTATTTTAATTCCATATTTTCTTTTTAGGTCTTTGGACCACATATTTCTTTTAGGTCCATTCAAATGGTGGCTTACAATCGGAAAGGATAATAAATCCTTTCGGAGCCCTTCCCCGTGCACATTTATATTTATCATTTTTTTATATCTCACACATATCTCACGTGCAATGGATTTTGACATGCACTATTCCTCCTAGGTCACAAATATGTAGATGACAAGATTGGTAGGAGAACACCTCAAAAACTTAAACATACATATGAAGTTAAATTTCAACAGAGCTCGTGTATGTGTGAATAGAGTCATATAAAAAAAGAATCCATTTAAACAACACAAAATCCAACTACTCCATGTAAGCATGGTAAAGAACATAATAAGGATTGACAATCTAAACCAAAAGTTCTAGCCACATGGGAGCGTAAAAGATGGGATTCAAACACAAGTGTATGTCACATAAAGTGTGTCAAACTAAAATACACACAAAATAAAAATCTTTTTGAGTTTTTCTAATTTTTGACCAAAAATAAAAATATGTACTCAAAAGACACACAAAAATCTTTTGTATTTTTCATTAAGCCAAAATTACTAAAAGATGAAACACAAATGATAAACACAAATCTTTTTGTATTTTTCATTTAATGCAAATAAAAATGTAAGAATAAAATACAAAAGATAAAGAAGTCACGATTTCTAGCATGAGATATGAAATAGGCAATGACTAGAAAATGACTAAACAAGCATACATTTAGCATGATGATATAGCATGAAGTGCAAAACCTAAAGTATGCAAATAAAACTAACACATTCAACCTTTAGATTTTGCAAGGGAGGAAGCATGTGAAAGTAAATGAGAATCAAAAACCCTATCTTATAAAGATACCGAGTCGAATCTCCTAACCCAAACTAATGATGAGTGACTATCTCGTGGTGTGGGAATCTTGGCTACCTTGGTTGCCTTATATTGGGATTTTCTAGAAAATCTTTTAAGATCAAAACAATATTTCTTAAGATGTCCTTTTCGACCACAATGAGCACAAGTAAAAACATGTCGAAAAGATTTATCTAAGGAGTGATCTCTAAAGGCATTCCTAGGTGATTATCCTAAAACATTGGTTTTGGCTTTTTGAGTAGGTTCATCACAAGTATCGAAGCCTAAACCACACACGTCATTTTTTATTTGGACCGTTCCTAAGATTTTATCTAGTTTTTCGGACCTACACTCCAAATTAAATTTGACTTTGCTAGAGTCTTTTAGTTTAATGTCTAATTCTACAATTTTAGGCTCTAACAAAACATTTCTCTCTTCAAACTCGAGAAGCTCCTTTTTTAAGGATTCCATTAAACCTCTAAGGCTATCTCCCTCGCCTTCTATATATTCTAGCTTCTCTCGAAGAGTTCTCTCTCGTGTCCTAAGGTCTTCCACTAACGTACTCTCATTAACGACCTTGACACGCTCTTTTAAACAAGCTTCTAACTTCAAATTTGCTCTTTTTAATTTAATTGATTCTTCATATAATTCTTGAAAAGCATTTTGAAGTTCACTCACATTAACCTCTTCTTCATTTTCACTCTCTCTTTCTTCTTCACTCTCACTACCATCAAAAGTAAGGGAATCATAAACTATGACCTTGGAAGGATCATGTGTTAACAATTCATCAATAGATGAGTTCTCACTATCTCTCACATGACTATCCATAAAAGCCACAAAGTTGGGCTTAGTATGGGAATCGGGTCCCTCTTCAATATCACTATCACTAAGGGTTGCATTAAAAGAAACTGGTTTCTTACCCTCTCTCCTTAGTTTAGTGGGGCAATCAAAAGCCCTATGGCCATACCCTTCACAATCAAAAAAAATTTCTGACTCGTCCCTATTTAAATTTTCTTTAGAAGTTTTAGGGATCCTCTCGGCTTTGTCATGCTTAGAAGTTTCAAATTTCTTAAAGTCATTTTTAAATTTATCTTTGTTAATTTTAAGAAACTTTCGAAATTTCCTAGCAAGCAAGGCCATATCTTCCGAGTCACTATCACTCTCGCTCTCCACTACTTGTTTTTCCTCTTTTTGGGCTTTTAAAGCAATGCCCTTTTCAATTTTCTTTTCAGTTTTAGAGGGAAACATATCCAGTTCATGAAGGCCCTATATAGAGCACACCTAGGATTTGTTTTTGGTGCTTTAGCTATATAGGTCTTCATCTAGTTGGACTAGAATTTTGACAAAATATTTTTGTAATTTAGGATTACGTGTCCCCATATCGACTCCAAGCGCTCCTTGTCCATCTACATCAAATGTGCACTCCATTCAGTCCGCCATCTCCGAGAAAGGTAATTTTTATGGCTCATAGGATTATATCACATAGGACACAACACCACGTTGCATGTGCATTTCATTTATCATGTCTTATGATAATATTTTATTTCGCCATCTTATTTTTTTGAGTTCAATGTTTTAATTTGAATGTTTTATAAAAATTAATATTTTTTTTGAAAATAGATTTTTGACACAAAAAATTGTTTTATAAAATTTTCAAAATAAAATATTTGAAGTCAAATATTTTTTTATGCGTGTTCATATGCACATATAAGTAAATATATTATTTTAAAGTGTACATATATTCTTGCATATGTGTATATAAGTTTAATGTTGTTTTGGCCTTGTCATAACAGTAAAGCATGCGTGTATCCTTGTTGCTATAGTATATTGAATGCATGTGAGTAATATATTATTTTATATGTGCATTCGTACATGGCTATTTATATTTGTATATATGTATGAGTGTATGGTAGCATACATGGCTTGAAACCTTAGCTGTTCCCATGCCCTGACGTTTTGTCCTTTGTTTTTTTTGGCCGAGATGGCCTGTAGCGCATTAAGTAAGTTGGCGTGTGTCAGTCTTCCTGAGCTGACCGTCCCATGGCTTTTGGGTTACCACGTCTGTTGGCGTGTTTATTTAGACACATCAGACTTTACCGCCCGCGGTTTTACATAAAATTGAAAATGGTTTTTGGATTTTCATTTAAAACGACGCCACTTTGTAATCTGTTACAACGGTAATAATTTGTAGCGTCTTTCTTACGCTATACTGTTTTAACAGCTGGCTTCGAGTTATTCAAAACGGCACAGTTTTATAAAACAAATTGGTTCTTGAATTTATTAGTGTAACAGCTTGCTTTACACGTGTCTTAATTTTAATAGAACATTTTGTGTTTCTTTCTCAGCCACAAGATCTATTGTTTATCAACGGTTCTGTGTAATTCTTTAGTAATCCATGTGATTCTAATTTACACCTATCAGCACACACTTGTGCACAATATAAATAGAGACACTGTGTCTTCATTTTTTCAACCCGAGAAAATTCGTTTTTGAGCATAAATTTTGCCAAAATTAATTCTGAGAGAGAGAGATTAAACACCAGTATTTTCAGTGAAATCTTTTGTGTATTCTTTACAAAACATTGTTGAGTCTTCAAGTCGTTTTGTGGATTCAAGAATGGAAGATTTTTAATCTCAGAATCTCTGCATCTCTAAATCAATTGATTTTTCATTCTGAAAAATCGTTTTGTGAGTATCTCTTTTACTGTTCTTGTTTGCTTGTAATTTCAGATTTGTTATGTGCTAGATCTAAAGTGATTGTGTAAGTATTGTGCTGGAATATATTTTATAAACACTACACACACTAGAACTAGTAGTGATCTTACTTCATTTAAAACACTCTGTTTTAATTTGATTTTTCTGTAAATCTGATTTACCTTAAAGTACAACTGATTCTAGGTTTAGAGATTTAAACCTAATACGAGTTGTGAACCGGAACAGAATTACCTGATACTGGATATATGACCTTGGACAAAACAAATTTATACCTGTGTATTTGACCAAGGACTTGGACTGTAAACAAGAACATACTGGACCTAATCAAGAACCTGAACTGTTTAGACTGATTGGAACTTGAACTTAACTCGATTAAGTCATTTTAATCTAAAATAGTTATAAACAGTTTGTATTATTTCTGACTGTATGCTTGATATGTTTTATTTCTGGTCAGTCTAGAATATATCTGTGTGAACTTGATTGCTTGACTGTTTGCATCTCATATCACTCTCATATAAATACTCACGTATTCACGTAGACACATGTTTGTGTAACATCTGAACAAGTCTAGTGTTCGAGATTTAAAGAAAGAGAAAAGAAGTTTTCAAAGGTGTATTCAAAGTCAAACTGATTTGATTTGAATAGCACAAGACTTGCAAAGATATAGGTGAAATATATTCTGTTGCATCACACACTTCACTAGAAAGTAAATAATAGGCACTGAGCCAACCTGCGCTTAAGGAAGTTAAAGGGGAGGCGTGGAAGTGAAGAACGCAAAAACAAGTGAGGACAAGTTAAAGAGAGAATAGAATAAGCAACCAGGGTAGACTTGGTCGTGTGGGATAATAGCTAGATCATTCTTCTTTAATTGTTACGTTTGTTGTTTGTAACTCGTTCCTGTTGTTTTATTGTTTTAGTGGAAGTAGTTTAGGTAACTCCTAGAGGAGTTCGTCGTTTTTCCCGGGGAAGGGTTTTGCGACGTTAAATAAATACCGTGTGTTGTACATTTCTTGCATTTCACCTCACACGAAAAGGTAGGACTAAATAATTAGAAACTCGCCTAAAAATTGAATCTGTTTTGGACTTTAATTAACTTTGAAAATTAAAATTATTTTCATAAAAGTTAATCAGATTAAGTAAAAGTTTAATTTGGTCCCTCTTGGCATCATTCACATAAACTCGTAGGTTTAAGGTGTTTACTCAACAATAGTTTACTTCCGCATATAAAGTCTTTGCGCACCGACCCGCATTTTCGGGGTCACCTCAAGTGGTATCAGAGCTAGACTTTTAAAGATCGTTTTCAAAACTTTTGTTAAACACTCTTCACCTTGTTTTAATGGATGATTCAAGTCAACTTCTTAGGCTTGGCAATTTTAGCAGACCTCCTATTTTTTATGGTTCAAATTTTTCATACTGGAAAATTAGGATGGTAGCATTTATTCAAGGCACATTAGGAGATGAGGTGTGGGATTTAATTGAAAATGGTTACACCCCACCACTCCTATAGCAGAAGGCAGCACTATCTTTAGAAAACTTAAAACCACTGAATTGAATGCTGAACAGAAAAAGATAAGCAATTTCAATAATAAGGGAAAGAACGCGATTTTCATGAGTGTAAGTGAAAATGAGTTGAAACGAATATGTCACTGCACATCTAGTAAGGACGCTTGGGATACATTAGTAATAGCACATGAAGGCGATGCTAGGGTAAAAAGATGCAAAACTCAAATGCTTATCCAACAGTACAATATGCTTCTTATGAAAGATAACGAACCATTTGATGATTTCTATATGCGTTTGACTGATATTATTACCCAATTGCATGCTAATGATGTTGAGTATACTGATCAAGAAGTATGTGCTAAGATTTTGAGATCCCTTGCCCCTAGATTTGATCATAAACGTTATATCATTGAAGAAATGAACGATCCTTCTCTTACGCCTGAATTACTAAGCTCTAAATTGAGAACTATGGAACTTGAATCAGCCTTTAGGAAGACTCTTACATCTTATGGGAAAAATGAGTCGACCAATACTTCTAGAGTTGCTTTTAACACTGCCTATCCTATTAAAAATAAGTATAAGGTGGTTAAAAAGCAGTCCTCCTCTGATGATGATTCTGATGGGGAATCGGATGATCTCGATAAGATTGACAATCAACTTGCTATTATGTCCTCTCACTTTAAGAAACTTTTGGAGGAAAGGAATGCTATTGCTAAGAGACATGCGCAAGTGAATAATCAATCTTGTCCGGTCACCCGATACCATAAAAGAACATCAAAAGGTGTTTCTGATTTTGATAGTAGAAGTAATAAGGTTGATAAATCTGAATTGGCTTGTCATAATTGTGGGAAACTTGGTCACTTTATTGTTGAATGTTGGTCTAAGCCACAACCCAAACATTCTAAACAACACAAGGCACACATAACTAAAACTTGGAATGACTCTTCTGATTCTGAATCAGAAGATGACCAAGGAAATTCTGAACCAAATTTCCTTGCGTTTTTAGGAGAAGTTTATGATTGTTGCGGAGACGTGTACTTAGCAGGAATGACTGATTCTGAAGATAATACTCAATCTGATTCTGATTCTAATTCTGATGAAGTGCTTGATTTAATTGATGCTGTTAAATCTTTATTAGCTAGTCAGCCTTCTATGCTTGAAATAACAGCTCTGTTTGATGCTAAACGTGCCTTGTGTGATACTGAATTTGATGATAACAACAATTCACACACAGACACTAATGAGCATGAAAATTTTGTTGGCTATGATGATTACTCGGAATTGTATGTGAGGACTTTGCAGAATAGACAAGAATTATCGAATTTGGTAAAAATGCTTAGTGAGACTTTAGAGAACCAATATAAGATTGTTCAACAAAATTCCATTGAAATGAACAATGTCAAAACTGATTTTGAGAAACAATCACTTGATTTTAAAATTCAGATTACGACTTTAAAAGAAAATTCATCTTCTTTTGAAGAAAAATATAATGAAGCGCTTTTGCAAGTTGAAAAATCCAAACAAGCTTGTGAAACAGCTTTCAAAATGTGTCGTAGTCGTGATATAACATGTTTTGACCTTGACAAATTGCTTGCTGAACAACGATATAAGGGTGATACTAGAGGGTTTGGTTATGATGGTCCTATTTCAAAGACTGATGATTTTACTAAACCAGTCCCCTTTGTAAAAGCCCAAGAAGAAATGGCTCTTCCGTTGGAAAGTAAGTTGTCTGAAAAGGATAAATGAAAACAAGTCTTAATTGAAAGTGATTTTGAAAATGACATTGATACTTTCATTGAAAATTTTGTTGAGGCATCTACATCAAAATATTGTCCTCCGGCCAAGAGACTCTATAGACCTCCTAAACCATTTATTCGTAATGAATCGGTCAAGCATGTAGAAGAAAAACACCACCAATCTGATTTACCTACTTCTAGTAAATTCTGTACTAGGTGTGATGTTTTTGGTCACCAAAAGTGGGAATGCCTTGGTAATCGCAAGATAGGTACTCATTTTAAAAGTCATAACCCTAACGTGAAGCGATTTACAAATTTTCGAAGGCAGCGCACTAATAATAATTGGAATCATTTCTTGAATAAGTCTAGGCCTCATGTTAACAAGAACAGTTTTTCGAAAGCTAAATCTTTTCCTCAATTCCAAAAGGCCCAAAAACCTTTGAAAACTCGGCCTATTTGGATTAGGACTTGTGATTTGAGACCTCAAATGGATTTTTTAAAATCTAAGAAATGTCCAACTAATGTATGTGATGCTTGCGAGTGTGAGAAAATCATTAAGTCTCCTCACGAGAAGGTTAAGGACTTAAACACCACCACACCCTTAGACTTGTTCAATGATGGGGGAGGTGAGTTTTATCAAAATGGAGTTACCATGTATTGCGATGCTAATAGATATTCGTACCAGTTTTATGCTCCAAAAACTCTTAAACAATTAGGGTTGTTCCTTCTATTGCATGTGATTTTTAGCTTGCTGATATGGTTTATATACCTTAAGATAACTCTTGTTTTGAAGTAACTTCAACATTTGATTGGAAAGATTGTACTTGACTGTTTTGCTTATGTTTAAACTGCATAGTTTGATTACTAGATCTCCGAGGTTTTAGGATAAAGGTATCTACTAATAATGGTATCTCTTAAAGCCATGTTTAATGTAGGAGACGCATATTTTGCAGATTATGAACACTTATTTTTTTTCTTCTTTTACCATTGTCTAATTTAGACAAAATGGGGGAGAATTGAGTACATATTCTAGTCTTGTGTTGTTGATATTCTTCATACATTACCTGTCTTATAATTTCCTGCACATTTATTCTGTCATATTAATATTTTGGTAGAGCATATGCTACTAACTTGATTTCTTGGCAGATTGTGTATTTATGTTTTGCAGGTTTTCGTAACCGTGCATCCGATCGAGTTGTGTCTTTTTCTTTTCTAGGATGGGTGGGTAGATAGATATTTTTTTTGTATAGGAAATATTAGGTATTATTTTTCCTTAGTATATCATTTGATGTACTCAAGGGTTTTGTCAAAATTAGTCCAATGGGGGAGTTTGAAGGCCCTATATAGAGCACACCTAGGATTTGTTTTTGGTGCTTTAGCTATATAGGTCTTCATCTAGTTGGACTAGAATTTTGACAAAATATTTTTGTAATTTAGGATTACGTGTCCCCATATCGACTCCAAGCGCTCCTTGTCCATCTACATCAAATGTGCACTCCATTCAGTCCGCCATCTCCGAGAAAGGTAATTTTTATGGCTCATAGGATTATATCACATAGGACACAACACCACGTTGCATGTGCATTTCATTTATCATGTCTTATGATAATATTTTATTTCGCCATCTTATTTTTTTGAGTTCAATGTTTTAATTTGAATGTTTTATAAAAATTAATATTTTTTTTGAAAATAGATTTTTGACACAAAAAATTATTTTATAAAATTTTCAAAATAAAATATTTGAAGTCAAATATTTTTTTATGCGTGTTCATATGCACATATAAGTAAATATATTATTTTAAAGTGTACATATATTCTTGCATATGTGTATATAAGTTTAATGTTGTTTTGGCCTTGTCATAACAGTAAAGCATGCGTGTATCCTTGTTGCTATAGTATATTGAATGCATGTGAGTAATATATTATTTTATATGTGCATTCGTACATGGCTATTTATATTTGTATATATGTATGAGTGTATGGTAGCATACATGGCTTGAAACCTTAGCTGTTCCCATGCCCTGACGTTTTGTCCTTTGTTTTTTTTGGCCGAGATGGCCTGTAGCGCATTAAGTAAGTTGGCGTGTGTCAGTCTTCCTGAGCTGACCGTCCCATGGCTTTTGGGTTACCACGTCTGTTGGCGTGTTTATTTAGACACATCAGACTTTACCGCCCGCGGTTTTACATAAAATTGAAAATGGTTTTTGGATTTTCATTTAAAACGACGCCACTTTGTAATCTGTTACAACGGTAATAATTTGTAGCGTCTTTCTTACGCTATACTGTTTTAACAGCTGGCTTCGAGTTATTCAAAACGGCACAGTTTTATAAAACAAATTGGTTATTGAATTTGTTAGTGTAACAGCTTGCTTTACACGTGTCTTAATTTTAATAGAACATTTTGTGTTTCTTTCTCAGCCACAAGATCTATTGTTTGTCAACGGTTCTGTGTAATTCTTTAGTAATCCATGTGATTCTAATTTACACCTATCAGCACACACTTGTGCACAATATAAATAGAGACACTGTGTCTTCATTTTTTCAACCCGAGAAAATTCGTTTTTGAGCATAAATTCTGCCAAAATTAATTCTGAGAGAGAGAGATTAAACACCAGTATTTTCAGTGAAATCTTTTGTGTATTCTTTACAAAACATTGCTGAGTCTTCAAGTCGTTTTGTGGATTCAAGAATGGAAGATTTTTAATCTCAGAATCTCTGCATCTCTAAATCAATTGATTTTTCATTCTGAAAAATCGTTTTGTGAGTATCTCTTTTACTGTTCTTGTTTGCTTGTAATTTCAGATTTGTTATGTGCTAGATCTAAAGTGATTATGTAAGTATTGTGCTGGAATATATTTTATAAACACTACACACACTAGAACTAGTAGTGATCTTACTTCATTTAAAACACTCTGTTTTAATTTGATTTTTCTGGAAATCTGATTTACACTAAAGTACAACTGATTCTAGGTTTAGAGATTTAAACCTAATACGAGTTGTGAATCGGAACAGAATTACCTGATACTGGATATATGACCTTGGACAAAACAAATTTATACCTGTGTATTTGACCAAGGACTTGGACTGTAAACAAGAACATACTGGACCTAATCAAGAACCTGAACTGTTTAGACTGATTGGAACTTGAACTTAACTGGATTAAATCATTTTAATCTAAAATAGTTATAAACAGTTTGTATTATTTCTGACTGTATGCTTGATATGTTTTATTTCTGGTCAGTCTAGAATATATCTGTGTGAACTTGATTGCTTGACTGTTTGCATCTCATATCACTCTCATATAAATACTCACGTATTCACGTAGACACATGTTTGTGTAATATCTGAACAAGTCTAGTGTTCGAGATTTAAAGAAAGAGAAAAGAAGTTTTCAAAGGTGTATTCAAAGTGAAACTGATTTGATTTGAATAGCACAAGACTTGCAAAGATATAGGTGAAATATATTTTGTTGCATCACACACTTCACTAGAAAGTAAATAATAGGCACTGAGCCAACCTGCGCTTAAGGAAGTTAAAGGGGAGGCGTGGAAGTGAAGAACGCAAAAACAAGTGAGGACAAGTTAAAGAGAGAATAGAATAAGCAACCAGGGTAGACTTGGTCGTGTGGGATAATAGCTAGATCATTCTTCTTTAATTGTTACGTTTGTTGTTTGTAACTCGTTCCTGTTGTTTTATTGTTTTAGTGGAAGTAGTTTAGGTAACTCCTAGAGGAGTTCGTCGTTTTTCCCGGGGAAGGGTTTTGCGACGTTAAATAAATACCGTGTGTTGTACATTTCTTGCATTTCACCTCACACGAAAAGGTAGGACTAAATAATTAGAAACTCGCCTAAAAATTGAATCTGTTTTGGACTTTAATTAACTTTGAAAATTAAAATTTTTTTCATAAAAGTTAATCAGATTAAGTAAAAGTTTAATTTGGTCCCTCTTGGCATCATTCACATAAACTCGTAGGTTTAAGGTGTTTACTCAACAATAGTTTACTTCCGCATATAAAGTCTTTGCGCACCGACCCGCATTTTCGGGGTCACCTCAGTTCATAGGTTTGTAAATCACCTACAAGCTCTTCTAATTTCGTAGAGGCTAAAGTTGGAAAAGAATTTAAAACGGTCACTTTTGGAATAAATCTATCGGGTAGGGACCATAAAATTTTCTTTACAACTCGGTTGTCAAATATTTTCTCTCCCAAGTTAAAAGATGAATTAACAATATCAGAAAGTCTAGAATAAAATTCATCAAAAGTTTCTTTTTCGTTCATTTTGATGGTTTCAAATTGAGTGGTGAGGTTTTGGAGTTTCGAAGCTTTAACGACACTTGTACCCTCATGAGTGAGTTGGAAAATATCCCACCCTTCTTTAGCGGTCTCACACGTCATAATACATCGGAATTCATCCGGTGTGACTGCGCTAAACAAGGCATTTAAACCATGGGAATTAAAATTTGAAAGTTTAAACTCATTCTCAGTCCATTTATCGACCGGTTTGGGAAGACGTCCATTTTTAACTAAATGAGTTGGTGGAGACCACCCGTTAACTACCGATAACCAAACCCTCTCGTCGATAGATTTAAGTGCCAATTTTATACGCGCTTTCCAGTACGCGTAATTAGAACCATCGAAAATAGGAAATTTAGAAAATGGGGAAAATTCCATTTTAACCAAAAAATTATTTAAAGGATCTTAACGAAATAATTTATCGCTTTGGGTCTGATACCACTTGTTGGAACAATAGGCCCCCGATTTTAAAATTCTTATACTTTAAAATCGATTTCCTTATTATAGATGCGGAAGTGTAAAGGTGGATGTTCAACATAATAAACAAATTTTAATTCCTTTTTCAAAATTAAAATTAAACACAAATGAAATATGATTAATACACACAATTTAGATTCCACTCAAACCATATTAATTAACCCAAGTCCTAGAAATTTGCCTAAGTCATATTTTCAATATTACTCAATTAGGCCACATCACTTTTAACAACTTAAATCAATGACTTGAATTAATTAACTAAACATTACCCAAATTTAATTAGCATCAAATTAAACACGTAGTCATTAAATTAAACTAATTTTATTTTTTTACTTAAGCATGCGTTCTAGGTGATTTTACAAAAGATAAAATAAACAATTAGTCCACTACGCCGAGATGTACGAGGAAAAACTCGTAACGGAAAAAAACCTCGGACGGCCCTGGCCTTAAGTCCACTAAGTATGGAATTACAATTAAAAGACAGAAAGACTTAAAACACTCGACTCGATCCCTCTCAAGCCCCGACGCTTCTTCTTGTAAACACCTTCGCCTAGTAGACAACCCCAGAGCTCCACCGAAATCTTGGAATCACCAATGAGACATAGGCACACCGTCAACCACACATGGTGTCTTTCACCATGTGAGAATGCCGCAGCAAAACAAGGTCTTATTCTTTATGGGATTTGGAAGCAAACCCAAACTTCTCTTTGAACGGAAGAGATGAACCCGGTGCCAAAACACCAAGAAAGATGTATATATATTGAAACTTGGATTAAACAAACAATTGGGTGTAAACTAGAGTGTTAGATGAATTTTTTTTCTTTGAAAGATGAACACTCAAAACCATGAACTTTTCTAGGAAGAATTTTCTCTCAAAAACTCTCTCGGAGTTAGAATGGAATGAAAAGTTATGTTAGAAAAGTTGGTTCCCGCACCTTATCAAATCTGTCAAAAGTTAGTGGGGAAAGAGAGTGGGAAAGTGGGAAAAACTGCCCAAAAAATTTTCCCGCCAAAACTCGTTCGAACGACTTTTCGTTCGAATGGATTTACTAACGAAGTTCCAGAATGGAAAAAAGAAAATTCATCAGAAATCTCGTTCGAACGACCTGCCATCTCATTTAAACCAGATTCCAGTGTGCATCGAACGACGTTCCAAAAAATCAAAAAAATGAAATATTAATTTTAAGCCCAAAACTTTTATGGAAAGTTCTAAAAAAAATATTTTTCTGAGTAAAACAAAGTCGTTAAAATTAATTTATAAAAATTATAAATTACACCCACTTAAATTGTTCCAAGCTCATATATATATATATATATATATATTAAAATGCATTCATACCTTAGGAGTAATGGAACCATGTTGATGACATAGAAACGAGGAACTTTAAACTCGGCATTTTGATGAAGCTTTAAACTTGGTCGCTACGTCTTCAACTTTAGCACGTCATAGGCTTGAAGGATGATCAATAACTCTATCCTATGACTCAGTCCGGAATTGAGCAAAAATAACAAAGGACTCAATTGGAAATTTCTGTCCTTACAGAGTAATCACTTGACTAGCCATGAAAGCAACACATTTTTCATGTGGTGATTCTCCCCATGAATCAACCGACTAGATATCACTATCGCTAAGAGTGGCCTTATTAGAAAATTTCTTGCCCATTCTCTTTAGCATAGTGTGACCCTCAAAAGACTTGTGCCCTTTACCTTCACACTCAAAACACCTTATATCTTCCTATTCATCATCACTATCCTTGACCTCATTCTTGTTTTTGCTTTCCTTAATAATATTTTTATTGGAAGAATTATTTTTGGACAATTTGAGAAATTTTTTAAATTTTTTTGCAAACGAGGCCAAGTCATCAAAATCAACCTCACCCTCGGATTCAGACTCACAAACTTTCTCCTTTTTCTTCTCCATATCCCGAGTCCTTAAATCTACCCCTATATCCTTAGGCTTAATGGTTTTAGAGAACATATAAATCTCATCAGTGTGAAGGTCTCCAACAAGTTCCTCTAACCTAGGAGTGTCTAAAATTCTTAGATTGTTAAGCTTGGCGACCTTAGAAATAAAGCGGGCAGGGAGTGATTTCAAAAAAAATTAACAACCCTAGTCTCAGGAATTTTCTCACCCAAATTTAAACTAGTGTTTACGATGTCCGATAACCTAGCATAAAATTCATCAAAACTCTTGAACTGTAACATAGTGATGGTCTCGAATTTGGTGGTTAAATTTTGAATATTAGATGCCTTGACATCATTGGTACCCTAATGTGTCAACTGGAGGATATCCAATGATTCCTTAGATGTTGTACACGTCATAATGCATCAGAACTCGCCAGGAGTGACGCCTCCAGAAATAGCACTAAGCATTGGAGTTATAGGTACTCCACTAAAACTCATCGTCAGTCTAGGAAGAGGCGGGTTTAGAATTTATGACATGATCAACTATGATTGTCGGAAGAGTCCACCATCTTTCACATACATACTGTGACACCCCTACTAATTAAATACCGAGTTATGAGTCCTTTATTAAATTTAAAACAGAATATCCAGTTGGACCAGTCTTAGCATCGCTGTTGAATTTTTTTTATTAATTACTAACCACCTAGTATTTAAAAAGTTAGGTGTCAACTTTATCTTTTAATATAACATGCAAGCAATTAAATGATTAACTAAACATCCACCATCCAATAACAATCTCCTAGGAATTAAAATGACATAATGAAATAAACTGAGTTTGGAGTAAACACTTCCAGTATAAATCTCAAATACAATAATTTGAAATGAAATAAATCCCCAAAACTGAAATATAAATAAATGTCTGAAACCACTATCTCTAAATAAGAATGGGCAATATGCCCTGACTGAAATAAATAACTCTGGATGAATCAAGGATAAATGTGGAGGCATCCAATACTGGGGTACGGTAAATTCCACATCCGCTAAAGCATATCAAATGAAAGGAACTTATATGCTTGTTGTCCCTGTGGCTGGGTACCTTAAAGGTTTTAAAAAAAATAAAATAGATTTAGAAGAAAACGGCTCAGAACCCGAGTAGAAAATATTTAAAAATCAGCAAGTGTTTAAAATGCATCAAATAGTATATATATACACACACACACACGCGCGCGCGCGCACACACATGTTAGTTCCACGCTCTCACTTGAGATTCTCACCTCTCAACTAATGTGCACGCCTAATGTATGCTCTTAACCCATCCTAGTTACGCTATCCCACTTAACTCGTTTGAATCAAGTCTCTTACTATCATGCCTAAGTCATTGTGCCCACCTGTATCACCCGAATAATACATTTTTTCATTTCAAACATTAATTAATCGAATTCAAGTATATCATTCATCTCTTAAGTTTTCACTCACTTGATATATTTTTGACATCATTATCATTATGTTCTACTAAGAACATAGTAGAATAAATACAAGTATATATATTTCACCATTAAAATATATATACAAATACCGCACCCCACATAAGCAAAACTAACGGTGCGTACATACTCTGCTATCAAGTCCCGGAACCTCACTTACATAATACGGACTATCGATTCTGAATCTCTCAGGAACCATATTAAAACAAATCACACAAACTGGAGGCGAACATGGACCATGGTGTAATGGGCTACGCACATAACTACGCACCCATATAACCCAAACTTATCCACTCACAGATAATTCCTCATTACATCCCATTCTCTGAGGCACCAATCTATAATCCACCCCACCCCCCACCCCCGTCCGAAGGGCTCCTCAAGATAAGACTGTCCCCTTCAAGACCTCTCGGCGATAGCAAGTATGGTAGGTATGTCGAACACATAAAAATTCATATAATAGGTATTCCCACAACCTAAGTGTTAATGCAAAAATTCTTCATCTACGAGGACCAATCAGAAAAGGACACGTGTCATCCTATGTGGCAATATTCGACACCCGAGGAGAGTTGGTCGTCATCCAAGGAGAGTTGGTCGGCACCCGAGGAGTGTTGGTCGGCATACCAACCAGGAAGATCAAGGGATAACTATGCATTTAATGTGCATTAATAAAGATGATTGTGCATTTAATGAGCATTAATGTACATTTATACTGTAGATGACAACACATAGCATACCAAGCAATTCAACAATTAGATTCGTTGAATGTAGACATAATGTATAAATGTCTACATACAATGAATCTCTTTATCTTCCATCACTATAAATACATGTATTCCCTTAGCCAAAAAGGAGGAGAGAACCAGAGAGAACGAGAGAGATCCAAGAGATCCAAGAAACACCATACACAAGATACACATCCTTTCTCTCTCTACCACATTGTGCTATTGTAAACTCCTGGAAATAAAATAACAGTGGACGTAGGCTTTTCCTTCTTGCCGAACCACTTTAAAAATCTTTGTCTCTTATATGTTTGATGTGAATGTTTATCTTCATCTTCAATCTCATCCTCATCATTTATATGCTGTTGACGCCACTAAAATGGCAGTGGCCATTTTCTGTCTTCAACAGATTGGCACCGTCTGTGGGAACGTGTTACAAGCGTTGTTCTCCACCAAAAGCTAAGTTTTTATTTTCTCTACGTATAATCAATTATACATAAATCTTTTGATTCAATCATGATTTTATGTTTATATGCATAAATTAATTGTCCAATTTTTATCTGCAAAATGTTGCATATCATGATTTTTTAAATCATAACTGTTAGATTAATTCTTATTTAGAAATCTGAAAATAGTGGATTTCATAAATCATAACTTTTTGCTTGATTCTCAAGTTTCTATTTTATATCATGGAATAAATATTTTAAATTATTACATATACCAATATATACGACGATGATAAGATTTGATCATTTTCATTGTTGATTTTGAAATAAATTTTGTTAGATCTTTGATGTCTATTCAAATTCCCATCATATTTTTAATAAAAGAATGGGAAAAGGTTAAAGACAATGAAAAGTCTTTTCATGGAAATCATGACCCATATATATTCCCTCTCTCTCTTCAAGTTTGAGTCTCTTTGCATTCACAAGTTTAAGTCTCTTTGTATTCATTTTTATGAACTATATACTTAATTTGGTTCATCTTCCATCTATGTCAATAAAGTCAAATTGATTGATTTTTTATATAAATTTGGTAATAATTTCGATCATTCACCATATTTTTATCTCTCCAAATTTGGAATAGGAAGGGACCAATATAAAAAATAATTTTCTCTCACCTGAAAAATCATTACCCACCTCTTGTAAAAGAGGATCAGTAAAACAATCATGACCATATCAAGACTCTGGGCACAAATTTGATATGTTAGCCCCTCGTTCATCACATCACATGGTTTCTTTATCGGAATCACACGATATAGTGGATTAGATAATTATTCATTATTAATGCTTAAATTTTACATCGAATGCTATTTTTTTATCTAAGGATTCGAGATATTCTGGTCAGCCATCTATATTGTTGGTCGGCATCATCCAACCATATATTCTATAATTTGAGATATCCTTAAATGTTGGTCGGCAACATCCATGTCGTTTGTCGGCAGCGGTAGAATATTGGGGTATTAAAAAAATGCGAAGCACCCCAGATATTTCTTTAAACACGAGTTCAGCTTGGGGACAAACAGGGGGCTTAAGTCTTTTTAACTTGTGATCACCCCAAAAATATTTTTAAAAACCAAGTGATAAATAATTTTCAAACAGCAACTAATACCTGATTAGTTGTTGGAGATTAAATAACTCTACGTCTTATTTATGGCGCATATCTAATAAAAATTTGTACATCTCACACACGTGTGGCACAAAAATATTATTTCATATTTTGAAATTTTTATGCTGATACATATCATATATTGATTGGATGAGTAAATTATTCTCATGACTAATCAATTCAGCCTACACATATGGTAGAGCAAAATATTAATTTTTACAGGCACAAGATTCAATGCCGACGAATGCTGAAGCACAAATTATTCTATATCCGTTTGGATTCATATTTTATATTTATCTCAGCATGGAGCTCGAAAAATTTCTTCTCTCTATATATATTCGGCTCCGAGGAAAAGCTACAACATTTATTATATTTCACCCCCAACGGATAGTTGGTCGGGGTAATTCTTATTTATATTCAGGCCCAGATATCTGCTCCAACACAAATGATTCTATATATCCATTGGGATTGATATTCTATATTCATCTCAACATGGAGCTCGGCGAGATACTTATTATCATATTCAGCTTTGAGGAGAACTATAACATTTATTATATTTCACTCCTAACAGATAGTTGGTCGGGGTAATTCTTATTTATATGCAGGCCCAGCAAAGTTCTCGGCCATATTCTTATGTTCTGGAAAATATTATTCTTATTCGTCATTCTGCAATTATGCCTCGACAAGATACTTATTCAGCTTTAAGGAATTTTACAACATTCGTTCGGATAATTCTTATTTATACTCAGGCCTGACAACGTTCTCGACCATATTCTTATGTTCTGAAAGATCTTATTCTTGTTCTGCATTATATGATTCTACCTCGACGGATCGGCGAGGCACTTTATTATTTTTAATTATTCTTTATATCTATTTGGATGCATATTCTATTCTCATTTCAGCATGGAGCTCGACAAATATTATATCTTACTCAGCTCCAAGGAGGTATCCTGCATTTATTATATCTTATTCCCAACAATCTGTTGGTCATCGCCGAGGAGGTATCCTGCATTTATTATATCTTATTCCCAACAATCTGTTGGTCATCGTCGAGGAGGTATCCTGCATTTATTATATCTTATTCCCAACAATCTGTTGGTCATCGCCGAGGAGGTATCCTGCATTTATTATATCTTATTCCCAACAATCTGTTGGTCAGCGTCGAGGAGGTCTCTAGCATTTATATTATCTTATTCCCAACAAATCTGTTGGTCAGTGCCGAGGAGGTCTCCAGCATTTATATTATCTTAGTCCCAACAATCTGTTGGTCAGCTCTGAGGAAGTCTTCATCATTCATTATCAATTACCACCAACTCCGATTGGTAGATAAAATCCAACTCCGGTTGGTAGACAAAATCCAACTCCGGTTGGTAGATAAAATCCAACTCCGGTTGGCATTGGTCGATAAATCTCATTCAAAATTCACATTCCACAGTTGGGGGCTTCTATTACAGATATATTTGTTCATTCGGTGGCACATTCTTATATCATCATGCAATCGAGCATCAAATTCAACCCCGACTAATCATTTTCTCAGGAGGAATATTGAAGTTCAGGAGGTATATTGAAGTTCAGGAGGAATATTGAAGTTCAGGAGGAATATTGAAGTTCAGGAGGAATATTGGGGGCTTCTATTACAGATATATTTGTTCATTCGGTGGCACATTCTTATATCATCATGCAATCGAGCATCAAATTCAACCCCGACTAATCATTTTCTCAGGAGGAATATTGAAGTTCAGGAGGAATATTGAAGTTCAGGAGGAATATTGAAGTTCAGGAGGTATATTGAAGTTCAGGAGGAATATTGAAATTCAGGAGGTATATTGAAATTCAAGAGGTGTATTCAGAAGTATCAGGACATGATGAAAGAAAGCGAAAAGTATTCCACCGAGGAACTCTGTCAGACCAGAAATTAGAAGACAAGTTGCCTATATGGAGGCTATATGTAGATGGATCATCTTTCACTACAGGCTGTGGGGCAGGGATCGTTTTGAACAGCCCAGACGAGGTCGACATGGAATACACCCTACGTTTCTAATTCAAAGCTTCTAATAATGAGGTTGAGTATGAGGCCATGATTGCAGGCCTTAATTTGTCAAATACTATGGAGGCACAGCAGGTTGTTGTCTTCAGTGATTCTCAATTGATCGTAAACCAAATGTTGGGAAAAAAATGAGCCAAAGGAGAATTGATGATCAAGTATCAAGCAAAGGTGATGGAGTTAATATCAGAATTTATTGCTGTTCAACTGGTAAGAATATCAAGAATGGAGAATGTGAGCGCATACGCCTTGGCCCGATTAGCATCAGCTACTCGTATCGAGCTGCGAAGAACGATACCAATTGAAGTATTAGAAAGTCGGAGCATAGATGAAGACCTGACGATGAATATTATTACCCTTAATTTAGGAACATCTTGGATGGATCCCATCAGAGCATATATTGAGGAGGAAGAATTACCGGAGGATAAACTCGCTGCCAAGAAATAGAAGTTTAAAGCTGCTCGGTATGTACTAATTAATGGTATTTTGTATAGACGAGGAATTATGGCAGGTTTGTAAAGATGTGTACATCCCTCCGAGGTGAAAGAATTGATTAAAGAGATCCATGAAGGGTCCTGTGGAGCCCATGTAGCAGGTCGGACACTTTTGCAAAAGGTGATGACGCAGAGATACTACTGGCCGACGATGAGAGCTGATTTTATAGCTTATGCCAAGAAATGTGACAAGTGCCAACACTTTTCCGAAGAACTTTATAAACATTGTTGACACCCATCATTTATCCTTGGCCATTTTCCATATGGGGATTGATTTGGTTGGACCATTGCCGACGACTCGAGGAAGATTCAAATACCTCGTCATCGCAGTAGATTATTTTACTAAGTGGATAGAAGCTGAGCCACTTATTGACATGACATACGAGAAGGAAGGTGTACCAGTTTATTTGGAAGAACATCATCTGCCGATATGGTCTCCCTCATGCCTTCATCACAGACCATGGAACACAATTTGATAACGAGTTTGCTGCCTATTATCATCAATCAAACATTTGAAGCGCTCTAAGGAGCAAAAGTGCTATAAGTAGCCAACCTCCTTTGGTTAGGAGGACAGCTCTAAGGAGCAAAAGTGCTATAAGTAGCCAACCTCCTTTGGTTAGGAGGACAGCTCTAAGGAGCAAAAGTGCTATAAGTAGCCAACCTCCTTTGGTTAGGAGGACAGCTCTAAGGAGCAAAAGTGCTATAAGTAGCCAACCTCCTTTGGTTAGGAGGACAGCTCTAAGGAGCAAAAGTGCTATAAGTAGCCAACCTCCTTTGGTTAGGAGGACAGCTCTAAGGAGCCAAAAAATGCTCTAAGGAGCCAAAAGCTTTAAGGAGCCAAAAAGTGTACACCAGCATGATCAATGACGGTTGGTAAGATAAAAATATACTCTCATATTACAACTTATGTTGGTCGGGAGGTAAGATTATTACAAAAAGTTCCTCGAAGAACAAAATATTTCAAACTGAACCAAGTATGGTTGGTCGGGGATAAAAACCCACTAACTGTAATTGGTCGACAAGGAGAATTTATCGACCTTGGTTGGTCGGACACATTTTATGAAAAAGACAAAAATTTACCAAGTATGGTTAGTTGGGGATAAACTCTCACTAACTATAATTGGTCGACGAGCACAATTTAACAACCTTGGTTGGCTGGAAATATTTTAAACATTTTTATACTCATTACTTTATTATTAAGTGATTGAGCAACATTACTAATACTTGTAACTTTTTTATTACTAAGTTGGTCGATGAACAACACAATATTGTTATCTTTTTAACTTATACATATGCACAGATGTAAAGTATTTTACAAGACAATAGCAATTAAGATTGCGAACAAAAATGAAAGTCTTTCATTAAAATCAAAAACAAAATACATTGAGAATGAAAATGTATACTAACTATTACATTGAGATTCCTACTCTATTGGTTTCTTTCCCTCTTCTTTTGAAACAGGTTCCTCGCCAGCAGGAGGATCATCTAAAGCATAAGGGGAGTTTATGAAGTTAAAATCTTTCAGCATTCTGATGTTCATCACAGATGGTCTATCCGAGCAGCTCTTGCTCGTCCCCGAGAAGCTCTTGCTCGTCCCCGAGCAGGAAGTTGCTCTTCAAGACTCATGATCTTCTCGGACATCTCAGCCAAGGCCTGGTTCTTTGCCATTAGTTGGAAGGCTTGATTCTCCAAAGCAGATTGAGTTCTCTGTTCTTCGACAGTTACCCGAGCAGCTCTTACTCATCCCCGAGAACCTCTTGCTCATCCCCGAGCAGAGGTAGAAGTCAAAATCAGCATCTACAGCACTGAGATCTTTACTACTACTGTCTTGACGAATAATGAAGAAGAAGTTGTATGAAAATGTTTCGAAGTCCACCACTAGCTTGGTACTAATCAGATTGAAGAGTTGTCTTCAAAAGCTAGTATGTTACTCGACAAAGTATTCAGAGGATCATAAATCAGAAGAATCAAGCACGTGAAGTTAGCACTCAGTTGCTCGGCACAGGAGGCAATTGGTCGGCTAGCAAACCAATCATCATACTTGAAGATTATGACAAGCTACAAGCTGCATACTATGGCATGGCTGCATCCAAATTCCCAGGGGTGATACATAGCACACGGAGTTGCTCCAAAGAAAGATTAGCAATCATCGATGAGCCTGCATCATATGTCGTCCAGGAGATAATGCACTTTATATTGAACAAATCAAGAAGGTAGATCAAGAATTTCACGAGCACCGAGCAACACTGCAGAATAAATACTCCATCCTTTCAAGTAAACCATCAAGCATGGAGCATTGGGGGCTTCTGTTAATGCAAAAATTCTCCATCTACGAGGACCAATCAGAAAAGGACACGTGTCATCCTATGTGGCAATATTCGACACCCGAGGAGAGTTGGTCGTCATCCAAGGAGAGTTGGTCGGCACCCGAGGAGTGTTGGTCGGCATACCAACCAGGAAGATCAAGGGATAACTATGCATTTAATGTGCATTAATAAAGATGATTGTGCATGTAATGAGCATTAATGTACATTTATATTGTAGATGACAACACATAGCATACCAAGCAATTCAACAATTAGATTCGTTGAATGTAGACATAATGTATAAATGTCTACATACAATGAATCACTTTATCTTCCATCACTATAAATACATGTATTCCCTTAGCCAAAAAGGAGGAGAGAACCAGAGAGAACGAGAGAGATCCAAGAGATCCAAGAAACACCATACACAAGATACACATCCTTTCTCTCTCTACCACATTGTGCTATTGTAAACTCCTGGAAATAAAATAACAGTGGACGTAGGCTTTTCCTTCTAGCCGAACCACTTTAAAAATCTTTGTCTCTTATATGTTTGATGTGAATGTTTATCTTCATCTTCAATCTCATCCTCATCATTTATATGAGTATTTATAAATATCATTTAATATAGGTATACACGAAACCCATAATATATGTGCCATGCGTAGTATATATCTCATGAACAGGCTACCACATATTTAATTTAACATCATAACTCACATTGTATAACTGAGCCTCACCTTTCGTTTATAAAGGTTACTAAGTCTCTCAATCAATCCCTAGGTTATTTCAGAAAGTATAATGTCACTCTACTACTGGTAATAACCTTAAGTTATCATGTACCCAAACTAAATCCCAATTTTATATAATTCCCAACCATAACTCATTTGGTGAGCACTCGTAAATCTACACTTTAATTCCATTTATAGTAATACTTTCCGGGACTTAACTACAACCCTACTGACCTTCCCTAAGTCCCGTTATCTTTAATTAGTCTTCACTAAGGATTCTTGTAAGTTAGGATTGGATCAAACCTTAAAAGAGAATAAGTCACAATTTCCAAGGCAGTCGATCGATTGACGAAGCTAATCGATCGATCAATCAGTCGTCGATCAGATATTAGCCTCCGTGTTCTGCATTTTAGCCTCATGTTTATTCAAATTTTAACATCAAATCCTCAATTTTAATGTCCCAAACTCCCAAATAAGTACATTAAATGTTATACCAACATAATTACATAAATTCAAACGTACTAGAATCATCAAATCATTATGGGGCAATACTTTCTTGGACTAAATCATGAATTTCTCATGAAAACCCTAGTTTAATTTCTCTTCGGGCATATAATCCACTTTAATTCATGACTCCTAGTACATGGATCGTGATTTCATTTTTACTATATTTCTAGAAGTTTATCTACATGCAAACCTACCCATATTCAAGAATTAATTCTCCGAATTCATTGAATGTCAATTATTCAAGGTTTTCTCCAATTCTAAACTACCATGGATAATATATGCACCGAATCATTGCAAGATAAATCATTTGCCTTTAATGAAATTTCTGATCCTTTGAAGAACATGGTATTGGGGACGATCGTCTCTTTTCGATCTACGTGTGGGTGGTGATGGTGGTGCAAACGGTGTACCGGTTGTGGCTCCAGGCTTGAAAACCTCTTCTTCCTCCTTTAATGGAATTCTTAGCTTTTGTGAATTCTAACCCTAGAATACAACTCTTTCCCTCTGATATAACCCTTGAATATTACTCTAAAAATTAAAATGACCAAAATACCCTCCCGGTGTGCAGGTTTGGCCTAAAATTGCCCTAGAACACAAACTAAACCCCCGGGTAGACTTTTCTGACTATCTCTACCCTTCTGGACACTTTGGCTCACTCAAAATGACCATATGGTTGACTTATACATAACATACTTTATTCCATTAAATTTAGTCCTGACACGGTTGTCACGAGCGTCCCGACTTAATTTCCATAATTATCGTATTATTCACTTGCGACAATTTTAATAAATTTATAATCGCATATTACTTTACTCGCTAATTAATATTCAACATAATTCACATCAATAATAATAACTCTCGTCAGGCTAGTAAATATCTATTTAAACCAGGATTAATCATAAATTAATTGTCATTATTTAATTTAATTAATCCCATAATTAAAATCATTAAAATTTATAGGGTACTACATCTTCCCCCCCTAATAACAGAATTTCGTCCCGAAATGCGAAAAATAAAGGTATACCTGATAAGAATAACTCTGGATATTTATCACGCATCTCATCCTCACGCTCCCATGTAGACTTTTCGGCATTATGATGACGCCACTGAACACGTACTAATGATACTATCTTCGACCTCAATTTCCTCTCGCAACGGTCTAGGTTAGCAATTGATCCCTCCTCCAAGGAACTATCGGACTGTATATCAATCTCCTCGAAAGAAATATGATTGTGGGCCAACTCATCCCGAAGATATCTCCTCAACGAAGAAATATGGAACACATCATGAATCCTATGAAAGTTCTTCGGTAGACCAAGTCTGTAAGACATTGACCCAATCCTCTCAATAATAGGGAATGACCCCACATACCTCAGTGACAACTTCCCCTTCTTCCCAAACCACATTATCCCATTCATAGGAGATTCTTGTAGCTCCCCCTCATTAACTCTCAGAAGAACCTTTTTTAATTGGCATAGCTTTTATTTCTACCCTGAGTAGCCGGTATACGACTCTGTATCATCTCAATCCTAGTCGAAGTATCCTGGATTACTTCGGGCCCAAGTATCTTGTTGTCCCCCACCTGAAGCTAACACGATGGAGAACGACAAGGCATAATTCATAATTCCTTGAATGGAGTCATACCAATAATAAACTAATATAATTTATTGTACGCAGACTCCACTAGAGGAAGGTACTGCTCCCCACCTCCCATAGAACTCAAAAATAAACATACATAAAATTCTTCCAACATCCGATTATTCCTCTCAGTTTTTCCGTTCGTATGGGGTTGATAGGCCGTACTCAATCCCAGCTCCTTACTCATTGCCGAAGACTTCCCCATTCTGATGGGTCTTACATCCTAATGGATATAGAATTTTCTATATTGTGGAAATGTCCCCTCCTTCCTGGGTGTCGACTGCTCCCCCTTTTAGACCTTTGTAACATCCCGTCTAATTAAATATCGGGTAGATACTCCGTTATTAAATTAATACAGAATATCAAGTTGGTCCAGTCTCAGTGTTGATACCAAAATTAATATGCTGACGTGGACGAATCATACGAAGACATTTGTCAATCTACATGGCACAATAACAACAAGGAACTTCATTTCCCCGACCAACTACGTTCTCTCCGAGCAACGATGATATACCGAGGAATTTTAGTACTCCGAGGTACCTTAGCACTCCGAGGAACTCCTGATCGACATACAACTGAGGCGGTCCGAACTGCATCTCGGACGTAGCATTAATTGCCAGAATATCAACAGTTCAACTATTCATTGAATGTTTGGATCTTGACGCACACGCTGCATTAAATGTATTACCCTTTCATATACAGCCTAACAGCTATAAATACCTTGTATCACCCTCATTCAAGGGGACCGGAATTTCTTGAGAGAACTTGTATTCAAGAATTCTGCAAACACTCAGCAATAACATAACAGTGGACGTAGGCTTTATTCCTAGCCGAACCACTTTAAAAATCTCTGTCTTATTTATTTATCTGTGATTGAATAATTAGAGCGATCTAGTTTTTTACATCAACATATTGGCGCCGTCTGTGGGAAACGACTGTTACTATCGTTTTTCACAAAAATCATTTATTATCAATGGCAGATAATCCAGAATCCAGTAATCGAAATGCTGGAAATACTGGAAATCTTCCAAATCCATCTGCACCTCCAGATCTGGCTGGAATTATGACAAATCTGGCTCAAGGACAAACCGCCATGCAAGAATCTATGAGGCAACTCATTCAAACTCTTCAAGGCGGTGCACCTACCTATTCAGGACAAAGGAGTGATCGTGGGCAATCACGATCCAGACGTACTGGGTCATATCGCAATGGGGAGTCTAATGATTCTACGTATCAACCTGGGCGAACCTCATCGATACGGGCTACGGATACAGATCAACATATTACTCTCTCTCCGGAGAGAGCTAGCGCTTTGGAAAGATTAAGCAGGGTGTCTCCTTTCAGTTGGTTAGGACCAAGGAGGAATATGAGTCCACCTCGAGCTCCATCGAGAAGTTTTCGGCCACCATCAGGTTTGAGAGAAGGATCAGCACAATCACGACCAGCTACTCGTCGAGATAAATCTCAGGAAGCTACGTCAGAGCAATCAATTGGTCGGACTAAGTGGCCTGAAGAAGGAAATGAAGCATGGAAAGGTTCCATTCAGCGGTTGGAAGATAGACTGGGAGAAATGGCTAAGGCAAGAAACCCCTTACAGAGAACTTTTGTTCAAGGGACACCTTTTGTGCAAGCCATTGTGGATTTTCCTACACCATCGAAATTCAAAGCACCTGTGGTGACCCCCAAGTACGATGGAAAGACAGATCCTGTACTTCATATAGAACAATACCAAGCTGCTGCCGACATCTATGCCGTCCCCGACGAGATGAGGTGTAGATCATTCTCTGGAACTCTTACCGGATCTGCACAAATATGGTACAATAATCTTCCTCGGGGTAAGATTTCAACTTTTATTCAGTTAGCCGAGCTGTTCATTGGCAATTTTTGTTTTGGAGCAAAGCCAGTAAAGCGAGTAGCACACTTGCTAAGTGTTAGGCAAAAATCAGGTGAAAGTACTAGAGATTACATAACTCGTTTTAATAACGAGAAGTTGGAAGTCATAGATTACGAAGAAAAGACAGCGATCACTGCTTTGATGAGTGGTTTACTACCTAACAAGCTGTACTACACCTTGGCCAAAGATCCACCTAAAACTATGTCCGAGTTGATGGCGAAAGCGGCCAAAATTATGAATGCCGAGGAGGCTATGGCTGCAAAGAAGAATATGGATAAAGAAATTAAAGTGGAGGTCGACAAGTCTAAGAAGAAAGATCAGAAAGGTAATGGTGGTGACAAGCACTCCAAGAATAATAGGACGTCATGGGAAGTCCTAAAGAAGTACGATAATTATACTCCATTGAAAATGGGTATTAATCATGTTTTGGAAGAAATCAAGAATATCGAGGAAATCAAGTGGCCAGATAAACTAAGGACAAATCCTGATCTGAGGAATAAGGCCAAATACTGCGAGTTTCACAAAGATCATGGCCATAGGACCAAAAATTGCATAGCCCTTCAAAACGAGATTGAAATGCTCATCCGAAGAGGAAAATTATCAAAATATGTAGATCGCAGGGGTGAGAGGAAGAATGATGATAGAACTAGAGAGAGATCTAGATCTCCTCGTCGTGCAGAGGAGAAAAAGAAGAGGGACCACGAAGATGATCTAGATAATGACCCCGATCTTCCCAAGAAGCCAAGGCAGCCTGAACGAGAGGTATTTTCCATACGTTTTGGGTCATTTGATTGTAATGTTATTACAGGAGGAGATGCAGGAGGATGAGACCTTACTGCAGAAAGAAAAGCTTACCTCGGAGAGGCTCAAGCTTGTTCATATATTCAGCGAATAAATCTGGCCGAGGAGGATCGTCCGAGGAAGGTAAACAAAGAGAAGCTAGTCATTGGTTTTTCAAAAAACGACCTGGCAGGTGTTCTTTACCCTCATGACGATCCTTTGGTGATCAAAATGAGGATGAAAGATGTGGTCATTTCAAGGGTGTTGGTAGACAACGGTAGTTCGGCAGACATCATGTACTATTCATGCTTTGATAGCTTGAATTTGAAATTATCTCAATTGGAACCTTATCACAGACCCCTTCTGGGTTTTGCTGGCGAGAAAGTTTTTCCACTTGGGACGATCAAGTTGGATATACGCATCGGAACTTGGCCTGCTTGTCGAACAGAAAGAATACGCTTCTTTGTGATGGATAAGAATGTGCAGTCAGCCTACAACATCATCATGGGAAGAGTTGGATTGAAAAAGTTCGAAGCAGTTCCATCTACAGTACATCAGTGTTTGAAATTCACAACAAATTTTGGAGTCGGAATTGTGAAAGGTGATAAAAAAGTAGCTCGGGAATGCTATTATTCGTCTGCCGAGCAAGAAGAACTTGAAGAATCAAGGAAAAAGACTACTACTTACCAAGTGGAGGAAGGTACAGAAATTGAAACTCTTGACCCTAGGGATGAATCTCAACTTGTAAAAGGACAGGTGGTGGAATCTACAGAAAATGTTATTCTAGACGACGAGCATCCTGAACGAGTAACCCAGATAGGATCGTCGTTGGATGTTTCAATAAAACAGGAGTTGATAACTTTTTTGAGAAACAGGAAGAATACTTTTGCTTGGAGTCATGAATACATTCCAGGAATAGATCCAAACTTCTTATGTCATGAGCTCAATGTGAATAAGGAGATCAAGCCTGTGAAGCAGAGAAGAAGAGTGTTTAGTCCCGAGAAGAACCAGGCCATACAAGAGGAGGTCGAGAAGCTCCAGAAAACCCAATTCATTGAAGATGTGAAATATCCAGATTGGTTGGCAAATGTGGTGATGGTAAAGAAGAATAACAATAAGTGGAGAATGTGTGTTGATTTCACTGATCTTAACAAGGCATGCCCAAAAGATCATTTTCCATTGCCCAGAATCGACCAGCTAGTGGATGCTACCTCGGGACATGAGCTGCTCAGCTTCATGGATGCATATTCTGGCTACAATCAGATCAAAATGAAACCTGAAGACAGGAAAAGTACTTCTTTTATTACCCCAAGGGGAACTTATTGTTATAATGTTATGCCTTTTGGTTTAAAAAATGCAGGTGCAACATATCAGCGGCTGATGAACAAGGTTTTTGCCGAACAAATCAGTTGCAATATGGAGGTCTATGTCGACGACATGCTCACCAAAAGCCAGAGAGCTACTGATCATCTAATTGACTTAGGCCAGACCTTTGATCAACTGGATAAATATCAAATGAAGCTCAACCCGACGAAGTGTACCTTTGGAGTACGAGAAGGAATGTTCCTCGGATACATCGTCAACCAACGAGGTATTGAGGCAAATCCAGAAAAGATCAAAGCTCTTTTAGGGCTGCGATCGCCAACGACGAGGAAAGAAGTACAGAGTCTTACAGGACGAGTTGCAGCGCTCAACAGATTTGTATCCCGAGCAACTGATAAATGCCTCCCATTCTTCAAAACACTGCGAAAAAGTTTTGAGTGGACTGATGAATGTGAGAAGGCCTTTCAAGATTTGAAGAAGTATTTGGGAGCCCCACCATTGTTGTCTAGGCCAATAACAGGAGAAAAGTTGTACTTATATCTGGCAGTATCAGAGAATGCAGTCAGCTCGGCATTGATCAGATTGGAGAACGGAGTCCAGAAGCCAATTTATTACACAAGTAAGGCTTTCCGAGGTGCCGAAATCAGATACCCAAAGCTAGAAAAATTGGCATTGGCATTAATTGAAGCAAGTAGAAGAATGAGGCCATATTTCCAAGCCCATACCATCATCGTGTATACCGACACGCCATTAAGGCAAGCCCTTCACAAGCCAAAAAAATTAGGAAGATTGATGTATTGGGCAATAGAACTCGGTGAATATGATATTGTGTATGAACCCAGATCATCATTAAAGGGGCAAGCTGTAGCAGATTTTATAGCAGAGTTCACGTACCCTGATACCCCCGAGGAACAAAAGGTACTTGCGGACCTACCTGTGGACGATACAGGATCAACAGACACAGGTCCAGACCAACTAAGGTTGGTAAAAGGACTTGTGGATGTAGAAAAATCATCATATTCAAACCCAGACCAACTCCGATTGGTAAAAGGGTACGAACAGATGATCGACGAGGAACGAAAGATACTAGGGGATGATGAAAGAAAATAGCAGATATTTTACCGAGGAGCTCTGACAGATAAGAAATTTGAAGACGAGTTACCTACATGGAGATTATATGTAGATGGATCATCTTGCATAGCTGGTTGTGGAGCAGGGATTGTTTTAAACACCCCAGATGATATTGACATGGAATATGCCTTGCGATTCCAATTCAAAGCTTCCAATAATGAAGCTGAGTATGAGGCCATGATAGCAGGTTTTCATTTGGCGAAAGTTATGGAAGCACGACAAGTAATTGTTTTCAGTGATTCTCAATTAATTGTGAATCAGATGATGGGAATATATGCAGTTAAGGGAGAATTAATGGTGAAATACCATGCAAAGGTGATGGAGTTATTGACAGAATTTGATGCTATTCAATTAGTGAGAATACCGAGGATGGAGAATGCTAGAGCAGACGCATTGGCCCGATTAGCGTCAGCTACGCGCACCGAGCTGCGAAGGACAATACCAATTGAAGTATTAGAAAGTCGGAGCATAGAAGAAGACCTGATGGTGAATATTATTACCCTTGATCTAGGACCCTCTTGGATGGATCCTATCAGAGCATACATTGAAGAAGGAGAACTACCAGAGGATAAGCTAACCGCCAAGAAATTGAAGTATAAAGTTGCTCGGTATGTATTAACTAATGGTGTTTTGTATCGACGAGGAATTATGGCAGGTTTGCAGAGATGTGTACATCCATCAGAGGTCAAAGAATTAGTTGAGGAAATCCATGAAGGATCTTGTGGAGCTCATGTAGCAGGTCGGACACTTTTGCAAAGGGTGATGGCACAGGGATACTACTGGCCGACGATGAGGGCTGATTGTATAGCCTATGCCAAGAAGTGTGACAAGTGCCAACGCTTTTCCTCCATCCGAAGAACTCCACAAGCATTGTTGACACCCATAACTTCACCTTGTCCATTTGCCATGTGGGGAATTGATTTAGTTGGACCATTGCCGACGACCCGAGGAAGGTTCAAGTACCTCGTCGTGGCAGTGGATTATTTTACAAAGTGGGTGGAAGCTGAACCACTAATTGATATGACGTACGAGAAGGTATATCAGTTCATTTGGAAGAACATCATTTGTCGATATGGTCTCCCCCATGCTTTCATCACAGACCATGGAACACAATTCGATAACGAATAATTTGCTGCCTATTGTCATCAGTCGAACATTTTGAAGTTTCATTCAGCACCAGTCTATCCCCAAAGCAATGGACAGACAGAGGTGACGAACAGAACATTAATAAATGGTTTGAAGAAGAGGTTAAGTGAAGCTAAAGCAAATTGGATTAATGAGCTCCAATCAGTGCTATGGGCTTACCGAACAACTCCTCGAGCAGCAACTGGAGAATCACCATATATGTTAGCATTCGGAAGTGAGGCTGTGATACCTGCCGAGTTGGGTCTCCCAACGCATAGAGTGCTGAATTTCAATTCCCCAATCAGCGATTTGATGCGAAGACTGGATTTGGATATGCTCGGGGAGGTTAGAGAAGAGGCAGCCATAAGGAATGCTGCTTACCAACAACGTACAGCTCTGTTCTACAACAAAAGGGTGAAGAAATGTGACTTAAAAGAAGGGGATTATATGGTAAAGAAAGTCATTCAGAAGCATAATAAGCTGGAAGCAAACTGGCATGGACCTTACCGAGTTACAGAAGTTGTTCGACCAGGAACTTACAGAATATCTACTCTAGAGGGAGAGGAATTTAAGAATGCATGGAACACTGAACACCTGCGCAAGTATTATCAGTAATGTAAAATGTAAATGCATTTCCTTCATTATGAATAAAACGAGGATGTTTCACCATTTTCTTTCTGTTGAAAGTTTTTCGGGGAATACTAGTGTAATACACTATGCTCAAAAAATACTCCTTTGGTTAGGATACGACACTAGCGTGACCAACTACGATTGGTAAGATAACTAGTGGACAGTTCGAAAGAACCAAAAAATACTCCTTTGGTTAGGAGACGACACTAGCGTGATCAACTACGGTTGGTAAGAGAACTAGTGGACAGTTCGAAAGAACCAAAAAATACTCCTTTGGTTAGGAGACGACACTAGCGTGATCAACTACGGTTGGTAAGATAACTAGTGGACAGTTCGAAAGAACCAAAAAATACTCCTTTGGTTAGGAGACGACACTAGCGTGACCAACTACGGTTGGTAAGATAACTAGTGGACAGTTCGAAAGAACCAAAAAATACTCCTTTGGTTAGGAGACGACACTAGCGTGATCAACTACGGTTGGTAAGATAACTAGTGGACAGTTCGAAAGAACCAAAAAATACTCCTTTGATTGGATTTGAAAAATATACTCTCACATTCCAACTTATGTTGGACGGGAGGCAATATTATGACAAAAGTTCCTCAGAGAACAAAATATTCCAAACTGAACCAAGTATAGTTGGTCGGGGATAAAAACCCACTAACTGTAGTTGGTCGACGAGGATAAATTATTGACCTTAGTTGGTCGGACACATTTTATGAAAATATTTGAAATTGAACCAAGTATGGCTGGTCGGGGATAAAAACCTATCAACTGTAGTTGGTCGACAAACATTATTTATCCACCCTGGTTGGTTGGAAACAATTTGAACATTTTATACTCATTACTTTATTATTAAGTGATTGAACAACCTTGATACTTGTAGCTTTTTATTAAGTTGCTTAATGAACAATATTATTGTTATCTTTTTAACAGATACATATGCACAAATATAAAGGTGTTTGATAAATACAGGGCAATAGCAAAATTTGCAAACAGAAAATGAAAGTCTTTTCATTAAAATTCAAAATAAATTACAGGTTACATGAATGTACTAACTATTACATTGATATTCCTATTCTATTGGTTTCTTGCCCTTTGCTTTAGAAATAGGCTCTTCGCCAGCAGGAGGATCTTCCAGGCAAAGGGGAGTATTAATAAAGTTCAATTCCTTCAACATTCTGGCATTCATTATTGAAGGTGTCTCCATTAGATGCTCTGGACGAGATACTTCGATTTGGGAATGAAGGCTATAATCACCGAGGTATTTTGAAATTAAGCTACGAGGAATGGAACGAGCTGGGATCCAGGCCATGTCCAATTTAAAAGGTGGCACAGGCAAGTCTAATAACCCTGGAGCATGATAATCCCATAAATAATGCCCTTGCTCCAATTTTAACACACCCAGTGCGTTCAACCATCCTTGCTTATAACCTTCATTGTTGGCATGTTCAATACGAGCATCCAAATGAACAAGAGCTTCATTATATCCTGCCATCCAGAATTCCCTGGGTTGCTTATGAAATTGAAAGGTTAATTTATCCAATTGTTCGAGAAGGTTTTTGGCAAAAAGATCCTTAGCATGTAGAGCAGACTTCGTTGCAATAAGTTGATCTTCCAAGGATAGATTTTTCTTGGACATTTCTGATAGAGCCCGATCTTTGACGTTTAATTGGAATGCCTGAGTTTCCAAAGTAGATTGGGTACGAGCCTCTTCGACATTAAGACTAAGAACTCTTGATCGACTCCGAGCAGCGATTGGAGAACTTTTTTCCTCGGCAACATTTTGAACAGCTCTTCCTCGCCCCCGAGAACCTCTTCCTCGTCCCCGAGCAGTCCCAGAAATAGCATATCTTCTTAAGTCATCCAGTTCTTGCCTTAATTTGGCATTTTCGACCTCTAAGAACGAGAAACCTTCATCAGTAACTGGTACTAAAGCAGTGGAAGATGATGTTGCAGATTCATACTGAGCCAACTTTTTCTGCAAATTATTATTCTCCTGTTCCAACAACTCAGCAATCTGCCTGCAGGCCTCAACCTCACCTTTTAGAGTTCTTTCCCTAACATCATATCCAGCGAGGATCTTTTTATGGCCTGTTTCAGAAGAAAGCTGCTGATATCTATTTTCATATTCCTTATGCAGCAAAGCAGTTGATTCATTATGTTGATTCTGAAGATCTTCTAAGCTACAATGAAGTTCCTCGATCAATTCGTAGTATGCCACATTATTGGCCACAGATCTATCAAGTAAATCCTTCAGGTACCGGTAAGCCTCAACTGCTTGTTCTGAGGCATCGTGACCAAGGATGTCGACAATCTCTGATACACTTAGGTCTGTATGACCAGCTTTATAATATCAATTGCATTGTCGCATCAACTCAGTATCAGGAGCAGATATCAATTCCATTCTGGCCAAAAACTAATAACGAAGAGAAAGCAGGAGTTAATAAATAAAAGCAGACAGAGGATCAACAATGAAGAGGAACGAAGATGTGTTAGATCATCAAAAGATTAGTTAATAAATAAAAGCAGACAGAGGATCAACAATGAAGAGGAATGAAGATGTGTTTTATTAGATCATCAAAAGATTACATTGTTCGATTACAAGTAATGAAAGAAAGAAATGATACCGAACAACTTCACACCTTTTCCTTGTCCCCCAAGACTTTCTCGGGAGGCTGGGACGAGGAGCTTGGTTGCTCGGCAGTAACAGCGGCTTGATCGGCAGGAATCTTCTCAGGAGGAGGAGGCATGGAAGAAATGTCCTCGGTGGCAGAGGGTTGAGAGGCAGAGACCTGATCACCTATGGCCATAGAAGATTCATCAGAGACAGGCTCATCTTCTTCTTCTTCCACAATTGCTGGAGGAGGACCAGGGAGGTGCAGTTGGAATAGCTCAGAGTCGTCTTTGATCTTCAACTCTTGCAGAGCAGCTACCCAGCCATCATGGAAGTATTTCAACTTCCCGTATTGAACTTGGGATGTCATCGCAGCAATTCCCTTATCCCATCCTTTCTCCCAGCCAGCGCTGAAGGATTTTTTGACTGCGAGTTTTCTTCTTAGTTTCTCCGAGGATAGCTTCACATCCAATTTTTCCTTTTGGACCTTGATATCTTGCAGGGCGGACAACTTCTCCTCTGCCTTCTTCAAATTATCTTCAAGCTCTCCCAAGTTCTTGAGCTTGACATCATACTTCTGATGTTCGACCTCTAAACCTTTTACTTTATCCTCCAAATTCTTGGAGATCTCAGCCATCTTCACCTTCTCGGCCTCAACTGCAGATAACTTTTTCTCCCAAACAGCCTTATCCTCATTATACTGTTGGCGAGATTCTTTCAAGGATTGGGTCAAACCCAGCAGAGCATCCTCTACACCTGACGAGGAGCTTGAAGCTTTAATAGCTTCATCTTTCTTCACAATATTATTGAAACAATTCACCAGCTGAAAGATGAGAAAAACAGTAAAGTCAATACAAAATGCAAGCATTCAGAGAAAGAAAGAAAACCCAGAGTATGAGAAATTTACCGAAGCAAGGTGATGAGTAGCTAGGGATGTCAGCATATCCCTGGAAATATTTTCATCAATTCCTTGGACCTCGGGTATAATCCAAGTTTTTACCGAGCTCATTGCAGAGCTCGGAGGAATGATGGTTGGAACATCAACAACACCAGATGGTGGGGAAGAGGCAGTTTCAGCCAAATTGACTAAGGATGATTTCCTCAATCTTCTCAAAGGGACTTCAGCAGCTTCAACCAAAGAATAACTCTTGGTCGGAGAGATGGTAATCACTTCCATAGGAGCAACTTTCTTGCTCGGAGCCACTGGGGGCTTCTCGGCAGCTTTAGAGGGTGCAACATCCACTTTCTTAGTCCCCTCTGGGACATCAGTTTTGCTTTTCTTAGCCCCAACAGCAGAAGTAATGTCATCAAAGAGAGCAGGAGGAGCTCTTTTCTTACCCATTCTTTGACTTAAAGGAAGATGAGAATCTGAAGAAGAATCTTCTGGAGTTGAAGCTGGTTCAACAGGGCGAGCAGTATAAGAGGTTGTGTAACTCTTATACTGTAGCAGATATGAGGCAGACCTGATGTGTTCGTCTGCAACGTTCTTATGCAAACCCCAGATAAGTTTCAGATGCTTAATATTAACCTCTGATTCTTTTGGAGTTTTTCTTTTGCTATCAACTGCAAATAAATACATAATGAGATATCAGTCATACATTTTGTCAAACATGATGAAAGCATAATTTCATAAGAAAAATAAAATGAAAAATAAACCTATCCCATTGCCATATGGGGGGCATCTGGGACCGTTGTATACTCCATCTCCAACTAAAGGGGCATATTGCCAATTTTTTATAACCAACCCATGTTCAAAATAATCTCTATTTGAGTCAGGGAGGTTAACTACAAGAGCCCTATTCAGAAACCTAGTTTTTAAGTAATAAATATTATCTAGAGTGGCCCATTTATAGCAATACATAATTTCAAGGATCCCTATACGAGTCCCATGAGTTAGATTTAATTTGTGCACCCCATTAATTATTCTCCATGAATTGGGGGCTATTTTTGCAGGGACAAGATTGAAATACTGACAAAACTCAAGACACAATGGGTTCGGTGGAAAAGAAAATCCACATTCAGCAACAAATAGACTGGGGAACCAATGTCCCTCAGCCAATCGAAAATAATCTAAAGGCTCAGAAAGAACCTCTAGAGTTACCCAGGAAGGAATGGAAAAATCAGAACGAAATTTCTCGACAGATTCCACAATATAAACCATACTGAATAAAAGAGATACAGAAGAAAGGAAGAAGATCTTACAGGAAGAAAGGAGGTATGTTGACAACGAACGAAAACAAGGATGAACGCACAAGAGAGAAGAAGAGAATAGAAAGCTTGAATGCAAGAAATTGGGAAAAGAAGAAGACGGTATGGTTACCTAAGAAGTTTAAATACTTTGCCTTGGGAAGCGGCGAAGGAAATGATTACAAAAAAGAAACTATTGAACTTCCGGCGGCTAAAAGGACAAAAAGGGCACAAAGATCGAAGCGCTCTTAAAAGTTCGAAAAAAGGCGGATTCTTTGGATTTAGAAATAAATTCAAATACGATGCTCCTAAAACCCAGGAAGATCATTCACTATTGCCATATACCGAGAAAGAATATTCCATACTCCTCAAAGTTCGAAATATGAAACATTGGGGGCTTCTGTTGATACCAAAATTAATATGCTGACGTGGACGAATCATACGAAGACATTTGTCAATCTACATGGCACAATAACAACAAGGAACTTCATTTCCCCGACCAACTACGTTCTCTCCGAGCAACGATGATATACCGAGGAACTTTAGTACTCCGAGGTACCTTAGCGCTCCGAGGAACTCCTGATCGACATACAACTGAGGCGGTCCGAACTGCATCTCGGACGTAGCATTAATTGCCAGAATATCAACAGTTCAACTATTCATTGAATGTTTGGATCTTGACGCACACGCTGCATTAAATGTATTACCCTTTCATATACAGCCTAACAGCTATAAATACCTTGTATCACCCTCATTCAAGGGGACCGGAATTTCTTGAGAGAACTTGTATTCAAGAATTCTGCAAACACTCAGCAATAACATAACAGTGGACGTAGGCTTTATTCCTAGCCGAACCACTTTAAAAATATCTGTCTTATTTATTTTTCTGTGATTGAATAATTAGAGCGATCTAGTTTTTTACATCAACACTCAGCATCACTGTCGAAAAATATTTAATTAATTACAAGCCACCTAATATTTAAAAAGAGACATGCCAAATTTTATTAATTAAGTTAACAAATAACCAAGAATTAAATTATTAACCATCGATCGCATAAACAATCTCATATGAATTACCAATGAAAAGAAATCAACTGAGTCTAGAGTAAACACTCCAATAATAAAAATGCCAGAGTAAATAAAGTCCCAATACAAGAGTCCGAATAAATAAACCAATAACCTAAATAATGAGAGTCTCAGACTACAACCTCTAAATAAGAATGGGCGACATGCCCTAACAGGTATAATAACTCTGAAGGAACCAAGGATAAATATGCAGGCATCTAATACCAAGATCCTGTAGCTTCCACAGCAGCTACATCATGTCATCATAATGGAACTCCTATGCTTGGGGTCATTATGGCTCGGCACCTAAAATGTTTTTACAAAATAAAAATAGATTTGGAGGAAAACGGGTCAGAGCCCGAGGTGAAAACAGTTTAAAATTTTAGCAAGTGTTTAAATTACAATTAAACAACACATATTATATACATGTTAGTGGCGTACTCTCACGTGAGTTTCTCCCACTCAACAAATGTGCACACCTAACGTATGCCCTTAACCCATCCTAGTTATGTCACTAACTAACTAGTCTGTACCACTTCCGCTTTCGCATTCTACTATAGGATGTCTACTCTTAATACCCAAACAAGTTATATTCATAACCCATATTCACATTTATTATATTACTTAGCAAAAGTGTTAATTAAATTCTCACATTCTTAGTCCATTCAAATATCTTAGTTATTCACATCTACTAAGCAACAGTGAACCAGTCACAAGTATATATATATATATATATATATATATATATATATATATATATATATATATATATATATATATATATATATATATATATATATAATAACTCAAAGTACATATATATACATATAAGGCACCCCTAGGCTAAGCTACGGTGCACGCATACTGTGCTATCAAATCCATGTACATCACGTACGTAAGGATCACGTGTTTTGAATCACTCAGGGACCATCATAATACAAATCACACATATTGGAGGTGAACATAGTTCACATACCCATGGGTCACGCACATACCTACGCTCCCATGGTCAGCTGACTTATCAACTCAAAAATAAGTCATTCACAGTCCTATGTCCTTAAGGTACCAGTCTAAATCCCCCTGAAGGTAAACAAGGATAAGAGGGTCCTTTTTCAAAAACTAACCCCCCGTGACAGCAAGTATGGTAGGTATGTCATACACATAAGAAATCCATTCACTAGGCATTCGCACAACCTTAGTAATCATATTTCAATATAGATATTCACATTCAATCTAGTAAGTCTCATACGTAAGATTATCCCAAACAGCATACGTAAATATATTTTTAACTTGATAACTCTCTCTCGTCGTGTCAATTTGAGTACCTAAACCTACCCCAAAAGGTTACTAGGTCTCCTATTAGTTTCTAATGTTATCTCAGCAAATATAACATCCCTGTGCTAATGTTCATACCCTTACATTATCTTTCATTCCACTTTCAGTCCTAAATCAAAATATTTCAAACCGTCCTCACTCGGTAACCGCTCTTAACTATAACACTCGATCCCATAAGTTATAACATTTTTCGGGAACTAAGACCTTAATGACCTTAACTAAGTCACATAATATTATATTAATCACACTAAGAATAAACATCAACTTGGGATTTTCATTAAACCTTCGGGGAAAACAATTACCAAAATTCAGAAGGGGTCGATCGATCGAAGAAAAGGGGTCGATCGATCGATCATAGATCTATCGACATTCTTGCGTCGATCGATCGATCAGGCAGATATCAGTCCAGATTTTCTTATACAGTTACGGTTTTCATCATTTTTACACCTATAATTCTTCATTATAACGTCCTGAACTCCCAACCAAGTATACTAATAATCATACTAACATGTTTGCATAATTTCCAACGTTTTATAATCATCAAATCATAATAGGACATCAAATTCTTGAATCAATTAACATAAATTTCATATAAAAATCCTAGTTCTCCTATTTCTTCAAGAACTCTATATAACTCATTATAAATTCCTAATTTTCTACACATAAATCATGATTTCGTGGCTGCTATTATCTCTAGTATTAAACTACATGCAAGACCTACCCGGATTATTATTTTTATTCTTCAAATCCATTCAATATTTATTATTCAAGGTTATTCTCCAATTCTAACCTAACATGGATGATATATGCACTAAATGATTGCAGGTTAAATCACTTTCCTGGTAATGAAGATTCTGATCCGATGAAGTAGATGGTATAGAATTGCTCCTCTGATTCCGATCTATCCGATGGTGGTGACGGTGGTGCAAAAAGTCCAAAGATGGTGGTTCTCCTTTGGTAACTCCCTCCACTTCATCTCTAATGGCCTTCTGTGAAACTTGGTGATGGAAAACCTAAGGCTCTAACCTAATGGCTGATAATAACTATCTAAAATTCGTGGGTCACTATTCACCCAAAAATAGGAATGACTAAAATACCCTCCCGGGTTGCCGGTTATGCCTAAAAATGCTCCGGGACCCAAACTAAACCCCCGGCTAGTGTTTTCTGACTATCTCTAATTTACCGAACACGTTGGTGCACTCAAAATGTTCATAGGGATTACATAAAAATAAAATAATTTTAAATCCGTTAAATTGGGTCCTGGCACGACTGACACGCGCGTTTCAACTTAATTATCGAAACTGCAGTATTTTTAACTCACGACGATTTTACTAAATTCTATCATCACATATTACCATAATCACTCAGTAATATTCAACAACATAATAATAATCAAATAATAACTCTCGTCTCACTAGCATTTAAATCAGGATTAATTTCCAATTAATTATCCCAAATTAATTTTAATAATTCTCATAATTCAAGGCAATTTAATTTATTAAAGCACATAATTAAAAGCCATAAAAATACGGGGTATTACATACTTCCCCCCTAATAACGGAATTTTGTCCCGAAATTCATAATAGGAATACCTGGAAAAAATTTTAATCCTCGAGTACTCAAAGTAAAATACAAAGAAAGGCTCAATCACTACAGCCCTCGCTTCACAATAAGCTTGTTGAACAGTCTCAATACTTTATCAGTTATAGGGTTACAACTCAATAAATGCATCTCACATTGTGCTCTTACTAAACAACATTCGAATAAGAATAGCCTATACGTTATTGGCCGCATTATCTCAATATTATTGTGAGTCCGTACCTCACTTCGTGTCAACCCCTATTTTTATTTAAACACAAAACTCTCCTCTTAGGAGCGACCATAAAACATCAGACTACTCTTGTCCATTCTTTGAATATCTATATCCGGCATTGTGACTTTTTACACAAGGGAAAACCAGTCATGCCTGTTGGTGGTTATAACATTTTGGTCATTGGAGTCTAACTGCTCACTGATCCAAAACTCTGATAATTCGCCCACCTCTAAACATCTACAATAAGAATGATAAGGTTTATCCCCACAAAACCTCAGTAATCACCTTGTACACTATGAATAGATACGGGTGCCTTCACCCATTAGGTAATATATTCTCTCTATTACCACAATATACATCACTTACTAGCTATACCCGTCTTGAAAATGAAATGATCGCAATGCATCAAAAATTACTTTCATACAGTTCCACCAGTCGTCAATCACCTTGCGCCTATTCTTCGTGCTATAGGTGATACAACTTTCTCAAAACAAAACTATTCCCACTACTTCCTTATACGCTATATTGAAGGTGGGTTTCGGGTATCTCATCCTAGTTCAGAATCATACTGATTAGGATTACGAACCTGTATGATCACTATCTAGTAGTGTAAATCACCCAAGGATATAACAATTTCTCTCCTTTTGGATAACCTGTCCCACATATTCGAAGGAACTCGTTACTCATCTTTATGATTGCAACCCATTAAAGGAATTTAACAATTCGACTCTTTCGCTACTGGAATTGTCAGCTCGATACTAAGTTTCTGGTTGATCATCTTCCCCAAAAGATCTACCACTGACTATACCCATTTCAATGCCGACTTTCATATATACTTCTTCCCGTTAAGTGATACTTACTAACCCTCTTCTCCTCTCGGCGTATGCCAAAAATTAATACTCGTGCACCTTTCACCACGCTGTGCACATCTGGACTCTTACATCTTATCAGCATCCTCTCTATTTACGCGTAAGCCACCCTTAACATTCGATTGGGTGGAACTCCGCTCCAAATTGTCCATAATAGTTAGATATTTGTCTTCTCAAGGGATACTCCCTTTTTAAATGGTTTTCCACTACCCTACATCCAATGTTGGACGTGTTATTCTAATTGCAGAGGAATCGATAGACTGTCATTCTTCTCACGATGCTTAATTCACTCTACCACTTCCATTTCATCATATTAGTCTCACAGGTAAAAATTTCACCCATCTATGTCTCTTCTTCCAGCGATTATCACATTATCAAACCAGGGTGTATACACCCCTTATCACCCATGCATATGGGTTTAAACATCATATACGCTTCATACGTACTCCAAACTCTTTATTGCCCCCCATTTGCAACGTGGCTATACCACTTGGGCGTTATCAATCATTCCCGCATTTGAAATTCTAAATCCTCCTTAACCTCATTGCATCCTTCAACCCGTCGTAATAAAACCAAAATTTTCAGTATTTCCTCACCACACCATTGGTTATACTGGCCTTATATCTTAATTTATCCTTTAACTTCTAGTTCTAACTACGTACTCCATAATGATCGAGGTACCCAAATCATGGATGAACGGTCACACATCTCCCCACTACCAACCTTATGCTAAGTTTCATGCGTGGGATGTCTCGCAAAGCAAAATCCAAACAAGAACCCCCCGATATACTACTCCTTAGCATTGTCGATCATCGGGATCTGTTAGGCCCTCGGTCCATAACATGTACCCCTATATTCGCACTTCTTGACAATAAAGTTACATCTCCTTCCGCAATTTCACTTAACCGCAATTTCACTTAAATAAGGAACTCCTTCCGAAAGACACCGTCTCTTAACATTGATGAAAATCACCTTCCATAAACGTCATGCAAATAAAATTGGGGCTCTCGAAATCCCATCCCCATACATACAACTATAAGTAATAACTCCCACGTCTCTAAAGGGTGTTAAAACAATGCATTCTTAATATTACTACATCCTGGGCGTTAATTATAATAATCAGCTAAATCTTTCCGCTGAACAGTAAACTAAATACACTCTGCATTATAACAATGAAATCCCTACTCATACCGGGAACAAATATCCGAGACCATTATACTTTTCAAAATCTCAACAATACATATATATACCTATATACAAATATATAAACGCGAGTCCGACCTTCTTACAGATGGGGCCTTGCTATAACAAAACATTTTACCCCAAGGTAGTAACCCCGAGGGACTAGCAATAACCGCACACAATCGGTTTAATCATTTTCATAAAACCATAATTAGGAAAATATCATACTCGTATAACACAACACTAAAACGAGTAATTTTAATAAAGTATATACCACTATCGATACACCCATACATCCTTCGCGGATAACAATAAAGGTAACCCCACTATACCAGGGAAAATATTCACACAAATAATAAAATTGTCGAGACACTCATTAAACTCGTCTCTCATGCAAATATAGCAATAATAAAAATGTAGTAACTCATTCGTATCACATACAACACGCATCATCATCTGAGGATATAACTCATACTTCTATCTTGCCGATTGCCCTGGCTACTCAAATGGTTCCTGGACTTAACACACATGTCCGTACCAATCAAAAATTTCAATAACCATTGCCCTTGCTAGGCACCATGCCCTTTATTCCTCTACTAGCTTCAGAAAAATTTTAACACACGGGTTTCACTCCCCACAAAATACCTTTACATATACTCCACTCATTTCCAGTCACATTGACCATGTTAAGGTTGTCCTTCTCTCGAACATTAATAGTCTCGACTCTAATGGCTACCTCTGTTGTTCCCTTAGATTTTGATATCCCTAAGGAACATGATACTGGTTTCCACATCTCTTCCTGAAATCACCTTTTCTCGATAAACAATTCAGCTACCCAAATCATTTAAACGGGTCCCCTGATGGGTCTCCCCCTTGTCGTGTTTCACCAACACTGTTTCCCCCCACTCCTACTCTATCTGAATTCTTCGATTCTTGTAGCTCCCCATACAAGGAAGCATTTATCTTCATATTAACACAATGTGACATCATTTCCCTCTTCATTGACCGTCTAAGAAAAATTCTCCAAAAGTGCTAACAATTCTCTTGTAAATTAATATTCCTCTTCAATGTCCTCTTCTCCATTTCACCTACTTCATCCAGTGTAAGGTTCACTAATTAATTTAAATTTCTTTTCATAAATCTCTCTTTTCAAAAAGTGACCTCTGTCCGACACTCTTGTGTGAGTTCAGAACAATGTTTTCATCTTATCATGAACATCTGATGAAGGAACTTATGGTTAGACTATACCTATGCTCCTTCTCCTGACAAAACATTCCACTTTAAGTGTGGTGGTTGCCTCACACCATTGTAACTCTGCTCTTACGATCTAAGAAAAATTTTACCTCAAATTTTCATTCCTGATTATCGATATTCAAACATATGCCCGTGCCTTTGGATATTCTTCCTTCGTTGGCTAACACACACTATCTCCGCATTTCTAGTATTTCACTGTTGGTTCTCTTCAATATTTCGTCTGACTCTCTCCCAATCCAACCTTGCTGGGTGAGTCTAATTTGACCCCACTTTCTACTATAGGGGTACCTGAAAATCATAAGTCGCGCCTTAACCGTCTATACTGTCCTGGCCTTCCGTGCCATAATATGGGTGACCTCAACTACAATCATCCTTCTTTAATAAATCAAATCACCTCAACTGATCTTTGCCTCCTGCTGTCCGCCCAACTATCTTTGCCTGCCATACTACATTGTTCGGCACACGAACATACCCGAATGCAAACAAGATTCAATATCATATACATCATAGCAGGAGAACGAAATCTCACCAAAGAAATTAATAATCCTAAACATAGGGCTCTATGTCAAAGAAAGCTACGCTGGAAGCATAATAAGCCGCACAGATCCTAAAGGACACTAGAACCTGATGCTCTGATACCATCTGTAACACCCCGTCTAATTAAATACCGGGTAGATACTCCTTTATTAAATTAATACAAAATATCAACTTGGTCCAGTCTTAGCATCACAGTCGAAAAACATTTAATTAATTATTAGCCACCTAATATTTAAAAAGAGCGTTGCCAAATTTTATTAATTAAGTTAACAAATAACCAAGAATTAAATTATTAACCATGAATCGCATAAACAATCTCATATGAATAACCAACAAAAAGAAATCAACTGAGTCTGGAGTAAAAACTCCAATAATAAAAATGCCACAGTAAATAAAGTCTCAATACAAGAGTCTGAATAAATAAACCAATAACCGAAATAATGAGAGTCTGTGACTAATACCTATAAATAAGAATGGGCAACATGCCCTAACTGGTACCATAACTCTGAGGGAACCAAGGATAAATATGCAGGCGCCTAATACCAAGATCATGTAGCTTCCACAGCAGCTATAGCACGTCATCAGAATGGAACTCCTATGCTTGGCATCCCTGCGGCTGGGCACGTAAAATGTTTTTACAAAACAAAATTAGATTTGGAGGAAAACGAGTCAGAGCCCGAGGTGAAAACAGTTTAAAATTTTAGCAAGTGTTTAAATTACAACTAAACAACACATATTATATACATGTTAGTGGTGTACTCTCACATGAGTTTCTCCCCCTCAACTAATGTGCACGCCTAACGTATGCCCTTAACCCATCCTAGTTATGTCGCTAACTAACTAGTCTGTACCACTTCCGCTTTCGCATTCTACTATAGGATGTCTACTCTTAATACCCAAACAAGTTATATTCATAACCCATATTCACATTTATTATATTACTTATCGCAAGTGTTAATTAAATTCTCACATTCTTAGTCCATTCAAATATCTTAGTTATTCACATCTACTAAGCAACAGTGAACCAGCCACAAGTATATATATATATAATTCACTCACAGTACATATATATACATATAAGGCACCCCTAGGCTAAGCTATGGTGCACGCATACTTTGCTATCAAATCCATGTACATCACGTACATAAGGATCACGTGTTTCGAATCACTCAGGAACTGTCATAATACAAATCACACATATTGGAGGCGAACATAGTTCACATACCCATGGGTCACGCACATACCTACGCTCCCATGGTCAGCTGACTTATCAAATAAAAAATAAGTCATTCACAGTCCTATTTCCTTAAGGTACCAGTCTAAATCCCCCCGAATGCACACAAGGATAAGAGGGTCTTTTACCAAAAACTAACCTCCCGTGATAGGAAGTATGGTAGGTATGTCATACACATAAGAAATCCATTCACTCGGCATTCCCACAACCTTAGTAATCATATTTCAATATAGATATTCACATTCTATCTAGTAAGTCTCATACGTAAGATTATCCCGAACATCATATGTAAATATATTTGTAACTTGATAACTCTCTCTCGTCGTGTCAATTTGAGTACCTAAACCTACCCCAAAAGGTTTCTAGGTCTCCTATTAGTTTCTAATGTTATCTCAGGAAATATAACATCCCTCTGCTACTGTTCATACCCTTACATTATCTTTCATTCCACTTTGAGTCCTAAATCAAAAGATTTCAAACCGTCCTCACTCGGTAATCTCTCTTAACTATAACGCTTGATCCCATAAGTTATAACATTTTTCTGTGAATAACTAAGACCTTAATGACCTTAACTAAGTCCCAAAATATTATATTAATCACCCTAAGAATCAACATTGACTTGGAATTTTCATTAAACCTTCGGCGAAAACAATTACCAAAATTCAGAAGGGGTCGATCGATCGAAGAAAAGGGGTCGATCGATCGATCAGGCAGATATCAGTCCAGATTTTCTTATAGAGTTACGGTTTTCATCATTTTTACACCTATAATTCTTCATTATAACGTCCTGAACTCCCAACCAAGTATACTAATAATCATACTAACAGGTTTGCATAATTTCCAACGTTTTATAATCATCAAATCATAATAGGACATCAAATTCTTGAATCAATTAACATAAATTTCATATAAAAACCCTAGTTCTCCTATTTCTTCAAGAACTCTATATAACTCATTATAAATTCCTAATTTTCTACACATAAATCATGATTTCGTGGCTGTTATTATCTCCAGTATTAAACTACATGCAAGACCTACCCAGATTACGATTTTTATTCTTCAAATCCATTCAATATTCATTATTCAAGGTTATTCTCCAATTCTAACCTAACATGGATGATATATGCACTAAATGATTGTAAGTTAAATCAATTTCCTGGAAATGAAGATTCTGATCCGATGAAGTAGATGGTATAGAATTGATCCTCTCATTTCGATCGATCCGATGGTGGTGACGGTGGTGCAAAAATTCCAAAGATGGTGGTTCTCCTTTGGTAACTCCCTCCACTTCATCTCTAATGCCCGTCTGTGAAACTTGGTTATGGAAACCCTAAGGCTCTAACTTAATGGCTGATAATAACTATCTAAAATTAGTGGGTCATTATTCACCCAAAAATAAGAATGACTAAAATACCCTCTTGGGTTGCCAGTTATGCCTAAAAATGCTCCGGGACCCAAACTAAACCCCCGGCTAGTGTTTTTTGACTATCTCAAACCTTCCGGACACGTTGGCGCACTCAAAATGTTCATACGGATTACATAAAAATAAAATACTTTTAAATCCATTAAATTGGGTTCTGACACGACTGACACGCGCGTTCCAACTTAATTACTGAAACTACCGTATTTTTAACTCACGATAATTTTAATAAATTCTATAATCACATATTACCATAATCACTCATTAATATTCAACAACATAATAATAATCAAATACTAACTCTCGTCTCGCTAGCATTTAAATCCGGATTAATTTCCAATTAATTATCCTGGATTAATTTTAATAATTCTCATAATTCAAGGCAATTTAATTTATTAAATCACATAATTAAAAGCCATAAAAATACGGGGTATTACAACCTTACACTCCCTTCGTGTGAGACATAAAAAACTATACCCGACTACCCACGTTATACTTCCGCATCTTCAATTGATCTTGACATAATCCTCATCATGTTACTCCTCTGCATAGAGTAGCTCTTGATTACCCTCAAAATTTAAAATGTACATTCTCTATACTTACCAGCACTATTATTACCCCTATTCGTTTACTCTTTTGCCTCCAGTGGCACAACTCAATATAACCTCGTTTCCCCACGTCTCATTTGTCTCTAGTTTACAAATATGTCTACGTTTAATTGGTAATTTTCCACTTCTTTTCCTCGCGAAAGATACCCAAAATCTCAACTAACTAGGGCACTCATCAACCATGTATCCCATGCATTTATACACAAATTCACTAAATGTAATAGTCTTGTTTTCTATCAAATTTTATATACGTTGCAGGGTCATACAGTGAAGTTAAAATCAACTTCCCCACTAATCACAAATAAATTAGTCTCTCAATTTTCCCATCGATTTACTTGTGTTGTAATGTTATACAATGTTCCTCACATAATCACTATACGACTCTACCTGCCATAAATCGCAATGTAAACACCAACTCCTAGTTATAACTACATATACTTATAATAAATAAGGTAATAAACACGTGTTCTAAAGGCCAAACCTTTACCAACTTTCGACATTTTCTAAGTTTCACGCGCGGGATGTCTCACAAAGCGAAATCTAAATAAGGAACCCCCTCGACACACTACTACCTAACATTGACAGTCATCGAGATTCGTTAGGCCCATAGTCTGCGGTATGCACCCTAAAATTTTGTTTCTTGACATAAAATCTACTCATTCACTCTCGTGATACAAACAATAACATACATTACGACGCTCTTATTAAAACTAGTTTCTTAACATGAATAAATCACGAGCCATATCCCTCTGCCTAATAATAAACCACTTTATCCTGAATCACATCAGTAGACGTCCCCAATCATCGGGATCACATATAACAAGATAACATACTCATCGAAGTCTGTGATACAATACCGTGTATATATATATATATATATATATATATATATATATATATATATATATATATATATATATATATATATATATATATATATATAGAGAGAGAGAGAGAGAGAGAGAGAGAGAGAGAGAGAGAGTTAGGCTCTCCAACATACCTCATTAAACATACCTATGAACATACCTATTTTTTTAAAATAGATAAAAAAATAATTTTGAGTTAATATTTTTTATATGGGTTCATGATATTTCAATGTACCCCTGTAAAAATATTCAGACCAAAATAATATGTTTTGTCCTTTTTAAAAAATAGGTAAAAAAAACTGGCAGTTTCAAAGGGTAAAAACTGATAATTTTTCTACCTATTTTTTAAAAATACCAAAAAATATTATTTTCAATTGATTTTTTTTATAGGGGCACATTGAAATATCATGAACCCATATAAAAAATATCATCTCAAAATTATTTTTTTACTATTTAAAAAAAAAGGGTATGTTGCTAGGTATGTTGCTAGGAGGTATGTTGGAGAGCCTGACTCTCTCTCTCTCTCTCTCTCTCTCTATATATATATATATATATATATATATATATATATATATATATATATATATATATATATATATATATATACACACACACATACACACACACACACACACACACACACACAGAGAGAAAGGCCCAACCCTCTTTTAGGTGATACCTCTCAAAATAATATATTTCACCTTAGAATAATGAACATGATAGTCTTATAACATAATCTACTACTGCTCATACCCTCAGTATTCAGTCACTACAAAGTATTATAATAAATTTCTAAGTTTATAATTCTCAATAGTAGTAAAAAGAATTTACATTCTATAAACATCCCCCTAGTGTACACACCCGCTCGCCACACAGGTGACACCAAACATCCCCCTACTCAACGGTAAACATATTCATAAGATGGATAATACTGCCAACGCACCTACTAGACCGACTCACACTTGGATTTGGTGCTAATACTCAAATATTGTGACTTATCCATGTCATCAAAAATGTATTTTATACTCATACGGATGAAGTAAAATTATATTTCCCATTGTCATCTAGTTTGTCTGGTTAATGGATCCCTGAGCATAACTCTCGTGTCGAATCCAACCCGTGACTTACTGCTATAGTTGTATATTCCCATCCTCTAGTTACCCCTTGCCTCGCTCTAGGCAGTCTTTCTTTCCATGGTTTGTCACTTTGCAACCGTACTAATTTCTAGAAAAAACTCTCTTGTTTCTATTTTGGCCTACTTGCCTTCCCTATCATTCCCTTAGACCTAACAGCCCTGAGGAATGAATATACAACTATTACTATTGAGGACCCTATTGGCCCTACCTGATCTTGCCACTCTCCGGCTAGTCACTTCCGGATCTAAATTTCTTAGTTATGTAATTATACCAAAAGTTTTGCTCCCATTGTCATACTCTGCTGACATTATTCATGTCTACACCCTAGCCAGTTTATTCTCACTTTCTAGTTGTACATAAGTTTTACATAGGGGGACCTAGTCCCTACAAGTTGGACACTTTTCTAAGACCTTCTCATATTTCTGGCCCCACTGGCCATGTTGGTGTGTCCTTCAGTTGGACCGAGTAGTCTTGACCTTGATTGCTACTCTACATTATCCCTTTGGTTCCGTTAGCCTTTTAGAACTCGTCGTTGGTCTTAATAGTCCTGATTGATTCCACTGTCACTTATTATAGATCATGTCGCCTCTTTTCCTGTAGTCCTTACAACAATACTTGTTGTTCATTTCATAATGTTCAGTGCATAAATCCCAACTGAACTCGTATATGAATCACATCAACTATACATAATAGCAGGAGAACGTAAGTTGCATACGTAGAGGAATACAATAATCCTGTAATAAGGCTCTATATTAAAGAACACTACGCTAAAACGTGAAAATTCACACAGATCCTAAAGACTCTAGAACATGGCTCTGATACCACCTGTGACACCCCCTAATTAAATATCGGGTGATCAGTCATTTATTAAATTTGAGATAGAACATCCAGTTCGACCAGTCTTAGCATCAAAGTCGAAAACTTTTTATTAATTACTAACCACTAGTATTTAAAAAATCAGCTGTCAAATTTTATCTTTTAATATAGCATGCAATCAATTAAATGATTAAATAAGCATCCACCATCCAATAACAGTCTCCTAGGAATTAAAACGACAAAATGAAATAAACTGAGTCTGGAGTAAACACTTTCAGTATAAATCTCAAATACAATAATTTGAAATGAAATAAATCCCAACAACTGAACTATAAATAAATGTTCGAAACCACTATCTCTAAATAAGAATGGGCAACATGCCCTGACTGAAATAAATAACTCTAGATGAATCAAGGATAAATGTGGAGGCGTCTAATACCGAGGTCTGGTAACTTTCAAAGCAGCTACAGCACGTCAAATCATAGGAACTCATATGCTTGGTGTCACTGTGACTTGGAACGTAAAAGGTTTTTAGAAAAACTAAATAGATTTAGAAGAAAACGGGTCAAAGTCCGAGTTGAATATATTAAAAAATTAGTAAGTGTTTAAAATGCATTAAACAGTATATATTACATACATGCTAGTTCCATGCTCTCATTTGAGATTCTCACCTCTCAACTAATGTGCACGCCTAACGTATGCTCCCAACCCATCGTAGTTGCGTTATCCCACTTAACTCGTTTGAATCAAGTCTCTTAATATGATGTCTAAGTCATTGTGCCCACCTGTATCACCCGAATAATACATTCTTGCATTTCCAATATTAATCGAATTCAAGTATCTCATTAATCCCTTAAGTTTTCACACATTCAATATATTTTTAACATCATTATCATTATGTTATATATATATCACTATTATAATATATTCAAATACCGCACCCCACGTAGGCGAAACTAATAGTGCGTACATATTCTGGTATCAAGTCCCGGTACCTCATGTACATAATAAGGACTATCGATTCTGAATCTCTCAGGAACCGTATTAAAACAAATCACACAAACTGGAGGTGAACATGGACCATGGTGTAATGGGCTACGCACATACCTACGCACATATATAACCCAAACTTATCCACTAACAGATAAGTACTCCTTAGATCCCATGCTCTGAGGTACCAATCTATAATCCCCCCGAAAGGGTTCCTCAATATAGCATTGCCCCCTTCAAGACCTCTCGGCGATAGCATGTATGGTAGGTATGTCATACACATACAAACTCATATAATAGGTATTCCCATAACCTAAGTATTTATAAATATCATTGAATATAGTTATACACGTAACCATAATATATGTCCCATACATACTATATATTTCACAAAGAGGCTACCTCTTATTTAATTTAACATCATAACTCACATTGTATAACCGAGCATCACTCGTCGTCTAAAAAGGTTACTAAGTCTCTCAATCAATCCCTAGGTTATTTCAACAAGTATAATGTCACTCTACTACTAGTAATAACCTTAAGTTATCATGTATCCAAATTAAATCCCAATTTTATATAATTCCCAACCGGAAGTAATCCGGTGAGCACTTATAAATCTACACTTTAGTTCCATTTATAATAACACTTTTCGGGCCTTAACTACATCCCTACTGACCTTCCCTAAATCCCATTATGTTTAATTAGTCATCACTAAGGACTCTTGTAAGTTGGCATTAGATCAAACCACAAAATATAACAAGTCAGAATTTTCAGGGAGTCAGTCAATCGACATTCTTGAGTCGATCGATCGATCGATCAGATATTAGCCTTCATTTTCTGCATTTTAGCCTCAGGTTTCTTCAAATTTTAACATCAAATCCTCCATTTTAATGTCTCAAACTCCCAAACAATTACACTAAATGTAATACCAACATAATTACATACATTCTAATGTATTGGAATCATCATATAATTATGGGGCAACACTTCCTTGGACAAAATCATGAATTTCTCATAAAAACCCTAGTTTTCAATTTATGTTCAAGAACATCATATAAATCAACTTTAATTCGTGACTCCTAATACATGGATCATGATTTCATTTTTCCTATATTTCCATAAGTTTATCTACATGCAAAACCTACCCATATTCAAGATTAAATTCTCTAAGTTCCTTAAATGTTAATTATTTATGGTTTTCTCCAATTCTAAACTACCATGGATAATATATGCACTTAATCATTGCAAGAAAAATTACCTCCCTTTAATGGAAGTTTTGATCCTCTGAAGAAGATGGTATTGGGGACGATCCTCTCTTTCCGATCTATGCGTGGGTGGTGATGGTGGTGCAAACGGTGTAAAAGTGGTGGCTCTAGGCTTGAAAACCTCCTCTTCCTCCTCCTCTAATGGACTTCTTAGATTTTGTGAATTCTAAACCTAGAAGACAACTCATCCCCTCTGATATAACCCTTGAATTTTCGTAGTTCTAATTACTCTAAAAATTAAAATGACCGAAATACCCTCCCGATGTGCCGAATTGGCCTAAAACTGCCCCGAGACCCAAACTGTGACAACCCGATTAAAATAATAACGGGTGGTCATCCCTATACTAAAATAATCAGGAATCGTAGGTGGATCATTCTTAGCATCAACTGACGATTCTTAAAATAAACGCGGCTGACAACCCATTACTACAAAAAGAGGGTGTCAAAAAAAAATTGAAACGTTTTTATTTACAACCTATAACAACCATGCAATAACATAACTCTACATAAAATAAGAGACATACATTCTCGAATAAAGGAAAGGAGACTAAAATAAAAGAATAACAAACTGTTCAAATAAAATACCCGAATATGCTGTCAGGTTACAGACAATACAAAGATCTGAGAAATAAAATATGAAAGTGCTACTACAACACTTGGATATAAACCCGATATACAACTGAATCCTGATCTAGATACATGAAAGATAGGAAACGACTATAACAAAAAAAATTACTGCAACAGTCCGCTACTGCCACAGCTCCTCGAGTACACGGGATGGATATCACCAATGGCGTCCTTGCGGAGGAACACCTAAAATAATACAGTATGTATACATAGCAGGAGAAAATATAAACGGGTCAGAGCCCGAGGTGTGAAAACATTTTATAGCAAGTGCATTAAAATGCATAATAATTATAAATGCATTATTACATGATTATAATGGAGTCGCACTCTCCATAAAATCCAACTCACCCCTCAACTAAAGCGCGCAACTAAGCGTATGCACGTGATCTCCAAACAAATGCCCAAATCTATCTAGGCAAGTGAATCTAACTTAAAACCCGCTTGATACACATCTAAAATACATCTAAGTCATATAATCCTTCAATTTCTAATATTATTAATCTCAATTATTTGTTCACTTACTTAACATTTAAAGTCTACAAAAACATTCTCTTTTACTAGAATTTCTCATATTCTAGTTCTGGCATATATATACATAAGTATATGAGTTAATAGCATCCAAATGCTAAGGACTAAACTTCTCCCAAGTCTCAACGCTGCACAACGTTTCGTGCGTGGGACGTCTCGCAAAGCGAAATCCAAACAAGGAACCCCCCCCCCCCCCCGTTACACTACTCCTTGATAGTATTGATTTTCGAGATTCATTATGTCCTCAATGCATGATGCATATAACCCAAAATTCTCTTCTTATCCAATTAATTAATTAGTCTCAATTCTCAACAGTACACGACGTTTCGTGCGTGGCACGTCTCGCAAAGCGAAATCCATACAAGGAACCCCCCCCCCCCGTTACACTACTCCTGGCCCTATCGATCGTGAAGATATACAATATATAAATATGAGCATTAAGGACTAACTTGTAATACCCCGTATTTTTGGCTATATTTATTTTGGGGATTAATTAATTATATGTGAATTAATTGGGAATTAATCCGGATAAAATACTAGCGAGATGTGAGTTGGTATTTGACTGTATTGAGCATATATGATGTTATATGAATATTGAATTATGAAATTTGTCGTGAGATTGATATACGGCAATTTGGTCATTTTATTGGGACGCGTGTGACAGTCGCGTCGGGATATAATTATTTTATTTATAAAAGTGAATTTAAATTCTATTAACCGTATGGTCGTTTCGAGTGCGCCAACGCGTCCGGAAGGGTCGAGATAGTCAGAAAACACTAGCCGGGGGTTTAGTTTGGGTCCCGGGTATTTTTAGGCCATACCGGCAACATAAAGGGCATTTTGGTAATTTTGTATTTTTGAGAATTAAAAGTGACGAAAATTGGGAGTTTTAATCTGATATGGATTTGACCCACTAAGCCACTAACCAACCCTTAATGACCCAATAAGCTACGGAGGTTATCAAATTAGGTTTCCAACTTTCCCAAAGAAAAACCCTAGCCACCATAGCCACCTTTGGAGAAGAAAGCTTGTAGAGAGGAAATTCTGCAGAGAGAGAGAGATAGCTTCAGCAAATCAACATCAAAATCAGAAATAAACTCAAGGCAAGTGGTTTAATATCATTTAATTTCAGAGAATGCTTTTTCCATGTATAGTAATTTAATAAAATTGATTTGTTCTTGGTGTAATATGAAAACCCATGTATTTTGGAACTTAGAACTTGAAATCTTGAGGAGAATTGCATGTAGAATGATAGGTAGATGATTATACTGAGGATATTAGTGATTGGGTGAAATTAAAACGGATTTTTATTGGGTTAATTCATGAATTAAAATTTTAGGGTTTGTGTTCTTGTATAATTGGGGGAAAGTGATGAGACTTGATGATTTAATGATGATTGGGATGAATTAACTCAGTAAAATACGTTAGTTTATAACCTTGTTATGTTTAGGAGTGATTAGAGACCTTTAAACATTGTTGGGACGAAGTTTAGAGGATATTTGAGGAGTAAAAATTGATGAAAAACGTAACTAAGAAATTCTGGGCCGAAACTGGTCCCTCGTTAGAAGACCTTCCCAGGTCGTTCGAACGAGCTCGTTCGAACGAGCTTCTAACGAGTTGACCAGTCTCTTCTAACGAGGGGAGACTTCGTTCGATACCTTCGTTCGAACGAACTGTATTTCGTTCGATACATTCGTTCGAACGAGACGTCGTTAGAAGGTACAGTTCGTTCGAACGAACTGGAATCTCGTTCGAACGAGACTTCTAACGAGCTGGCAGTTTAGGCCTTTTTTGGCCTGTTTTGATTTTGGGAGTCCCGTAATCTTGTTCGAGGATATAGATAACCTTCCTTTGATGATGTATTGATAGGTTTGGGACGTTTGTGTTATTTTGAGGAGTAAATTATAATAGTGATCTACATAATGGTTGATATGGGATTGAGACGTGAGTGTTTACTACGACGTGAGAATAGATTATGGCGCGTATGATTATAAACCGGAATCGTATAAATTGTGTAAACTATATATTGGTACTAGAATGAGAATAGTACTACAATTAAACTACGGGATTACTAAGATGTGTGTTTACTTAGTATTGGTATATGAATTGTGTGTATGACATACCTACCATACTTGTTATCACGGGAGGTTTGCGTTCGCTTAGGGCCATCTAATCCTTGTGTTGCCCGGATTTAGACTGGTTACCTCGATGAACATAGGTCAAAGAAAGACTTATTGGGATGTTAATAAGTCCGCTGATCGTGGGAGCGTAGGTATGTGCGTGACCCATGTGATGTGACTGTGTTCACCTCCACTATTTGTGATGTTGTTATCTGTGAACTATTCCTGAGAGATTCGGAATATGTGATCCTTATGTACGTGATGTACCGGGATGGATAGCAGAGTATGTGTGCACCGCAGCTTAGTCTCGGGGTGCTTATATTGTATATTTAGGATGCGAATAATATACACTTAATAAATTGGGAACTTTCTTATGGTGTTGTGTGTATAACTATGGAATAACAAAGGGTTGATCTTTTATGAGTTGTATTACTTTTATATGAGAACCTGAATTTACGTTGAACCCCTATTTAATTGTGATCGTTAGTATGTTAATGGGAACCGAGTAATAAGGGTAGAACCTATGACAGTCTAGCTAGATATGATGTCACTTAGCTAGTGGTTTGTGTCGTTTTAGATGGGTACTTACGTTAGGAGTGCACAGTTAGACGAGAGGTGAGAATATCATGTGAGTGCACGTCCTAACATGTACTTAACATTTAATGTTTTAAATGTTTTAAAGCACTTGCAGGTTTTTAAAATATCTCCACATTCGGGCTCTGACCCGTTTGCTTTCAAATCTATTTTTTCTTGTAAAACCATTTTAGGTGCGCAGCCACAAGGACACCATGCATAGGATACTCATTCAGGTGACGAGCTGTAGCTGTTTGTGGAAGCTACAGGGATTTGCTTGTAGACGCTTCTATCACTTGGATTCCAGATTCATTATCTATCAGTTGTAGGGCATGTTGCCCATTTCTATTAGAGACATCTTTCCATTACAGTTTTCAGACTTTGGCATGTATTGATTTAGTATTCAGTTTACTTATTTCAGTTGTGGGATTTGTAGTGAGGAGTTTTCCTCCAGACTTTATCTACATTATGTGATGGTTATTCTTTTTACTTCAGTATGGTGAATGGTTTTAATATTCTTCATTACACTTGTTGCATGTTAATCAGACTTTAATTAAAATTGGACAACTTACTTTTTAAATACTAGGTGGTTAGTAATAATAAAATGTTTTCGACAGTGATGCTATTAGCTGAGCCAACTTGGCATTTTGAATTAATTTAATAAAGGAGTAGCTACCCGATATTTAATTAGTCGGGGTGTCACAGGTGGTATCAGAGCATCAGGTTCTAGTGTCCTTTAGGATCTGTACGGCTATTATGTTTCCGCTAAGTTTCTTTGATATAGAGCCCTATATATTAGGACTGTTGTACTCTTTTTGTGTATGCTTCATTCTTCAGCTATTTTAAGTTTATAACTGCGAACTTATAAACTTCATTCTTATTTCAGATGCCTCCACGACGTGCACGACGATTTCCCAGGGATGCAACGTCCGAACCCCAGCCCGCTCCAGTTCAGGGCATGATGAACGCCGCTGAGGTTGCAGCTATAGTAGCCCAAGCGATAAATGCCGCAATTGCCGTAGTCCAGCAGGCACCACCTCAGGCGCCGGTTGCCGCGCCAGTACAGGCAAATGCATTCCCGTCTGCTTGGGAGCGTGTACGTGACGCTTTTCAGAAAGCGCATCCGCCAGAGTTTGTAGGTAGCTCAGATGTGGTAGTCTCGAGCCAGTGGAGGAAGGATATGCAGAGGCACTTAAGGATGTATGAGTGCACAGACGTCCAGAAGCAGGTGCTAGCTACTTTCAAGCTAGTTGGATCTGCGCTACAGTGGTGGGAGTCTATTACCACCGTGGAGGAGAGGGATACTCTCACTATTCAGGACTTCTGGGTGCGGTTTGACCGCAAGTACTTTTCGTCGGCTGTTCACACGGAAATGAGGAGTAAACTGATGAATCTGAGGCAAGAGGGTAAGACCGTGGCCGAGTATGAGGCCGAGTTCACAAATCTGTTGAATATCGTTCCGGATGAGATACCAACAGAGAAGAAGAAGATTGAGAAATTCACCGACGGGTTGACATGGAGGATCCTTCAGCATCTGTTAGGGAACCTTTCGTTGGCCACGTATTCTGGTGTGGTTAACGCTGCTTTGCTACACTGCCAGGACCACCGCTTTCATATGGCTGAGGGCAAGAGGTCGGGAGAATCTAGCCATCAGGGCAGGACTGGAGGACATGGTGCCGGTGGGGCACAATTTTTTCAGGGGCAGAGACAGGGTGAGCAATGTTTTCAACAGGGGGATCAGAAGAGGTTCCGATCACGGAACTACAGACAGGGACAGGGAGGTTTCCGTCAGGGCCATCAGGGTCCAAACGGTCATCAGGGCCAACAGGGGCAGAATGGGCAGCAGTTTCAGCAAGGCCAGCAGGGCCAAGGGAGGAACGGTAACGGCCACCAAGGCCGGGGACCACAGGGGCAGAGAGGAGGGAACTTCCTAGGGAAGTGTTTTGTTTGTGGCAAGACTGGCCATAAACGACAGGATTGTCCTGATAGGGGCAGGGCCCCACAGCAGGAGCAGCAGGGTGCTCGCCAGGAGCCGCAGAGGCCTATGTTTCCCTCCGCTCTCCCCGCACCACCACAGATGGCAGCATTGCCACCCATTCCAGCAGTCCCAGTTCAGCAGGGACAGCTACAGTATGGACGTGTCTACAACGTCCACCAGGCAGCAGTTCCACAGGCACCGCCCGCGATTGAGGGTACGTTTCCTTTCCATGGCACTATGGGTCGGGTATTATTTGATACGGGGCTACACATTGCTTTATAGCTACACACTTCGCGAAAGCTTTAGGATTATTAGCTACGGCAGAGAGCACAGTGACGTGTGTCGACTCACCATTGGGGAGTGGGTCACTTATTTTCATTATATGCCGGGGAGTGGGGGTAGAGATTGGTGGTTTGGTATTACCTGCAGACATGTTGGTATTAGATATGCATGTTCACGATGTGATTATCGGTACGGATTGGCTCGTAGATTATAGGGCCATGATTGATTGCTTCAGCGGGAGCATTGTTTTTTCCATTCCGGGGCAAGAGATGTTTGTAGTGGCGATGCCTCGCCCAGAGGGAGGATCGACCGCTCATCTGTATTACATTGAGGAGGATACCTCTAAGGAGGTAGTGATTCCTTTAGATTCTATCCCAGTAGTCAGGGAGTATTCGGATGTGTTTCAGGAGATACCAGGCCTACCCCCCAGTCGAGAGATAGACTTTGTTATAGACCTATTGCCAGATACGAGGCCTATAGCACGCGCACCGTACCGTATGGCTCCGGAAGAGATGCGAGAGCTACAAGATCAGATAGAGTAGCTGTTAGGTCAGGGCTTTATTAGCAGGAGTACCTCACCTTGGGTCACTCCAGTTTTGTTTGTGAAGAAGAGGGACGGTTCACTGAGATTGTGTGTGGACTACCGAGAGTTGAATAAGGTCACGATACGGAATAAGTATCCGTTACCTCGAATCGATGACTTATTCGACCAGTTGAGAGGAGCTTCTTTCTTCTCGAATATTGATTTGAGATCGGGATACCATCAGTTGCGTATCAGGGAGGAGGATGTCTCGAAGACTGCGTTCTTGTCGAGATATGGTTCTTACGAGTTTCGGGTTATGCCTTTCGGTTTGACCAACGCTCCAGCAGTGTTTATGGACTTGATGAACAGAGTGTTCAGGGATTTCCTAGATCAGTTTGTCATTGTCTTCATTGATGATATACTGGTTTACTCCCAGACAGAGGAGGAGCACGCCGAGCATTTGAGGCAAGTTTTGCAGACACTTCGTCAGAACGAGTTGTATGCAAAATATGAGAAATACGGGTTTTGGCTGAAGGAGGTCCAGTTTTTGAGACACATTATTTCCGACCGGGGAATAACTGTTGATCCGGGGAAGGTATCCGCGGTGAGGGAGTTGGGGCAGCCCACGACACCGACTGAGATTCGTAGTTTCTTGGGCCTAGCAGGATACTACAGGAGGTTTATTCGGGGTTTCTCAGAGATAGCAGGTCCTTTGACACATCTGACTCGTAAGGGTGTGCCATACATCTGGAGTGATGCCTGTCAGCTAGCATTCGATGAATTGAAGGACAAATTGACCTCAGCACCTGTGTTAGCATTGCCGAGACCGGGAGTTGAGTATTTGGTTTACACCGATGCGTCTTTGCAAGGGCTTGGAGGTGTATTACAGCAGGAGAGACAGGCCATAGCTTATGCTTCCCGTAAGCTTAAGACTCATGAAAAGAATTATCCCACCCATGACTTGGAGTTGGCGGCAGTGGTATTTTCCCTACGGATTTGGAGGCACTATCTTTTGGGGGAAAAGTTCCAATTGTTCACGGACCACAAGTCCCTACAGTACCTGTTCACTCAGAAGGAGTTGAACATGCGTCAAAGGAGGTGGCTTGAGTTTGTCAAAGACTACCAGTTCGACATCCAGTATCACCCAGGTAAGGCTAACGTGGTGGCAGACGCGTTGAGCCATAGGCCAGCAGATGAGGTGGCAGAGGTGTGGAAGGCAAAGTGGAAGGAGTTGGGACACCAGGATGCAGTGGCCCGATCTTTCATGTCCGTGATGACCGTTACACCGCAGATTGTCATGAAGGTAGTACGGGCACAGGCTAACGACTCGTTCTGTCAGGAGCAGATAGTTCGATTACTAGCAGAGGGAGCCGAGTCCTATACCGTCAGCTCAGACGGGGGATTACGCTTCAATGGGAGATTGGTAGTTCCGGAAGGGGAGACATTGAGACACGAGGTGATGGCAGAGTCGCACGGCTCACGATTCGCGGTACATCCAGGAGGGGACAAAATGTACCAAGACATGAGACGGCAGTATTGGTGGAGCGGTATGAAGAGAGATATCGCTGAGTTTGTTTCGAAATGCGCCACTTGTCAGCTTGTAAAAGTGGATCATCAGAGACCGGCAGGACTGCTATAGCTGTTGGAGGTCCCGATGTGGATGTGGGAGAGCATATCCATGGACTTTATCACGGGGTTGCCTACGTCGCAGAGGGGTCACGACTACGTTTGGGTAATTGTGGACAGGTTGTCCAAGGTCGCTCACTTTTTACCCGTAAGGACTGACTACACTACGGTACAGTATGCCCAGCTCTTCATTTCAGAGGTTGTGAGACTTCACGGTGTGCCCCTAAATATCGTGTCTGATAGAGACAAGATATTTGTTTCGAGGTTTTGGGAGAGTTTCCAGGAGGCCATGGGCACGAAATTGTGGTTGAGTACGGCTTATCATCCGCAGACCGATGGGCAGACAGAGCGCACAAATCAGATGTTGGAGGACATGCTACGCATGTGCATTATTGACTTTGGGGGTGGATGGGAGCAGTATCTTCCACTGGTAGAGTTTGCTTACAACAACTCCTATCAGTTCACTATTGGCATGGCTCCGTTTAAGGCGTTGTACGGTAGGCCTTGTCGTTCCCCAGCATGTTGGTTAGAGGTGGGGGATAACAAACTACTTGGGCCGAAAGTGATTCAGGATACTTCGGCAAGGATTGAGTTGATTCGGAGTCGCATTCGGGTAGCTCAAGACAGGCAGAAAAGTTATGCTGATGCGAAGAGATTTTTTAGGGAATTCCAAGTAGGGGACCAGGTTTTGCTCAGAGTATCTCCTATGAAGGGGATTATGCGTTTCGGGAAGAAGGGGAAGTTGGCACCGAGGTATGTGGGGCCGTTTCCTATTATTGAGCGGATCGGACCGGTTGCGTATAGACTTGGATTACCGGAGCGTTTGCATCGGATCCATGATGTGTTCCATATTTCCTCGCTAAGGAAATACCTTAGAGATAATTTGGCTCATTCTCACATTTCGGTGGAGGACATCGATCTCCAGCCGGATAGCTCCTACGAGGAGGGGACGATTACAATTTTGGACCGAAGTGAGAGGAAGCTGCGGTCAAAGATAGTTCCGTTAGTGCGTGTTCAGTGGCGACATCACAATGTCGAGGAGTCCACATGGGAGCGCGAGGATGAGATGCGCGAACGTTATCCAGAGTTGTTCATACCAGGTACTTTCTAGTTCCGAATTTCGGGACGAAATTCAGTTATTAGAGGGAAGTATGTAATACCCCGTATTTTTGGCTATATTTATTTTTGGGATTAATTAATTATATGTGAATTAATTGGGAATTAATCCGGATAAAATACTAGCGAGATGTGAGTTGGTATTTGACTATATTGAGCATATATGATGTTATATGAATATTGAATTATGAAATTTGTCGTGAGATTGATATACGGCAATTTGGTCATTTTATTGGGACGCGTGTGACAGTCGCGTCGGGATATAATTATTTTATTTATAAAAGTGAATTTAAATTCTATCAACCGTATGGTCATTTCGAGTGCGCCAACGCATCCGGAAGGGTCGAGATAGTCAGAAAACACTAGCCGGAGGTTTAGTTTGGGTCCCGGGATATTTTTAGGCCATACCGGCAACATAAAGGGCATTTTGGTAATTTTGTATTTTTGAGAATTAAAAGTGACGAAAATTGGGAGTTTTAATCTGATATGGATTTGACCCACTAAGCCACTAACCAACCCTTAATGACCCAATAAGCTACGGAGGTTATCAAATTAGGTTTCCAACTTTCCCAAAGAAAAACCCTAGCCACCATAGCCACCTTTGGAGAAGAAAGCTTGTAGAGAGGAAATTATGCAGAGAGAGAGAGATAGCTTCAGCAAATCAACATCAAAATCAGAAATAAACTCGAGGAAAGTGGTTTAATATCATTTAATTTCAGAGAATGCTTTTTCCATGTATAGGAATTTAATAAAATTGATTTGTTCTTGGTGTAATATGAAAACCCATGTATTTTGGAACTTAGAACTTGAAATCTTGATGAGAATTGCATGTAGAATGATAGGTAGATGATTATACTGAGGATATTAGTGATTGGGTGAAATTAAAACGGATTTTTATTGGGTTAATTCATGAATTAAAATTTTAGGGTTTGTGTTCTTGTATAATTGGGGGAAAGTGATGAGACTTGATGATTTAAAGATGATTGGGATGAATTAACTCAGTAAAATACGTTAGTTTATAACCTTGTTATGTTTAGGAGTGATTAGAGACCTTTAAACATTGTTGGGACGAAGTTTAGAGGAGATTTGAGGAGTAAAAATTGATGAAAAACGTAACTAAGAAATTCTGGGCCGAAACTGGTCCCTCGTTAGAAGACCTTCCCAGGTCGTTCGAACGAGCTCGTTCGAACGAGCTTCTAACGAGTTGACCAGTCGCTTCTAACGAGGGGAGACTTCGTTCGATACCTTCGTTCGAACGAACTGTATTTCGTTCGATACATTCGTTCGAACGAGACGTCGTTAGAAGGTACAGTTCGTTCGAACGAACTGGAATCTCGTTCGAACGAGACTTCTAACGAGCTGGCAGTTTAGGCCTTTTTTGGCCTGTTTTGATTTTGGGAGTCCCGTAATCTTGTTCGAGGATATAGATAACCTTCCTTTGATGATGTATTGATAGGTTTGGGACGTTTGTGTTATTTTGAGGAGTAAATTATATACTAGTGATCTACATAATAATTGATATGGGATTGAGACGTGAGTGTTTACTACGACGTGAGAATAGATTATGGCGCGTATGATTATAAACCGGAATTGTATAAACTGTGTAAATTATATATTGGTACTAGAATGAGAATAGTACTACAATTAAACTACGGGATTACTAAGATGTGTGTTTACTTAGTATTGGTATATGAATTGTGTGTATGACATACCTACCATACTTGCTATCACGGGAGGTTTGCGTTCGCTTAGGGCCCTCTAATCCTTGTGTTGCCCGGATTTAGACTGGTTACCTCGATGAACATAGGTCAGAGAAAGACTTATTGGGATGTTAATAAGTCCGCTGATCGTGGGAGCGTAGATATGTGCGTGACCCATGTGATGTGACTGTGTTCGCCTCCACTATTTGTGATGTTGTTATCTGTGAACTATTCCTGAGAGATTCGGAATATGTGATCCTTATGTACGTGATGTACCGGGATGGATAGCAGAGTATGTGTGCACCGTAGCTTAGTCTCGGGGTGCTTATATTGTATATTTAGGATGCGAATAATATACACTTAATAAATTGGGAACTTTCTTATGGTGTTGTGTGTATAACTATGGAATAACAAAGGGTTGATCTTTTATGAGTTGTATTACTTTTATATGAGAACCTGAATTTACGTTAAGCCCCTATTTAATTGTGATCGTTAGTATGTTAATGGGAACCGAGTAAAAAGGGTAGAACCTATGACATTCTAGCTAGATATGATGTCACTTAGCTAGTGGGTTGTGTCGTTTTAGATGGGTACTTACGTTAGGAGTGCACAGTTAGACGAGAGGTGAGAATATCATTTGAGTGCACGTCCTAACATGTACTTAACATTTAATGTTTTAAATGTTTTAAAGCACTTGCAGGTTTTTAAAATATCTCCACATTCGGGCTCTGACCCGTTTGCTTTCAAATCTATTTTTTCTTGTAAAACCATTTTAGGTGCGCAGCCACAAGGACACCATGCATAGGATACTCATTCAGGCGACGAGCTGTAGCTGTTTGTGGAAGCTACAGGGATTTGCTTGTAGACGCTTCTATCACTTGGATTCCAGATTCATTATCTATCAGTTGTAGGGCATGTTGCCCATTTCTATTAGAGACATCTTTCCATTACAGTTTTCAGACTTTGGCATGTATTGATTTAGTATTCAGTTTACTTATTTCAGTTGTGGGATTTGTAGTGAGGAGTTTTCCTCCAGACTTTATCTACATTATGTGATGGTTATTCTTTTTACTTCAGTATGGTGAATGGTGTTGATATTCTTCATTACACTTGTTGAATGTTAATCAGACTTTAATTAAAATTGGACAACTTACTTTTTAAATACTAGGTGGTTAGTAATAATAAAATGTTTTCGACAGTGATGCTATTAGCTGAGCCAACTTGGCATTTTGAATTAATTTAATAAAGGAGTAGCTACCCGGTATTTAATTAGTCGGGGTGTCACATAAATTCTCCTCACTCCCAACATTACACTGCATTTCATGCGTGGGACGTCTCGCAAAGCGAAATCCAAACAAGGAACCCCCCCTCCCTCGTTACACTACTCCTTGGCAATGTTGGTCGTTGTGGTCCATTACATCCTCGATACCCAAGGTACTATATAGCCATATAATATTCTACTCTTCATTTCCATTTTATCATATTCGTCATGATTTTAAGTCCGGTTAAAATCTCCCGGAACGAGATTCAAACAATCTTCTTATGTCTCTTTACTCTAGAGACAAATATGATATCACATAATCATATTCAAGTATAATAATAACCATCCCAAACGAGCTATAACTCGAGGACGCGGGTTCTCAATTCTATAATCTTCCAGTGCCCAAATCACGTAGCATACTGGGTACCACCCATAGGACTAAACGATACCTACTTCGTGATCAACTCACACACACAACGTCCGAGAAGCGGTCATAGTTCCTAACCGGTCAAGTGAGAACGACACATACCAACGACTTCTCACCCCCAAAATATAATGTATATCACATAAAATGCATTGGACGACTATGACCCGGGGAATATCCACACCCTGCTCATCGAGCCAGGATGCTCACCCTCATCGCGCAACTCCCCAATGATAGCAAGGAGGGGGTATGCTTCACTTATATACATATATATATATATATATATATATATATATATATATATATATATATATCACATAAGATGTACATACATCATCACATCATATAAAGATATACCATCATATAAGGTATATGTATTACATTGTTTACATATTCGTATTACGCTCTTAGGCGTAAAAGAAATAATATTATTATTTAGTATATTTCTCTATCGATATACTAATCGTCAATCACTCACATAACTCCCCCACTTAGTATACACTATACTATTTCTCACTTGAAGTTTACACATCACTTCTGTTCATATGAATTGTCTCTAAATTCAATTTACGTTGAAGATATTCTCTATATCTTAATGCACTTTGATTAGCTTTTCTTATTTATGTGAGACGTCTCCCAAGTTAATTATCGTCAAGGATATTTTCTATATCCGTATGCACATCAATCGGCATTTATTATTCTCAATTCCAAAATGTGGTTCAATCACGCGTATGAACCTTTAAAGTTATCCCCTTTTGGGATTTAATTTCCAAACTCTACTATCAATAAACGCATTCTCATTCTTTCATATAATTCCATAATTATCTCCAAATAGAAACCTCAATGGTAGTGGGCTTCCCCACTTAGTACATACGATATTCTCTAATCGGTATTTCTCAAATTAAGTCCGTATGACCCAAACAATATCTTATGAGGGAAACTCCCTAAAAGTCTCAAAAGCACACTTCAAATAAATCATAAGAGGTTCCCAATAGATAACCTCGAACGAAACAGAATGAAATTCTCCTTAAAAAAACATCACCCAAAATTCCCTGTTTTCGAATCGATTCGGGCCAAATCCGAATCGATTCGGCCCTGCGAATCGATTCGGCTGTCTCAGGAAGAATCGATTCGGTCACTCAGACTTGTCAAGCTGGAACATTCCGAATCGATTCGGGTTGGGGCCCAATCGATTCGGCCTGTTCAAGGGCTACAGAAATGGCTATTTCTTCAAAGCCAAAAATCCCCAAAATACATTTTAATCATATTATCTTCATTTCTCTTCAACCCAAACATATATACATCATTAATATTCATCCAAGAATACATTTTAACTAATTTCTAACCTCAAATCCATACATACACAACAAATCTAAGATTTTTCCCAAAAGTTAGGTTTTGACAAACTAAACCTAATACCCATAAATTTGATCCACAAATCATGAAATAAATAGAACACAACAATTATTTAGCAAGTTTAATCACTTGCCTCAAGTTCGCAGGGTCTGATTCATCCTCGAGATCGCGTAATGACCGGAAATCCCAACTTCTCTCTCTTTCTCTTCTTCTCTCTTTCTTTCTTTCTTTCTATTTCTCTTTCTCTCTAAGGAGAATTGTTTCTCCCATAGGCATTATAAGCCTTGTCTCCCAAGATACACAACTTTAAATGATAATACACACTTTAAATGACTCGGTAACTTTAATTCGAGCCAAACGAACTTAAATTATTTCGAAACCTAAATAGACCCCAAGTACAGTCATTTTGACTATCTCGACCCTTCTGGAAACAACCACACCCTCAGAATTACCATTCAAAACACTTTCTAACGTCTTTAAGTTTTGACCTCAAATGTCAATTTAATTATTCTCCAAATAAAATGATAATTATTTCTCCCAAAATGAATAAATTATCGTCCCAAAATCTCGGGTTGTTACAAACTTCCCCACTTACCAGAATTTTTTCCTCGAAATTTAGCTAATCCTAATACTCCAGAGCTCAACTAGTCCCTACTACACTCATCCTCACTAATCCTATACTCAAACTTCTAACTTCCCATGATGAATTTATTTTAATTTTTTATAAAACCAATTTTAACTACTAGGGCGCCCATACACCCTTCATTCAAGCTTTACTCGTATAAACATAATTAGGCTTCTCTTGCCTCAATAGTTTTATAATTCTAGAGATATATAGATTATACTAATCATATTAATAGTATACAAATTTTGAAAGGTCCAAAGAAATAACTCCTCTCAATTCCTGACATTCACCACTTTCATGCAGGGGAGGTCTCGCAAGCGAAATCCAAACAAGAAACCCTCCCAATACACTAATAGGTGGCGACGTCGGGGATTGAGAGTTTGTTAGATCCAAACTAGAGTTAAAATATATTTTGTGTAAATCATTTTGATATGGCCCAAAGGCCTAGAAAAAGTTTTATTTTGAAAACAGTTTATTTAAAAATAGTTTGTCTTTCAACATTTATATAAAATGCCTTATGCCCATAACACAAGGTCTTAATCACCATCATACACATAATAACATATAGCTCACAAAAGTTAGCATAATAATGAGCTAAAATCCTCTCAATAGTCCAAAAATTTCTGAATTCTTTTCAGAAATAATCTCATACATCATATTAATATATTGCCATTTATTAGGCTCTTCCATAACTGGAATAAAATAATTATATAATTCTAACATGACTATATAAAATAAGTAGATTTATCATTACTAATCAATACACAATAACAATTCTCTCATTCATAATAAAGTTATAGCTCTCTCTCCAGCACATCACAACATAATCTCATCTCTCAAAAAATAGAAACATAAGATCCTAACTTGCTCAAAATTCCCGTTCGGGTCATTTCATACATAATAGGGTTATAGTACTAACCACTTATAACTATCTCCCATACGATATTCCCAAATCTTCATATAGTATAACCCTATTCATAAAGGAAAATAACTTACATCATACCTCTCTAGTCCGATTTCCTCTCTTCATCATTGGGTTCCCACACAAAGTCCCCTGGCCTAAAATGACCTCGAATATGTTGTAGGGGTTTCACATCCAAAATGTCTTCAAAATGTGGTCCTTTACCTCTTTTAGGACAATCTCTCTTCCTATGGCCAAATTCCTTAAAAAAGAAGCATCTACCCGTAAATCCTCTCTGCTCATCGTGGGGAATAAAACGCTGTTGCGACCCTCTAAAATTTTGCCCATACCCTCTGGAATTACTGGTATTCCCTTCACCAGACCTACTTGATGAACTCGAGTCCCCAAAGTTCTTACCCCCTTGCGAACGAAGACGATATTCATGACACTTTAACAGTGTTACATTTACTACCTCGACGAAAGTATCTAACGCTGGACTCTCTAACAAATGTTATCGAATTCTCCAATCTAACCCTCGTATGAACTTCGATATACGCTCCTCTTCCATATTTACCTCATCAGGTACTAATTTCGCCCATCTAGTAAAATCTTCTTCATATTCTGCCACCGTTCTATTACCTTGAAACACATCCATCTGTTTCCTCCTCATTTCCTTTTGAGTCGTGAAAGAGAAATACCTTCGATCAAAAAGTTCCCAAAAATCTGTTATAGGAAAAGTATCTCTCTGTTTAGATGTGGTGACAGACTCCCACCATTGGAGAGCTGCACCCGTTAACTTAAAGGTGGATAAAAATTGCTTATGCACCTCATTACACTTAACCATACGGAGGTGCCTTTGTATACTATTCTTCCATCGACTTGCAGCCATTGCATCAACTCCCCCTGAAAACTCTGGAGGATTCCCCTTACTAAAATCTTCCTTCACTCTTTCCCACATAGACAATCCTGGTGGGGCTTGGGATGCTTGACCGGCAGGTTGCTGCGCCATCGTAGAAATGGTAACAGTTACTGCTTATGCCACAATATTGGTAACTTCATCTATAGTCATGGTCCTTTGAGGCATTTGGGGGTCCACATTTTCATTCCCTTTATTTGCCCTGACTGACTGACTTCTCTTCGGTGGCATCTGAAACAGAAACAACGGTATCAGAACGCCTTTCAAAAATTTCCACATCACAGAAGAAAATATGGAGGTAGGAAGATAACAGTCCTAATAATAAGGCTCTACATCAAGAATGCTTACGGAAGATCGCAGTGACCCACACAGATCCTAAAGACACTAGAACCTGATGCTCTAATACCACTTGTGACAACCCGCTTAAAATAATAACGGGTGGCCACCCCTATACTAAAATAATCAGGAATCGCAAGTGGATCATTCTTAGCATCAACTGACGATTCTTAAAATAAACGCGGCTGACAACCCATTACTACAAAAAGAGGGTGTCAAAAAAGTTTTGAAACGTTTTTATTTACAACCTATAACAACCATGCAACAACATAACTCTACATAAAATAAGAGACATACATGCTCGAATATAGTAAAGGAGACTAAAATAAAAAGAACAACAAATTGTTCAAATAAAATACCCGAATATGCTGTCGAGTTACAGACAATACAAAGATCTGAGAAATAAAATATGAAAGTGCTACTACAACACTTGGATATAAACCCGATATACAACTGAATCCTGATCTAGATACATGAAAGATAGGAAACGACTATAACAAAAAATATTACTGCAACAGTCCGCTACTGACACAGCTCCTCGAGTACACGGGATGGATATCACCAATGGCGTCCTTACGGAGGAACACCTAAAATAATACAATATGTATACATAGCAGGAGAAAATATAAACGGGTCAGAGCCCGAGGTGTGAAAACATTTTATAGCAAGTGCATTAAAATGCATAATAATTATAAATGCATTATTACATGATTATGATGGAGTCGCACTCTCCATTAAATCCAACTCACCGCTCAACTAAAGCGCGCAACTAAGCGTATGCACGTGATCTCCAAACAACTGCCCAAATCTATCTAGGCAAGTTAATCTAACTTAAAACCCACTTGATACACATCTAAAATACATCTAAGTCGTATAATCCTTCAATTTCTAATATTATTAATCTCAATTATTTGTTCACTTACTTAACATTTAAAGTTTACAAAAACATTCTCTTTTACTAGAATTTCTCATATTCTAGTTATGAAATATATATACATAAGTATATGAATTAATAGCATCCAAATGCTAAGGACTAAACTTCTCCCAACTCTCAACACTGCACTACGTTTCGTGCGTGGGACGTCTCGCAAAGCGAAATCCAAACAAGGAACCCCCCGTTACACTACTCCTTGTCAGTATTGATTTTCGAGATTAATTATGTCCTCAATGCATGATGCATATAACCCAAAATTCTCTTATTATCCAATTAATTAAGTAGTCTCAATTCTCAACAGTACACAGCGTTTCGTGTGTGGGACGTCTCGCAAAGCGAAATCCAAACAAGGAACCCCCCCGTTACACTACTCCTGGCACTATCGATCGTCAAGATATACAATATATAAATATGAGCATTAACGACTAACTTCTCCTCACTCTCAACATTACACTGCATTTCGTGCGTGGGACGTCTCGCAAAGCGAAATTCAAACAAGGACCCCCCCCCCCCCCCGTTACACTACTCCTTGGCAATGTTGGTCGTTGTGGTCCATTACATCCTCGATACCTAAGGTACTATATAACCATATAATATTCTACTCTTCATTTCCATTTTATCATATTCGTCATGATTTTAAGTCCGGTTAAAATCTCCCGGAATGAGATTCAAACAATCTTCTTATGTCTCTTTACTCTAGAGACAAATATGATATCACATAATCATATTCAAGTATAATAATAACCATCCCAAACGAGCTATAACTCGAGGACGCGGGTTCTCAATGCTATCATCTTACAGTGCCCAAATCACGTAGCATACTGGGTACCACCCGTAGGACTAAACGATACCTACTTCGTGATCAACTCACACACACAACGTCCGAGAAGCGGTCATAGTTCCTAACCGGTCAAGTGAGAACGACACATACCCACGACTTCTCACCCCCAAAATATAATGTATATCACATAAAATGCATTGGACGACTATGACCCGGGGAATATCCACACCCTGCTCATCGAGCCAGGATGCTCACCCTCATCGCGCAACTCCCCAATGATAGCAAGGAGGGGGTATGCTTCATTATATATATATATATACATATATATATATATATACATATATATATATATATACATATATATATATATATATATATATATATATATCAATAAGATGTACATACATCATCACATCATATAAAGATATACCATCATATAAGGTATATGTATTACATTGTTTACATATTCGTATTACGCTCTTAGGCGTAAATGAAATAATATTATTATTTAGTATATTTCTCTTTAGATATACTAATCGTCAATCACTCACATAACTCCCCCACTTAGTATACACTATACTATTTCTCACTTGAAGTTCACACATCACTTCTGTTCATATGAAATATCTCTAAATTCAATTTACATTTAAGATATTCTCTATATCCTAATGCACTTTTATTAGCATTTCTTATTTATGTGAGACATCTCCCAAGTTAATTATCGTCAAGGATATTTTCTATATCCGTATGCACATCAATCGGCATTTATTATTCTCAATTCCAAAATATGGTTCAATCACACTTATGAACCTTTAAAGTTATCCCCCTTTGGGATTTAATTTCCAAACTCTACTATCAATAAACGCATTCTCAATCTTTCATATAATTCCATAATTATCTCCAAATAGAAACCTCAATGGTAGTGGGCATCCCCACTTAGTATATACGATATTCTCTAATCGGTATTTCCCAAATTAAGTCCATATGACCCAAACAATATCTTATGAGGGAAACTCCCTAAAAGTCTCCGAAACACACTTCCAAATAACTCCTATAGAGGTTTCCAATCGATAACCTCGAATGAAATGGAATGAAATTCTCCCTAGAAAAACATCCCCCAAAATGCCCTGTTTTCGAATCGATTTGGCCCTGCGAATCGATTCGTCCTCCAAGGCGAATTGATTCGGGTCATCAGACCTGGGTTTCTATCTCAAGCCGAATCAATTCGGTTGGGGTTCGAATCGATTCGGTCACTCAGACCTGTCAAGCTGGAACATTTTGAATCGATTCGGGTGGGGGCTGAATCGATTCGGCCTGTTCGAGGGCTACAGAAATGGCTATTTCTTCAAAGCCAAAAATCCCCAAAATACATTGTAATCATATTATCTTCATTTCTCTTCAACCCAAACATATATATATATATATATATATATATATATATATATATATATATATATATATATATATATATATATCATTAATATTCATCCAAGAAGACATTTTAACTAATTTCTAACCACAAATCCATACATACACAACAAATCTAAGATTTCCCAAAAGTTAGGTTTTGACAAACTAAACCTAAAACCCATAAATTTGATCCATGAATCATGAAATAATTAGAACACAATAATTATTTAGCAAGTTTAATCACTTGCCTCAAGTTCGTAGGGTCTGATTCGTCCTCGAGATCGCGTAATGGCCGGAAATCCCAACTTCTCTCTCTTTCTCTTCTTTTTTCTTCTTCTCTATTTCTTTATCTCTATTTCTCTTTCTCTCTAAGGAGAATTGTTTCTCCCGTAGGCATTATAAGCCTTGTCTCCCAAGATACACAACTTTAAATGATAATACACACTTTAAATGACTCGGTAACTTTAATTCGAGCCAAACGAACTTAAATTATTTCAGAACCTAAATAGACCCCAAGTACAGTCATTTTGACTATCTCGATCCTTCCGAAAATAACTACACCCTCAGAATTACCATTCAAAACACTTTCTAACGTTTTTAAGTTTTGACCTCAAATGTCAATTTAATTATTCTCCAAATAAAATGATAATTATTTCTCCCAAAATGAATAAATTATCGTCCCAAAATCTCGGGTTGTTACACAAATAAAACCCCTGGGTAGACTTTTTCAACTATCTCAACCCTTCCGAATACTTTGTCACACTCGAAATGACCACATGGGTGACTTATATGTAACATACTTTTATTCCATTAAATTTAGTCCCGACACGGCTAACATGCGCATCCCAACTTAATTTCCATAATTGTCGTATTATTCACTTGCGACAATTTTAATAAATTCATAATCGCATATTACTTTACTCACTAAGTAATATTCAACATAATTCACATCAATAATACTAACTCCCGTCACGTTAGTAAATATCTATTTAAATCCGAATTAATCATAAATTAATTTCTCATTATTTAATGTAATTAATCCCATAATTAAAATCTTCAAAATTTACGGGGTATTACCAAACCCTTTCATATATGGCTTTTAAAGTGGATACCATACGAGCTTTCCAATAGGCATAGTTCAATCCATCCAAATTTTGGCATCTCGTTATATAAGTTCTCCATCGAAAAATTTGTGATATTTCAAAACAATTGATATCACATAATTTTTTTGTGAAAAAAGGATCTCAGGATAATTTGGTGAAACCGAATATGATACCAATTTGAGAGTACATTTTTCTCTAATGGAGTAAACTTACTAAATTAGGTATCAACCCACAAACAAATATTAAATCCTTTAAACCATCAAACATGCAACTATGTGATTTAAGACATTAAGTACTAAAACATGCAATCACAAAATCATTCAACACAATATTTCAGGAAAAACAACTTGGGAAAAATATTTTATTTCACTAATACAATTTGTAAATCGCAACTTAAAATCTTATGAGTGAAATATAGCCCGATGAATCTCCCGCAGGTGACCTTCATCTTCTTCAGGAGTGGTTCTCGCAAGTCCCACAAAGATCGCATTCTTCCTTCAACAATGATTCCCTCAAGAATCATAAGAGAAACAATAGGGGAACCTTCTCTGCAATCATAAGTTTAAAATAAAAGTGACTTGGGTTTCAAAGATGATTCACAAAAGTACTTAGGAGAGTTGTGTGAATCAAAAATGTGTTCTCTCTCTTTTTAAAAGTGATGAAGACTGTGCAGCAGGTCTACAGTTTTCGTAAATGCAAAGACTTATTAAAAACCCTACTGAACGTAGGTATTAATAGAGAAACGTGAAAATAGAGGTGGTGTAATGTTGTTCGAACGAAAATAATGAGTTATTTAACGAGATCATGATCTCATTTGAACGAAGTTGATTTCGCTTCTAACGACATCTAAAAAATCAAAACAGTGAGCCCCCATTTGATTAATGCTTCAAACGACCTTTGAACGAGATACAAAGTCGTTCTAACGAGATTACCATCTCGTTTGAACGAAAATAAGCTAAAATAAAATATTTTAAAGTTCGAAAAACTACCTCGTTTTGGAAAAACGTTTAAATAAAAAATCTCCCAATATAATGTACAAAATCCATGAAATCTAGAGCGACAACTATACTAATATTACGTGGTGTCATGAAGCATAAGGTTGATGATCATGGAGCATGTTTAAGATGCACTACGTGATGCTTGATAATCAGATCCATCTTCTTGAACGTGAGAACATGAAGTACGATGACTAAAGTAACGAAATATGCCATACTCGATGTAAAATAGATCGTATGGACAAGTCCTAGATGCTAGGATCAATGACAAAAAAGTTTCCCTTACATTTTACAATAATTATCTTTGCATCAGTTTTTTATATTTCGATAACTAGAGTTTGTAATTGATTGGTAGTCAGATGATAATTCATAATCGTTGCCCTTTTCATTTTTACGAGAATTATTTTTTAGTTCAAGAATTTTGTATATTTCTTTTGTTACTTTAGAGGAGAGTTGTAATTGTTTAATTTTGGTATTTACTTTACATCTCTATTTGTAATGACCAGTTTTCCTGTATTTATAACATCTGACCATACTTTTGAAGTTTTCTTATATTGTTGATGTGATTGAGATTTTTAAATTTTTTTTATACAATTCATTATTTTCTTTATATTAGAATTTATTATTTTTAAAATAATTTATTTTATGTGTTTTGTATTGCTTTGGGTATAACGTATATTTTTTAATTTTAGTTCTAAATGGTGAAACAAGGTTTATACCATATTGTTCATAGAAATTACCCATTGTAGCACCTCGTGTTTTTATTTATTTATGGAATTAATTAATTGTAATAGTTGAGAAAAATAAACTTTGGATTAAATGGCCTTTAATAATTCAAGTAGTAAATTTTCAACCGAAATTAAATCGGAGATATAATAAAATGTTAGAATGATTTTTGAAAATATTTTAACAAGCATGTACGTTTTTATTAAGTTAAAGAATATTTTTCTAAGTGTAAAAGGTGGATTTTAATCGAGTACATGGGTCATTCAAACGATAATATGTCATTCGAACGACGTAGCATCTCGTTCGAATGACATCATACGTTGTTCGAATGACAGGGGCGGTGGATGGATTAGAGATTCCTAATGAGATTTTAACTCTTAAACCTTTTAAATACCAAACTGATATGGAACTGGGACTTTCAAAACACTTTTCTCTCAAACCTTTATCCAGTAAGGTTCTCCAAACATATTTCTTCTCATCTTCAACCCTTAGTCCCAACTTTTAACAAGTTCTTGAAGATTCAATTGATGTTTTCTCAAGAGGGGTCCAACTAGATTTTTATCCAATTAATTTCATGCATGAAAACTCTATTTCTTTCCTTTAGTAGTATGCGCTTTAAGTGTTTCCTAAACTCTTAATTGCATCTTTTTCTTAAAAATAATTAGCAACCTAATTAGAGAAAGTGGAAATTCAACCTTAGGGTTGTTTTTATAAAACCTTTTAATATGAATAATATTCATAACCCTTGGGTACATAGGATTAATGAGTGGATTTTGGGTTTTATTGGTGTAGGTTGCATGTAGAAAAATCCTAGTTTTGAACTAAATGAATTTGGGGGCGTATAAGTCATGTAATTTGTGTAAAGATAATGGAATTTGAAATTATGATGTATTAATGATGAAATCTCCGTGTATTTAAATCAAAATAATTAAATGGGATTAATTGGGTTTTATGATGATGTGTTAATTAAATCAAGCTTTAATTAAATCGGACTATCATACGTAGTTTTACATGTTGATTTATTTATGTGTGAGTATGTAACTTGTTGGTATTATTAAATTGCCATTGGGACGACGGGTTGTTGGTTATCTTATGCTCTCCCTATATTTTAGGATGCCTTCTAGGTATGGGACTAGTGGGTAGGCTTTTTAATTATTTACGCCTTCTAGGTATGGGACTAGTGAGGGTAGATTATCACGACTTTATTATATCGGGGGTGGGCTGATTTTTGATACTTTATCGCCGTTACGCTAGCCTAGACATGAGACTAGGTCGAGGTTTATGTTAGAAATCCATCCTATACATAGGGTATGACATTTTAATAACTTGGGGACCCTTAGGTATGGGACTAAAGGGTATTTTGAGGATCTCACATCGATAAAAAGGGTGGGGTAATTTATAAATTGTGAAATTGAGAAATTGTGAATTAATGCCTAAGATATAAACGGGTATCAAAATTGGTGACGTCATATTGTGTCAGGAACCGACAGTTTAACCGGGTCAGCTTGGGCGATCTATGTCATGTCATGTATGGAACCTTGTCATATTGCGGGGGATCGACAGTTTAAATGGATTCGACAGGCTATTGACAAGGGGAAGTGTGACACTTTGGTGGAAATTACCATCCGGGAGGGGAGGACCGCTATAATAAAAAGTGAGAACATTAATTAATTGGGTTAAACTAACATCGTGGGGACTTGGAAATTAAAAATTATATTGGTGTGTTCTTTTGAAATGGGGATCCCTGCGGGTAGTTAGTGATTTATATTTATCGCATTTAATTACTCGTTTAATTAAAATATTCTATTGTGATATTTATTGCGTATAATGCTGTTGTCTGGATTCAAGGTTCCTATTTGAGGGGAGTGGCGTGTATTCATGCTTGGGACTCTGACCTCGTGCGGTGACTAACTTTTTCAGGATAAGTTTGGGAGAAGCTACATAGGATTATCGGAGATTATCGTTTGGAGGTGCAACTGGAGTTCATTCATTTTATTGCTTTATTTAGTTAGACTTTCTTTTTTAGTCGTATTTAATTATGAGACTTCATTTGAGTTTTATTGGACCATTCTGTTCCAAAGTTGTTTAAGGGATTTCAGTTGGATTATTCAGTCGGTTTATTGTTCAGATTTTATTAAATCATTATTGGGGATTGAATTTAATTGGAGCTTTAGCATGTGATGGATCTTTTATCGCTCGGTTGTTTAAGATCATTTGGGATTGATTCAATTATTTATCTCATGGACTGATTTATTTATGTCTCATATATGTCTCATGCTAAGAATCATATTTATTTAGTTCACGCCTGGCGTAGTCCGGCGGCGATGACTGGCCACCCCGTCTGTCGGATTACGCGGGGTGTGACACCCATCTCATATTTAGATTTTAATTTGTTTTTATTAACATGTATTGTGATTTTCATGTCTATACACATTTTTAATCATTCTCTCTGGATTGTATTAATTATGTCTCCATAGTTGAGGTTGTTATAATCAATGTGTCCATTCCAGTTACTTAAAACTTCTCATGTTTTGCGAGAAAATAAGTTTACTAATCAATTAATAATTTTTTCTTTCTAGAATGGTTCAGTACTATCTTCCCATTACTCTTGATGTGAAAATATCTTTGTACCATCTAAAATCACTTAAAGTGGGGCAGGCAAGTAAGGTTACTTAATTGATCCTGAATTCATGAAGTTATATTTCTTAATATTCCTAAAAAGTATTTTATTGCTGTGAAAACTAGAGTGTTTACTCTATCTGGATTCCCATTCCGATATTTTCAGTAAAATCTAGGAGGGAATTGGCATCTTATTGGACACCAGTCTTATTTTTTTCTCTTAATTCTTCAGTAGGATGTTTATCCCATCAAGATTTTGGCATTCTTGTGAATCCCGTGGTTAAAAGTTCAACTATTTTTGGTTGGGAAATGTTTCGATTATTAAGGTAACTATTGGCAACCATGGTTATATGTTGCATTTTGTTCAAAATATCTTGTTCAAAAAAATCATTTATGTTCCATCATAAAGTTTGTTTGATAAATATAGAACTTGTTCTGTAAATTCCTTTCTTCATATTGCATATCTGGGGGCGTTGATCTTATGTACCAATTTTGTTAGGGTGGTCGGAGTTACTCTGAAATTTTTTATTCTATTTATTTCAAAATTGATAAATTGTCTCTCAACATTTTAGATATATTCATATGTAGTAGATTCTTGGGATGAGTCTATTTGAATAATATGTTTATTACTTATTTTGACAATTGTAATACTTTTTGATGATTTTGGCTTAATTTTATTGAGAATTTTTTCTACTTTGTCTAAAGTCTTTTCTGTTTTTGTATGTAATTTTTTTTATGGCTTCAAAAAGTTTAATTATTGATGTTTCTGTTTTATTTGGTAAACTTATTTTTTCTAACCTATTTTCAATGTAATCTAATTATTTTCCTAAAATACAAGGGTATTAATTAGTATAATAGTTTTTCTTAAGAACTTTTTTAATTTCATCATTGGGAGAAATGACATCAAAGGGTGTAGCAATTACTTATGTTTCCCATGTGATTTACTAAAATAGTTTCAAGTGGAGGATGACTAGATGAAATTGTATTTTTTTTCTTGTTTAGTCCATTTTACTTTAGTTAGGACATTTATCTCTTGAAAACAGTTGTCTAAATAATCAAAGAAGTATATGTGTGTGTATATATATATATATATATATATATATATATATATATATATATATATATATATATATATATATATATATATATGTTCTTACTTCATTAATTAAAGACTTCTATTTTATTATTATTCTATTTTTTTCTTTTTAAGAGTATTTTTCTCTGTATAATTGTCGTTTTGTATGATTTTCTTTTGACTCAAAATATGCTTCTAATTTAATCATGTCAATTTTATAATCTTTCTCTATTGTTAGTAACTGGTCATTAGCTGAACTTGTTTTTGTTTAAGTGGGGGAATCTTGATCTTCATCACCATCATAATCATGAGGTAGTTTTATAACAAGGTTTACTTAATTAAGAGGTTTTACCAATTTCTTTTAACTTAAGATTATGTCTGGGTAATAGATTATCATCTTTGCGTGTTGAATAGCTTGCTTGAGATTTATAATCATCTATAATATGGATAAGTTGTTTCAAATGTTATTAATCAAAACTTACCATAACTTATCCGTCAAGGTATACTTGGATACAGTCAAGATTAAATGCATTATCTTTGGAGTTTTGGGGGGGTGATTTTCATTTTCTAATAACTAATTATTTGGTAGATTAATATCTTTCTAATTTATTGATTTAGGTACATGTATATTAGCATCATTTCTACAATTTTGTATTTACAGAGTTGTCTTTTGGACTTTTTACTAAAGCGTGTACATTTAGGTTAGTTCTCATACACTTACAATAAATTCTATAGATTACAGCTAATTGTTTACTTCCTTATAACGTTTCATATCATGATATTATAATGTTAACTCTCTCTCTCTCTCTCTCTCTCTCTCTCTCTCTCGCTATATATATATACACAGTACTGCTCTTGTGCGGAGCAGTCCGCATTTTAATAATGTGAACTGGACATGTGTCACCTAGTGGTGAGCCTAGAAATTATCAACTAAATTATAGTCTTTCTCTCTCTCTCTCTCTCTCTCTTCTGAGCTCATCGCCAAGTGACACGTGCCCAGTCCACACTGTTAAAATATTGTGTGTGTGTGTGTATATATATATATATATATATATATATATATATATATATATATATATGACCCCTCTAGAGATGGCTAATACCATAAAAGATTCAATGAATAAACAAATATTAATAAACATTTTACTAATTATATCTTTTAGGGTATTAGTTCTCGCTGGAGGGGATTAAAAAGTGTATGATTAATGTTATAACGATTTTTAAATTAGATAAAAACATGTTTCGCAATGCAAAACTATTATAACCCGCGTTGCGAAACACACACACAAATATGTATATGTAGCCCCTCTAGATAGGACTACTGTTATAAAAGATTCAATGAGTAAAGAAAGATTAATAAATATTTTTAATCATTGAATCTTGTTATGGCGTTAATTCTCGCTAGAGGGGTTTAAAAAATTATATGATTAATCTTATAACAATTTCGAATTTAGCTTAAACATATTTCACAATGTGTGATTCGCAGTGCAAAAAGTGCAAAATTTTACATTACTATTTCTCGTTGCAAAATTTATCACTGTTTCTTACTGTGAAATGCCGAAATTTCACATTGCAAAATTTTATCATCATAAACTCCCCGAAATTTGCATTGCGAAAATTTAAAATTATATATCATCCATGTATATCTTTTAATAGATGTCAACGAGAGCTTTTCAAATATATAAATTTCATCTCAAATGAACTTGTATTTTAAAAGATATATAATTTTAAAGTTTGCACAAAAAATATAAAAAAATATACAAAATAAAGATATTTTGATCTCTAAAAAGGTAGAGGATCTCAATAAACATGTTTACTCTTGAATTTTTTTTGTTGCGAAGGTTCGTCGGAAGGGGATGAGTAACCTCTTAGTATACTAAGGATTAAAACTTAAAATCCATAACCTTAATCGAACCGACAATGTAACTTTCTCAAATGATCAAATCCTGGACTCAGTTATATAATTGAGAACTTCTGAGAGAAAAATATAATAAGACAAGATGAAGAAGACATAGTGTTTTGGTGACGTGGCAATCAGAAGATATAACAACGATGAAATTAAAGTGGAGAAGGCAAATACAGTCAATAGAGGGTTGCTTTCCTCGATTGAATATCGTTGAATGGTTGAGAGAGTGCGACGTTTAGAGGTTTACGAAAGTTTTTTGAAATGAAAATACACGGAAGGAGAGTTAAGGATTTCCTGGTCCTACATTCAAACCTAATTTGAGAAGATTTACGTAGATGCTTTATATATTTGACGGTCCACGAGGATAGAAAATTTCATTCAAACTCAGAGTCAAGTTCACATGGCACAACTTTGTCCCCATTACGTTATTTCAAAATTAGACCTCTAAGGAAAAATTTTCTTATCACATGTGGAATTTCATGTCTTATGCTGAGAAAGACGGGCCCACGGTTACCTTTTAGTTTAAACGTAACAAAATAATATCTTGTTTTTGATTATTTTTTTTAATTTAATATTTACCAGTTATTAATCGTATATAGAGCTGTCAATTGAGCCGAGCAGGTTCGAAACGTGTTTGCTCGGCCCGCTAAATTTGGGTGAGCTTTTATTAAGTTTGAGCTGAACCGAGTTTGAGCCAAAATATTAAATCAGAATTCAATTTGAGCCGAGCGCGTGCGAAGCACTTTCAAGCCCGAACTAGGCTCGACCCGAAATAATATTTTATTGTTGAAATATGAAAATTTATTATTAAAATAAATAAATATGTATTGGAATATTCAATTCGGATCTGCTCAAATCGGGCCCAAAGCCCGATTTACTTTGTGAGCTAAGCTTGAGCCAAGCACTCTCAAGCTCGTTCGGGCTAAGCTTGAGGTTGAACCAAGTAAATCAAAATCCGACCGAGCTTGATCAGTCATAAGCTTGGCTCATAGAGCCGATTGACAGGCCTAATCATATATTCTCCCCTTGCCAAATTAAAAATTTATTTTTTATTTTGTAAAGATTAATGATACACCCACTTAATAGTCAAGATTAACTCTTATATGTTCAAAAATATAAAAATAAACTCTTAATTTGGGACAAAAAAAATAGTGGATTCTAAAGTATTTGTTTAATATCATCAAAAATTCTATACGGGCCAATATAATATATAGTTACTTTGCCCCCAGAATTTATAACATCCAATGGATTCGGTTGATGATTCAAAAGAAATATTCATGAGATGTAGCATTGCTCTGGAAATGAGAAATTGTTTTACGAGAGGAAGATATTAACATGGAAGCATGGCATGTAAAAGGATAAAATTGAATTTTTCATATTTGTGAAGAGTAATAGTCGTTTATGTACAAGATAAACTGAGAGAACATCGTCGTCTCGGATGGGTTAGCCATTAAAAAATAACAATCGTGCCACGAAAAGAGAGTAATCTAGTTAATATTGGCGTAACGCCAATGAGAGGTAGAAATTAATTAATTTGTCAATATTACTAATGTTGACATGATAGCTTGCGCTTTTAAAAACATATATTGCGCTAGACGTAATGGAATGTATAAGTAAAATCTTGTATCCAACCCAAATAAATTGTGTATGTGATATCGATCCTACAATAATCCTAAATACCAATTTGGCTTACAAATATGAATGCAATAACAAATGCAGAACACATACATATACATGGTTCGATAGGTCGGCCTGCCTGCGTCCAAGAGGGAGAGATTGTATTATTTCAAGTGGAAAAAGAAAACTTGGAGTGCTAGAGAATGCTAACTGAGAGTTCACGTTTTGGGTACAATATTGTGCTATGTATCTTTTCCCACATTAAATTTACACTATTTATATATGCAAGAGCCCTAAGTATGTCTATAATTGTCTTAATCTTTCCTGATGTAGTCGACCTCTTTCTTCAGCCTTATCTCTTGAGTTGTTGAGTAATACTGAGAGTGCAGCAGATCACATTATCATTGTCCTTGGTGATTTTCCATTAGATGATCGGTGATATTTGAGCAATTAGGACATTACAATTCCTTAGGTGCCACTGATAAGCACCCAAAAGTGTCTATTTTATACTCTGAATAGACGTATTTTAGTTGATAATTCTCGACAATTGGGGTCTTATGCATGTGAATGTTTATTTTATAGGTCAATTGTGTCTTGCGGATGTAAAAGCGACAAATCAAGTCAGATATGCAATTCATGGAGCTAATTACCAATCATGTAACCCTAACCTACCCCAACCTATCATAAACCATGTCCCGAGCCGTGTGTGTTTGATTTGTTCCCTTTTTTATTTTATTTTATATTTTTAATTTTTAGTTTGAGTCGATTTTATCTTTAGGATTTATTTTAGATTTATTTAGAATTTCTACGATTTATTTTTTATTTTTCTATTTCTTTTTATTTAGTATAATTTTATTTTTTATTTTTATTAGTTTTTAGTTTTATTTTATTACAATTATTTTTATTAGGAATTCATATATTTTGTAACACCCCGACTAATTAAATACCAGGTAACTACTCCTTTATTGAATTAATTCAAAATGCCAAGTTGGTTCAGTTAATAGCATCACTGTCGAAAACATTTAATGATTACTAACCACCTAGTATTTAAAAAGTGAGTTGTCAAATTTTAAATTAAATTTGATTAACATGCAATAAAAGAATTTTGAAAGAATAACATAACCATTCACCATAAAGAAGCAATAGAATAACCAACAAATAATAATAAGTCTGGAGGAAATACTCCTCACAACAATCCCACAACTAAAATAAATAAAACAATGAATCCTGAATTAATTACATGCCAAAGATCTGAATAACTGAAATAAGAAATGTCTCTAATAGAAATGGGCGACATGCCCTACAAATGATGAAACTGAATATGGAGTCAAGACAAAAGAAGTGTCTACTAGCAAGGCCCTATAACTTCCACAACAGCTACAGCTCGTCACCTGAATGGAAATCCTATGCATGGTGTCCTTGTGGATGGACACCTAAAAGGTTTTTGCAAAAATAGATTTGAAAGCAAACGGGTCAGAGCCCGAAAGTGGAGAGTATTTTAAAAATAGCAAGTGTTTTAATAACATTAAAACAATGAATGCAAAATACATGTTAGGACGTGCACTCACATGAAATCCTCACCTCTCGACTAATTGTGCACTCCTAACGTACCGTACCCATCTAAATGACATTCATATCTAACTAAACCGTCATAAGTTCTACCCCTTTCTACTCGATTCCCATTATACATTCTAACGTTATCAATTAAATAGAGGTTTTACTTAAACTCGAATTCTCAATTATTAGCAATACAATTCACTACAGGTTATCCCTTTTTATTTTCTCAAAGCGTTACCATAATTATACCCACAATACCAACATGAAAGTTCTCATTATTTAAGCGTATATTATTCACGTCATGAATATACAATACAAGCACCCGAGACTAAGCTGCGGTGCACACATACTCTGCTATCCATCCCGGTACATCACATACATAAGGATCACGCATTCCGAATCTCTCAGGAATCGTTCTCAGATAACAACAATCACAAACAATGGAGGCGAACACAGTCACATCACATGGGTCACGCACATACCTACGCTCCCACAATCAGCAGTCTTATTAACTTCCCAATAAGTCCTTCTCTGACCTATGTTCTCTAGGTACCAATCTAAATCCAGGCACACAAAGGTTAGATGGCCCTAAGCGAACGTAAACCTCCCGTGATAGCAAGTATGGTAGGTATGTCATACACATAAAATCATATAAATATACTAAGCATGCACACATCTTAGATATCTCATCATTAATAAAGGTATATTCTACATCCTTAAACCATTATTCCAATTTTATGCATTTTTAAATCTTCCGATAATATATAATGTAGACTGTCGACACATCTCACGTCATAGTTTCTTGTACTAAAACCTATCTCGAAGGGATTACTAAATCTCCTATTATTCCCACATATAACATCATTATTCTTAGATCCTTACTTGTGCCCCAAACCTCATTTCATCAAATTATTCGAATTTACTCCTTTAACCCTAACATTATCTCACTCGTCGAGCTTTATTGGATTTTAGACAACTATCCCAAATTAAATTCTAATTAAGTTCCGATTTCACAACCATACGTACTGGTCTTCCTTAAGTCTAAGAATACTCACAAAGTCTCCATCAATAATTTTCTAGGGTTAACATCCTTAAAATTTTAAATGGGAAGATTTTACTCATTCTGGGAAGGTCGATCGATCGACCTTGTATGTTCTATCGATCGATGTGATCGATCGATCGACCTATGAATGTCGATCAATCGAGCGCACCAGTTATGCTACGGACTGCTTTGTTTTGCAGTCCAAGTTTCGCCCCAAAATTCCATTATAATGCATGAAACTCTAATCTAACGTTATAATATCATCATACAACCATCCTACAACATTGTTTACGTTCTAAAACCAATAAATCATCAACCAAGGGCTTTATTTGGATCAAAACTTCATCAAGAACCCTAGTTTTCTATTTCTTTCAAGAACAATAATAATTCTCTTCTTAAATCCGTTTTTAGATCATCAAGGGTTATATTTTGGATTCATAATTCGTCCAGAATATGTCTACATGCAATTCCTAACATGTTTTAGGGTTTTAATCCTCAAATTCATGGGTTTTTATCAATCTCCCAAAACAAATGCAATTTTGTAGATTTCTAAGCATGGAAGAAACATTCGCTTGAAATTAACGTAATTAAACCACTTGCCTCGGATTGTTCTTCTGATTTTTGTTGTTGGTTGAAGAAGGTTGAATTGCTTTCTCTCTCTCAGCAGAATTCTCCTCTTTCTTTCTCTCTCTACAAGTTCTTCTCCAAGATGACAATGGTGGTTTAGAGGTTGCCTTAGGAACCTCTTAAAATTTCTTCCAATAACTCCCGTATCCCATTAAGTCATTTAGTGTTGTTAGTGGGTAAAGACTAAATCAGATTTTAACTTCTAATTTTCGTGGGTTTTAATTCCCAAAATTCCGAAATTACCAAACTACCCTTTTGGGTTGCCGGTATGGCCTAAAAATGCCCCGGAACCCAAACTAAACCCCCGGCTAGTGTTTTCTGACTATTTAGACCCTTCCGGACTCGTTGGCGCACTCAAAATGACCATACGGTTGATAAAAATAAAATTCACTTTTTAATTAAAATAATTACATTTCTGACGCGACTGTCACACGCGTCCCAACAAAATTTCCCAAATTGCCGTATTTCAATCTCGCGAAAATTTCAATATTTCCAATATTCATGTATTGCCATATATACACATTATAATCAAATACCAACTCACATCTCGTTAGTATTATATCCGGATTAATTCTCAATTAATTCACATTTAATTTAATTAATCCCATAAATAAATATCCATAAAAGTACGGGGTATTACATACTTCCCCTCTAATAACAGAATTTCGTCCTGAAATTCGGATAAGTAAGGCACACCTGGAAAAATTAGGTATCCTCCAGTATTCAAAACAGTTATAAAGAAAAGCCCAAATCACTAAAACACTCGCTTCACAATAAGCTTGTTTAACATACTTGATACCTTATCAGAATAATCTTCGATAAATGCACCTCACGTTGTGCTCTTATTAAACGACATTCGAATAAAAATAGCCTATACATCATTAGCCGCATTATTTTTATTAGTATTGTGAGTCCGCACCTCACTACTAACTCCCGCGTTTATCAAAACTCCAAACTCCCATCCTGGGATGTATCAATAACACATCTGGCTACGCTTGTCCATTCCTTGAAATATCCCGACGTTTGACTTTTACACAAGGGAAAACCACTTCAGCCTGTTGGTGTCACACAAACCTTTGTAAGCACCTTGTCCACCATAAATAGATACGGGTGCTTTTCCCCCAACTCTACCATTAGGTAATATCTCCTCCTCATGACTACAATATACCTCACTAGTTATACCCGATTTGGAATTGAAAATATTGTAATGAATCCAAAATTTCTTTCATACAATCCATCAGTCGTTAGTCACCTTGCGCCTGCACCTCGGGTTATAGGTGATACAACCCTCAGTTTGAATCATTATTTCCCACTACTTATTGTCACCCCACCTAGATGTGGATTTCGGGGATTTCATCCCAGTTCTAAATAATACTACGTCGAACCACGTACCGGCGTGTTCACTATCTAATAGCGTAAATCATTCAAGTATATAACAATTTGTCTCCTTCTGAACAACATGACTCACGTATTTGAAGGAATTTGTTACCCCTCAAGGAATTTACTAACTTGACTCTTCCATCCCTAGTATCATCGGTTGGATACAAAATTAATTGGTTAATCATCTGACACCCAACCGTTCTACTACTTACTACACCCCTTTAAATGCTGACTTTCTTGTAAATGTTCCTTCCCGTTAAGTGATACTTAACGATCTTCTGGTTCTCTTGGCGTATGCCAAAGTTTCGACCCTTACACTTTCTCACCTCTTTGTGAAAATCCGGACTCCTTATACCTTATTAACATTCTCACTCTATTTACTCTTGAGTCACCCTCAACATTCGATTGATCGAAACTCTACTCCAAATTGCTCATAATAATTTATTCGCCTTCTCAAGAGATATCCTTTTATTAAATGGCTTTCTACTGCCTTTCCTCCAAATTTGAACGTGCTACACTGACTACACATGATATTCACTTACACCTTTTCTTATGATGTTTAATCTCACAAGTAATAATCTCACCCGTCTATGTTCCCTCTTCCTTTGATTTACACTTTAGCAAATCAAGATGTCTATGCCCCTTATAACCCAGCCATATGGTTTTTAAACATTATATACGCTTCATACAAATCCCAAACTCTTTATTGTCACTGTAAATACAACGGTGCTATACCATTTGGGCGTTCTCAATCGCTTCTGAATTAGAAATCCTAAATACTTCTTAACCTCAATGCATCCTTCAACCTGTCGAAATAAAATCAAAATTTTCAGTACTTCTTCACCCCACCATTGGTTCTACTGACCTTATATCATAATTTTCCTAACTAACCATTTTCGTAATTATCGAGGGATTCCAAATTATGGACGAATGGTTAAATATCCCCCTACTACCAACCTTAAGCTAGGTCTCATGCGTGGGATGTCTCGCAAAGCGAAATCCAAACAAGGAACCCCCCCGATACACTACTACCTAACCTTGTCGGTCATCGAGATTTATTAAGCCCTCAGTCCATAACACGTACCCCTATGTTCCCGTCTCTTAACAACAAAGTTTCATCTCAGTTCGCAATTATACATAAACAAATAACTCCTTCTGAATTGACACTTTTCTCTTCACAGTGATGGAAATCACATTTCATATACAACATGCGAGATATTTGAGACCCTCAAATTCCCGTCCCCAGACACACAACTATGAGTATAAACTTCCAAATCTCTAACGGGTGATAAAACAATGCACTCTTTTTGAAAACCAACTAACTCTTTGTTGACTAGTAAATCAATCACATACGACTCATAATAATGAAATCCCTATGCATACTGGGATTAAATATCCGCGACCATTATACTTTGAAATCACAACATATATATATATATATATATATATATATATATATATATATATATATATATATATATATATATATATATATACATATATGCACGAAAGTACAATTGCGAGCCCGACCCTCTAACAGATGGGGCCTCGCCAGAACAAAACATGCTACCCCGATGTAGTAATCCCAATAAACTTGCAATACCAGCACACTATCGGTATAATCATATATATAAAACAATAATTAAGATCATATCATACTCGTATAACACAGCACTAAAACGAGTAATTTCGATAAAGCATAAATCGCTATTAATATACCCATTCATCCTCCGCGGATGACAATAAAAGTAACCCCCACACTATCAGGGAAAATGTTCTTATATATAATAAACTTACTGATATACTCACTAAACTCGACTCTCAAGTGAAAATACAATTGTAACAGATGTAGTAACTCATTCATGCCACAAATAACATGCATCCTCGTCTGAGGATATAACTCATACTTCTATCCTAATAATCGTCCCGGCTGCTCAAATGGTTCCTGGACTTACCACACATGTCTGTCCCAAACCGGATATTTCAATAACTGTTGCCCTCGCCAGGCACAATACCTTAATCCCTACTCTTGTATCGGGAAAAATTTATAATGTACGGGTTTTCACTCCCACAAAGTACCTCTACACATACTCCACTTATTTCCGGTCACCCTGACCATGTTAAAGTGGTCCTTTCCTCGGACGTTGGTAGTCTCAGCTCTGAAGACTATCTCCATTGTTCCCTTAGCTTGATGTACCTAAGGAACACGTTACTAGTTTTCCACCTCTCTTACTGAAATTACCATCGCTCGGTAGTAATTCCGCTATCGAATTATTTTAACGGTTTCTCCATTGGGTCTTCCTCCTTGTGGTGTTTCTCCAACACCATTTTCCCAGTCTTATTCTATAAAAAAAATTCGATTTTTGTATCTCCCTACCCAAGGGAACATTTACCTCCAAATTTACACCATGCGATATAATTACTATCTGTATTTATCATCCAAGCAGAATTCCCCATAAGAGCTAACAATTCTTCTTGTATGTAGATTCTCCCTTTAACATCCTCTTCTCCATACCACCTTCTCCACCCGGTGTAAGGTTCGCTACAACATTAAATTTCTCCTCACAAGTTGACCCCTGTTTGGCCCTCTTATGTGAGTTCAGAATAACATTCGCCTTTCAACCTGAACATCTGATGAAGTAACTTATGGTCAAACCATACGTGTACACCCTCTCGACATCACATTCCACTTTTAAGTGGGTTGCTTGTTTCTCACCATTGAATCTCCACTCTTACGAGTTAAGGAAAAATTTCTCCAAATTTTCGCTCTCAATTGGTCATATCCTGACATATGTCCAAGCCTTTGGATACATTGCGTTCGTTTGGCTAGCACATGCCGTCTTCGCCTTTCGAGTATTGCTACTGCTGGTTCTCTTCAATGTTACACCTAACTCTTTCTCTCCCATTCCAACCTTGTTGGATGTGTCTAATTTGACCCCATTCATACTATAGCTGTACCCGGAAGTCTCAAGTCGCGCCTTAGCCTTCTATATCATCCAGGACTTCCGTTCCATAATATCGGTGACTTCAACTACGGTCATCCTTCTTTAAATAAATCAATTAACCTCAATATATATTTGCCTCCTGCTGTTCCCCCAACTGTCTTCGTCTGACGTACTACATTATTCGGCACACGAATACACCCGATCGCAATACGATTCGCTATCATATACATCATAGTAGGAGAACGAAATTTTACTAAAGGAATCAACAATCCTAAACATAGGGCTCTATATCAAAGAAAGTTACGCTGGAAGCATAATAGGCCGCACAGATCCTAAAGGACACTAGAACCTGATGCTTTGGTACCACCTGTGACACCCCGACTAATTAAATAACGGGTAGCTACTCCTTTATTGAATTAATTCAAAATGCCAAGTTGGTTCAGTTAATAGCATCACTGTCGAAAACATTTAATGATTACTAACCACCTTGTATTTAAAAAGTGAGTTGTCAAATTTTAAATTAAATCTGATTAACATGCAATAAAAGAATTTTGAAAGAATAACATAACCATTCACCATAAAGAAGCAATAGAATAACCAACAAATAATAATAAGTCTGGAGGAAATACTCCTCACAACAATCCCACAACTAAAATAAATAAAACAGTGAATCCTGAATTAATTACATGCCAAAGATCTGAATAACTGAAATAAGAAATGTCTCTAATAGAAATGGGCGACATGCCCTACAAATGATGAAATTGAATATGGAGTTAAGACAAAAGAAGCGTATACTAGCAAGGCCCTGTAACTTCCACAACAGCTACAGCTCGTCACCTGAATGGAAATCCTATGCATGGTGTCCTTGTGGCTGGGCACCTAAAAGGTTTTTACAAAAATAGATTTGAAAGCAAACGGGTCAGAGCCCGAAAGTTGAGAGTATTTTAAAAATAGCAAGTGTTTTAATAACATTAAAACAATGAATGCAAAATACATGTTAGGACGTGCACTCACATGAAATCCTCACCTCTCGACTAATTGTGCACTCCTAACGTACCGTACCCATCTAAATGACATTCATATCTAACTAAACCGTCATAAGTTCTACCCCTTTCTACTCGATTACCATTATACATTCTAACGTTATCAATTAAATAGAGGTTTTACTTAAACTCGAATTCTCAATTATTAGCAATACAATTCACTACAGGTTATCCCTTTTTATTTTCTCAAAGTGTTACCATAATTATACCCACAATACCAACATGAAAGTTCTCATTATTTAAGCGTATATTATTCACGTCATGAATATACAATACAAGCACCCGAGACTAAGCTGCGGTGCACACATACTCTGCTATCCATCCCGGTACATCACGTACATAAGGATCACGCATTCCGAATCTCTCAGGAATCGTTCTCAGATAACAACAATCACAAACAATGGAGGCGAACACAGTCACATCACATGGGTCACGCACATACCTTCGCTCCCACGATCAGCAGTCTTATTAACTTTCCAATAAGTCCTTCTCTTACCTATGTTCTCGAGGTACCAATCTAAATCCAGGCACACAAAGATTAGATGGCCCTAAGCGAACGTAAACCTCCCGTGATAGCAAGTATGGTAGGTATGTCATACACATAAAATCATATAAATATACTAAGCATGCACACATCTTAGATATCTCATCATTAATAAAGGTATATTCTACATCCTTATACCATTATTCCAATTTTATACATTTTTAAATCTTCCGATAATATATAATGTAGACTGTCGACACATCTCACGTCATAGTTTCTTGTACTAAAACCTATCTCGAAGGGATTACTAAATCTCCTATTATTCCCACATATAACATCATTATTCTTAGATCCTTACTTGTGCCCCAAACCTCATTTCATCAAATTATTCGAATTTACTCCTTTAACCCTAACATTATCTCACTCGTCGAGCTTTATTGGATTTTAGACAACTATCCCAAATTAAATTCTAATTAAGGTCCGATTTCACAACCATACGTACTGGTCTTCCTTAAGTCTAAGAATACTCACAAAGTCTCCATCAATAATTTTCTAGGGTTAACATCCTTAAAATTTTAAATGGGAAGATTTTACTCATTCTGGGAAGGTCGATCGATCGACCTTGTATGTTCTATCGATCGATGTGATCGATCGATCGACCTATGAATGTCGATCGATCGAGCGCACCAGTTATGCTACGGACTGCTTTGTTTTGCAGTCCAAGTTTCCCCCCAAAATTCCATTATAATGCATGAAACTCTAATCTAACGTTATAATATCATCCTACAACCATCCTACAACATTGTTAACGTTCTAAAACCAATAAATCATCAACCAAGGGCTTTATTTGGATAACAACTTCATCATGAACCCTAGTTTTCTATTTCTTTCAAGAACAATAATAATTATCTTCTTAAATCCGTTTTTAGATCATCAAGGGTTATATTTTGGATTCATAATTCATCCATAATATGTCTACATGCAATTCCTAACATGTTTTATGGTTTTAATCCTCAAATTCATGGGTTTTTATCAATCTCCCAAAACAAATGCAATTTTGTAGATTTCTAAGCATGGAAGAAACATTCGCTTAAAATTAACGTAATTAAACCACTTGCCTCGGATTGTTCTTCAGATTTTTGTTGTTGGTTGAAGAAGGTTGAATTGCTTTCTCTCTCTCAGCAGAATTCTCCTCTCTCTTTCTCTCTCTGCAAGTTCTTCTCCAAGATGACAATGGTGGTTTAGAGGTTGCCTTAGGAACCTCTTAAAATTTCTTCCAATAACTCCTGTATCCCATTAAGTCATTTAGTGTTGTTAGTGGGTAAAGACTAAATCAGATTTTAACTTATAATTTTCGTGGGTTTTAATTCCCAAAATTCCGAAATTACCAAACTACCCTTTTGGGTTGCCGGTATGGCCTAAAAATTCTCCGGGACCCAAACTAAACCCCCGGCTAGTGTTTTCTGACTATTTCGACCCTTTCGGACTCGTTGGCGCACTCAAAATGACCATACGGTTGATAAAAATAAAATTCACTTTTTAATTAAAATAATTACATTTCTGACGCGACTGTCACACGCGTCCCAACAAAATTTCCCAAATTGCCGTATTTCAATCTCGCGACAATTTCAATATTTCCAATATTCATATATTTCCATATATACACATTATAATAAAATACCAACTCACATCTCGTTAGTATTATATCCGGATTAATTCTCAATTAATTCACATTTAATTTAATTAATCCCATAAATAAATATCCATAAAAGTACGGGGTATTACATATTTTTAGTTTATTAGATTTTATATTTTATAGGAATTTGGTTTTCATTTTATTAGATTTTTAGTTTTTATTTCTTTTGTTTTATTATTTTAGTTTTTTTTAGATTACGATTTTATTTTTAGTTAATTTCATTTTTAGTTTGTTAGTTTTATTTTGAGTTAGTTATTTAGGTTTACTTTATTTTTTTAGGTGTCCAAATAAAACACACACACCATCACCCAAATTAATTCACTCACACACCCTAACCCCCTACACCTAACACACACCAAACACCTCACTCACCTTCACCTTGTAACCCATACACCCTCACACACACTATCCCACTAAAACCCATCTTCAACATCCAACCCACACACCCTCTTTCTCCTCCATTAACACACATATCCTAAACTTCCACCCCACGAAACAGCAACTCATAACCTCCTCCTCTCTCTCTCTTCCTCACCAACCACCGAAACCGACCCGAACCAGCAGCTCCGGTCGGAACCCCTGTTGTCGCCGGCCATACCCATCCCAACCTTCTACATGTTTCTATACCTTACCCCCTCGCCGGCGATGACAACTCGACACCCCCACCTCCTGCCAGCGACTTAACATCCACACCCTCGGCCGTCGCCTCTGACCCGGATAACCCGAACTCGCCCATGCCCTAAAACCACCAACCCACTGCCATGAACCATAACCCGAAAATAAAAAATCGGCGACCCATATTCGATTCAAGCCAACCACAACCAAACCCATAGCCCCCTGTCTGACCCCAGCCAAACCGGATCTCCGACCAACCAATCCCGACCTCCATGCCCCAAACTCATTTTAACCCCCTAGCCCTTACACGATTTCATCATCTCCTTTTAGCCAAAGCCAACCAAAAAAAAACCCAAATGTCCCAGATGTTTTAAAACCACTTAACCCATTTAACCCCTTACCCATTTTACCCCCAACTCATCCTAACTAACACATCCCCCACATGCACAGTTAAAGTTCCCCAAAATACCCTCACCCAAATCAAATTTTTATATATTCCCACACCCCATGTTCCTCTCACCATTTTCATGAAACTTTTATTCCATACACAATTTGTCCCTAGCTCCATGTGCCTCACTATTAAAGAAGACTCAAGGCCATTGGAAGACCCATCATAATTTTGTAGAGAGAATTCTAGAGAGAGTTAGAGAGATATGTTAGAGTAGAAAATAAATTTGGGAAATATTTTGTAAATAGTTTTTATTTTTATTTTTATAGATTTGTGAGGATAAATTGTGAGTAATTCAATTGAGTATTATATTGAATTGATTATTATTGGATGCTCATATTGGATGGATGGTGCTTGATTTAAAAAAAAATTAGTGTTCAATTTCACTTCAAGAGATTGGGTTTGATTGTTCTCTTCTCTTTTACTTTATTTTATTAGCCTTTGATTATTTGATTATCATGCTTTATATTATGTTAGGCTAGAAAACTCCTTTCCAGGGGTGGGATTACCTATTAATTTGATGTTAATTGAATTTAGTTAGTTTAATTAAATTACATTTTCCTTTGATAATTAACTTTGCACTCTTACTTTTGATTTACGCCTCGAGAGAGGGTAAATGATTTTCGAGAGAAAATCAAATTTCTAGTCTTACTTTTCATTTTAGAATCGAACTAGAGATAGGTTTTTCTAAAATGCGAAATTATTTCTTTGAAATTCAACTCTACCTTATTTTTATGATTTAAACTAATTTAGCAAATCGATCCTAGCGGGTGATTTGTTAGATGATGTTTGGATCTATATTTTCAAGGGTTGTAGGAGTGTAAATTTAATTTTCTAAAATGTTATTGTTAAAATTACATTTGCAAGGAGAGTTGATTTGTAATTTTGATACTAGCTTGGGATATTTAATTTTATTGAACTAATTAATTAAATTAACTAGAATGTATGGTGTAATACCATCCCTTGTTAGCTCTCACTTTGATTTCCTCACTCATCTCATATTTTATATTTTTAATTTAGTTAGATTCACTTAAGTTCTTCACTTATTTTTTAGTTAGTTATTTACATCCTTTTTTAGTTTAGTTTTATTTCACCTCATCTCAAAAATTGTTTTAATATTGAAAAAGCTAAAAAAAAAATAGAAAATGTACAAATCGAAAAAGATAATAAACAAATGAATTCCATCCCTCTCTTGTATGTTTCTCCTTTAAATTTGGATTGATTCCATTACTTACCGCTACACTCTAGTATTGTTTAATTTTTGTAGGTAATTGAGGTTTTGATAAGAGGACTTTCAAGCAACGACACGAAAAAAATATACTAAAAGTCAACTCTATCAAATGGCGTCATTGCCGGGGACTTGTATTAGGACTTTATTACTTGACTTGTATTGCGGTTTTTTTTAGAAGGCTTGTATTAGGTCTTTATTACTTGGCTTTTATTGCGGTGCTTGGAGACACCATTTTTTTATTTAAATTTGTAATAATTAATTGCGAAGAAAAGCGTGATAGGAAAATCGAACAATGTAGAGATAGGGCGTCCAAAGGTGAGGAAAAGAAGCCTCTCTACCTTGGGTCAGTAGGACTCCCGGGGCCGACTGAGATAGACGTGATCTCCCCCAGTTGAGACAAATTTTTCATCACCCCACGGCATAAAAACTGTGGGAGGTAAATTTCTAAAACGCTCGCGCCTCTCCTGTTAGCGAGTCAATATCTTGTGTGTGATTACGTGCTCTTGTGTGATTTTATTCTGGCATTTATTTTCGAATGGTGTGATGAATTAAATTACTAAGACCTACACCCGGTCATTCACGAGAAGGGATTTCATCACCCGACTCACTTGGTCACAATTATATGCTACCCTAGACATTATTAAAATTAAAATCAATCAACTAGGTAGCCCAATAGGAGAACATTTTTGCAAAGGCGATCACAAAGATATTTTCGTGATTTTTTATCGCCCGCGGACTTAATTAAAATTTGACGACCTCTTTCACTAAATTTAAGGATAAAAATTAGCTATGTGCTAGTTAGGAATTCTCCTTGACTTGTGTGTGTCCAATTCAATTTTTCGGTAGTCCATTTTAGTGAGTTCGTCCAAATTTAAGAGTCTATTTTTTTCCCCACCTTTTCTTCCAAAAAAAACCCCAAAAAATATTTTCTTTCATTTTTATAAAAATTAAAAGAAAAATCCAAAAATATTTTTTTTCCTTCATTTTTAAAAATCCAAAAATATTTTCTTTCCTTTTGAAAAAATTTAACAAATCAAAAAAATATATTTTTCAACTCATGGCCGAAGAACGCCCTTTACGGGATTACTTTGGCCATTTCTCATTCTCTCAAAGCATGTTTGAAATTGTGCCCGAGTCGAACCTCCATACCTTACTTCATGTCTTTAACTCTCTTCCAGACACCGTTGATACTCATGCGTCGCCCACGCATGCATCTCACATTTCATCGCCTCGGATGACGAGTATCAACGAGTCATATGCTTTGTTGTGCACCCATTGTTCCTATGCCGATCACTTATCCCATGAGTACCCATACTTTTCATATCCATCCGAACCTACCATGGAACATGTGTATCAATATGACACTGTTTCGAAACCCACTTCGGCCTATTGTCACGATATATCCAATCCCGAGTTGTGTGAGAACCCTAGCTATTCGTGGAGGCCTAATTACCCTTTCACGCAATATGAATCCTAACCCTATGTTGTGGATCCTCACATGTTCCAACAGTCATCATGGCTATTAAGAGCACCCATTCCCGATCAGTTCCCTCACTATGCACCCAATGATTATCAACCATTTATCTCTCACGGAGATGTTTCTCCCGTGTATGACACACTTGACCCCAATCCCCACACTTCATACGAGTATTCTCCGCAGATTAGTGTTAGTAGCGAGTTATGTCCACCTCAACCACCGTCGTCACCCACCAACACTTCACCACCACCATCCACCTCTGCTCTCGAAATCCTCTTGCAAAAGTTCATACTCGAGCAAGAGTAAGCCACTCAAATTCAACATTAAGCGCTCCAATGGCTTGAACAAAGATTAAATGAAATTAAGTGTGAAAGAGAGTCGGACTTCGCCCCATGTCAGCCCATTGTTGCCCCCACGTAGAGTGATGATGCGTCATCTTATGCCACATATTTTGAGTGTGACCAACCCTGTCCTCCCAAGAATATCGATGTTGAGACCATTCCATGGACCGAGACTCAAGTTGACAATTGTGTTGACTTACCTATCATTAGTGAGCCTACTCAAATCCCATCATGTCCACATGAACCCCACTTTGAGGTTCCTATTCCCTTTCCTACCTAATCCAAAAAAATGCCCGAGTCTATACCTATTAAGCCCACCACTTGTGTTCCTGAGGAACCACTTCATCTTAGGTTAGCTTCGGTTACGAGTGCTCACCATTTTCTTGAGATTGAATTCGGGATGGTTTCTACCTCTCCGGATATGAATCATGTTCCACCATTATTGGCTCATCTTGAGCCCATTATTTCTATTTATTCTTCTATCTTCGATCTTAGTGCCTCATTTGACCCACCCACCACACACTACACCAAAATGGGCAAATTGTCACCTTTCAGCCGGCCAGCCTTGTCAAGGTCATTGACCGTGACAAAAAAACACGCGTTTTTTGTCACGGTCATTGACCTTGACACGACCGTGACAACTAATTGTCACGATCAATGAGCGTGACAAGACCGTGACAAATTTACTTGTCACGGACTTGTCACGGTCATTGACCGTGACAATAATTTAAATACTTGTCACGGTCAAAGACCTTGACACGACCGTGACAATGTTCGCAGCAAAAAACCTAACCCCCTTCTTTTTTCCCTCCCGCGCCGTTCCCTCCCTCTCTCTCTCTCTCTCGACGCTGCTATCTCTCTCTCTCTCTCTCTACTTTCAGGTCGATTTTCTCTCTCTCTCTCTCTCTTCCATTTATATATATATTTTTGTGTATATTTATGTGTGTATGTGTATATATATATGTGTGTATGTGTGTGCATGTGTGATGGGTGGGCAGGGTGGGGGTAGGGGGTGGGGCGGGGTGGGGGCAGGGCGGGGTGGTGTGTGGTGGGGGAGGGGGTGGTGGAGGGGGGCAGGGGGTGGGGTGGGGTGTGTGTGTGTGTGTGGTGTGTGGTGGGGGAGGGGGGCAGGGGGTGGGGTGGGGTGTGTGTGTTTGTGCGCGCGTAGGTGCGTTGGTGTGCGTGTGTGTGTGCGTAGGTGTGCGTGTGTGTGACTCATTCAAAATAAATATTTCATTCAAAAATATTGGATAATAATTGATATTTTCATTTAAATTGATAATAATTTTATTCATGAAATTAATTCAATTAGGTAAAACCCTAGATAATTTTTTAACAGAATTTGATTATATTATATAAAGTTTAGTAAATTCACAAAATGTTGCCAATTGTATGTTTTTAGGAATATCATTAGTTAGAATCCATATACATGCATGTTGTTAGAAATTCTTAACTTTAATTCTCACTTTAATTTGTAGAATCTCTGTACTTGGTTGGATTTATCCCTTTATGATAATGAAATTTATGCTCCAATTATAATTATCTCATGTCATAATTTTATTGATAAACAATATATGTAGTTGTCACGGTCGTGGTGGGGGGAGGGGGTGGGGGTGGGGTGGGTGTGTGCGCTTAGGTGCGTAGGTGTGCGTGTGTGTGTGGCGGGGGGAGGGGGGCAGGGGGTGGGGGTGGGGCACCCATTTAATAACTTTTAAAATATTTGGAAAAAACATAATATTACAAAATTGAAACGAAATGGTATTGACGGAACTTACACATACGTTATGTACTGTGCTCTTACGTTGAAAATTATTAGATAGAAAAAGAAAAATATAAATTGAGATAACCTTATAATCTAATTAGGCTAATACATGAATTTATTTTTCCTATAGAACAGCTTAGATAGTGTGTGTGTGTGTGTGTGTGTGTGTATGTGGTCAATACATGAATTTATTTTTGTATTTGAATTAACCCATGAATTTATTTTTGTATTTGAATTAACCCATTATATGAAACATACTTGAAATTTAATATAGTGCGCATAGATACTAGCATTCTAGTTCTTATGCGTACGCATTCAATAGCCCTTAGACCCGTTTGAGAGTCATTACCCCTGTAATGAGATCTCTCGAATTGTCCCGTTTGGACAGCTTGAGACTGTATAATTTCTGTATAATATTCTTATTGGCTTAAAGTTGTTACTTTTGGAGGAAGTTCTGCAGTCGTATCTTAATGTTCTCTGGGTACATACTAGATTGACAAGTGTGACTGTTATTTTAATTGACCAATTGAAATAACACTCACACCTGCCAATCTACGTCGTGTACTTGGAGAACTAAGGGGATATGCTGTCGAATTTTTTTCAAATCGTAACAATGTGCATGAGCTGTTAAGTATATTACAGAAAAATGCATTCTTGAATGGGATAGGACCACTTACCCTTTAATAGGATAATTAAACATACTATAAATCTAAGTTTTGTTTACCTTTAATAGGTGTTTAGTTGTGGTAGCTGCGATGGGATATCCGAAATACAAAGAGTGGATGGGTGAGACTAATAGAATGGGGGATGTGTTTCGCAGAGGTGCTAACGAATTTGTGAAATATGCAAAGAGATGTCATAATGATGAAGAGTTTCCGTGTCCGTGCGCTAGGTGTAAGAATGGTAAGGTGTTTGAGTGGAAAACAGTTGAACTACATGTGTTAAGATCGGGTATGCAAGATAGTTATCGATTTTGGAGTTTTCACGGTGAATTGAAAGTTCCTTTTATCCCCGACCAACCTTCACAACAACCTTCAACAAGTAGAATAGATGAAGAAGGGGACGACGTAGATCATAATATGTTAGAGGATTTAGTTGATGATGCGTACGGAGTTTATGAAGCTGAGGAGAATGAGGTTACTGATGATGTAGAAGATTCAAGTGCTCGTGAAGATAACACGATAAAACTTAACGATGACTACCAAAGTTTAAAATTTAAGGCGACCCAACCGTTATACTCTGGCTGTGAGAAAGATCAAACAACTTTACATGCCATGGTTGGTTTGCACAGTTTGAAGACGCACTACAGTTTGTTTGGCAATAGCGTGACGGGAATTCTGAAATGGGTGAAGGGCTTATTACCCAAGGTGAATACACTTCCAAATAGCTATCCTGTTATGAAGAACAGTTTGAAAGGTTTGGGAATGAAGTATAAATCGATTCATGCTTGTGTGTATGACTGCATACTATACCGAAAGGAGTATGAAAATCTCGATCGTTGTCCGGTATGCGATGAACCTAGATATGTCCAATCTACTAGTAAGGAAGGCACAAGCTCAAAAGTGCCTCAAAAAGTATTGAAATATTTTCCCGTTGGGCCTAGATTAAAGCGATTTTTCACAGTACCATGGATTGCAGAGGCAATGACTTGGCATGCTAGGGCAGAAGTAGGGGGTAATATCATGCGTCATCCTATTGATTCTACTGCCTGGCGGAGGATGAATTATGAGTATCCCGATTTTGCTCGAGAACAACGCAACATTCGTTTGGCTATATCAACAGATGGTTTCAATCCATTTGGAAATCTAAGCACCAATCAGAGTGTATGGCCAGTGATCCTAGCCCCACTCAACCTCCCTCCTTCACAGTGTATGAGACCTGAATTTTCGATGATGGCTTTATTGATACCTGGGCCAAAGGCACCAAGTGAAGACATTAATATCTACCTGGCTCCTTTGGTAGAAGAATTAAATGAGTTGTGGGAAGAGGGTGTGCAATCATTTGACTCTTTTAGAAAAGAAGAGTTTACGCTGAAAGCTATGTTGATGTGGGCAATTCATGATTTTCTAGCTTATGGGAAATTATCCGGATGTGTAGTACATGGTTATTTGGGGTGTCCTATTTGTGGAGAGGAGACTGAATCTCTTCGTCTATCCTCTAGCTTAAAAATTTATACCATTGCCACAGGAGGTTTTTACCCCCAGCTCATAGTTTCAGATTTGAGAAAGGTTCCAATTTTTTATTAGGCGGAGTTGAACATAGGCTACCGCCGAGACAACTTTCGGGTTCAGAAATTGAAAGTAAATCTTCTGAATGTGGCCCAAATATGCCAGGTAAGAATCCCAAATTTAAGAATGTCAAGCATAAGAAGACCCCAACTGGGAATGAAACTGAGATAAGAAAGGCATGGTCTCGGAGGTCAATTTTATTTGACTTGCCTTATTGGAAGAAAAACCCGGTGCGCCATGTATTGGATGTGATGCATGCAGAGAAGAACTTCGCTGAACATATTGTGGGTACTTGCCTTGGGGGGAGTCATTCGAAGGATGGAGAAAATGCACGAAAAGACCTTAAAGCGTTAAAACTTAAACCACAACTATGGTTGAATGAAGATAGTAGGGGAAGGACAATAATTCCCCCTGGTGCGTTTACTTTGATGAGTGAGGAAAGGAAGGTGCATCTAGACACAATATATAATTTGAAGGGCCCATCTACTTTTTCGTCCAACTTGCAAAGGATTGTGAATTATGTTACTCATGATTTACATAAGTGTAAGTCCCACGATTGGCATGTGATCATGCAATTGGTTCCTCTATTGTTTAATCACTGTTTCTCCAAGCACAAGGATTTGCGTAGGGCTATTATGCAAATTAGTATTACCTTCTCCCTCTTGTGTGAGAAGGTAGCGAATCGAGAACACATAGTGGCCGCAAAATTGGCTGTGAACGAAGCGATTTGTGTATTGGAGAAGTAATTTCCCCCAGCATTCTTTGACATAAGTGTTCACTTGTTGGTACACCTATGCGACGAGGCACTTCTTTGCGGTCCAGTTAGATATCGGTGGATGTATCCGTTTGAAAGATTGATGAAAGTTTTTAAAGATTACGTCAAGAATACGCGATATATTGCAGGATCAATTGCAGAGGAATACATCACCGTGGAGTCATCAATATATACTCGGGAATATATGACTGACTCGACCAGCGTTGATGACACTGATGAATTCCTCGATGTTGGTGGTAATGTGATGGGAAAACGAGTGAAATTAACGAGTTTGCAACATGAACAAGTAGCTCGTTATCTATTTGACACACATGAAGATGTCGAAGAATGGAAAAAGTAAGTTTCGAATATTATAATGTTTAACATTATTTTAGATTATTTTATACATGATTAATTTTGTAATATGTAGTAAATATAAAGCCTGTGAGAACAATAAAAGACGAAAAATAGTGGTACAATCAGACAGCGAATTTAGGCTATGGTTGACACAAGAGGTAATTATAATGAAAACAGTCGTTATATAATGTTACATTACACTCAAATTTTACCACTAATATAATTAATTTATCTATATTCTCAGCTCCTAAAGATGGGTGATGCGACATCAAGGCTTGCTCGTCTAGCCACTGGACCCTTGTTCGTGGCACAAGAGTACAAAAAGTATCGATTGAACGGTTACATTTTCGGCGCTAAAGTGTACGAGGAAAGTACAAATGTACAGAACTCGGGAATTTCATACAAGGCTCTTACTTTCTTTCGAGCGAGCGCAAAAGATAAAAACCTCGTTGAAGCTGAAATGACTTACTATGGTGTAATCCAAAATATATTTGAATTGGATTATATAAGCTTCAAAGAGGTTGTATTTTACTGTGAATGGGTAAGAGTTGAGGATAAAAATGCTTGTAAAGTTGATCCTCTCACCAATTTGATCATGGTTGACTTGTCCAAGTTGAAGAGCAACGACCACGTGAGCGATGAGCCGTTTGTTTGTGCATTTCAAAAGGTTAATCAAGTGTTTTACTCGGAGTATATCAACAACGAGCCGTGGTCAATTGTCCAACACGCGCCAAGGCGTCTAAATAGTAGTGTGGATGACTTGGCTGCTCCTACCGAATATCAATCCATTTTTTATGATAACCCGAATTTGAAACAATTTTTCAATTTGTAATAAATATTTCAATTTGTACAGAAACATCCATTTTTAATGCTTTTACTTTATATGCACTTTATCATTTTCACTCTTGTGTAGTGTGCGTGTGTGGAGAGGAGATTAATACATAAATATTACAACTACATCTAAGTTTTGTTTATACTAATCCATGAATATACGCTTCTCACCAGTTGAAGTTGTCAATTCCACTTTCCATACTCCACCACTTGGAACTTCTAGCAAAACATGGGAGACCATTGAAAGGTGGAATTGACAACTTCAACTGCTGATTTTTGGCTACACAACGGTTGGAAGGAATTTGCAACGCATAACTCCATAGGATTATGGTATTTCTTAGTGTTTAGATAAGAAGAGAATTATAATTGACACGATTGCCCGGGGTACATTAGTTGGAAGGAGGTGCCATATGAGCTCAAGTTATCTGTTTGAGTGACACTACAGGTAATGTATTTATATTTATATGTCGATTTCGATTTCAATTACGATTTATATTTATCTATATTTGAGGGGAGGATACTAATTTTACTTTATTTCAATTCAGGGGACAGGGAGTGGCCTAAGGGTAGGCCACATATTCTCTATAATTATGTGGCTATTCGGACGAGAAGGGAAGGATAAGGAGGTGTTCCCGAGCGTCGCGGTACAAAATCTCTTTTCCATGCAAATAGTTTGTAGATTTGAGATAAAATGATGGTGATGTTGTTTCTTTTTAAACAGTTTCTTATTTGAATATATATTTGCATTATCTTTAGTTTGTTCGGATATATGATGTTTGGAACAGGTACAACGTTGCTATAACAGGTATAAATATACTGCTGGGCAGTGGCAGTGGCCATACTGCCCAACAGATTTTTTTTAAATTCTGCCCAAAATTGTCACGGTCATTGACCATGACAATTTTATTACTAAGGGTCACGGCTTTGTCACGGTCATTGACCGTGACAAACGTGTCACGGTCATTGACCTTGACACGACCGTGACACAAAATGCGAGTTTTGTGTCAAGGTCAATGACCGTGACACGACCGTGATAAAAAAAGTTGTCTCGCCTCGAAATGTCACGGTCATTGACCTTGACAAGGTGGATTTGTCAAGGTCAATGACCTTGACAAATGGGCAGATTTGGTGTAGTGACACTACTTGGTGATATTCTTGTCCAAAAGTTGACCACTCCATCTTTAGATACCACACTTCCTCCTGTGAGTGCCCTTGAGGATCACTTCATGCCTCATGAGGAGTTTGTGTCACCTACTCTTAAGTTGAATAATCTTCCTCCACCCTTTATTTCACCCGATACACCATTTATCCCGCCCTACCCACCCATTGTCCCTTTCATCCCACCCCTAGATCTTGATTTTACACATTTCATGTTTCCATCTACATTTTTAAATCCTCACCTAAAACCATCCTCCACCACTCGTGAGAGTATTTGTGGTTCTACTCTTAACTTCCGTGACACCGAGCTTGTTATTCCATGCCCGCCACTATCTTATGGTGTTGATTTTTCCCATTGACAGCTCCTTGGCATGTCACGCCGCGATTCTTATCATCGTCCATTCATACAATGGTCGTGTCATTTCTATGAGGCCCACCCCATCACTATTTTCACACCATTTCACCTCCCTTACCAACTTGAGCACCATTCTTATAGGGCCCTCATTTCCCTCACCTTCCGGCTCAATAAGGCCCGTAACTGATACCTCTTCTCCCTTACCCTAATACCGACCCGCCCATGGTCCACCAATGCTTTGCATCATGTGATGCAATTTGCCATACAAGTGCATTGAACATTCTTTAGCCTTTATCCAATAAGGCTGATACTTCAGTCTTGTTTGGGGGTGAATCTCATCACCCAAGTTTTTTGTTGCCTCGTGCTTTCATAGATCTTATATTTAGGGTGAGAATGGATCGGTCTGATTAAAGACGTTAAACTTAACTCTAATGGGAGGCAACCTGTCATTTTTTATACGAGTCTCATCCTGTTTGGGGGTGGTGTTTCACACCACCCAATGCTTTACCATGTTTATAGACTCGTACACATTTTTATCTTATTATTTCTTCAGGTTTCATTTTGGCTACATCTGTCCACTTCATTAGCGGTTGATTCTGGTAATCTCATTCCTACCTTATGCTCTCAATTTTAAAATTTATTTTACTTAACATTGAGGACGATGTTCTTTTTTGCTTGGGGGTGGAGAATTTTATCAAAATCGTACCTCTTTTGAATTTTTTTGATTTTTAAACCTGATTTTTAAAAATTTTGTGCAGTTTCTTTCATCTCACTCATTGACGTGAATTTTCTATCATCCATATTTTTAAGTCTAGGAATCAAGCTAGAGGTTTTATATTTTTCTAATTAGCTTATGTAATACATAACAAGGCATGTTGCACCATGAAGTTCTAAACTCAACAAAAACTTTGCGCACTTATCACGTCACTACGGTTTAGAGTTGAAGAGTACTATAATTCTCAAGAGAACCTTTAGGATCACTACTAGAGACTTTAGCCTGTGAGATTTGTGCCTTTCACCCTTTTAGAGTGTTTTATGCAATCTCCAAGTCACAAGTTGATTCAATTTCGTTTGGGTCCCGTACTTAATCGTGGTATGATCTCATTATTCTTCTTTAAAATTTTGGCTTGATCACTGAGAACGACATCACTTTCGAGTTGTAAGAAACGCGTGTCTTGAAGTTTGTCCCGATCACCAAATTTTCATCCATACACCTACCATTTACCATTCACTTCACCCATATTCCCATCTATTCCCCTCACCATACATACGCATTCCCCACTCCATCTATATATCATCCATCATTTTTTTGAGAAAAAGAGTGTTTTACAAATGTAAAATGTCTTCAATGTTGAAAAAAAATAAAAAAAGAGAAAAAAAAAGAAAAGAAAAGAGAGAAAAGAAAAGAAAAAGAAAGTTTGTAGTTATTTTTTCTAAAATAAAGACATTTGTTCTTCAAGTATCGTACGCTCTTCTCGCTCATCCATCATGCATCCATCATTTCACACATTCATCTTATCTTACCTCACCTCATACCACATATCCCATTTCTTTTTCCCCTCACCCATATGCATCCATATGTTCCCCTATGTGTTAGGGCAAATGAAAGTGAACGTGGTGAATAACTCGACGTTCTCACTATAGTGATTAACATTCTTTCATGAGATCATTTTCTTTCTGATTGCACCTTATTTCTTATATGTGTGTGAGATGTTTGAACTTGATTACATTTACTCACCTCCACATGAGAGCGATACACTTACCCTAATCTCGAGAGTTCGTTTGAGAGAGAAATATCTAGTGAGATTTTGAAGTTGAAGCGTTGACTTCAAAAAGGCAATTTAGGAATTACTCTTGTGATATTCGACCCGTTTTGACTGATTCACACCACACACGTTGAGTTCTAGGAAGGATGTTCCTTAAGTATTTACTTAGCTACGTTTTTACACTTCTAGCTTGTATTTCTCAAAATATTTCCCATGTGATGGATTGTGCAATTATTCTATGTCTAGTAAGAGACTGACTGCCGTTTGTAAATAAAGAATTTTTTGGGTATATTCCCTGCAAACCCTCACGAGACACAACTCGTCCAGTAGGGCAACCTGTAGGTTTAAAGGCTTATTGCACATGCTAAGTGAAATCGCAAGTTCCGCGAAAGGGGTACACTTTTGCTATCTTATCTTTCTCTTTATCTTTATCTTTTTTGCTCGAGGACTAGTAATGTTTTGTTTGGGGGTGGTTTGATAAGCACTCAAAAGTGTCAATTTTATATCCCGAATAGACGTATTTTAGTTGTTAATTCTTGGCAATTCGGATCTTATGCGCGTTAATATTTATTTTGTTGGTCAATTGTGTCTTGCGGATGTAAAAGCGATAAATCAAGTCAAATATGCAATTCATGGAGCTAATTACCAATCCCGTAACCCTAACCTACCATAACCTAGCCTAAACCCTGTCCCGAGCCGTGTGTGTTTGATTTGTTCCCTTTTATTTTATTTTATATTTTTAATTTTTAGTTTGACTCGTTTTTATTTTTAGGATTTATTTTAGATATATTTAGAATTTCTACGATTTATTTTCTATGTTTTTATTTCTTTTTATTTAGTATAATTTTATTTTTTTTATTTTTATTAGTTTTTAGTTTTATTTTATTAGGATTAGTTTTTTTTATGAATTCATATATTTTTATTTTATTAGATTTTATATTTTTTAGGACTTTTGTTTTCATTTTTATTAGATTTTTAATTTTTATTTCTTTTGTTTTATTATGTTAGTTTTTTTTAGATAAGGATTTTTTTTTTAGTTAATTTTATTTTTTTAGTTTGTTAGTTTTATTTTGAGTTAGTTATTTAGGTCTATTTTATTTTTTTAGGTGTCCAAATTAAACACACACACCATCACCCAAATTAACTCACTCACACACACCCTAACCCCCCTACACCTAACACAGACCAAACACCTCACTCACCTTCACCTTGTAACCCATACACCCTCCCACACACAATCCCACCAAAACCCATCTTCAACATCCAACCCACACACCCTCTATCTCCTCCATTAACACACATATCCGAAACTTCTACCCCCCAAACCAGCAACCCCATAACCTCCTCTCTCTCTCTCTCTTCCTCACCAACCGTCGAAACCGACGCGAAGCAGCTTTGGTCGGAACCCCTACTGTCGCCGACCATACCCATCCCAACCCGACCTTCTATCCATTTTGATACCTTACCCCCTCGTCGGCGACGTCCAACCCGACGCCCTCACCTCCTACCAGTGACTTAACCTCCACACCCTCGGCCACCGCCTCTGACCCAGACAACCCAAACTCACCCATGCTCGGAAACCCCCAACCCACTGTCATGAACCATAACCTGAAAACACAAAACCGGCGACCCATATTCGATTCAAACTGGCCACAACCAAACTTGCATCCCCCAATCCGAACCTAGCCAAATTGGATCTCCGACCTCCATGCCCCAAACTCACCAAACCCATTTTAACCCCCAAGCCCTTACACGATTTCTTCACCTACTTTTAGCCAAAGCCAACCAAAAATAAAAACCCAAATGTCCCACTTGTTTTAAAACCACTTAACCCATTTAACTCCTTACCCATTTTACCCCCAACTCATCCTAAGTAACTCATCTCCCACATGCACAATTAAAGTTCCCCAAAATACCCTCACCCAAATCAGATTTTTATATCTTCTCACACCCCATGTTCCTTGTAACAACCCGGATTTTTTAAATGGGAATTTTTAAATTAATTTTGGAAATCGAAGAAATATAAAATTTTGGATTTTATAAATTTTATAATTTAAAGTGTTGGTTTTTATATTTAAAAAATAAAATTTCAAACGGTCTCGGAATCGGAATTAAAATGGAGATTTAATTGAATTTTTATTACTTAGAAGAGTCCTCAATATAAAACTCTGTAAGAGTCCTCAAAACATAAAACTTTCTTGTAAAAATAATATTTTTAGAAATCCCACAGTCCGATCAAGCTGATTTTTTGTCAGCAGTCCTGTCTCGCCGTTCGCTACAACATTTTAAAATTTCAAGCGATTCTAACGGTCCAATCGTCCGTAATGATTGTTTCAAGTATTTGTATTTGATTAGGACTCTAATTCTTTTTGGTATATAAACATAAAGTGACGAGTTTAGATCTTTTAAAATACATTTTAGCCTTCTCAAAAATCAGAATCCTCTCATCTTCTTTATCTTCTTCAACCTCAAAACCCTAGCCCCATTCTACATAACTTTCAACTCAAGTTTTGTCAAGATTAACCGGATTTTCTCAAGACGCGTCAAGAACGAATCTTTATCAAATTTTTGAGAGGAATACACATTCAAGATCAGATTTCTAAACCAACTTTTATTCAGGCATTAATACTCTATTCTTTTCCTTTAGTATTATGCGTTTTATGTGTCGCCTAAACACTTAATTACATGTTTTCTTAAAAATAATTAGTAACTTAATTAGAAAAATTGAATACTAATTATGGGGCTATTTTTATAAAACCTTTTAATCTGAATAATATTCATAACCCTTTGGGTACGTAGGATTGATGAGTGATTTTGGGTTTTATTGGTGTAGGTTGCATGTAGAAAAAACCCTAGTTCTAAAAATAAATGATTTTTGGGTGCGTACAACTCATGTAATACACATAGAAAATAAAATTTGGTTTTTGATGTTTATATGATGAAAACTTGGTATATTTAATTTAAAATAATTAAATGAGAGTAATTGGGTATTGTTGACGAGGTGATAATTAAATTAAAGAATTAATGGAATTGGAATATCATGGGTAGTTTTATATATTGATTAATTATGCTTGTTTGTGTGACTTATTGGCATTATGATGTTGCCTTTATGACGACGGTTTGTTGGGTATTATTGCTCTCCCTATATTTTAGAATGCCTTCTAGGTATGGGACTAGTGGGTATGCCTTTTGATGATTTACGCCTTCTAGGTATGGGACTAGTGAGGGTAGATTATCGCGTTTTTATCATCTTGAGGGTGGGCTGATTTTTATTACTTTATCGTCGTTACGATAGCCTAAGTACGAGAATAAGTTAAGATTTATGTTAGAAAATCCTCCTATACATAGGATAGGACGTATTGATAACTTGGGGACCCTTAGGTATGGGACTAAGGGGTATTTTGAGGATCTCACATCGATTAAAAGGTTGGGGTGATTATAAATTGAGAAATTGAGAATTAATGCCTAAGATAAAAACGGGTATTAAAATTTGTGGCGACATAATGTGTCAGGGCCGACAGTTTAAACGGGTCAGAGGACGATTTATGTCATTTCGTGTGTGGAACCTTGTCATGTGTCGGGGCCGACAGTAAACGGGTCAGTGGACGATTGACAACGGGAACCTTGTCATGTGTCGGGGCCGACAGTAAACGGGTCAGAGGACGATTGACAAAGGGGAAGTGTGACACTTAAATAAAAAGTGAGAACTATAATTAACGTTAGTTAATTTAATTAAATTAACATCGTGGGACTTGGGAATTTAAAATCATATTGGTGTGCCTTTATAAATGGGGATTTTTGCGGGTAGTTAGTAGATTATAATTACCGCGTTTAATTATCCCCTTTAATTTAAAATATTCTATTGTGATATTTATTGCGTATAATGCTACTGTCTGGATTCAAGGATCCTATTTGAGGGGAGTAGTGTGTATTCTTGCTCAGGGCTTTAGCTCTGACCCATGCATTGACTAATCTTTTTCAGGATTTGATTTGGAGAAGCTGCATAAGTTTATCGGAGTTATCATTTGGAGGTGCAGCTGGAGTTACTCATTTTATGGCATAGTTTAGTTAGACTTTCTTCTCCAGTCGTATTATGAGACTTCATTGGAGTTTTATTGGGCCATTCGGTTCCAAAGTTGTTTAGAGGATTTCAGTTGGGATTATTCATATTTTATTTAATCATTATTGGTGTATGGATTTCTTTTGGAGTTAGCATGTGATGGATCTTTTATCGCTTAGTTGTTTATGATCTTTTGAGATTAATTCAATTATGTATCTTATGGACTGATTTATTTATGTCTCATATCTGTCTCATGCTAAGAATGGTATTTATTTAGTTCACGCCCGGCTTAGTTTTGGTGGTGGCCGACACCAGAATTAGGCGGGGTGTGACAGATGGTATCAGAGCATGGTCTTAGGTCTCGTAGGTTATGAGTCCGTTTAGCTTCCGCGTTGTCGATCTTTGATTCCCTTTGATGATTCGTACTTCTTAAGGTAGAGGGTCTAGCATACATGTTAGATGTGTTTCTTGGAGATGTGAAGTTTTGAGTTAAGGACGTTGTAGACATTGAGTTTAGAATTAGTAAGCTTGATGTGGGGATCCTTAGAATGGATTTTGGAGATGATAATTATTTTGGAGATTTTAGTACAGATGTTAGGTATCATATGTATCGATTTTTGATGTTGAGATTTAATTTGAGGAAGTTAGCATTTTGATGACTTTCGGATATAGGATCGAGTGGGGGATTTGCGAGAGCGTGTGGTACGTCGATATTTTCATAGTTATGCGTATGCATATAGGCAATATATATATTATTTTGTTGTTCGTGCGGTAGTGTGCGTAGAATTGGGTGTATGGGCTCCCAATTATGGCATTCTACGGGTAGGCATATGTGAGACTTATTTTCCTTTTTTGCGAGATTTAAGTGTTTATGTGTATGCTTCGTTTAATTTCGAGGACGAAATTCTTTGCTAGTGGGGAAGTATGTAACAACCCGAATTTTTTAAATGGGAATTTTTAAATTAATTTTGGAAATCGAAGAAAAATAAAATTTTGGATTTTATAAATTTTATAATTTAAAGTGTTGGTTTTTATATTTGAAAAATGAAATTTCAAACGGTCTCGAAATCTCTATATACTATAAAATGCAAAACAAGGCATTAATTGTGGTTGATTGTGAGATTGTCCACGTGGAATGCTTTACTAGAACAATAATTAATGACCCATCTCTCTTTAGAGTGTCCACATGGACACTATCACCTTCTTTATTTCTCTCTCCCCCGTATTCCATTTGGTCCACCTTTTCATTTTCCCTTCCACCCAACTCTTTCATCTAAACTTATTACATTCAATGCAATCAACTCTTCTGCTTCCCATACAGATGAACCCACTATATATTTCTTAATTTTTCATCCAAATACAAATACCTCAAATCACCCCTTCTCTCGGTTCAATTTCCAACCGGAAACGAATGGCTTCACAATATATTTCTTCTCTCTCTCGCAATATTCAAGAGCCTAGCCCCTCCATCTCCCTTTTCATTGAATACAAATCTCTTCTCCTACTCACGTTTCCCATCCCACCACTATCAAATCCTTCTCTTATTTCTCTTCCTTTCAATCTTCTTCTTTCCATCTCATCACATCCAAAACCAAAACATAACACCACAATATTTATTTGTATCAAATCCTACCCTTTCAGATTTCTCATGCATGTCTTCATCTTCTTCAACTTCTTCCAGTTCTGCACCCAGTAAACCGTTTATATCATCTTCAAATTCTTAGGTTGTTTTGAAGTCTGATGGGGATGCAAATAACGATGAGAAGATTAAAGTCTCACTAGCCGTGTCATCCACTTCTCTGTGGATTCACAGTCAAATGGGGATCCCAACTTCGTTTTTGGATTAATGTAAAGAGATTCACAATATGATGTTTGTTTAAAGGTCGGTGCGACTTTAATTGCTTCTTTTGGTATAATAGATTTAGATGCTTTTTCCTGTTCGGATTTTGATAGATTTTGATTCATTTGATATTTTTTTTTTCATATCCACCGTTTATACATGGATGATTTCCATGGATAAAAAAAGGGACAATTACAGATTTGTATCAACTTCTTTCTTTATCAATTTGAAATAGATCCATGTGAAATTTGTCCTGATTGTTCCAACTTTTTCAATTTAATCTAAAATTTCAAGATTTACGTTTTACTTTTTTTAATAAGAACGTTTTACTTTTTTTAATAATTGTTTATTCATGAAGAAAAAAATTATAAGAATGTTGTAATGATGAATAATTGTATGTATTTGCATGATTCAATTTTTTATTTTTTGGGATTATTCAAATTTGTGGTAGCAATTTGATTTTGTTTTGATTTGTAGCTTCAAATTGATTTGTTAATGAATGATGGGAGGTGGTGTTTGCGGTGGATCCAGATCATTGTGGAAGGGAAATGGCTTATGAGATGAGTTATGCTCTTCTTTAGATAATCTTGTATTTTTAGTTCTTCACATCTCGTAGTGAATGATTATGTTGATGTTGTTCTGTCTTTATGTGTCTTCCTCTCTCTTCTATTGTGATTGGATGTCCAATTTGAATCTGCTACAGACAAATAAAAAAATTCGTCTCAAAACATCCATGGTGATTAACTTTTTTTCACTCTTTGCTTGCACAACTGAAAGTTTTTATGGTAATATGTTCAAGGATTGCATAACTGGCATAAGGTTCTTAATCCAGAACTTGTGAAAGGGCCTTGGACAAAGGAGGTGTGAATTAATCTTTTTTCTTTTTTTTTGCGCACATCATGGTTGTGATATAAATGATATGTAATCAGTTTGTTTGTTGTTCAAAGGTCTTTTAACACTCAGGAGGATGATCGTAATATTGAGTTAAAGTCTTTACCTGGTTGCATTGGAAAGCAATGTCGTGAAAGTTAAGTGATATTAATTTAGTCCATGCATTGAACTTCTTGCAGGCTACACCAGAAGTGGGTTGTTAAGAGGAAATTCTTGAATAGCTTAAAGTGCCCTACTTATTTAGTTCTAATTATCTACTGCAAAACATATGGTTCATCAGCTGGCACAATCATTTAGATCCTGCAATAAAGAAAAATGCATGGACTGAAGAGGAAGAGTCAATCTTCACCTATTATGAAAATCGATTTCTATGGTGATTTTGAGCTACTTAAAGGTACTAAATATTTTTTTAATTTTGTAATATTTTCAAATCATTATGTGTACACACATAAAAGTGGCCATTCTAAAATTTATATTGGTTCTAAGGGTATTATAATTTTCTCTTTTATTGTGTCTTAGTCACATGTCGGGTGCTAAAACATCATGTAAATCTATGATTTTCATGGTGGCTTAAGGTCATTAAAAATAAAATTCTTCATAATAATAATAAATTGACAATGTCTATTTTCATTTCAACTTCAATGATTAAGGATGTATTATTAACAAAGATATAATTTTTGATCATGAGTTATATTTCAAAAAGCTATTTTACACCCTTTGTTTCCTACATCTTTTAATTGTGTGTAATATATTTCAGTGTCCCTTTATTCTTTTCTATATTGGTGGCAAGTGAAGGATACTTGGGTGAAAGATGGATTTAGGTGATTCAAAATTCAATACAATTTTGGTGATGAAATATGTATGATAGTAAGTAGTATTTAGTGTTTTATCCTTTTTTTCCCTTTTTCCAATTATTTGGGCAAACATGTATGGGGGCACATTTTGGGATGTATTTAAGAAGTTTTATGCCCTTACTAACATTCCTGAGAATGAAATTATGTATCATATTAGTTAGTAGTTAGTTAGCATTTTTCTTTTCAACGTGCTTGAATATTTGTTAGACTGCATTTTTCAGACTATGAATACTCTTTGGATTTGTCATTGTATGATTTGGTACCAAAAACATAGCCAAAGAGGTTTGTTTACAGAAATTTATACGCCCAAGCCTTAGAAGTTGTAAATCGATGTGAGGTTATTTAGTTTGTATTTTGTTTATGATTTTATTTTTTATCAAATTAATGTTCAGACTTTCTCAAATTTTTATTGGTCCAATCTTCTATTGAATAGATATTTTATTTATAAAATTTCCTTAATAATAGAAACTTTAGAAATTTTTGGTATATGAAATTAAATATTTTTTTTCAAACACAGCGACAACATTATAATCAACATTGTAACTTACAAGAATATCAAACACAAAAAGTACACACTTAAGGTGAGTATCGGCTATAAAAATTTCCTAGCTCGCGCATCGCGCGGGTTTACCCCTAGTCGGAATTAAAATGGAGATTTAATTGAATTTTTATTACTTAGAAGAGTCCTCAATATAAAACTCTTTAAGAGTCCTCAAAACATAAAACTTTCTTGTAAAAATAATATTTTTAAAAATCCGACCATCCGATCAAGCTGAATTTTTGTCAGCAGTCCTGTCTCGCCGTTCGTTACAACATACTAAAATTTCAAGCAATTCTAACGGTCCAATCGTCCGTAATGATTTTTTCAAGTATTTGTATTTGATTAGGACTCAAATTCTTTTTGGTATATAAACATAAAGTGACGAGTTTAGATCTTTTAAAACACATTTTAGCCTTCTCAAAAATCAGAATCCTCTCATCTTCTTCATCTTCTTCAACCTCAAAACCCTAGCCCCATTCTACATAACTTTCAACTCAAGTTTTGTCAAGATTAACCGGATTTTCTCCAGACGCGTCAAGAACGAATCTTTGTCAAATTTTTGAGAGGAATACACATTCAAGATCAGATTTCTAAACCAACTTTTATTCAGGCATGAATACTCTATTCTTTTCCTTTAGTATTATGCGTTTTAAGTGTCGCCTAAACACTTAATTACATGTTTTCTTAAAAATAATTAGTAACTTAATTAGAAAAATTGAATACTAATTATGGGGCTATTTTTATAAAACCTTTTAATGTGAATAATATTCATAACCCATTGGGTACGTAGGATTGATGAGTGATTTTGGGTTTTATTGATGTAGGTTGCATGTAGAAAAAACCCTAGTTCTAAAAATAAATGATTTTTGGGTGCGTACAACTCATGTAATACACATAGAAAATAAAATTTGGTTTTTGATGTTTATATGATGAAAACTTGGTATATTTAATTTAAAATAATTAAATGAGATTAATTGGGTATTGTTGACGAGGTGATAATTAAATTAAAGAATTAATTGAATTGGAATATCATGGGTAGTTTTATATATTGATTAATTATGCTTGTTTGTGTGACTTATTGGCATTATGATGTTACCTTTGTGACGACGGGTTGTTGGGTATTATTGCTCTCCCTATATTTTAGAATGCCTTCTAGGTATGGGACTAGTGGGTATGCCTTTTGATGATTTACGCCTTCTAGGTATGGGACTAGTGAGGGTAGATTATCGCATTTTTATCCTCTTGAGGGTGGGCTGATTTTTATTACTTTATCGTCGTTACGATAGCCTAAGTATGAGAATAAGTTAAGATTTATGTTAGAAAATCCTCCTATACATAGGATAGGACGTATTGATAACTTGGGGACCCTTAGGTATGGGACTAAGGGGTATTTTGAGGATCTCACATCGATTAAAAGGGTGGGGTGATTATAAATTGAGAAATTGAGAATTAATGCCTAAGATAAAAACGGGTATTAAAATTTGTGGCGACATAATGTGTCAGGGCTGACAGTTTAAACGGGTCAGAGGACGATTTATGTCGTGTCGTGTGTGGAACCTTGTCATGTGTCGGGGCCGACAGTAAACGGGTCAGAGGACGATTGACAAGGGGAACCTTGTCATGTGTTGGGGCCGCCAGTAAACGGGTCAGAGGACGATTGACAAAGGGGAAGTGGGACACTTAAATAAAAAGTGAGAACTATAATAAAAGTTAGTTAATTTAATTAAATTAACATCGTGGGACTTGGGAATTTAAAATCATATTGGTGTGCCTTTATAAATGGGAATTTTTGCGGGTAGTTAGTAGATTATAATTATCACGTTTAATTATCCCGTTTAATTTAAAATATTCTATTGTGATATTTATTGCGTATAATGCTACTATCTGGATTCAATGATCCTATTTGAGGGGAGTAGTGTGTATTCTTGCTCAGGGCTTTAGCTCTGACCCATGCATTGACTAATCTTTTTCAGGATTTGATTTGGAGAAGCTGCATAAGTTTATCGGAGTTATCATTTGGAGGCGCAACTGGAGTTACTCATTTTATGGCATAGTTTAGTTAGACTTTCTTCTCCAGTCGTATTATGAGACTTCATTGGAGTTTTATTGGGTCATTCGGTTCCAAAGTTGTTTAGAGGATTTCTGTTGGGATTATTCAGATTTTATTTAATCATTATTGGTGTATGGATTTCTTTTGGAGTTAGCATGTGATGGATCTTTCATCGCTTAGTTGTTTATGATCTTTTGAGATTAATTCAATTATGTATCTTATGGACTGATTTATTTATGTCTCATATCTGTCTCATGCTAAGAATGGTATTTATTTAGTTCACGCCCGACTTAGTTTTGGTGGCGGCCGACGCCAGAATTAGGCGGGGTGTGAGAGATGGTATCAGAGCATGGTCTTAGGTCTCGTAGGTTATGAGTCCGTTTAGCTTCCGCGTTGTCGATCTTTTATTCCCTTTGATGATTCGTACTTCTTAAGGTAGAGGGTCTAGAATACATGTTAGATGTGTTTCTTGGAGATGTGAAGTTTTGAGTTAAGGACGTTGTAGACATTGAGTTTAGAATTAGTAAGCTTGATGTGGGGATCCTTAGAATGGATTTTGGAGACGATAATTATTTTGGAGATTTTAGTACAGATGTTAGGTATCATATGTATCGATTTTTGATGTTGAGATTTAATTTGAGGAAGTTAGCATTTTGATGACTTTCGAATATAGGATCGAGTGGGGGATTTGCGAGAGCGTGTGGTACGTCGTTATTTTCATAGTTATGCGTATGCATATAGGCAATATGTATATTATTTTGTTGTTCGTGCGGTAGTGTGCGTAGAATTGGGTGTATGGGCGCCCAATTATGGCATTCTACGGGTAGGCATATATGAGCCTTATTTTCCTTTTTTGCGAGATTTAAGTGTTTATGTGTATGCTTCGTTTAATTTCGAGGACGAAATTCTTTGCTAGTGGGGAAGTATGTAACAACCTGAATTTTTTAAATGGGAATTTTTAAATTAATTTTGGAAATCGAAGAAAAATAAAATTTTGGATTTTATAAATTTTATAATTTAAAGTGTTGGTTTTTATATTTGAAAAATGAAATTTCAAACGGTCTCGAAATCGAAATTAAAATGGATATTTAATTGAATTTTTATTACTTAGAAGAGTCCTCAATATAAAACTCTGTAAGAGTCCTCAAAACATAAAACTTTCTTGTAAAAATAATATTTTTAGAAATACATCCATCCGATCAAGCTGAATTTTTGTCAGCAGTCATGTCTCGCCGTTCGCTACAACATACTAAAATTTCAAGCGATTCTAACAGTCCAATCGTCCGTAATGATTTTTTCAAGTATTTGTATTTGATTAGTACTCTAATTCTTTTTGGTATATAAACATAAAGTGACGAGTTTAGATCTTTTAAAACACATTTTATTCTTCTCAAAAATCAGAATCCTCTCATCTTCTTCATCTTCTTCAACCTCAAAACCCTAGCCCCATTCTACATAACTTTCAACTCAAGTTTTGTCAAGATTAACCGAATTTTCTCAAGACGCGTCAAGAACGAATCTTTGTCAAATTTTTGAGAGGAATACACATTCAAGATCAGATTTCTAAACCAACTTTTATTCAGGCATGAATACTCTATTCTATTCCTTTAGTATTATGCGTTTTAAGTGTCGCATAAATACTTAATTATATGTTTTCTTAAAAATAATTAGTAACTTAATTAGAAAATTTGAATACTAATTATGGGGCTATTTTTATAAAATCTTTTAATCTGAATAATATTCATAACCCTTTGGGTACGTAGGATTGATGAGTGATTTTGGGTTTTATTGGTATAGGTTGCATGTAGAAAAAACCCTAGTTCAAAAAATAAATGATTTTTGGGTGCGTACAACTCATGTAATACACATAGAAAATATAATTTGGTTATTGATGTTTATATGATGAAAACTTGGTATATTTAATTTAAAATAATTAAATGAGATTAATTGGGTATTGTTGACGAGGTGATAATTAAATTAAAGAATTAATTGAATTGGAATATCATGCGTAGTTTTATATATTGATTAATTATGCTTGTTTGTATGACTTATTGGCATTATGATGTTGCTTTTGTGACGACGGGTTGTTGGGTATTATTGCTCTCCCTATATTTTAGAATGCCTTCTAGGTATGGGACTAGTGGGTATGCCTTTTGATGATTTACGCCTTCTAGGTATGGGACTAGTGAGGGTAGATTATCGCGGTTTTATCATCTTGAGGGTGGGCTGATTTTTATTACTTTATCGTCGTTACGATAGCCTAAGTACGAGAATAAGTTAAGATTTATGTTAGAAAATCCTCCTATACATAGGATATGACGTATTGATAACTTGGGGACCCTTAGGTATGGGACTAAGGGGTATTTTGAGGATCTCACATCGATTAAAAGTGTGGGGTGATTATAAATTGAGAAATTGAGAATTAATGCCTAAGATAAAAACGGGTATTAAAATTTGTGGCGACATAATGTGTCAGGGCCAACAGTTTAAACGGGTCAGAGGAAGATTTATGTCGTGTCGTGTGTGGAACCTTGTCATGTGTCGGGGCCGACATTAAACGGGTCAGAGGACGATTGACAAGGGGAACCTTGTCATGTGTCGGGGCCGACAGTAAACGGGTCAGAGGACGATTGACAAAGGGGAAGTGTGACACTTAAATAAAAAGTGAGAACTATAATAAAAGTTGGTTAATTTAATTAAATTAACATCGTGGGACTTGGGAATTTAAAATCATATTGGTGTGCCTTTATAAATGGAGATTTTTGCGGGTAGTTAGTTGATTATAATTACCGCGTTTAATTATCCCGTTTAATTTAAAATATTCTATTGTGATATTTATTGCGTATAATGCTACTGTCTGGATTCAATGATCCTATTTGAGGGGAGTAGTGTGTATTCTTGCTCAGGGCTTTGGCTCTGACCCATGCGTTGACTAATCTTTTTCAGGATTTGATTTGGAGAAGCTGCATAAGTTTATCGGAGTTATCATTTGGAGGTGCAGCTGGAGTTACTCATTTTATGGCATAGTTTAGTTAGACTTTCTTCTCCAGTCGTATTATGAGACTTCATTGGAGTTTTATTGGGCCATTCGGTTCCAAAGTTGTTTAGAGGATTTCTGTTGGGATTATTCAGATTTTATTTAATCATTATTGGTGTATGGATTTCTTTTGGAGTTAGCATGTGATGGATCTTTTATCGCTTAGTTGTTTATGATCGTTTGAGATTAATTCAATTATGTATCTTATGGACTGATTTATTTATGTCTCATATCTGTCTCATGCTAAGAATGGTATTTATTTAGTTCACGTCCGGCTTAGTTTTGGTGGCGGCCGACACCAGAATTAGGCGGGGTGTGACATTCCTCTAACCATTTCCATGCACACTTTTAATCCAAACCCAATTTGTTCCTAACTCCATGTGCCTCACTATAAAAGAAGACTCAAGGTCATTTGAAGACCCATCAAAAATTTTGTAGAGAGAATTCTAGAGAGAGTTAGAGAAATAGGCCAGAGTAGAAAATAAATTAGGGAAATATTTTGTATATAGTTTTTATTTTTATTTTTAGAGATTTGTAAGGATAAATTGTGAGTAATTCAGTTGATTATTATATTGAATTGATTATTTTTGGATGCTCATATTGGATGTATGGTTCTTGATTTTAAAGAAATTAGAGTTCAATTTCACTTCAAGAGATTGGGTTTGATTGTTTTCTTATCTTCTATTTTATTTTATTTGCCTTTGATTATTTGATTATCATGCTTTATATTATGTTAGGCTAGAAAACCCCTTTCAAGGGGTGGGATTACCTATTAATTTGATGTTAATTGAATTTAGTTAGTTTAGTTAAATTAAATTTTCCTTTGATAATTAACTTCGCACTATTACTTTTGATTTACGCTTCGACAGAGGGTAGATGATTTTCGAAAGAAAATCGAATTTCTAGTCTTAATTTTCATTTTAGAATCGAATTAGAGATATGTTTTTCTAAAATGTGGAATTATTTCTTTGAAATTCAACTCTACTTTATTTTTATGATTTAAACTAATTTAGCAAATCGATCCTAGCGGGTGATTTGTTAGATGATGTTTGGATCTATATTTTCAAGAGTTGTAGGAGTGTAAATTTAATTTTCTAAAATGTTATTGTTAAAATTACATTTGCAACGAGAGTTGATTTGTAATTTTGATACTAGCTTGAGATATTTAATTTAAATGAACTAATTAATTAAATTAACTAGAATTTATGGTGTAATCACATCTCTTGTTAGCTCTCACTTTGATTTCCTCACTCATCTCATATTTTTTATTTTAATTTAGTTAGATTCACTTAAGTTCTTCACTTACTTTTTAGTTAGTTATTTACATCCTTGATTTAGTTTAGTCTTCTTTCACCTCATCTCAAAAATTATTTTAATATTGAAAAAGCTAAAGAAAATTAGAAAATGCAAAAATCGAAATAGATAAATAACAAATGAATTTCATCCCTCTCTTGTATGTTTCTCCCTTAGATTTGGATTGATTCCCTTACTTACCACTACACTCTAGTATTATTTAATTTTTGTTGGTAATTGAGGTTTTGATTACAGGACTTTCAAGCAACGACACGAAAAAAATAAACGTAAAAGTCAACTCTATAAGCCACGTGTTATTCCACCTGAGTATGATATTTTTATTCCCTTCAATTCGCCTCAGAATTAGGATGATCAGTCTTTAGGTCCGGTCAGCCTAATTTTGCTTTGGTGTGTTGTCCACGTGTGATGTGGATTTTCCCATTGAGAGTGCATAAACTTCCATACATCCCACCTATTTTTAATGGAAGCAAAATTACAGGCCTTAACAGATGTAATCGTAGGGTTTCGTGCATGGTAGTATGTTTTCCCCTAAACAATCAATGCGCATGAAGTGCGTGACCTTAGGGCTTAGCCATAAGTTTCTTTTTCCAAGAAAGTTTTCACTTCACCTTTTTTTAGTGGTAAGGGCTATACGGGTTTCAAAAAAACCCTTTGGCTCCTTACTTGAAGGCAAAGGTATGTTTTTCACTTTTACCTCTCTTTTTCAGTTGAGTTGCAGATAATCTATTTTTACAAACTTCATCTATTTTACCTTTTCTCTTTGATCTCTCTTATGAACCATATTGTTAACGCAAAAATTCTCCATCTACGAGGACCAATCAGAAAAGGACACATGTCATCCTACATGGCAATATTCGGCATCCGAGGAGAGTTGGTCGGCATCCGAGGAGAGTTGGTCGGCACCCGAGGAGAGTTGGTCGGCATACCAACCAAGAAGATCAAAGGATAACTATGCATTTAATGTGCATTAATGAAGATGGCAGCGCATTTAATGAGCCTTAATGTACATTTATACTATATTAATAGATGACAACACATAGCATACCAAGCAATTCAACAATTAGATTCGTTGAATGTAGACATAAATGTCTACATACAATGAATCTCTTTATCTCCCATTACTATAAATACATGTATCCCCTTAGCCAAAAGGGGGGAGATCCGGGGAACCTAGAAACCCCATACACAAGATACACATCCTTTCTCTCTCTACACCCTATGGTGCTATTGTAAACCCCTGGGAATAAAATAACAGTGGACGTAGGCTTTATTCATAGCCGAACAACTTGAAAAATCTTTATCTCTCATGTTCTTGATTGGATTGCTTTCATCTATTTATCTGTGATCATAAAAATGGGATTCGGTCCAGTTTTTTGCATCAACAGATTGGCGCCGTCTGTGGGAATCGTGTTACAAGCGTTGTTCTCCATTAAAAGCTAAGTTTTTATTTTCTCTATGTATAATCAATTATACATACATCTTTTGATTCAATCATGATTTTTATGTTTATATACATAAATTAATTGTCCAATTTTTATCTGCAAAATATTGCATATCATGATTTTTGAATCATAACTGTTAGATTCATTCTTATTTAGAAATCTGAAAAATAATAGATTTCATAAATCATAACTTTTTGCTTGATTCTCAAGTTTTAATTTTATATCATGGAATAAATATTTTAAATGATTACATATACCAATATATATGATGGTGGTAAGATTTGATAATTTTCATTATAAATTTTGTAAGATCTTTGATGTCTATTCAAATTCCCATCATATTTTTAATCAGAGAATGGGAAAAGTTAAAATCAAGAACAATTTCTCTCTCTCGATAATCACAATTCTGACCCATATCTTCTTCAAAAGTTCTCATCAATTTGATTCATAAAAAATATATATATATATATTTAGTGTTAGACAATTTTCATCATGAACGTTAAGCATCTATGACTCTTCTTGAAAATGTTCTGGGCAAACACGTTTATGTAATGAGGTACGTCAAGGAAAAAGATTTGACATATGTTGATTCACATATTTCACATCTTCAACAAGGGAGTAAAAATTCGAAACCATTCTTTTTCCTCTAGGATATTGATCATATTTTCTCTTAGATCTGATGATTTCTATTGGTTATCTCTTAGATCTAAGAATTTTGATTTGTTACGATTTATTAATTCTGATAAAGATTGATTTATTGGTTCGATGATTGATTTTTGGTATAATTTTCGTAATGATTTTTATCATCCACCGTATTTTTTATCTCCACAAATGGAAAATAGGAAGGAAACCCAAAATAACCTTCTTTCTCCTGAAAAATCTTTACCCACTTTCGTAAAGAAGATGAAAAATGAACAGTCGCTCAAGAAAGGGCAATGGAGAAACTTTCCCCGGAAGATGAAGAAATTTTGGATTTATTCAATTCATATCAATCGTTTTGACTTCAACCGTCTACAGCAACAAAAATAATGAAACTGGGCGGCATAAAAAAAAATAACCGGATGATCATCCACCTCACAACTTGGTTCGGTTTCAGATCAACAAAAAATTTCAATCCCAGGATTATATTACTCTCCAATTCAAAGTCTGTCTGCCTTGGGCTCAAAGGTCTCATGAATCTGCAACTACTGTTTAGCATCAATTGTGTGTGGATGAAAAATCCAGAAGAAGGTCGCCGGATGAGTATTTCTGGTCGGTGAAAAACTATGTGAATGTTTATCTTCATCTTCAATCTCATCCTCATCATTTATCTGGTGTTGACGCCACTAAAATGGCAGTGGCCATTTTCTGTCTTCAACAGAGAATTAGTTCAGGAGGCTCTTGAAGTTCAGGAGGTATATTGAAGTTCAGTAGGAATATTGAAGTTCAGGAGGTATATTGAAGTTCAGGAGGCATATTTAGGAGTTATTATGCACATACTATTGAAGTTCAGAAGTCAAATTCAACAACTACAACACTGAGATCTTTACTACTACTGTCCCGACCAATATTGAAGAAGAAGTTGTATGAAAATGTTTCGAAGTCCACCACTAGCTTGATACTAATCAGATTGAAGAGTTGGGTTCAAAAGCTAGTATGTTACTCGACAAAGTATTCAGAGGATCATAAATCAGAAGAATCAAGCACGTGAAGTTAGCACTCAGTTGCTCGGCACAGGAGGCAGTTGGTCGGCTAGTAAACCAATCAACATACTTGAAGATTATGACAAGCTACAAGCTGCATACTATGGCATGGCTACATCCAAATTCCCAGGGGTGATACATAGCACATGGAGTTCCTCAAAAGAAAGATTAGCAACCATCGATCAGCCTGCATCATATGTCATCCAGGAGATAATGCACTTTATGTTGAACAAATCAAGAAGGTAGATCAAGAATTTCACAAGCACCGAGCAACACTGGAGAATAAATACTCCATCCTTTCAAGTAAACCATCAAGCATGGAGCATTGGGGGCTTCTGTTAACGCAAAAATTCTCCATCTACGAGGACCAATCAGAAAAGGACACATGTCATCCTACGGGGCAATATTCGACACCCGAGGAGAGTTGGTCGGCATCCGAGAAGAGTTGGTCGGCACCTGAGGAGAGTTAGTCGGCACCCGAGGAGAGTTGGTCGGCATACCAACCAGGAAGATCAAAGGATAACTATGCATTTAATGTGCATTAATGAAGATGGCAGCGCATTTAATGAGCCTTAATGTACATTTATACTGTATTAATAGATGACAACACATAACATACCAAGCAATTCAACAATTAGATTCGTTCAATGTAGACATAAATGTCTACATACAATGAATCTCTTTATCTCCCATCACTATAAATACATGTATCCCCTTAGCCAAAAGGGAGGAGATCCAGGGAACCTAGAAACCCTATACACAAGATACACATCCTTTCTCTCTCTACACCCTATGGTGCTATTGTAAACCCTGGGAATAAAATAACAGTGGACGTAGGCTTTATTCATAGCCGAACAACTTTAAAAATCTTTGTCTCTCATGTGCTTGATTGGATTGCTTTCATCTATTTATCTGTGATCATAAAAATGGGATTCGGTCCAGTTTTTTGCATTAACACATATGTAGGAATTTTAGAAAGTATGAAGTGAACTTAGAGACTGACTTTGAGGAATTTCATACCAAGTACAATATTTCCAAATCTGTTAAGATAAGGACCTCGCCTGATGAGGAGGACATTTACAACCTCCCTTATGAGGTTTCTTTCATGACAATCGTAATAATAAAGGCGCGGGGTTAGGGTACATTTCCCCCTCCACCTTTTTTATGAAAATTCTTCATTTTTTATGGAATTCTTCCTATCTAAACAAACATAAGCTTCTTTCGAATTGTAATGATTACAATTGTTGTTAATTAAATTTGTGGCATTAACTTGGGCTTGAATTAAATTAAGTACTACTATGACTTGGGAACTTCTCTTAAGTCTAGAAATCACCATTTTCAAGCAACAATCTCTTTGTTTTGGAGATAAGGACTATAGGGGTTCCAAAAATCCCATTTGTCACCTTACATGAAGCCAAAGGTAAGGAGTTTTTTCTCACTTCTATCTCTATCTTTTAGTCGAGTTATAGATAATCCATTTTTATAAAATTTATCTCTTTTACTTCTTCTATTTAGTTTCTCTCATAAGAAATGTATATGCATTTGTGAAAGTACTAAGTGACCTTAGAGCATGACTTTGAGGCATTTCATACCAAGTACAATATTCCAAGATCAAGATAAGGACCTCACCCGACGAGGAAGACATTTTCGACCTCCCTCATGAGGTTTATTTCATGATAGAGCCCATTGTTGGTGGAAGTTCTTCATTTTTTATGGAATTCTTCATACCCCAACAAACATAAGCTTCTTTCGGATTGTAATGGGTAAAATTATAGCCAATAAAAATTATGGCACTATGACTTGAGGACTTCTCCTTAGTCTAGAAATTACCATTTACATGCCAGGAATAAGTCCCATAATTTGGTTACTCAACTGGACATGGACCAAAAGGGAGGTTGTAAATGTGGAAATTTTGGTGTTCAATGTGGAAATTTACAGTGACAACTACCCAGTTCTTCTAGGGCTCATGGAGGTCGGATCACCTGGCAAGATATTTACCACTTGTTTTGACTTGTTTTAAATTGTAACTTCATCAATTACTTATCAACTTATTTGGATGAAGTTATTGATCGCAAAAGAGATTCTGAAGACTTTAAGATTAGATTAGCCAATTTGAAAAACGTTTGGGAGTGATAAACTCCTTGGAGAGTAAAGTACCATTGGAGAGAAGTGCGTATTGTCTATAAGTTAATTGTTGCACGAGAGAAAAAAATTAGAATTTCTCATTTAATTTTTATTTGGCTTATCCATTACACTCCACTCCACCTTCATGAGCGTTATCAAGTCTTCGACGAGTAGAATAGTGGGTGACATTTGCAAAATTAAAGATCGTTCGTCATAATTTTTCCTGAGAAGAGTTATGAAGTGGTTTGGTACAACTTAAAAAAGTTCCGGAGTCATTTTTTTAAATATTTTTTTTAAAAGTTTTCAAAATGTTTTAAAATGATTTTTAAAATAATTATAAAAAATCTCACTAGTTTGCAAAAACCTTTTTAAATGATTTTTAAACTAATTAAAAAAATCTCGCTAGTTCATTTGAACAATTTGACAAGTCATTCGGACAAGTTCTTGAAGGTCGTTAGAACGAGGTTCCCATGTTCAAATGAGAACTGAAGCGACGCCTTTTTGGTCAGATCTAGAATGTTGTTCGAAGAATCATTAGAAGTCATTCGAATGAGATCGGGTACTTCGTTCGAACTAGGTGGAATTTCGGTCAAACGAGTACGCATGTTTTTATTTCTTAAAACAAATATGGTGCAATCTTTTATCCATATCTCATTGCAATAATTTTTTTTTTATAAAAAAGAGACACGGTTTTCTATTTATTTAGAAGCCTTTTTAGAGTTCTTTTTGTGATGAAACTCTATAATTTTTTCATCTAGACCCCTTGAATCTTTTAGGATCACTTTTCCAAACCAATAAGAACACATTCCAATGTTCTAAACCCTTGTAGAGAAATTATTTATTGGTGATTTGTGGAGACAAGTCTCTAGAGCTAAAGAAGACTGGAATTGTGTATTCTAAAGGTTGATCGGTGGATACCGAGGCAAGATCTACTTATTGTGGAGGGTGATGGACATCATCATTTTCTTCTAAATATGCACTACAAGAAATTGTAACACTCACAATAATATTTAGCAACATAGTCCATTTTTGTCACCAAAAGTAATCCGTCTGCAACAAAATATCCTTCTTGTTTCCAAAAGATAATCTTATATTTTATTTTTGGCAACATAGAATAAATTTTGTTGCCAAAAAATAAAATTTTAGGCAGTAACTAATGAAAGGAGAGAGGTAATTTATTTGATGTTTTGGCAACATCCAATTATGTTAGGAAATGTCAAATTACTTTCGGCAACATAAGCCCGTGTCGAGAAAAAATGTGTAACTTTCAGGAACAAAATAATTTTGATGCCACATGTGTTTTAATTTGTTATGTGTATTAAAAATATTTTAAAGTCCCAAATAAAGAAGCCCTAACTTTCTCTCTACCACCTATTTTCCCCTTTTTCTCCCTCTCTAGATTGATCCTGGATCCCGGATACTAGGTATCTCTATCTTTGTCTCGCACACACATAAATGGAGATGCACACACACACACACACACACACACACTCTATATATATATATATATATATATATATATATATATATATGCGTGTGGGTGTGTGTGGGTGGGTGGGGGGCAGATTTATATACACACAAATCAAAATAATACACTTCTCTATCTAAGGACCCTCTGTGTTTGTGGTTTCAGTGGGTAAACCCAAGTAGGCACCATATTTTTCATTTGCTTTGGTTCAAATCATTTGTTCTTACCAGATATCTCTCATTTTCGTTTGTTTTTAAGGTCTTCGAGCCTCTTCGTTTGTATATTTGGGTATGTATAAATATTGTTGTGTCCCAGTCTCTAATGGGAGATGCACCCGAACCCAATTTGAATCTTATTCATACTCATGGGAGGATCAATTTAGGGAAAAAGATTACTGGAAAAAATGTTTGGGGGTGCTATGTGTAAAGGTATAAATTTAAAGGTTGTGGAAATGAAGGTTTTAGAAGTTGGGCTTAAAAAGTATGTATTATCTTGATTTGAACTACCCGCCCAATCTATTTCGGCGCCTGCTCAATTATCACGTTCCATCCAAAACAACAATACCCAATTAATGTTAGTACTTTCAGTTTGTATTATTAAATGTTTTAGGGATGTTTTGAAAGAATGTTCTAGGGCTTGAATTTAATTGGACATCACAAATATTTATTGCGTATTGTTATATTGGAGCTTGAAATCAATTCATATTGTTATTTGTTATTAATTAGGTATTGCTAGTTAGGTCTTAAATTAACTAGGTATTGTTATTATTGATTGAGAGGTGTTGTTTAGAGTATGAAATTAATTCGACATTAGAAATATTGATTGTTTTTAATTTTGAAATTAATTTGGCATAATAAATGAGTGGTTGTTATTATTTAGGGCACATGGTAGAATCTTTGTTTTATACCTTTCTTTTTTTTCAAAAGGAAAAAAATATAAACTAATTGTAAGTAGAAAATAATTTAATCATTTGTTGTTATGAACTTTATTGTTATGTGATTTGCTTGTCCCCCATATAATGAGGATGGTTTATCTCAACGTTTGAGAAGTAAGATTGGTTACACGGGTCATCGATGATACCAACCTATGAACCACTCTTGGTGGAGTAAGTCATTTAACAATATGATTGAGCATCGAACTCGATCCTTAGAGTTACCAGTGGAGAAAAACATAATCAATTAGATTGCTAAACAAGTGTCAAGTTCGAGAAGCATTTGAGCAACAAGAAAAAGCCTCCTGACCAAGCATAACTGAACTAGACAAAGGAAATCATCTTATATCAACTCTCGTATTTAAAGAAACTGAAGCTTCATCTTAACCTTGATGTGATGCATATAGAGAAGAATATTTGCGACAATTTTTTTGGAACTATACTGAACATGGATGGAAAGAATAAGGACACAAAAAAATATGTCTTGATTTTGAATACATTGGCATGAGGGCAAAATTTCTCCTATAAAGGCGTCCTAATGGGTCATTTGTCAAGCCCCCGACAATCTACACATTAACCCTAAAGTAGAGAGAAGTTTTCGGTGGATTCTTTTAAACATAATTAAGTATATAGATGGCTATGTTGGAGACATCTCGAGACGTGTGACCACAAAAGGTGGAAAATTATCAGGCCTTAAAATCCATGATTGTTATGTCCTTTTACAATGATTTCTTGATATTAGGATGCGTTGGTACCTCCCTCCCTAAAGATATATACACTACACTAGCAGAGTTGGGTGAATGGTTTCAGGAGTTGTGCTCCAAAATAGTAGTGCGAAATGATTTAGAAAAGTTAGAGGAACGTATAATTCTAATACTCATGCAAAGTTTGGGAAATGACATACATTCACGGGCATAAAGTCATTTTGTTCTAATGTGAATGGTTTAACACCAGTAGTAAGAGTACGATGTGCACTTATGCATATTTCATGAGTATTGATGTCAATATTCGATGCTATAAAGAGGATCTGTTTGTTTTACCCAGTCATATGAAACTAGTATTTGATGTGAATTATACAAAATTAGGCACACCTAGGATGTACTGCGGTTGGAAAGGATGACGGTGTTATTCATTGAATTGAATTGAATTGGGATCTTTATGATTAAATGCTATGTTATTCTTATGAATTGTGTTTTGTATGATTTAGTTTATTCACGTTTTCCATCGCGGGGATGAGGGGATTTTGGGATAGTATATGGATCAACCCTATTCTAGGATGCTTACAAGGTATGGGACTAGTGGGTAGGCCTTGCTGAAAATTTATACTTGCTAGGTATGGGACTAGCTAGTGCAAATTCGTGGGGGATTTTATATTTTGGGGTGGGGCATATTTTTGCGTGATATCATCATTTCGTTAGCCTAGGCATGAGACTAGGACATGTTTTATGCTGGTAATTCATCCTATTCATAAGGTATGATTTATGCATACTTTGGGGACCCTTAGGTATGAGACTAAGGGGTATCTTAAGGATCTCACATCGATTAAAGGGTGGGGAATTTTTTTTTGTTAATTGTGAAATCGAGAAGATGAGAATTAATGCCTAAGATAAAAACGAGTATTAAAATATAGGCGACATAAATAGCGAGGGCCGACAGTTTAAATGGGCCAACCGACATTTTATGTCGTGTCGTGTGTGGAACCTTGTCAAATTGCGGGATCGACAGTTCAAACGGATCAGCGGTCATTTTGATAAGGGGAAGTGTTAAACTTTGGTGGAAATTACCACCCGGAGTGGGAGGACCGCCATAGTAAAAAGTGAGAATAATGATAATTTGAGTTAATGTAATTAAATTAACAATTTGGGACTGCGGGACATTTGAAAATGATATTGGTGTGATTTTTATAAAAATCTCTCTGGGGGTGGTTACTGATTTATATTTCTTGCGTATAATTATATTCATTTAATTAAAATACTCTATTATGATATTTATTGTGTATAATGCTATTATTTGGATTCACAGATCCTATTTGAGGGGAGTAGTGTGTATTCATGCTCGGGGCTTTGACCTCATAAGTTAACTAACATTTTCATGTAATAGTGGTAGAGTAGTTGCATAAGATTTATTGGATATCACTTAGAGGTGCAACTGGAGTTGCCTTTATTTACAGCTTTATTTAGTTTATATTTTCCTTTCCGTCGTATTATGAGACTTCATTTGGGTTTTATTGGTCCATTTTGTTCCAAAGTTGTTTGAGGATTTAAGTTGGAGTATTTACAGTCAGTTGATTATTCAAATTTTAAATTTATTCATATTTTGGAGATTGAATTTAATTGGAGTTTAGCATGTGATGGTTTTTATATTACAATTATTCGTTGGGATTGATTATTATTCATCTTGTGGTTTGGTGGCAGTGGCTGGCCACCCCGTTGTCCGGATTGCTCGGGTGTTACAGAGATCTAGTGAAAAATGATCTTTGACAAGACTACTAACAATAAAGGATATGGAATTGGGATACTCCTGATTGTACTTGTTGACTCCTACTTTCTCATCGCCATCAAGATACTTACCTTATAGAACCCATATGACAAAATATGAAGCATGAGACATAGGTCTCAAGTTTTCCCTCGAAAAAGGAATTCGGTACCTCGACGTCTATGGAGACTCACCCCTCATCATAGGACATGTACTAAGGAAATATAAAGTCAATGAAGAGAAACTCATACGCTTCCACGCTCACCTCTAAGAGCTTGCTTACCAATTTGAGGATGTCACCTTCCACTATCTTTCCCTCTTAAGAAATAGTTTCACCAATTAGATTAGCAACCTTGAACTTGATGGTCAATATGCTGGAGGGAATAATAATATCCCCATTTTAATTTCATAAACAATACGTGTCAGCTCACTATTACCACATTGAGCCTGCCAGAGAAGAAGATTCAGATAAACTTGGGTTATGGTACTATGATATTTGGTGCCCCCCCAAGCATGGTCGATATCCCCAAAAGGTTGATTAAAAAGACTGCATGACCCTTTGCAAGCTTATAACACAGTATATAATATGCAATAAAGCGCTATTAAAAAGGAACATAGATGGCACCAATATATAATGCATAATAGGGGCTCACATTGAAGAAATAATGCAGAATATTCACATTGGGGAATATGGACCTTACATAAACGGTCATATGCTTGACAAGAAGCTTGTCCGCCAGGGATACTATTAGACCACCATAGTCTAAGACTGCAATGCCTATGTCAGAAAATGCCTCCAATGCCAACAATTCTCTAATATCCAACACATCCCTACCTGAGAGTTATATAATATTACCTAGCCCTAGCCCTTCTAAACTTTGGTCATTAATATCATTGGGAAAGTCATTCCCAAGGTATCAAATGGGCACGAATTTATTCTGCTCGCCATTGAATATTTGACCCTATATATCTAAGCTGAATCATATGTGATATTACTGCGGAGAAAGTAGGCAAGTTCATCAGAATGAATATCATTTGTTATTACGAGGTCCCTCATGAGTTAGTATTAGATAATGGGCTCCATTTTGAGGCTAAAGTCACAAAATTGGCCGAAGAGTATGGAATTCAAAGACATAAATCTTGTCCCTACTAGTGTCAAACTAATGGGGTCATAGAAGATGATAACAAGATCCTTAAATCCATAATAAGAAATATAATTAAGAGTTATAGGTATAGGGTGAGTAGAATCCCTTATGCCCTCTTGGGCTACTGCATATTCATTAGTCCTTCCCGTTGAACTTGATATACCTTCCCTGAAGGTCATGCCTGGAAGTCAAGTTAGATAACTTTATTGGAAATAAAGCTATTATGACGAGTTCGCATTCTTAGAGAAAACAAGACTGAAGGATTTATACCACATACAAGGGTATCATCATCGCATTGTATAGTGATTCAATCAAAAAGTTAAGGACCACGGTGTGCGAGAAGGCGACCTCCATCTTAGAGAAATCGTAGAGCCCATATGGGACCCTAAAGTTAAATTCAAGACCAATTAGAGTGGGTTATACCTTGTGAAGAATATATTGTCTGGTGGCGCAGCTATGTTCAAAGACCTCGATGGAGAAGAAATGTCACGTCGAGTCAACCTGGACCACCTTAAGAAATTTTAACCTTGATCCGACTCTCGTAGTGCTATGCAATTTTCACATCCATTCTTTTCTTTTTAAAAAAAACTATTTTTCTCCCTTTTGCAAGAACTACATAAGACCTTATCCTCTCAAACATCTTTTTTACAAACAATTTCTTACCCCCATAAAGGTACATATTCAGCCTATAAAGTTATTTTGGGCACAATCCTTTCTTTTTTTAAAAATACCATTATTTTCTCCATCAAGAAACATTAGTATCTCTAATAATTTTGAACAAAAGGATTATGTACGCCTTAGAGATCAATAGAGATAATTCAAACAGAACAAAATCCTTCTAAAGGAACAAAAAAATATGTCAAAATCATAATTTATTACATTTTTTATTTTGAACATAGCGGTTATACAAAGCATCATAACAAGAAAGTACCAAATACTAGCATAAGAACCCACCTACGACATTCACACCTACCTATTAAACCCATAACATAGCCTACCCATGTCCATACCGAAATACTAATAAACCAAACCATCAAACAACCTAACCTACACCATACCAAGCTTCACAAACCATCTCAGCTACCGGAAGGCCAAGCCTCATCTTTACCACAACCACTATTATTCCCTAGAGTTACCTTGGAATCCCAATTCGCATTTCTTATCCTTATGCGCTCCATACAATGACACTCCTTAAAAAGTTTGGATGGAAACAATATGCCCCCTTCTATAGCCTCAACCATAATAAGCCACCTATGCCCTGTCTTCTTAGCACCAACCTTCATAACCAAGTTTTTCCACAACCACCCCAGGTAATCCCTAGATACCACAGTAGATTCCACCATGGATTGGGTTAGATGGGTAGATGGGCTACTATGTTTCCACAAAGGCCATAAAATCATTCTCAGCAATTCAGTTAAGTCCTCCAGATGAAAGCAATTGGTTATGTGCAGAGGAACAATTTTCTCCCATCCCACTTGATGCAAAAAGTGACAAGGAAGGTGGAAAGAGGTCTGATGGAGACCTACGAGTGAAGTATAGAGGAAATTTTCCAACTGCCAAATAGGTCATAATATCCCCCCCCCCCCCCCCACACGCACATCCCAAGGCACTAATCAAGGGAAAATCTAGCTCAATTTTCTAAGATGCATACAATCAATTTATCCATATGAGTACCAAAATTATTTAAATTCCGCATTAGATGGTATTTAGGAGTACAACTAGACGAAGCCTTTCAAATAACCAAATGTACAGCATCATGGGTTTTCCTTAAAGAAAGGTGGAATGGCCCTCTTTTATGTCATCTAGACCCTTCAGTGTCTTTTCCAGTATGGTAGCAATATGGTTACAATGGTAAGTCATCCACACTACTATGGTAGATACCTAGGTGTCCCCACTTAGACCACTTGTCAGTAAAAACATTTTGGCAGTAAAGCCGAGTTCCACAATGTTAGCAAAGTCGTTGTGACGACCCGCATTCCGAAATAAGGGGTGGCCATCCCGATACCTCGACATAACGGAATCATGGATGGATATCATCCTCAGCATCATAATAATAAAATAGGTATACAGGAAAACCACTCCATAAATAAGAAAGCAGGTTGTCAAAAATTTTGGTTTAAGAAAGATTTAAGAAATAAATTAAACAACCCAAATCTAATGAAAGTGGAATTTCAAAGAACATATAGATGAATACCAAAACAACATACAATAAAAGAACCGAATAATCTGTTGGTCGACAGTTACATTCAAAGTGTTTCCACAATTCAATATTTTACATACTACATTCATTAACAAGTACAAAAGATGGGCCACTTGCCCGAATGAAAGACCCGATCATAACTAGATTCCAAAAATGAAGGCATCTAACAAACATCATGTAACAATCCGCAAGGTCATACAGCTCGTCAAAAGCATAAGAGTGGGAAAAATCATAACGGGTGCCCTTGCGGAGGAGCACCTGAGCAGATACAACAACATGCACAACATAGAAAATGAACGGGTCAGGGCCCGATTTATATATGATTCCCAGAAGAGTAAGAAACATGATAGATATGGACAATGAATCATAAATAATGTGAATGATAATCTAACAACCTAATCATAAAATGTGATGATTCAATTATATAGGTTTCTAATAGTTATTAAATTAAGCAAGATAAATAAAATTTAATCTCGTTTCTTCTCATATCTTATCATTTTCCATTCCTTAATAGGAATATAGTTTCCATCATATCTTTTCGTTTTCCATTTCTTAGCAGGAATATAATTACCATCTCATATATTATGGCAATTTACATACCTCAGGTCCCACTTGAGTTAGAAAGGTTATATTCTTATATATATAACGTTTCTAAGACCGCCCCTCCGAGTTTCCCCACTAGACGCGCCCCTAAATGACTATCATCTTCCAGGGCCTATCTATACAAGACAACCTGGGGACCTAACGCACGTCGAAAAGTGGCCATATGCCAGCGAGTGAGTTATAACCACACCCGAAATTACCTCACTAGCGCAGAAAAACATATACAAACCCCGCATATGACCGATGACTATAGTCAACCTGCATTCAGTAGTCAAGGGACATCACCTCATGCGCGAGCTTCCCTTATGATAGCATTTAGAGGGTGTGTTTAAGTAATTTAACAATTACCAGTTAAATCTCATTTTCATTACCATTAATCACATGTGTTCCATTTTACTTGAAACTATCATCTTTGAATATTTCTTATTCAATTTCATCATAGGTTTAGGTCCCGAAGTATTTTCTAAATAACTTCCCAAAATCTTATAGGTCCTAAGGTTTTATATACCTCAAAAAAGGCCTCTAAAATCTCCACATATGGGCTTAGAATCCTATTTTCCAATTTATCTATCAAATAAAAAAGTGATGCCTAAACATCACCTTAAATACCCCTGAATTAACCCCAAGTGATCCCATTCAACTATAGGGTAACGACCAAACTCGACTAAAACTCTAGGATCCTATGTTTACTTCATTCAAGAAGGATCCTAGGTTCTAATCCTAAGGGAAAGGGTCAAAATTTGAAAAGAAAAACAAAAAGAAAATGCAGGATTTCTGAATCGATTCGGACTAGGGCGAATCGATTCGGCCAGACTAGCGAATCAATTCGGCCTAACCGAATCGATTCGGTCAGGAAAACCAACATTCTTCATAACATCCGAATCGATTCGGGGGATGACCGAACCGATTCGGTTCACCAGACCTGGACAGTGCCTCTATGCGAATCGATTCAGCTAGGAGCCGAATCGATTCGGTCCTGCGAATTTTGCCAATTTTGGCTATGGAGTCTTGGACTCCTAATCTTCTCCAAACTCAACCAACCCAAACCGTTAACATTTATTGGTACTAATTGAGTATAAATTCCTCCAATAACTAAAATTTCATCATCAATACCCATTCAAATCAATCTCCAAACATTCCAAGCCCATAAATCAATTAAAAGCCCTAAATTTCTCAAACCATACATAACCACAAATATCAATGCAAATTACTCTACTTAAATCATAAAATAGCAAGTAGATAACTTGCCTCAAGCTTGCAAGTTCAGATTTTGATGAAGTTGTATGCAAGAACAATCACTAAAGCTTCAATCTCTCACTTTCTTCCAAGGTTTCTTCTTCTCTTTCTTTCTCTAGGTTTACCAATTTAATTAGTGGAATAGTGACTTAGTTCAAGACATAAATCATGGCTTGAGTCCAAATTTCCAGCTTAAGTGATTAATACGCGGTAAAATAATACGCAACTACATATATAAGCTACAACTAGTCAAAAGTGTCCGGAACCTCGAAATACAACATGGCACATAATTTAACTATCTCGAACCTCCCGGAACTATTGGCACCCTTCAAATTATCATTTGGAGATTTTATAATTCATTTTAGGTTCCGGTTTCATTTTAAATCAAATGTCATTTTTAAATCATATGACATTACAAAACATAACATAGCAAAATTCACCTCTACATACGGTAAATATGCAACATCATAGTAGATATTAACTTTTCTTTCTTAAATTAATACCTACTCCACATATCAACATCTTTATATCTAATCACTATATTTAGCAAATTAAATATAAAATAGGACCTCAAAAGCGAGGGTTGTTACATACTCCCCCCTTATGAGGGAATTTTTTCCCCAAAATTCAGGTGTACCTTGTATAAAGAGATGCGGATACTTTTCCCGCATGTCATCCTCGCGTTCCCACGCTGATTCCTTGGCGTTATGGTGACTCCATTGAACCCTCACCAAGGGCAACACACGAGACCTTAATCTACTCTCCCCATGCTCTAAAATAGCAACCGGTTGTTCTTCATATGAAACATCGGGTTGCAAATCAATATCCTCGAAAGGGATGTGCCAAAGCGCACCTTCACATCTCCTATACTTCTTTAGGGAGGAAACATGGAATACATCATGAATTTGTTGCACTGGTTCTGGTAAAGCAAGTTGGTATGCCACTAGACCCACCTTTGCAATAACTGGAAAAGGTCCAACAATGCGCGACGCAAGCTTCCCCTTCTTACCGAAACGCTTTATGCCTTTCATGGACGACACTCTAACCAAGACCTGGTCCCCAATATCCAATTCCATATGTCGTCTTCCCGCATCGACATAGCTCTTTTGACGGTCTTGGGCTATCCGAATGCGATCCCGAATCAATTCAATTTTCGAGGAAGTATCTTGGATCATTTGAGGTCCAAGAAATTTATTATCACCCATTTCCAACCAACAAGCGGGTGATCTACATGGTCTTTCCATACAAAGCTTCATAAGGTGCCATTCCAATCGTGAATTGGTAAGAGTTGTTATAAGCAAACTCAACCAATGGGAGATAGTGTTCCCAACCACCTTTGAAGTCAAGCATACCCATGCGAAGCATATCCTCCAACATTTGGTTTACCCTTTCAGTTTGGCCATCTGTTTGAGGATGATACGAAGTTCTTAACCTCAATTCGGTCCCCATCGCTTCTTGGAAACTCCTCCAAAAGTGGGAAACGAAAATTTTGTCTCGGTCGGAAACTATATTCAAAGGCACCCCATGGAGTCTCACCACCTCCTCGATGAATAAGTAGGCATACCGAGCAGTGTCATAATCTGTCCGCACGGGTAGGAAGTGTGTCGACTTTGTCAAGCGATCGACAATCACCCAAATAGAATCACACCCGCTTTGTGATCTTGGCAAGCCCGTGATAAAATCCATCGATATGCTTTCCCATTTCCACACTGGGATCTCTAACGGTTGCAACAAACCTGTCGGTCTCTGATGATCAATCTTAACCAATTGACAAGTAGTGCATTGGGACACAAATTCCGAAATATCCCTTTTCATACCTGGCCACCAATACTGATGGCGCATGTCTTGATACATTTTTCCCCGCCAGGATGAACCGTGACCTAGACCCGTGAGTGGATTTAAGTGTGATGGAATTGGATAAAATGATATTTTTATTTAGAGACAAGAAAAAACAGGCGAGAGTGGGTAACCTCACCCACGTTTAAATAACCTATGTTATAAGAGAGGATGAAACAAAAAAAGTGAAAGTCTTCATGTATGGGAAATGACATGGGATTAAATTAATTTATGCATAACTAAACACGTGCATATAGAATAACAAACACACAAGCACACCTATAAGTAAATGATATCCCAATCACGAATCATCACAAAAATAACAACAATGAATCCATCCTAGACCAATCGATATACCAATAAACCAAGTTCCTTTTATAAGAAAAACATAGACGGAGACAGAGAAGTCGTTAATAGAATGATGAATATAAGTAAATGTAATTAATATATACATGTAAAGTTAAATTTTAAGTTGTTAATGAACTACAAGAAAATTAGTCATTTGGATTCAATTTAAAAAATCTTTTGGAGGGTAGAAGTGTTATTGCCTTATTTTTAGAAAATCAATCCAAGAGGCTTATTTTCCACAAATCTCTAAATTTCAAGTTTCACTCAATCAAAGAGATATATAGGTTCTTTAATTGAGAGTAATGTCTTCACAAATCACTTCACTAATTTGAATCGGGGTAAACGGTCAGGTTTACATTGCAATATAAAAAAACTTGAAAGGTGACAATGCAATAATTATCAGGGGATTTGTAAATTTAGGACTTATTGTAATATGTATTTTGAAAATAGGACAACAAACATTTTATTTGTGGTTTTAGTCCCTATTTTTGAATAAAACCGCTGGCGCGGACCCATATTTATAAGACGTCAACCAATCACAGCATGCCACATGTCCCTTTAATTTGAAAATAAGGACTAAAAATGAAAATGAAATATTTGTTGTCCTATATCCATAATCAATATTATTTGAAGTCCTAAAATTACATAATCTATAATTATAACTCGGATGGACCAACAAATGACTAGTATTAACCAAGAGACCATGGAATTGTTTGAAGTATTCATGAACGCATACCAAACAAATTGGTGTTTTGAGCATTCTCAGAACCAAGAAAAGAAGTGGTGGAGTATTCCCATTTTTTGAGAACTTAGTTGAAAAAGTGGTGTTTTGAGCATTCTCAGAACCAATAATCATTTTCAAAGGAGATGTAACACCACTTTTTCAACTAAGTTCTCAAAAAATGGGAATACTCCACCACTTCTTTTCTTCATCAATTTCACCAAAACTCTTGTACTTGACCTAAATGTCATTAGGAAGTAAATTGATGTAGCTTGTTATAAAATGTCCCTTAGTAGGAAATTATTTTCCCAAGTTACATAAAGAAATTTACATAACCAATCAGTTTAACAGTATGAAAATATTTATTATAGATCCAATGTTTTTAACATCATAACAAATAGAATGTATAGCACATGGAAAAATCTAATCCAACATACAAATGGAAAAGATACGCCAGATATTTGTGATGATGTTGGATTTGAATTCAAATCCATAAATCTAAGGTTGGGATGAGATTCGTTAAGGCACTAGGCAACAGAAAAACATTAGTCAAGTATTGTAGGTAGACCCTCCTTATAGACATAACCATGTGAGTATCATATATCTTCTTGCTTTATTTTTTGAGAACTTTCTATAAGTATTGGCCTCAAACAATTCATATCAATATATTAATTAATTTACTTCCTATATCTAGGCAGTTCAACATTGAGTTCGGTGTGCATTATAAACACTCATTATGCTAGATTTTGAACATGAGAATTAGTCGATTTAAATATTTATTATTACAAAATACACTAAAATTGAAAACTACAGGTGATCCATAAAAAGAAAATAACAAATTATGGGTCACGAAGAATAAAAGACTTAAAAAATGTCATCTATTAAGGGGACACAAATTCAAGATTTTAATGATTCAAAAGGAAACTCACCATTGTAATTTTGAACCCGAAAAGGGTACATCTAATTAACCTATAAGGACTTTAGATACTTTAGAGTGAATTCAATTTTGTGATCAAAATAATGCAAATCAAACTTAGAAGAGGTGAAAAGCTATTGTATATATTTTTTACTATAAGCATACCGAAGAACTTCAATTAAGTAATATGCAGAAAGTGGTGAAATGTAAGAACTGGGAAATTTTCAAACCCTAAATTACCTACGACCTTGATAAGAAGAAAGGAACTATGTGTAAAAATCTACAATTTTGTTAATTAACTTAGACCCCTTGAAGTTTTAGTTAATTATAAAAAAGTCCCTTAAACTTTTAAAATAAGATAACTTGAAATATATTTAACCCCTAAACCCCAACCTTGTATCAAATTAAACTTTGTGAAATTACCAAAATGCCCCAAAACTTTACAAAACGTGTACTTTTATGACTATAAATGCAATTATACAAATGATAAACGACTAAAATCAAAACCTTCTTAAATTTTGTTTGAAGCACTATCCACTTACTACCCCACATCAGCATAAGAGGTAAAAAACACAAGGTAAATCCTTGGAACCCATGTGCACCCCATTTACCCACAATTAAAACTTCCCCTAAACTAGTTCAAATTCACCTCCTTTTAGCTCCAATCAAATCCCCACATGAACTAGTATAAATATCCCTTGACCTAAGCAGTAAAAACTCACCCCATAGTTCAGTTTCAGATCTCAAAATTTCTCTCAATTTTTTATGCTTCATTTTCAATTCTTTCAATTCTAGTATTTTTCTGCATACTTAATATAGTTAGAACACTTATAATATGCAAGATTTTATGTGTAGAATGGCCTAGGATAGTAAAAATTAGTAAGAACACTATTAAAGCTTGAGCTTTAATGGTTAATCTCAATACAGTGACTTAAAATTTGATTTAAAGACATGGATAAACTCATTATAACCTAAGGATCTTGAGTGTAATGGTGAAAAGCCATAAATGTTCATGAAAAGGGAAAATTGACTGAAACTGTTTTTTGAACTCAAAACCTATAAATTCAAAATTCTTATTATGTAATCCATCAAAATAGTTGAAATCGAAATGAAACTACTCTCACATATTGCAGAGACCAAACCCAATTCATAAGAGACCTTGCCATACTCTAGAAATCCACGAAAGTTAGGTCAAATTTTTATAAAAAAGTAGAGTTTTGAAACTTGAGTTATACTGAGATTCGATCCATGAAACTTATATATTTGGATTCCTCGTGAAAAATTAGGTTAAGAAATCATCTCAAATGGTACAACAACGAAAGAGGAAACCTTAGTCAAAGATTGAAACCCTTAAAAGTCAAAATCAAGAAGTTAAAGATGAAGACTTTTGTTAAAAACCTTGACCACGTGCGTGAAGACGCGTGGCCAATCACAATATTCTGATTTTTTTCCCCAAAAATTTTATTTTATTTTTCTGATCAAAATGGTATAAAATATGACCATGTTTGGATATTCCTATCCTAAGTTATGTAAAAATAAGGAATTTTCTTAAAATTACAAATCAACCCCTATAAACTTTTCCAACTTAGGAATTTGAATCCCAAACTTTCCCCATACATACATCAAACTATTTTAAGATAAAAACTCTCTTGTACCAAAGTTCAAAAATGAGCATAAGGTCACTATTTTATAGTCCTAAGACAATTACAGATAAGCCCCCATAACTTTAACAAAGACAATCTTAAATACAAAATAGACTAATTAAACCCTAATACTCCTAAACAAAATCAAGCTCCAATTCTTCTGAATATTCCAGTGTGACAACAATTCAACCGAATACCAAGCAAGTAGGTTTTTCTTACCTTTTTAGTATTATAATTTGCGTATATAAAATATAGATCTTGATATCACTACGTGATAGCCACATTTACTCTTAGTATGTGCATGTTATTATACTTCCATACTACATATTTTGTTAACCATCGTCAGTATTTGAATTATCACCAGCATTTAAATTTTAGAATTAATTTTAACCCTTCTCACCTAATAACTGAGATCAAACTTATTGATTCAGTTTTCCCTTGCACTTTTTTGCCATTTTTACTATAAGAATCAGTATTAACTAGGAAGTAGACCGATGTGTTGTCCCACATAACTTTCTACTTGGCCTATTGGTCTCAGATGATTGAGAGCCATGACAATAGCTACATATGTATGAGTGCCACTTTAATTGTGAGCATAGCAGGTTACTTTGCTCCAAAAGTTTTAGGATTGCTTCTGATAAAGTTAAACTGATGTCTTAATTACCTCTATACCCTTTAGTGAACTAGTAAGAATGGGATTATTAGTTAAAATTCTTTGATTATCTTCAAAACATGATTCTAACTAAACTGGTAATGTACCGTATTTTCTTAAACGGACTAATCACTATGGAATTATGAATTTTCAACATTTTGATGTTTATAATCTGATAATTGTGGCATTATGAACTTATTATTGTCATCTATTTTAAACAATGATTCTATACATACACCAACTCTCATTTATATCTATATCATTGTTATAGAACTGCTAGAACATGCTTAGCATATTTGTGTTAATTACTTCCTTCTCTAGATGCGCCAAGAGAAAGAAAATAGTATATCTTCCCTTCTAGAGATAGAAGCTGGTCACCTGTTTAGATATGTGACTGTATGGGAAAAGATTAAACCTTATAGGAGCAAGGAGTGGCACTTTCAATTTTCTATATTGTCATGTGTACTAGAAACGTGTAACTCACCCCTGCAGTGGTTCAACCCTATGTAACATATTAATAATGAATAAAAGTTTATGTTATTCCACCTTAACTCTAATTCATTGCTTTATGTGTACTTCTTGTTAATTCATACCAAAAAGCTGGGTGTGACAATTTGGTATCAGAGCATGTTTTAAATTTAAAACATATTGTCGAGTTAGCATTCTATGCAGGAAATAGATAAAATATTAATTAATTGAGCTTTTGCAACTTTTTTTTATTACTATTATTATATGGTAAATCCGTTTTGCAGTATGGATGCGTGGGATACATTTCTGTTTAACATAGATCTCGAGCCAAATAACAAATGGGAAACACGGGTAAAAGAGGAGGCTTTGACCAGTCTAAGAGAAATGAATCGTGGAGTTGAAGAAGATTGGGTATGGTCAAGCAACGACATTGAGAGGCCGGTGTTGATGGTAATGATCCGATCATACTCAAAGAAGCTATAAATTTATCACTTGCAGATGAACTGCCAGCTCCATCGATGTACCCAAAAGTGACATACACGGAAGGTATTCTTCTAGCACGACAGGTAACTCGATGAAAAATGCGACCAAGGAGATTATCTAGTCAACCCCTAGTCTACAACCAGTGATGATGCAATCGTTCCCACTTAGAAATGAATCTAATGTTAAAAGTTGTTTAAATGTTGTATAATATAATGTTAGCCACACTATTATGAATGATGATGTATAATAGTATTGTATAAATAACTTTATATAAAGTGCGCTTGTTTCTTTATTATTGTTATAATTCTTGCTATTTAACATATTCTATTTTTGGATGATTAGTACTCGAACCCCCTCTGCTGGAAATCAACCTGAACAGACCCAGACTGAAGAAATCATGTGGTGTATCCAGGAACTTACTACATTATCCCGATAACAGTAGACTACTCGTCCTACTGCTGAAGATGTTTTTGAAGAACTTCACACATTGAATGATCTTAAGGAATATCTATGACAACGACCTCCATATTTTCTTAGAAATCCAGGTGCTAATGAAGCTGAGAAATGGATGCACCGGATTGTGAAAATCCTGAACGGAGTAAGTATAGCTACTAATCTCCGAATAACTTTAGTCGTACACATGTTTGAAGGCGAAGCTGATTTCTGGTGGTAAGCAATGTCACGCAATCAGAATGTTGCTAATTTTACTTGAGAACAGGTTGAAGAGACTTTTTTTAAAAAGTATTTTCCCGAGACTGAGCGAGACCAACGGAGTGTTAATTTCCTAAAAGTGCAACAAGCTACCCTTTTAGTAGCTTAATATGAGGCTATGCTTACCGAACTATCTCGTTATGCCCTGGAGTACGTAGATACTTAGATGAAGAGATGTAAGTAGTTTGCAAGATAACTACATCTGAGAATTAAGAATTCTATCTCTCTGTTGTAAATTCATGAGTATTCTCAATTGATTGATGTTGCGTCCATTGTGGAATGCAATTCTTTAACCTTGATCCCAGCTCCACCCCCAGCTGTTAGAAACAACCTTATCATCAGAACCCTATCTCATTATAGACCCCATCTATATGTAAACTCAAGTGGATAAGATTATTCCCAAATTCATCATAACACAACCCGTTATGAGATTCATCGTCACGATTGTCATGAGATAGGACATATTCATCCTAATGTCCTAAGATTAAATCAACTCCAATCCTCCACCAACTGAACAGACCCTCACAAAATCAAAAAGTTCATTCTATTCCAAACCACTTCAAGCCAACTCAGAAAGTTCAGCCAATTCTTAATCATGGGAGGAATTATGCCACATGACCTACGTGAAATGCACATGACGTGATTAACGGTATAATTATTTTTAAACATATTTCTACACATATTTTGTTTGATACATGAATGCATATTCTTTTATTAGTTTTAGACTAGCTAAATTAATATGATTCTCTCCAACCTCCTTAATTAGTCCAGTGGATATTGAATTACAAATAGGTGAAATCAATACATCAACACTAGGTTATAGGGATTGTAAAATTCAGCTTGGTCTAGGAACTTTGTTTGTTAACTTGATAATATTAGATATTCGCGGCTTCGATATTATTATTGGAATAGATGTATTATCTGTAAGGACATAAATTTTTAATTGAGTACCTATATTGTTTTGACTTAATTTTGTGATTAAAACTCTGTTTATAATATGTTATAGGGAGATTTTATTTTGTCACGATCCCACTTGGTCTATGACGTATTGAAGAAATTGAAGACGTTGTAGCAAATCTTCAAAGAATCAATCATATCGAAGTTTAATTGGTGCAAGTTTACTCATCTTCAAGTTAATTTCATTCCGAGGTCATACAAGTATGAATTCATATAACTAATGGTGCTCGGAATTATTTTTATAAAAGATAAGGATGTAATTTTTATAAGGATAATATTTTAAAATGTTTTTAAAAGTGTTTCAAATGTTTAAACTACGTTTTATTCTTATAAGCTCGAAATAAAGTTTGACTTAATTGGATCTCTTTTGGAAGAGACGTTTTAAACAAAAAGTTAAAAAGTCAAACTGACACGCGGCGTCATTTAAACGACAAGATGGCTCGTTCAAACGAGATGGCTATGTCACGCGAAAGACTTGCCAATCTCGTTCGAGTGACACTATTTTCGAGGTGGTGCTTCAATCCTATTTAAAGCATGGTTTCGTCAGAATTTCGTAAGTTTGCATTATGGAAAAACAGTTTACGATCCAGAAACTTGTTTGCACATGTTTTCTAAGGTTTTAAAAGCTTAAACACAGCCTTAGAGTTTGCAAAGATCCAAGATATCATTATTATATGTTTATGTGATCTTGCTTCACCAATTTGAGTTTTGTTCATCATTGAACACTTGTGATTGCTAGTTTTATGGTGGAGAAGCGACGAATATCATGTTCAACATTGTAGATAACTCAAGCCTTATCGGAGGACACCGAGACATACGTGGACGTGTGTGTTGTCGACAGGTATCGTGGAAGATAGAATTTCTGCGTGGGAACTATTGAAGAACGGTAGAAGATCAGAAGGAGAGTCAAGACCCGTGGGGATCGAGTTATTTAGTAAGGATAATTTGTCTTTGTAAAACCTTTATTCCTAGTGATTGTTTTGCTTGGGCCGTTCGAGGTTTTTTCCCGTCTTGGGTTTTTCCTCATACATTCGGCGTTGTGAGTATTCTTTACTTTACTTTACTTGCTTTAATCACTAGATGCATGTTTAGGATTAATCAAGATAAAATTGGTTTAAAGTAAGAATTGGTTTTTCACAACTTGGTTTGGTGTTAATTAAAAGTTGGATAATTTTTGGTAAAAATTGGTTTGATTTGAAACACATGCATAAGGACCACCCTTTGAAAATTGGTATCAAATCTAGAAAATATAATTTATTTGTTTTGTGATCCCGTGTGTTTTCAAAGATGTATTCTTAAAGTTTTAACGAATTAAATCTATTGAATTTACAGTTTGCAAAATGAAATAAAGTTTTGGAGGAAGAAAATTCTTGTTTTAAAAATATGACAAAATATTTGCAAACGTTTCAAATTCAAAGAGATATGATTTGTGAGAAGTTTGGAGCTTTATATAATAATTTTGAATCTTTAAAAGTTTCCAAAAAGGAGAGTGATGATAGAATCCTCGCTTTAGAAAAAGAGTTAGAGGAGTTGAAAAAATCAAGTGTTTATGCCATTAATGAAAATAGTTTGATTAATGAATTTAAGGCACGTGAGAAGACTCTAAGGGATAAGTTTTCTCATATTGAGGGGGAGCGAGATAACCTTTTAGGGTTAATTGAAAATTTAAATAAGGAGTCCCGAAAGTTTGAGTAGTCTAATCGTTTGCTTGAGTCGAAAGTTTTGAAGTTAAAAAATGATTTAAATGACTTGAGTAGTGATGGTAGAGGCTTATCTTGTTCTAGTGGTTCGAATGTAAAATCCAAAACCATAGTTTGTTTTAGTGCGTCAACCACATCCGAGGGTATTAGAAAAGGTCAACCTAAAGGTACCGTTCCTCATCGTGTTTTCATATGTTCACATTGTGGTAGGAAAGGTCACCTTAGGAGTTTTTTTTTATCTTAAAAAAGACACTAGGAAGTTTATACGTAGTGTCCCATTGATTCCCAAAACCCTCTTTGTTAGGTATACACCTGTTTGGGTTAAGAAGTGTGTTTTGGAGATGCTAAATGCTTCATTGGTTGATTCTCACATGCGTGCACATGATTCATCTCTTGCTATTTCTTATGGATAATAGCTTGCTTGTTTTGTCATACGCTAGCCCTTGCATCGTGTTTTTCTAGTGTTATGACATGTGTATCATTTTTATATTATAGTTTTTTATTTGTTTAAGTCCTATTGAAAAATACAAAAAGATTTTGTTTTTTGAGAAAACTTTTGAAAACCCAAAAATATTTTTCATTTATTTGAGTCAAAATAAGTTTGAAAAGCCAAAACGATTTTCGATTTTTGTTTTTGGTGGAGTTTACATGTTTGATGTGGCATATTGGTGTGCCCCCATCATTTCATTATCCATGTGGCTAGGACATTTGGTCATTATTATCGATGCTTAGAATGATCTTTTTATATGGGGTTGTTTCGAAGTTGAAATGCATTTTGATTCAACTTTGTATATATGCCAACATTGCACACATGCACGAGTTTATATGGATGTTCGACTTCTCTTGCATATTTGAATTAAGTGAGGTTTTCTTATCTCAATCTTGTCATCTATGCGTAAGTAGATTTAAGGAGTAGTGTGCATGTAAGAACCGTTTACCATGAGGATTTGAATTGGTACCTAATGAAAAATGATGAGTGATTCACGGTAAAGGGCAGCGAGAGTTCTAAATTAACTCGTCGTGAAAGCCACCGTTTAAAAGAGCCCGAAAAAATTCATAAGGCAATAAAAAGTATCTTATGCCAAAAAAGGGCCAAATTACTTTAGTTCATTCTAAAGAAATTATGATATTATTGAGGGAGTTTGGATGGATTAAAAAATTTAACGGGTCTGCACAACTAATCTTAATTTTGAAACATTGCAATTTGACGCTATTGTTTGTAGAATTGTCAAAATTCTGGATTTGTGTGCATGTAGTATAGTTAGTTCATTAATATCACACTTCAATTGTCATATGGCTATGATAAAGTTTTATGATTTATCACTATCAATTAGAGCTTCTTGATCTTTTCGATGTGTTAAAATTGTGACTCATTTGTTGTAGTTTCACACCCATACATTCCATATCCATATTTGAGCACATTGGTACTATGTTTGCATGTAACTCACATTTTTAGTTTTTATGCATTTTTGCATTTTGTGTTAAAAAGCTTACTGTTTTAGCACTATTTTGCTGTTGTCAGGTCCTTCCACTGTGATTTTTCTAGAAATTCTTTCACTGGGCAATCATTTATAATATTTCTGGGAATCTGGGAAAATTTGGCCTGTTGCGAGAAGTCGTTCGAGCGACGTCCTCATCTCGTTTGAGCAACATCCCTGGCTCGTTCGAACGACAGTCTGGGATTTTTGCTTCTTTCTTTGCAGCACCCTGGTTATTGTGGTATATTTTTTTTGGTACTACTGGAAGATTTTTGGACTGAATGGTTTATATGCAGGTTATACTGTTTCAGAATTGATATTTTGCATATGATTGCGTTTATCATACCTAATTAGTTAGCTATATTCTTTGTGTGATTCCTTGGTTTACTAGCTACTGATTTGTCATTACTTGATCATATTTAGCTGGTTGTTTCATGATTATGTAGCAATTTTTAATTGGTATATCTTCATGCTAGATACTTGTTGATTTGTTTATCTTTTCATCGGATTATCTATTCGAGACAAAAAGGGGGAGAGATGTATGTGATGTAGGGGAGATTTGTTGAGCATATTTGTGTTTACATATTTTACAAAGTGGTATTACAAATTGGTATCATTTTTACATTCATCAAATTGGTATCATATCGTTGCTAAATTGTTTAACAAATATTTTTTCAGGATTTATTCATATTGATATCTATTTTAATATTGGTATCATTTGGATACATATATTGGTTTCATTTGTTCCACCATACTTCACTGGGTATTTGTTTGTCTGTTTCATGTGTGTAGGTATGCTTCAGAGATTTGAGATTTCAAGTTTACATCACATCCAGACAGTTCATGCTTGCCGGTGCTACATATACTAGTCCGTGTCCTGTAGTTTTTGACTTTGGGTTTATGGGATGGGATTTAGGCATCATACGTCTTGAAGGCTCGACTTAGGCATTTCAATGGTTTAGTTTTGTCCCGGAATAGTCAAAGGGGGAGATTTTTAAGGACAAAAATTTTCAATTGAGTCCCTATATTGTTTTGACTTAATTTTGTGAACAAAACTGTGTTTGCAATATGTCATAGGGAGATTTTATTTTGTCACGATACCACTTGGTCTATGATGTATTAAAGAAATTGAATACGTTACGGCAAAGCTTCAAAGAATTAATCATGCCGAAGTTTAATTGGTGCAAGTTTAATCGTCTTCAAGTTAATTGCATTCCGAGATCACACAGGTATGAATGCATATAATTAATGGTGCTCGGAATTATTTTTATAAATGATAAGGATGTAATTTTTATACGGAAAATATTTTAAAATATTTTTTAAAGTTTTTAAACGTTTAAACTACGTTTTATTCTGATAAGCTCGAAATAGAGTTTGACTTAATTGGATCTCTTTTGGAAGAGATGTTTTAAATAAAAAGTCAAACTAACACGTGACGTCGTTCAAATAACAAGTTGTCTCGTTCAAACGAGATGGCTATGTCGCGCGAACGACTTGCCAATCTCGTTCGAGCGACACTATTTTCGAGGCAGCGCTTAAATCCCATTTAAAATGTGGTTTCGTCAGAATTTCGTAAGTGTGCATTCTGGAAAAACAGTTTACGATCCAGAAACTTATTTGCACATGTTTTCTAAGGTTTCAAAAGCTTAAACACATCCTTAGAGTTTGCAAAGATCCGAGATATCATTATTATATGTTTATGTGATCTTGCTGCACTAATTTGAGTTTTGTTCATCATTTAACACTTGTGATTGCTGGTTTTGCGGTGGAGAAGCGACGGACATCATGTTCTACATCGTAGATAACTCAAGCCTTATCAGGGGACACCGAGGCATACGTCGACGCGTCTGTTGTGGACAGCTATCGTGATTGTCTGGCTTGGGCCGCCCGAGGTTTTTTCCCATCTTGGGTTTTTCCTCGTAATCCAGTATTGTGAGTATTCTTTACTTTACATTACTTGCTTTATGTGACACCCCGCCTAATTAAATACCGGGCGATCACTCCTTTATTAAATTAAATCAAGGTAAACAGTTGGTTCATTCTCAGCATCACTGTCGATAAAAATAATTTTTCCAATTTAACACCCTAAATAATTAAGTTAAGTGTCAAAAACATTTTTCATACAAACTTCCAAATTTTAATTAAAGAAAAGATTTACTTATACAAAACAACATTTCTACAATATAGAATCACACCACGAAGAACTAAAATAAAACCATACATTCGTCAATCGAATGTATACATAATAAAACCAAACATCATAAACTATCCTGAATAAATCCCATAAAACAATACTGGAATAACTGAAAATATAAAAATCCCAACAAGTAAATGAAATGATGATAGGGGCGACACGTGCCCAATAAATGAGAGTAATAAGAGTGGAGTCAATAACAGAAGCCGTCTACTCAAGTGACCTGCAACTTCCACCTAAGCTGCAGCTCGTTATTCTCAAAGGATCCTAAGCAAGACGCCCCTGTGGCTCGGGACCTGAAAATATACATATATATACACAAGGTAGAGACAGAGAAAAAGAAACGGGTCAGGGCCCGAAAGTGTGTTTGATTTAAAATACGTTAAGCAAGTATTTAAATTGATACAGGCCAATGCAACAACATATTAGTTCGTCTCTCTCTTGAGAAAATACTCACCTCTCTTCTAATGTGCACAACTATCGCACTAGCCTTCCCAACGGTTTGTTTTAACATCTAACATACTCGTCTTTCCAAAAGCTTTAACTTAACTTAGCTTACCCGCAAGATTTATAAATTTACGACCTTATTTTTTTTTAAAAGAATATTCCAAACAGTAACCAAGGACCTTCATTTTAATTTTATAAAAACCCTAAGGTTTTACCGTGACATGTTATACTTTTTCAAAACAAGTATTTAATAGCAAGAGTCCACACTATGTTCTACTTATCAAATTCAGTAGACAGTTACAAGTGACATAATCTCATATATATATATATATATATATATATATATATATTAACTACTCGTATAATATATATATAACAGCAGCCCGAATAAAACTATGGTGCGTGCATACTTCCACTATCCAAAGCCCCATATCACTCACATAAAGGGGAATACATTCGGAATCACTCTCGAATTGTATTAACATAAATACACAAACAATATTGAGGCGAAGCATAGATTCCAAGTCTCTAAGAGGGTAGCACATACCGGCGTCTCTTAGGACCGTCTGAACTATCACATCGATAGCCTGTACCAAGGACATCTATCTTCTAGGGTACAAGTCAATATCCCCCATAAAGGTCCCATCGAGATAAGACTTGTCCCAGCGCGGAAACCTCAGGGATATCAAGTAGCGTGGGTATGATTTTCACATGTATATAATATATGTACACACAATCATATAAATATACCAATGTCATATTAATATAGGTTCTTCCCATCACCCGTAATTATACCGTTTATCCTTAATTTCACAATTAGAGAATTACGTACAAGGTTTTATTCCTAACCTTAACTCGAAGGGTTTTCTCACTCATTACCTAACCCTCATGGATTATATCCTCGCAAAATCTGAAATTCAGTAAGTGACTTTATTTGATTCCAACGTAACTCTCTTACGCACCTCACCCTTAAATTTCATAAATCTACCAACCTAAAGTACATATCCCATAAATACCATTCTCGTTGAAGATTAAAGGTTCTAACATTTATCCATATATCCTTCTGGTCCTCAATATCTCCCAAATCATTTTATTTAGAATGCCCAAAGGTTCTTCCATGATAAATTAATTCAACTAATTAAAAAAGAGAAATAGGAGTCTGCCAGGAGGGGTCGATCGATCGAAGCTTGGGGCTCGATCGATCGAACCTTCGATCGATCCAAGCTCTATGCTCGATCGATCGATCAAGCAGGTCTGGGCAAAAATTCTGCAGAAATTGCAGTGACGGGATTGATTAAAGTTCTACATCAAAACTCATATTTTCCAACACTAATCGACCCAAAAAGTCTACTGCTAACATACTAACATAATTCCAGATATCTTTAACGTTCAGCATGCGTGTATACATCATTAAACATGGTTAAACAACCTAAAATCTCATCTAATCATCAAGAACCCTAAAGTTTCCTTAACTTTTGTTCTATTCAGTTTTCTCCAGAATTTCCTTCTAACAAATCATCACAAATTTGTGGGTTAATCATCTACTTCACATAATATTTCCAGAATATGGTTATAATGATTTCTACATGCAAATCCCTATCAAAATTGAGGTTTTCTTCCATTGATTATACTCCTAATCATTCCTACACTAATATGAATATTGCATCAACGAAAATACGCAAGTTAAACACTTGCCTGGGATTTCAGAGGTCTGGTTTCCTGCTGATATTGAAGTGGTTGCGTTCTCCTCCTCGCGATCTACGCGTTGGTGGTGACGGCGGTGTAATCGGTGGTGTTTTGGGCCTTGAATCACCTTGAGAGCTCTCTCCTCTCTTCTCCAATGTCCGTTCTAGGGTTCTTAATGCTCTAACCCTAAAAGGCTGACTTAAATGGCTGCTAAGGATGGCTGAAATTCGTGGGTTTAATTACCCTATTTTGTAAAATGATCAAAATGCCCTCCCGGGTCACTAATTAGGCCTAAAAACACCTCGAGGCCCGAACTAAACCCCCGGGTACACTTTTCTGACTATCTCGACCCTTTCGGACGCGTTGGCGCACTCAAAATGACCATACGTACAACTTATAAAATATTCACTTTTTAATTAACATAATTAGTCCCGACGTGACACGGGCACGTCCCGACTTAAATTTCCGAAATAGTCATTTAATTTAGTTATGACATTCAATATAACCAATATAATATATTACTATGCTCATTAGTAATATTCAACAAGTTTCCCATAATTACTAACTCTAGTCACGTTAATAATTATAACATAATTAATTTCCGGATTTTTATTAAATAAATCATCACATTAAATTTAATAAATCCCCAAATTAAATATAGCATAAAAATACGGGGTATTAGATACTTCCCCCTAATAACGGAATTTCGTCCCAAAATTCAGAAAATAAGGCATACCTGGTAAAAACAACTCTGGATATCTCTCGCGCATATCTGTCTCACGCTCCCAAGTGGATTCCTCCACATTATGATGCTCCCACTGGACTCGCACAAGTGGAACTACTTTCGACCTCAATCTCCTCTCACTATAGTCTAGAATAGCCACTGGTCTCTCTTCGTAAGACCTATCCGACTGTAAGTCTATCTCATCTATCGCAATGTGCGTATGGGGCATATCATCCCGAAGATATCGTCTCAGCGACGAGATGTGGAATACATCGTGGATGCGATGTAAATGTTCTGGCAATCCCAACCTGTATGCTACCGGCCCAATCCTCTCGATGATGGGAAATGGTCCTACGTACCTCGGAACCAACTTCCCCTTCTTCCCGAACCTCATCACTCCTTTCATAGGAGATACACGCAACAACACTTGATCTCCCACATTAAACTCCAGGAAAAACCATTTCGCATCGGCGTAGCTCTTTTGCCTGTCTTGGGCTACCCGAATACGACTCCTGATTATCTCAATCCTCGCGGAGGTCTCCTGAATCACTTCTGGTCCTAATAACTTGTTGTCCCCCACCTCTAGCCAACAAGTTGGAGAACGACAAGGCCTTCCGTACAAAGCCTAAAATGGAGCCATGCCAATCGTAAACTGATAGGAGTTATTATAAGCAAACTCTACCAGTGGAAGGTGTGGCTCCCAACCTCCTCCGAAATCGAGAATACACATGCGTAGCATATCTTCCAACATCTGATTAGTACGCTCTGTCTGTCCATCTGTCTGTGGGTGGTAAGCTGAACTCAGTCTCAACTCTGTACCCATAGCCTCCTGAAAGCTTTCCCAGAAACGTGACACAAAAATCTTGTCTCTATCTGACACAATATTCAGGGGCACCCCATGCAATCTGACAATCTCAGCGATGAACAACTGGGCATACTGACCCGTGGTATAATCTGTCCTCACTGGCAGAAAATGAGCCACCTTGGTCAAACGGTCTACAATCACCCAGATAGAATCGTGGCCCCGCTGTGATGTAGGCAACCCGGTAATGAAATCCATGGAAATACTTTCCCACTTCCACGCGGGTACTTCCAACGGATGAAGTAATCCTGACGGTTTCTGGTGGTCCACCTTCACTAGCTGGCAAGTAGAACACTTGGACACAAATTCAGCGATGTCCTTCTTCATCCCACTCCACCAGTACTGTCGTCTCATGTCCTGGTACATCTTATCGCCTCCCGGATGTACTGCAAATCGGGACCCATGAGAATGAGTCATCACTTCATGACGTAGCTCCTCTCCTTCTGGAACCACTAATCTCCCATTAAACCGCAACCCTCCATCCGAACTAACAGAATAGGACTCAGCATCCTCGGCTAGAAGTCGTACAATCTGCTCCTGACAAAACGGGTCTGTGGTCTGTGACTGTATCACCCTCGTAACAATCTCGGGTGTGACTGACATCACGGATATGAAAGAACGTGCTACTGCGTCCTGGTGACCCAACTCCTTCCACTTTGCTTTCCAGATGTCCGCTACATTGTCAACCGGTCTACGGCTCAACGCATCAGCAACTACGTTGGCTTTCCCCGGATGATACTGTATATCGAACTGGTAATCTTTCACAAACTCTAACCATCTGCGCTGACGCATATTCAGCTCTCGCTGAGTGAACAGGTACTGCAGTGACTTATGGTCTGTGAACAAACGGAATTTCTCGCCCAATAAATAGTGCCTCCAAATTCTCAATGCAAAGACGACCACAGCTAACTCCAGGTCGTGGGTGGGGTAATTCTTCTCATGCGGCTTAAGCTTGCGGGAAGCAAAAGCTATAGCCTTCTCCTCCTGCTGAAGTACTCCCCCAAGTCCTCGTAAGGACGCATCTGTGTAAACCAGGTACTCTACACCCGGCTTCGGTAAAGCAAGGACTGGTGCCGAAGTAAGCTTGTCCTTCAGCTCGTCGAAATCCAACTGACAAGCGTCATCCCAGACATATGGTACCCCCTTGCGAGTCAGATTCGTCAATGGACCCGCTATTCTGGAGAATCCCCGAATGAACCTCCTGTAGTATCCGGCTAACCCCAAGAAACTACGCACTTCCGTCGGTGTCGTGGGCTGCCCCCACTCCCTCACCGCTGACACTTTGCTCGGGTCAACTGCTATCCCTTGCTCAGAAACAACATGGCCTAAGAATTGTACCTCTCGCAACCAGAATCCACACTTCTCGTACTTAGCTTACAACTGATGCTCTCTTAGAGTCTGAAGAACCTGCCTCAAGTGTTCGGCATGCTCCTCCTCGGAGTGTGAATATATCAAAATATCATCTATGAAGACGATGACGAACTGATCCAAGAACTCTCTGAATACTCGGTTCATCAAGTCCATGAAAATGGCTGGGGCATTTGTGAGTCCGAACGGCATCAATCTGAATTCATAGGACCCATATCTCGATAAGAAGGCAGTCTTTGAAACATCCTGCTCTCTAATTCGTAACTGATGGTACCCCGACCTCAGATCTATCTTCGAGAAGAAAGTTACTCGCCTTAACTGGTCGAATAGATCATCGATTCGAGGCAACGGATACTTATTCCGTATCGTGACCTTGTTCAACTCCCGGTAGTCCACGTACAATCTCAGTGAACCATCTCTCTTCTTTACAAATAAGACTGGAGCACCCCAAGGTGAGGTACTCCTACGAATGAAGCCCTGACCTAATAGCTGCTCAATCTGATCTCGTAGCTCTCGCATCTCTGCCGGAGCCATACGGTACGGTGCGCGTGCTATAGGTCTCGTATCCGGCAATAAATCTATAACGAAGTCTATCTCACGACTGGGCGGTAGGCCTGGTATCTCCTGAAACACATCAGAATACTCCCTAACAACTGGGATCGAATCCAAAGGAATCACAACCTCCTTAGAGGTATCCTCCTCAATGTAATATAAATGAGCGGTCGAACCTCCCCCTGGGCGAGGCATCTCCACTACAAACATCTCTTGCCCCGAAATGGCAAAAACAATGCTCCTACTGAAGCAATCAATCATGGCTCTATAAGATGCGAGCCAATCCATACCAATGATCACATCATGCTCGTGCATGTCTAAGACTAGCATGTCTGCAGGCAATACCAAGCTACCAATCTCTACCCCTACTCCCCGGCATATAAAGAATATAAGTGACCCACTCCCCGGTGGTGAGTCGACACATGTCACGGTGCTCTCTGCTGTGGCTAACAACCCTAAGGACTTTGCAAAATGCGTAGCTATAAAATAATGCGTTGCCCCCGTATCAAACAAAACTTTACCCATAGTACCATGGATAGGAAACATACCCTCAATTGCGGGTGGTGCCTGTGGAGCTGCTGCCTGGTGGACGTTATAGACACGTCCATACTGCAATTGCCCCTGCTGCACTGGAGCTGCTGGAATGGCTGGTAGGGCTGGCACCTGGGCTGGAGCTGGAAGGGCAGGTGGAAAAAGTGGTCTCTGCCGCTCATTACGGGCTCCCTGCTGCTGTGGGGCCCTATCGCCCTCTGGGTAATCCTGGCGCCTATGGCCATGTTTGCCGCACCCAAAGCATCTGCCTTTGAAATTACCGCCCCTCTGACCCTGCTGTCCACGGCCCTGCTGGCCGTTACCTCCACGCCACTGGCCCTGATGTGCACGCTGTTGGCCTTGCTGGCCCTGCTGCTGTCCCTGCGGTCGGTCCTGGCCCTGCTGATTAGGCTGACCCTGATGGCCCTGCCTGAATCCTCTGAATCCCTGCCTAGAATCACCTGAACGGAATCGCTTAGCAGGGTCCCCCTGATGGGAACTCTGCTCGTGCTGACGAGTCTGTCCATGAGTTGGTGCCCCACCGGCACTATTACCCCCGGTCCTGCCCTGCTGGCTGGACTCTCCTGCTCTCTTGCTTCCCTGAAGATGGAAGCGGTGATCCTGGCAATGTAGTAACGCTGCATTGAGTACGTCAGTGAAAGTACTCAGGGATAGATTTCCAATAAGGTGCTGACGGATCCTCCAAGCTAACCCGTCGACGAACAGCAAAATCTTCTTGCCTTCAGTGGGTGCCTCATCCGGCACAATAGTGAGAAGTCTCGTGAACTCCTCCTCATACTCAGCTACCGTAAGATTCTCCTGCTTCAGATTTAGTAGTCTCCGCCTCATCTCAGTCTGCACTGCGGGTGGAAAATACTTGCGGTCAAACCGCTCCCAGAAAAACTGAATAGGGATCATGTCCCTCTCCTCCAAAGTAGTAGTGGACTCCCACCACTATAATGCGGCTCCCACCAGCTTAAAATAAGCCAATAACTTCTTTTGTACTCCGGTGCACTCATACATGCGGAGATGCCGCTGGATGTCTTTCTTCCATTGGCTAACCGTGACAATGTCGGAGCTACCGGAGAACTCAGGGGGATGTGCTTTCTGGAAAGCATCCCGAACCCTCTCCCATGCAGATGGAAGCTGTGCTGGTACTGGCGCCACTGCCTGGACCTAGGGTGGAGCCTGCTTAATCACCGCTATCGCGGCATTCACCGCCTGGGCAACTATGGCGGCTACTTCATTCGCATTCATTGTGCCTGGTGCCGGAGCTGCTGGCTGCTCGGCTTGGGCACGCCTATCTTTCGGAGCACATCTCGGAGGCATCTGAAACGTGAAAAAGTTTATTAGTCTACAGTTATCAACAAATCTCGAATAGCTGAAGACTTAAACGTAAAAGCAAGAATACAACAGTCCTAAAAATAGGGCTCTATAGAAATAACGTTAAGCTGAAAGCGAAATAAGCCGTACAGATCCTATGGACACTAGAACCTGGCTCTGATACCACGTGTGACACCCCGCCTAATTAAATACCGGGAGATCACTCCTTTATTAAATTAAATCAAGGTAAACAGTTGGTTCATTCTCAGCATCACTGTCGATAAAAATAATTTTTCCAATTTAACACCCTAAATAATTAAGCTAAGTGTCAAAAACATTTTTCATACAAACTTCCAAATTTAAATTAAAGAAAAGATTTACTTATACAAAACAACATTTCTACAATATAGAATCACACCACGAAGAACTAAAATAAAACCATACATTCGTCAATCGAATGTCAACATAATAAAACCAAACATCATAAACTATCCTGAATAAATCCCATAAAACAATACTGGAATAACTGAAAATTTAAAAATCCCAACAAGTAAATGAAATGATGATAGGGGCGACACGTGCCCAATAAATGAGAGTAATAAGAGTGGAGTCAATAACAGAAGCCGTCTACTCAAGTGACCTGCAACTTCCACCTAAGCTGCAGCTCGTTCTTCACAAAGGATCCTAAGCAAGACGCCCCTGTGGCTCGGCACCTGAAAATATACATATATATACACAAGGGAGAGAGAGAGAAAAAGAAACGGGTCAGGGCCTGAAAGTGTGTTTGATTTAAAATATGTTAAGCAAGTATTTAAATTGATACAGGTCAATGCAACAACATATTAGTTCGTCTCTCTCTTGAGAAAATACTCACCTCTCTTCTAATGTGCACACCTATCGCACTAGCCTTCCCAACGGTTTGTTTTAACATCTAACATACTCGTCTTTCCAAAAGCTTTAACTTAACTTAGCTTACCCGCAAGATTTACAAATTTACGACCTTATTTTTTTTTTAAAGAATATTCCAAACAGTAACCAAGGACCTTCATTTTAATTTTATAAAAACCCTAAGGTTTTACCGTGACATGTTATACTTTTTCAAAACAAGTATTTAATAGCAAGAGTCCACACTATGTTCTACTTATCAAATTCAGTAGACAGTTACAAGTGACATAATCTCATATATATATATATATATATATATATATATATATATATATATATATATATATATATATATATATATATATATATATATATATATATATATATATTAACTACTCGTATAATATATATATAACAGCACCCCGAATAAAACTATGGTGCGTGCATACTTCCACTATCCAAAGCCCCATATCACTCACATAAAGGGGAATACATTCGGAATCACTCTCGAATTGTATTAACATAAATACACAAACAATATTGAGGCGAAGCATAGATTCCAAGTCTCTAAGAGGGTAGCACATACCGGCGTCTCTTAGGACCGTCTGAACTATCACATCGATAGCCTGTACCAAGGACATCTATATTCTAGGGTACAAGTCAATATCCCCCATAAAGGTCCCATCGAGATAAGACTTGTCCCAGCGCGGAAACCTCAGGGATATCAAGTAGCGTGGGTATGATTTTCACATGTATATAATATATGTACACACAATCATATAAATATACCAATGTCATATTAATATAGGTTCTTCCCATCACCCGTAATTATACCGTTTATCCTTAATTTCACAATTAGAGAATTACGTACAAGGTTTTATTCCTAACCTTAACTCGAAGGGTTTTCTCACTCATTACCTAACCCTCATGGATTATATCCTCGCAAAATCTGAAATTCAGTAAGTGACTTTATTTGATTCCAACGTAACTCTCTTACGCACCTCACCCTTAAATTTCATAAATCTACCAGCCTAAAGTACATATCCCATAAATACCATTCTCGTTGAAGATTAAAGGTTCTAACATTTATCCATATATCCTTCTGGTCCTCAATATCTCCCAAATCATTTTATTTAGAATGCCCAAAGGTTCTTCCATGATAAATTAATTCAACTAATTAAACAAGAGAAATAGGAGTCTGCCAGGAGGGGTCGATCGATCGAAGCTTGGGGCTCGATCGATCGAACCTTCGATCGATCCAAGCTCTATGCTCGATCGATCGATCAAGCAGGTCTGGGCAAAAATTCTGCAGAAATTGCAGTGACGGGATTGATTAAAGTTCTACATCAAAACTCATATTTTCCAACACTAATCGACCCAAAAAGTCTACTGCTAACATACTAACATAATTCCAGATATCTTTAACGTTCAGCATGCGTGTATACATCATTAAACATGGTTAAACAACCTAAAATCTCATCTAATCATCAAGAACCCTAAAGTTTCCTTAACTTTTGTTCTAATCATTTTTCTCCAGAATTTCCTTCTAACAAATCATCACAAATTCGTGGGTTAATCATCTACTTCACATAATATTTCCAGAATATGGTTATAATGATTTCTACATGCAAATCCCTATCAAAATTGGGGTTTTCTTCCATTGATTATACTCCTAATCATTCCTACACTAATATGAATATTTCATCAACGAAAATACGCAAGTTAAACACTTGCCTGGGATTTCAGAGGTCTGGTTTCCTGCTGATATTGAAGTGGTTGCGTTCTCCTCCTCGCGATCTACGCGTTGGTGGTGACGGCGGTGTAATCGGTGGTGTTTTGGGCCTTGAATCACCTTGAGAGCTCTCTCCTCTCTTCTCCAATGGCCGTTCTAGGGTTCTGAATGCTCTAACCCTAAAAGGCTGACTTAAATGGCTGCTAAGGATGGCTGAAATTCGTGGGTTTAATTACCCTATTTTGTAAAATGACCAAAATGCCCTCCCGGGTCACTAATTAGGCCTAAAAACACCCCGAGGCCCGAACTAAACCCCCGGGTACACTTTTCTGACTATCTCAACCCTTCCGGACGCGTTGACGCACTCAAAATGACCATACGGACAACTTATAAAATATTCACTTTTTAATTAACATAATTAGTCCCAATGTGACACGGGCACGTCCCGACTTAAATTTCCGAAATAGTCATTTAATTTACTTATGACATTCAATATAACCAATATAATATATTACTATGCTCATTAGTAATATTCAACAAGTTTCCCATAATTACTAACTCTAGTCACGTTAATAATTATAACATAATTAATTTCCGGATTTTTATTAAATAAATCATCACATTAAATTTAATAAATCCCCAAATTAAATATAGCATAAAAATACGGGGTATTACACTTTAATCACTAGATGCATGTTTAGGATTAATCAAGATAAAATTAGTTTAAAGTAAGAATTGGTTTTTCACAACTTAGTTTGGTACTAATTAAAAGTTGGATAATTTTTGGAGAAAATTGGTTTGATTTGAAACAAACGCATAAGGACCACCTTTCACATTATATAAACATCACACTTATATCAATTATCAATCTAAGAAAATACATTTTTGAAATGAAAATAATTGTTCTTTTATATTCCAAGGAATAGGTTCATCAAAACCCTCAAAGGTTGAAATTCAGATTTCTTCTTTTATTCCAAATTTGTTGGAACAATTTGAAGACGTTTTTCCCGAAGATTTACCAGGATTACCTCCTTTTAGAGAAATTGAGTTTAGTATAAATCTTTATCCCAATACACTTCCTATTTTGATACCCCCATATCGAATGTCTCCTTTAGAATTTTGAGAACTTCGTGCCCAATTAGATGATGTTTTATCAAAAGGTTTAATTCAATTAAGTTCATCACCTTGGGGAGCTCCAATATTATTTGTTAAGAAACATGATGGAAGCTTTAGACTGTGTATATATTATCGTAAACTGAATTTTGTACCTATTAAGAATAAGTATCGTTTACCCTAAATAGAAGATATCTCTGATCAACTTAGAGGAGAAAGGCTCTTTTCTAAAATAGACTTATGATCCAGTTATAATCAGTTACGCATCAGAGAGGAAGGCATTCCAAAAATAGCCTTTTCAATTCGTTACGAATATTTTGAACTTACCGTAATATCATTTGGTTTAGCCAATTCCCCATAAGCTTTATGGATCTAATGCACAAAATATTTAGACCTTTTTAGGACCAATTCGTTATCGTTTTCATTGACAATATTCTTATATATTCCAAAAACTTGACAGAGCATATTCAACATTTGAAGATAGTCTTAATTACTCTCAGAACTCATCGGTTATACGCCAAAAGAGAAAATGTGATTTCTCAATGAAAGAAATCAAATTTTGGGACGTGGTTTCTGAAAATGGAGTCCAAGTCTATCCAGCTACAATTTTAGCCACTTTGGAATGGAAAAATCCTACCAATATTACCGATATAATTAGTTTTCTCGGATTAAATGGATATTACCCTCATTTTGTCGAAGGGTTTTCACGCATTACTATTCCCCTTTCAAAACCAACTAGGATGGAAGTTCGATTTCTATGGACAAAAGAATGTAACCAATCATTCCAAGTGTTGACGGAAAAGTTGATTATTTCTCCTACCCTCACTATTCCTTCCAGTGATGTAATTTATGAGGTATATACCGATGCTTCATTACAAGGATTTGGATGTGTGTTAATGCAAAATAAAAAAGTAGTAGAATATGAGTCATGACAACTCAAGATGAATGAGCGTAATTATTTGGTCCATGATCTAGAACTAGGAGTTGTAGTTTGTGCATTAAAAATTTGGCGTTGTTACCTTTATGGTGTAAGTTTCCAAGTCATTTCAGATCACAAAAGTTTGAAGTATATCTTTACCCAAAAGGACTCGAACTTAAGACGACAACGATGGATAGAATTTTTGGATGATTATCGATTTAAGTTTAATTACTATCCAGACAAAGGTAATGTAGTAGCCGACTCTTTAAGTCAAAATTGGGTAGGAAGACTTCATACTTTAAATTCCTACGATATTTTTGTTACCATAGAGCAATGTTATCTACGATTACTTACCCCTTGCACCAAAATTTTTAACATTATCGCTCATCCCAATTTAAGAAAGAAAATATTAGTTCAACAAACCCAAGATTCGCCTGTACAAAATTTTTCGAGAAAAAATCTAAATTTTTCCTACGATAGAGAAACAGGACTCCAATTTAGAAATAGATTATATATACCTGACAATGATTCTTTATGAGAATAAGTGTTGTAAGAAGCTGATCATTCAAAATTCATTATACATCCCGGGATCTCGAAAATGTACCATGATTTGAAGAAGCAATATTGGCGACCAAACATGAGAATCGATATCAAGAATATGGTAAGGAGATGTCTTACTTTCAACAAGTAAAGATAGAACACTAACACTCTGGTCGACTTCTTCAGCCCTTAAGCTTCAAATTTTTGTATAACAATATCTATCAAACCAATATTAAAGCTACCCCATTTGAAGCTTTATATAGACTACCTTATACATCCTCGGTATCTTGGATAGAATCAGGAGATAGTAAACACTTTGGTCCTTAAATAATTCAAGAAACCACCGAGGTAATATAATAGATACAAAAGAAGTTGAAGACATCCTAAGATCAACAAAAGAGTTATGTTGATCATCGCCAATAATAATTAAAATTTCAAGAAAATGAGTAAGTATTTCTAAAAGTGTCCCCCTAAAAAAGAATTTTACGTTTCGGGAAGAGAGGAAAATTATCCCCTCGATATATTGAACCTTTCATAGTTTATAAAAGAATTAGCTCCGTAGCCTATCAATTAGAATTTCCTGTGGTATTATCCAACATCCATAACGTGTTTCATGTATCGTAGTTACGCAAGTATATACCAGATCCATCCCATACCATCACATGGAAAGATGTTTCAGTTAAACCCAGCCATGAATTTGAACTACGTCCTATTCAAATTCTTGATCTCTAGGTGAAGTATCTCAGAAATAAGAAAATTCCCTCAGTTAAAGTATTTTGGGAACACCAGAATCAGTAAAAAGCTATATGGGAACCAGAACAAGCAATGAAGAATCAATACCCCGACTTATTTTAAGGTAAAATTTGAGGACGAATTTTTTTTAGGCAGGTAGATTGTAAGAACTGGGAAATTTTCAAACCCTCATATTACCTACGACCTCGCTTTATACCCTCAAAAGGTAGGTAAAATCAAAAGTCCTTTAAGAAGGAAGGAACTATGTGTAAACACCTACAACTTTGTTACATTAACTTAGACCCCTTGAAGTTTTAGTTAATTATAAAAGAGTCCATAAACTTTCAAAAGAAGATAACTTGAGATATATTTAAACCCTAAACCTTAACCTTATTTCAAATTAAACCTTTGGACCTCAAATAAAATAAAATTATAGTTTCAACCCTGGAAACTTTATGAAATTACCAAAATGCCCCTAAACTTTATAAAAAAGTGTACTTGTATGGATATAAACGCAATAATACAAATGATAAAGGACTAAAATCAAAACCTTCTTAAATTTTGTTTTAACCACCATCCACATATTGCCCCACATCAGCATAAGAGGTAAAAAAACACATGGTAAACCCTAGGAAACCATGTGCACCCCATTTACCCACAATTAAAACTTCCCCTAACCTAGTTCAAATCCACCTCCTTTTAGCTCCAATCAAATCCCCACCGGAACTAGTATAAATACCACTCGACTGGAGTAGTAAAAACTCACCCCACAGTTCAGTTTCAAAACTTGAAATTTCTCTCAATTAAGGTAACTCATAATTTTTTGCTTCATTTTCAATTCTTTCAATTTTAGTAGTTTTCTGCATAGTCAATGTAGTTAGAACACTTATCATATGCAAGCTTTTATGTGTAGAATGGCCTCGGATAGTAAAAATCAGTAAGAACACCATTAAATCTTAAGCTTTAATGGTGAAACTCAATACAATGACTTAAACTTTGATTTAAAAACATGGATAAACTCATTATAACCTAAGAATAACGAGAGTAGTGGTGAAAAGACATAAATGTTCATCAAAAGGGAAAACCGATCGAAAGTGTTTTTTAAACTCAAAACTTCTAAATTCAGAATCCTCAATGTAAAATCAATCAAAATCTTTAAAACCAAAACCGAACTACTGTGACATATAGCAAAAACCAACCCCAATTCATAAGAGGCCTTACCATACTCTAGAAATCCACGAAAGTTAGGTCAAATTTTCATGAAAAAACACAGTTTTGAAACATGAGTTATACTGAGACTCGATCCATGAAACTTATATATTTGTATTCCTCATGAAAAATTTGGTTGAGTTGGTTAAGAATTCATCTCAAATGGTATAACAATAAATGAGAAAAGCTCAATTAACGATTGAAACCCTTAAATGTCGAAATCGAGAGGTTGAAGATGAAGACTTTGGTTAGAAACCTTGACCACACGCGAGGGTGCGTGGCCAATCAGAAAATTCTGATTTTTTCCCCCAAATATTTTATTTAGTTTTTCTGATTAAATAAGACCATCTTTGGATATTCCTAGACTAAGTTATGTAAAAATAAGGTTTTTCCTTAAAGAAATTTACTTAAAATTACAAATCAACGCCTATCAACTTTTCCAACTTAGGAATTTGAACCCCAAACTTTGCCCACACATACATCAAACTGTTTTAAGATAAAAACTGTCTGGCACCAAAGTTCAAAAATGAGCTTAAGGTCACTACTTTAAATTCCCAAGATAATTACAAATAAGCCCCCAGAACTTTAATAAAGACAGTCTTAAATACAAAACTGAGTGATTAAACCCTAATACTCCTATACCACACATTGTATACCAAACAATCAAGCCCTAATTCTTCTGAATATTGCAGTGTGATATCAATTCAATAGAATACTAAACAAGTAGGTTTTTCCTACCTGTTTAGTATTATACTTTGCGTATCTCGGATACTACTATTGATATCACTACGTGATAGCCATATTTACTCTGACTATGTGCATGTTATTATACTTTCATATTACATATTTAGTTAACCATCATTAGTATTTGAATTATCACCAATATTTAAATTTTAGAATCTATTTTAACCCTTCTCACCTAAAAACTGAGATCATACTTATTCATTCAGTATGCCCTTGCACTTTTAAGCCATTTTTACTATAAGCATCAGTATTAACTATGAAGTAGACTCGTGTTGTCCCATAAAAGTTTCTACTTGGCCTATTGGTCTTAGATGATTGAGAGCCATGATAATAGCTACATATGTATGAGTGTCACTTTAACTATGAGCATAACTGGTTACTTTTGCCCAATAGTTTTGGCATTGATTATGATAAAATTAAACCGATGACTTAATTACCTCTATACCGTTTAACTTACTAGTAAGAATGGAATTATTAGTTCAAATTCTTTGATTTTCCTCAAACATGATTTTAACTAAACTAATAGTGCACCGTATTTTATTAAACAGACTAATCACAATGGAATTATGTATTCCCAACATTTTGATGTTTATAATATGATAAATATCGAATTATCAGCTTCTTATTGTATTTCATTTAAAACACTAGTTCTATACACACTCCAACTCTCATTTATATCTATATCATTGTTATAGAACTGGTAGAGCATGATTAGAATATTTGTGCTAATTACTTCCTTTTCTAGATGTGCCAGGAAAAAGGAAATAGTATCTCTTCCCTACTAGAGATAGAAATCGGTCACCTATTTGCATATGTGACCGCATGGGCAGAGATTAAACCAGATAAGAGCAAGGAGTGGTGCTTTTCAATTTTCATTATTGTCGTGTGTACTAGAAATGTGTAACTCATCCCTATGGTGGTTCAACCCTATGTAACATATTAATAGTGAATAAAAGGTTATGTTATTCCTCCTTAACTTTAATTCATTGCTTTATGTGTACTTCTTGTTAATTCAAACCAAAAAGTAGGGTGTAACATGAAAAATGATCATTGTCATTTCGTGTCAAAATAATAAATAACTGTCATTATATAGAATATATAAGGTAAAGGATGGTGAATATACCAAGGAAATAACCAGTTTTGTTGATCCCCTGGACCACATAGGTCCTCTTACGATTAGCAAATTTCTTGTATTCCGCTTTATTAGTCGTTTTAGCTAGTGTTACATCATGGAAGCAAATAAATGCAATGTCTTTGGAGGCTAGGATATCGGTTTCTATAGATACTTAAAACGATGTAAGTTTTGTATGGTTTCATATCCGCTATTGATATTCAACAACAACTGAAACCATAGTTAACTATATTCAACAACAATAAAAATAAAATAAATAAATGAACCAATGTTTAAAAACATTTGATGTCGCCTTATTAAATAACATAACTAATAGTTACATATAAAGATACTTGATAAAATTAAGCATAATAAAGGATATGAAGATATTTGTTAATAGGCTTCAAAAGCCTAATGGAAATATTAAGAACGTCGTTAGCCCCGTGAGATCTCATCTCTACAAAAGGACCTACGGTATTAGTCTTCACACTGTACACACTAGGAGAGTGCAACCATTAAGAAATAAAATACCATGATAACAATATATATAGTAAAAATACACATGAGTATATTATATTAATCTAAAGATCACATGTGAAATGGAGCATCAAAGGAGGTTAGTGGAGGTCATGTATGGAGTTCGGTGGAGGTAGCTATAAGATAGAGAGGGTTGAAGTTAGGTTAGGGTTTGGGATTATGTTTTAGAAATGATTTGTAAAGAATAGAGTTTGGGATGAACGTAATCAGAATCCCTAACATGATCTTCAAGTCTTGTGTTTATTCAAAGAAAACTATGGATGTGGTGAGTACCATTTGTTTCAAAATCATGAAACTACTTGGGATTTGAGGCACAGAAAGGAAGAAACTTTTTCGCGATAGAGAATGGATATTTGTAACTCTTCTTTAGTTTATGGGATTATTTTCAACCAATGCGAAATTTTTAGGGAGTATTTTCAACTATATGCGAAATTATCCCATATTCCACTTGTATTCACTTTGGAACAATTCTTATGAAGCACATGTAAATGAATCATTAGAGGGAAATCATCAACTTAAACTTCAATACAATGGATGAGAAATTGAAAGTTATGCACATACAAATAAATAGTACCAAACTCTCTCTCGTGTATTATGGTTTGCAAAGTCATGCAACGTAAGAGGAAGGAAATTTATGATAAGAATGATGATTAATTATATACATCTCTAAAACATAGTTTTGTGTGCGTGTTTATTAGATTCACGAATAGCATTTCACTCCAAATGCACCCCTTGTGTCTACATAATTTTTATATATCAAACCACTACAACTTCAATCCAAACTCACCATTTGAACTAGAAAAAGGGCATGATACTTGCATAACACCAGTAGTAAGAAATTTATGGACATTTCTTCACGAATCTAAACATGAATTATTACTATAATTAAAAAATAGAGCTTATTAACCATTTCATCATACAACATAACGGGACAAAAAATAGATGATATATTATTTCATTAACTTCAATATTACTGTTTTTCCTAAGAATTACACAATATTCTTGAGAGTTGACTCAAATAGACGGCATAAGTCAATTTTTACTCATTTTTTTCTCGAAGGTGACTTGAGTAATTAATAGTAGAAGGATATTAAATGTGCCATTCACATTTATTACGAAACAAAAAGGAAGGAATATAAAGCAGATATAGCATAAAAATACCAAACAACTTATATATATATATATATATATATATATATATATATATATATATATATATATATATATATATATATATATGCATAAATTTTTATTTGCATATTATAAGTAAAAATATAAAGAAAGTCTAAACTAATAGCTTTTGATCATTTGTTAGTCTCATAACTTTTTGATTTGCTTTATTTTGCTCTAGGGTTGTTTTCTCGTTCTTAAAATGAAAATAACATTGTTAGCCAACCAATTGTAGCACCATCAAATACAAACAACAAACCTAAAATGCATTGTATATGCATTTGTGAGAAAAAAGGTAAAACATATGTACGAGCTCCTAGAACCTTTTCATTCATTCGAGGGTGATAAACCTATTGAAAAAGTAACATAGAAGTAATTTCTAATTATTAAAAATATTAATGTAAGTTTTTACAACTTGTCAGTTACCTTCTTCCTCACAAATTACGACATTCATCTCCTGAAAAGGAATGTACATTAGCATGACTCATATACTAAATGGATCATACATTAATCATAGATGAACTGTAGTAATATGATATGGCTTAAGTGACCTGACATTTATTATGGTATTTATCTGAACAAAAAAAAAGTTCAAATCCAAACTCTAAACATTATTTCGAAGCCCCAAATGAAGAAAAAAATAAAAAAAGGTTGTTAAAATATGATTAATTTACAATTCCCTTTTACATAACATCTTCATTATTTATCAAATGAAGTCCCTTCGAATTTCATAAAGAACAACAATAATTACCAAACAAAAGTCACTTTTATATTCATAATCCCACAAATTCTTACCCAACGTTACTTAGATCCTAATCAATTCCCACACTAAATTTAAAAACTATCCAAACTTCTAGTTACTTCAAATTAAAACAATCCCCAAAATTAACAACATAACATAAACAACAATACAATAAAACCCTCAAAACCTCAAATGAGATTTCCAAAACCCTCTATAAAATTTAGACACTTAACTGAAAACCAGCTGAAAAATTGAATATAGTGTAAATTAAGTACAAATCCCATTAATATATCACATATATAATATATATTGCACTATAAAACCATAAATTCTATTTTCACAATTAAAAGAGTAAAAAATTCTCAGAGATGACGATGATGATTGATGATCTAGTTTTCATCTATAATTTATATTATTTTTATTTAAATTACGAGCAACTATTATGCATTAAGTCACAAGATGTATGTTAAACCTATACGAAGAAATGGAGTATACCTGTATATATAGATGTCAAATCTTCAATTTTATGATCTTATCCCTTAAGAGTAACCCATTAATCTTGAATATGTAATAAGGGTTTATTTCATACATATACATGCGTGTATCTCTATACGTGTGAGAGAGATAAATATATAGAGAGAGTACCTAACACTAGAGAGTACAAAAAAAGACGGGAATGAAACACGGTGGGAACCAAGCACAACGAAAAGGGTGTAATGTGATTTTGGGTGACAGTGTTTGACGATATTAGGGAGGGATACCTAGGGAAATTTTAGAGAAAAATCACGATTTGAGATGGGGGAAAGAGCTCCCATTTTTACGTTATACGCATCCAAATTGTTTCGAGGAAACAATCATCATATAAACTAACACTGTAAGGACATGATTTTATAAATGTTTGTCATAATTAAATATGTCGTATACTGCTACAAGTCATCAAAGAATTGAGGAAGTTTAAATCTATAAAATACATATCCGAATTTCAAGTGGTCTTCAACATTCAAACACCGACAAGATGATTTTGGTAAAAATGTGTTTAAGTTCCATTTTCATTTCATATTAAAAGTGTTGGGATATTTTTTATAAAGGTTAAAATATTTTTCTAATTATAATAAATGGTCTTTGAAAGTTTATAAATGATTTTTATAAAGTTAGTTTTTCAAAAATAATTTTATATAAGTTTTTGTGTTAAAAAATTTTACTGATCTCGAAGGATTAAAGGTTTAAAGTTTTTCGAAATTTTTATAAGTCTGATGTCGAACCTCGGGATTGACATTTTGATCGTTTAAATGAGATCAATGTCGTTTGAACGACATAGCTTCTCATTCGAACGAGATCAGAAGTTGTTCGAGCGACGCTGACTTTTGGACTGACACGCCACCACCTCAATGATCCTTATTTAATGAGCTTTCAGTCTTTTATTTTCGTGTGTGGAGAGTACTGGTTCTATCAGAACATTTTTTTATTTGTTTTGATAACTGCTATGCAGTATGAAAGGACATATTTTATTAGTCCTGTTTACATTAGAGTACGTCATATACCGCTACAATCATCGAAGAATTATTCAAGATCATCCAAGCATCAAGACGGATTTGAATATCATAGTTCTTCATGAAAGGAGTCTCCGCGAGATTAATTTTTGTAAGGTTGTGTTTAAGTACCTTAGTATTTCACTTAGAGTATTGGAATTATTTTTCATAAAATATTTTGTAAGCATTAGAGAGGAGCTTTAAATGTTTTTAGTCAAAACTATAATTTTTGGAGTTTTTGAGATGGTGCATTTAACGAGAAAAAGAAAAAGAAAAATATTGAATTTTACCATCATCGTTCAAACGACAACCTATGTCGTTCAAACAACATGGCATGTCATGCGAAGTATCAAAGGACATTGGATCTCGTTCGAACGACATCCAATCTCGTTTGAATGAGTCGTCACCTTAAGTATTTTATAAATAGGACTCTTCAACTCCGTTTTTCATAAGAAGACCTATGCAAAAACTATATACATTTTCTGCAAAAAGAAGTACAAATTTGTCTTCTCTTTTTTAGAGGTTTAATCCTTTATTTTCAATTCATAAAACATCCCAATCCTTTAGTGAATTGTTTTGGAACCCAAAATACGGTCTTGCTGATCTTGATCTTGTAGAGAGGATAAATATAAATCATATGGTTGTGTTTCATTTAGGATCTTGTTGCGTGAATATTCTTTGATGATTTGGACTGAGGTTTATAGGGAGTGTTGCGGTATTCCTGGGCTGAAGATAGGATTACAGTTCTTGTAAGTTCACTGCATATGGATCTATTGTTGATGACACCAACCGACACCTGTGGGTATTCGCGTGTCAAAATATATTTCATTATAACCGTGTAAGTTGCGCTTCACAATTATAGTGAAGTAAAAGGTTTTTTCCTTCGGGGATATTTCCTGAAATTTGTTTCCTTTGCACGTTTATTGATTTATGATTTTAAATCATCTAGATGCATGTGTTAAGGTTTAACTAAAATTTGGGTTTAATTAAAATTGGTTGGTTTGTCACATAATTAAAATTATATTTATTTGAGAAGTTGCATTATTCTGCTGTAGCACACTCTCAAAGTATCGTGTGTGTTCTTCTCCAACAATTTATGGGTTCAAAGTTTATTTTCAATTCACACTCCCAATTACTTTCATGTGAGTTGTTTTATGTAACACAAGACGTATTTTTGCTGGAATTTAATGTTGCTAATTTAGGTGCCTTTTATGGTTCTGGGTTGTTGACTACGTGTTATTGAGGATTACTTGAGGATGTTCCTTTATTGAAGATTGTACTGCGATTCGTGTGTGTTCCCTGCATGGGATCCATTGTTGACTCTAGGTTGCGTGTCTATGTAGGTTTGTTGAGGTAAACTTATTAGAGATTGTGATTGTAAATTGCAATTTAATTCACAATGAAATAAAAGGTTTTTTCCTTTGGGGATTTTTTCCTGAAATCCGTGAGTTAGCATATTTGTGTTTATAATGGTTTGACACATGCACACACACGTAGTTGCCTGTTTAGGGGCTGAATTAACTTGGTTTAAAAATTGACTATAATTAAATAAAGTTGTGATTGGAATTAGCACATTTATTTAAATCAGTATCGCACACGCACACTCTTACAAATTGGTGTCAGAGCAGGTTCACTAATTTAATGTGAATTCCTATTTTTCACAAAATTTGTGTGATATGGATTTTTTAAAATCTAATTTTTAAAAATTGTCGCAATGTTTCCAAATGAAAACTTATCTAATCGGTTGCCAATTTTTTACGGGTGTAATTACGCTTACTGGAAAGACCGCACGAAATCACATTTAAAAGCAATCGATGAGAGATTTTGGGACATTTGTCAAAGAGGCTATACTCCTCCCACTGTCACCGCAAATAATGTCACGAATTTAAAATAGTGTCAGACTGAGGATGAGTTTAGGTGGAGCACTTTTAATTCACGTGGGCTTAATGCAATTTTCAGACATGTCACCCCCGACAAGTTCTAACATATTATGATGTTCACCATGTCTAAAGAGGCGTGGAATGTTTTACAACTCATCCACGAAGGCACTAACGCGGTCAAAGAGTTTAAAATTGAAAATTTAACTACTCAATTTGAAATGATAACCATGCTTGAGACTGAGTATTTTGATGACTTTTATGCTCATTTTTCTAACATTGTCAACACTAGTTTCAATCTTGGTGATCCTATACCTGATGCACGAGTGGTTAAAAATATTTTAAGATCGTTGCCAAAACGTTTTATTTCTAAAGTGATTGTTTTAAATACCTTAGGTAATTTGAATTTTCTGAAATTTGAAGAGTTGGTTGGAGACTCTAGACATATGAGATTGACATGTTTCCTGACACTGTCAACCCTAAGGATAGAGGGATAACACTTAAATCCCAGTCTAAGAAGAAAAAGAAAGTATGTTTTTGTGAGTCTGAGTCTGATGATGAGTTTGATTTTAATATGGCCATACTTGAAAAGAATTTTAAAAAGTTTCTCAAGTTTTCAAAATAAAATTCTTCCAATAAAAAGTTTTTTAAGAAAAAGAAAGAGAAGGACAAAGAAAGCGGTGAGAAAGATAAAGAGGGTGAGGGAGATTTAGAAAAAATAACATGTTTTGAGTGTGAGGGCAAATGGAATAAGTCATTTGAGTGTCCCACTAGACATAGGAGAGAAGTCAAGAAAGTTGATATGTCATTGACCGTTAGTGATAGTGGGGATGACGTGAAAGATTTCGACGATTTCTTCATAAGGAAAGTTTGTTACCTTTTTATCTAGTCATGTGAGAACACCCATTTTGTCCCACGACGATGAGGATACTTGTGCACGTGAGACCCCGAGGAGGATTTGAGTGATTTTAATGAGTCTGTGAGTGAGTGTGCTAGTGAGGGTGATAGTGAGCTCCAAAACAGATTTAGAGAGTTGTACGCTGAGACTTTAAAGACTAAACAATTGAATAAGGAGTTAAGTCTTAAGTTGAGAGATTTGGAGACACAGTTAGAGGTTTTGAGCGAGTTTGAGGCTAAAGCAAGTCAACTCGAGAAGGTGAAGGTTTCTTTGAGTGAACAGTTGATAGCTTTAGGCCAGGAAAAGAGTGATTTGACCAACATGGTGCCTAGTCTGACAACACGTGTATCCCAACTCGAGAGTGATCTTGAACGTTCACGGGAGGTCAAAATCCCTTTAGAGAACGCATCTAAGAAGGTTGGAAATATGGTTCTCAATCCCATTTTGGGTAAAGGTTAGAGTTTAGGAATAAGTCATAATGGTGCTTCCACATCACATGTTGCACCCGAGCCGGTTCCTAATTTAGTGTTAGACTTACATGGATCTCAACCCAACCCACCTAGACATCCCATAGCTGTTAGGAGAGGGCGTAGGAGATGTTTTGAGTTTTATTTTAAGTTGGGTCATGTGTCACATTTTTCTACTACACGTGTTCACACACCCACACCCACACCTTATACTATGGATGACTACATGAGATAGTTTGCACATATTAGGGAGTAGGTAAAGTTTTTAGTCAATATTTCACAAGGTTTCATGGAGGTTTTTCATATGACGTCACCACCTTTGGAAAACTCCACCGCACCTAACAGTTGAGGTTTAGACTTGTTTTCTAGCATAGGTTGATTTGCATGATGATATTTTTTTGCCTATTGCTAGTAAGCATTTTTGTATTAGTTTTTTTTCTTTTGAAAAATACAAAAGTTTTTTATTTTGATAAAACTTTTTAAAAAGTAAATAAGAGTTTTGTCTTTTGTTTTTACACTATATATGTATGGACATTTAGGATGACGGATTCACAATTTCATTCCATATCCACATGACGATTTGATAGTGTTTTGATATGCGTAATCATTTATTTTTTGTGCTTTACAATGTTTGGATTCATTGAGATGTGATTAGTTGTTACTACCTACATGTTTGACTCATGAGTCCTTTAATGCACACTTGCACCGATTGGTTTGATTACTGTATTTGTTTATCACATATTGGTCAGACTGAATTCTATCTTTAAAACAAACTATATGAGATAAAACTTGACAATGGAAGTAGTGCATGTAAAAACCATTTACCTTGAGGATTTAATTGCAATAAAATATGAGGAGAGAATCACGAGAAATGGCTGTGAGAGTTTAAAATTAACTCATCGTGAAAGCCATCGTTTAAAACAGTCTGGGAAAATTTAAAGGCAATAAAAAGATAAATATGCCAAAAAGGGGCCACCTCAAAATAAAAATATAATGATTATTATTAATGAGGGAGTTTGGATGGAAAAAAATGAAAAACGGGTTTTCACGTCCTGACAGTGTCTTGAAAAAGCATTCATAGTTTTAGACGTTACTGGTGTGGGACTCACTTTTAACTTTGATGTGTCGATGGATTGAGTCATTGGCATTTATATTCAACACTTTTTGACACCTAAGGATGATTTTGAGATTCATTCGATAGGAGTACACATATGTATCATGCACATATGTTATGTTTGATTGTGTTGATTTGCCTATCGAATATGTTCACACCCATTCATTCCGTTTCCATGATTTGGTTGTCTTAGTATAAATTCACGGTGTATGATTTTTGTAAAATTATTTTTGCATTTTTGTTTGAAAAAATTAAAAAATCAAAAATAGTTTGTGGAACATTTTGATTTACTCTTTTCATCATCGTAGTTTGTTTGCCTTATTTATCGTGACAACTCCATGTTTATTTTTCTTATTCATTTCCTTGTCTATTTTTGAACAAATGAAAAGGCGAGAAAGAATTATGGGGGACTTTTTTGCAATATGGGGAAGATTTGATTGTATTGATTGATTTATTCTTATATCATTTCAAACTCGATGTGTCAGGAAGGTATTTTCTTTGTCTCATGTGGGTAGGTACAAAATGGAAGATAATTATGTTACACACCCTGATGAGAAAAGTGTAAAGGTTTGAGGTTGAAGTTTTTGAAGAAAAGTTTTGGTCTTGCATGTTTAGTACCTTTTCAATTTTGGTTTCATGGGAGGGTATTAGATTTGTATAGGCATTATGCTTTGATAATTCAAAATTTTCATTTTGCACCGGCATAGACATAGGGGGAGATTTGTAAGGACGTGATTTTATAAATGTCCATATAATTAAGTATGTCGTATACCGCTATAAGTCGTCGAAGGATTAAAGAAGTTTACATTTATAAAAAAATGAATTTGAATTTCAAGTGGTCTTCAACATTCAAACATCGACGAGATGATTTTGGTAAAAATATGTTTAAGTTCCATTTTCATTTCATATTAAAAGTGTTGGGATATTTTTTATAAAGGTTAAATATTTTATAATTATAATAAATGGTTTTTAAAAGTTTTATAAATGGTTTTTATAAAGTTAGTTTTTCAAAAATATTTTTTATATAAGTTTTTGTGTTAAAAACGTTTACTGATCTCGAAGGATTAAAGGTTTAAAGTTTTTCAAATTTTTTCTAAGTCTGATGGTGAACCTTGGGATTGATGTTTTAATCGTTCAAACAAGATCATTGTCGTTTGAAAGACATAGCTTCTCGTTCAAACAAGATCAGAATCCGTTCGAGCGACGCTGACTTTTGGACTCACACGACACTGCCTCAATGATCCTTATTTAATGAGTGTTTAGTCTTTTGTTTTCGTGTGTGGAGAATACTGTTTCTATTAAACCATTTTTTTTAATTGTTTTGATAACTGCTATGCAGTATCAATTGTGTTCTTCTCCAAATATTTAAGGGTTCAAAGTTTGTTTTCAATTCAAACTCTCAATTACTTTTATGTGAGATATTTTGTGGAACCCAATACTTATTTTTCCTAAAATTTTATGCTACTGATTTAGGTGCCTTTTATGGTACTTGGTTGTTGATTGCGTGTCATTGAGGATTACTTGAGGGTGTTCCTTTTCTGAAGATTGGACTGTGGTTCGTGTGGTTTCACTACGTGGGATCCATTGCTGACTCTAGGTTGAGCGTTTATGTCGGTTTTGCTGAGTTAAAATTATTGCAGATTTCATTGTGATTGTAAATTACGATGAAATTCATAGTGAAATAAAAGGTTTTTTCTCTTCGGGGATTTTTTCCTAAAATTTGTGAGTTAGCATATTTGTGTTTATGATGGTTTGACACACGCACACACACGCAATTGCCTATTTAAGGGCTGAATTAACTTGGTTTATAAATTGAATCTAATTAAATAAGTTTGTGGTTGGAATCTGCGCATTTATTTATATCAGTATCGCATATACACACTCTTACAAGCACTGAAAAAGTATTATACTTTCATGAAATTTTGTAAAGATCTTTTAAAGTCATTCTTAAAACAGTCCTAAATGGTATTTTTCTTGTAGCAAGGAATCAAAATATCAGGAAGTAAAGTGAAGAAAGTAAGAAAATAGCAGAGATCATACTAAACTAAATGTCCTCCTCTAGAAAGGGAGGGAAGCTATGTATCATTGCCAGAAGATGATGAGACATAGATAAGGAACGACCCCCACCAAGGTGAATGTAATAGGAGCTAATGTAGTAGTGCACAGGTGGAGCAACCTCCAAAGCACCCGTATCTCTCTCAAATGCCTTAGATGAGGAACTCGACATGCTGCTACCACCTCGAGATCTGTCGACGGAGGAGGAAAACTCTCTATGTCATAGATCGATGACAACATCAACCAATTGCCAATTAATCTAGATAATCGTACCTTTCCACTGTGTCTGTGTGGAGCATATAATTCTCCCCTTTATCTTCGCCTCCCACTAGGAGTCTGGCATCTTCTATAGACTTCTCAAATGGGAGGGATGGATCATCGACGAAACCTCTACCTCACTGTCCATTACACGCTGTATCACCCTCTCGCCCAGGTATAAGGTGTACCCGAACTCATGTGTCAACAACTAACGTGATTGGGCATGATTGCCCATGCCCCCATCATTTCTGAGCGCTATTGCCAAGGGTACAACATTACATGCCCCAAATAAATTCAAATATCAATACATAATCAAAAGTAAATATAAAAAAAAAATCAAAAAATCAAAAAATGAAAAACATAATATAGGCTAATTTGATCCCTGGTGAGATCCTTCAACACGGATCTCACAAAACTAATGTTTCCTTCGATACCTTGTTGTCTTTCCTCCATCGTATCATCCTCATCCACTCCTCGGTCTCACTCACCAACAAAGGCATGACAATGCAAATAAAATAGAAATATTTTTTTTAAATAAAAATATTCAAAAAGACAATGCACTTAGAAGAATAAAAAAGAAGAGTAATAATAAAGGTTACCTCCAGGAGGTAGGTGGACCCATAAATCTTAATCGACGATGCCGACTGAAGAAGTCAAGAGAAATCTATAGAGAAGACATTGTCAGGATCCCCCAATCATACTTGTCGACCTCGGAGATGACCCAGAGGAACGACAAGCCATAAGTGGACAACATATCCACTTATCGAAACAACAATTCACCCAGAAAGAGAAAGATAAATAAGATAAACATTTGAGATGCTTGACGTAACTACTCGTCATCCATAGTATCGATATTCCTCATCACCAATGTGTTCATCATCACACACCTTCACCAATTCTCTAGAACCCACTCATCCGCAGGGTCCCAACTCTGCCAATATCACTGTCCCAATTAATTGGAACGATCGATCCACGACTACTGACACCACTCTCTAATTTCATTAGAAAAAAATTTAGGTGATGTCCACAGAGTCTAATAGCTTATAGGTGATCTATAAACCTACAAGATGAATATGTGTCCTCTAAGAAAATTATGAAAATAAATAGGAGGTAATTTCTTTGAAAGCCCATGAAGAGGATGTGTATGATTTCGATAATGGGGGAAATTTAGATCCTGAAAAGATTCATTGGTTTTTTAGGAAGTTCACAAAGTATCCTAAGCTTAGATAAGATTAGAAGAAAATAAGAAGTTTAGCACTGATCTTGATAGGAAGAAGAGGGATAACCCTAATAAGTTGGATGAACGGGATAAGTGTCTCGAATGCAAAGGGTTTGGTCAGTATTTTAACGGGTGTTCCAATAAACTAAGGAAGGAAGGTATGAATCCTAAGGCGTATAATTCTACCCTTAGTGATAGTGAGTCAGAAGTGGAATGTAATTCCCCCATAGACCGCAACTACACAACTTTTTTGTCAAGTCATGTGATCCTAAAAAATATCTTTCGATGATGAAGATAATCATATCTATGACAATTCTAAGTTTCGATCTTATTATTCCTAAGTGATTGATGAGAACGACAAATATATGGATGAAGAGGAGGAGAGCGAACTTCAATTTGCCTTTTGAGAGATGTACACAAAGTCACTAACGTTCAAAAGGGAAAACTTAAGGTTAAAGGCTGAGCTAAAAGAGTGTGTCATAGGAAATGACGATGATAAAATAATTGATGATCTGAGGGCACGCGAGAAGACACTCAGGGAGAAGATCGACTAAGTTAAGTAAGAGAGATAACCTTCGAGGCTTGTTTAAAATTTTTAAAAATGAGTCCTTAAAGTTTGACGAGTCTAGAATTTTTCTTGAGCCTAGGATTGTGGTGTTACAAGAGAAATTAATAGACTCGCATCACATCAAATTTGATTTATAATCTAGTTTCCAAAGAAAAATAACAAGGTTGGAATTGTCTTCGATGATCACAATGATTCCTCTCTTAAAACCAAGACCAATGTTTTAAGAGATTCATTCATTGCTAGGGATGTTAGAAAAGTTCAACGCAACATTAACATTCCTCATCGTGTCTACACTTGCACACATTATGGTAGGAAAGGTGTCCTTAGACATTTTTTGTTATTATCTTAGAAAAAGGTCATAGGAAGTTGAAGTCTATGTTATTTGTCTTTTGAGTCATGTTTGGAATTTTTTGAAAAACTTAAAAAGATTTTGTTCATTTGTGTAGTTGAATTTACACATTTTATGTGGCATGTTAGTCTGTTTGGATCCCATTTATAACATATTTTCCATATTTCTAGAACATTATAGTATGGTTTGTAATTATTTTTATTATTTCTTAATCATGCTTGCATGGAGTTATTCGAATTTGGCTTTCTTAATAGATTCACTAGTATATGCCTCCGCACACACTCGCATGAGCTCTTTTGGAATTTAACTACTTATGGTTGATGAGATGATTGAGGTGTTATCCTATAAATATTGTCATACACATATCTATATGTTTGGGGGATTTGTGAAACCATTGAGGTGAGTATGCTCTTAGGTTTGAAAATAATTGGAGCGCAATGGAAAGGAATATGAAGGGAGTAAATCTCCTTTGCATGAAATGCCACCATTAGGAATAAACTTAGAAAATAAAAGAATGGAAAAAATAAAAATGAGAAACATAAAATATTTGTCAAGGACAACATTAGAATTTATCATCAAAGAGTGATATCTTCAAAAAGAGAGAAAACATTGATTGTGTTATTTTGAGGGTGTTATAAGTTGAAGATCATTGGGTTTGCACAATGAGTCCAGTCAATCATTAATGTTTAACGCTATTGATTTTAGAATCATTAATATTTTCTAGGATAATGTGCATTTTGTATATTTTTCCATTAATTCACATTATTTGTCACATGAGGCTAAATCTATGTTTAATAAATTAATTTGATCACATAGAACTCCTTGGACTATCTTGAGTGGTTGAGACATGCCTTTTTTATTTTCTATTTTATTCCCCTTCACTCCGTACCACATTTGGTTTAGACACATATATGTCATACGAGTATGGAAAACTTATGTTTTATTATCTTTCGTCGTGGTTTATACTTATGTAGTTGTGCATTATCGTTATATGTGCATTTATATATATGATATGTTTGTTTTGAGTCTTTGAGCTGAATTTAATCCAAGTTTGTCATATATGTTCACGTTAATATCACATGCTTCATATTTATATTACTTTGGTATCATAAGTTTCTTCATTTGGATAATTTGTGGTTGTGTTCCCGAGTTTATTTATGATTTCTATTTCACTTCACATCGCATGATATGCTTGTTTTTCCTTTATGTTAATTTTTATCACATTAAGGGGGAGAAGATTGTTTCATATTATGCACCCTTCCTTTTTATATTTCTGATTAAAAAAGGAGAGAAGTCTAACCTAAGGGGGAGTAGTATTCTCTAAGGGGGAGATGTTTAACAAAGTGGGAGGATTTTTTACGTATGCCATTTATATTTTCTATATTCTCTTCACATTTGAAAGATATGTTAAGTGTTCATGTTTAAGAGATGATAAGACAAAGTGTAAGGACATATTTTCCATCTTGTCCCTAGTTCCTAATTTACACCGTTTATGGATTATCCCGTTCGAACCATCAAAGCAATTCACGTTTACACGTTCAAGAAGAGGTATTCGAATATCAAGAATCTTCAACAATGTTCCTCGGCTTGATGAAATTTTGGTATGGATTTAGTTTTATGTTACTTAGATTTTTCACTAAGTATTGAGATATATTTTCTAAATTTCTTTTTACAAAATGAGGCATTTTTCAAACTTAAAATGTTTTATGAGATACTTCTAAGCGGAGCTTAAATTGTCGTTTTGCCGTTCAAACGACATTGGCATGTCGTTAGATGCCTCGTTTGAATCCCAGGATCTCATATGGTTCAAACGAAGGCTTACTATTTTGTTTTTAAGGGTCGTTTGTTAGGTCATTTGAAGTCACATCAAACGACCTCACATTGTCATTCGAATGACCCGGAGATTCTGTTCTAACGAGATTCTGTCACCTCAAATATTTTTTTTGCCTATAAAACCCTATTTTGTGAAGCTTTTTGATTAAGACTTTTCATTTATGCAATATGCAGATCAACTGCAAAATAGTCATCACTTTGTAGGGAAAATTTGTTTTTAATTCACACAAACAATACCAATTACTTTTATGAATCATCTTTCTAACCCAAACACTTTCATAAAGAAGTTTTTCTTGTGGGGAACATACTTTCCTACTGATCTTAGGTATACTCGAGGGTATTCACCACTGAAGGAGGAATTACGATTCTTATGATTCTAGAGGGAGTCATTGCTAGTTAAAGGCTGAGGTATTTGTAGGTTATTGCGAGAATTCATTATAGTATATCTCTAAAGTGTTGTAAGTTGCGATTTCTAAACTTTAGTGAAATAAAGGTTTTTTCCTTGCAGAAATTTTTCTTGAGATTTTTCACGAATCACTTATTGCATTCTTTATTGCTTTATTTATTGAATCACATAGATCCGTGTTTGGGGTTTAATTAAAATTAGAATTTGTTTAAGATTGACATCTAATTAAATAAGTTTAATCCATTAAAATATTGCGCAATCACAAATTGGTATCACACATCCGCTTTTACAAATTGGTATCATAGTAGATTTCACCAAAATATCGTGCGATCTTATTTTTGCAAAAAAATAAAATTTCGTGAAATCAATCGCTTTGATTTTTTTTTGAAAAATAGCAATTTTTCTAATGGATAACTTATATAATCGTATGACCATATTTGATGGAACAAATTATGCATATTGGAAAGCCCTCATGAGATTTTGTTTAAAACAATCAATGAAGGAGTTTGGCTTGTATGTGAAAGAGGGTGGACTCCTCCAACTGTCACAATTAATAATGTCATTAATCCCAAACCTGTCTGATTGGACTGATGAGGAGTTTAAGTGGAGTACCTATAATTCCCTAGGCCTTAGTGCTATTTATGTAGTCATCACACCCGAAGAGTTATGACGTATCATGACGTTTACCCCATAAAAAGAGGCATTGGATACCCTCCAGCTCACTCACGAGGGTACCAACACTGTTAAGGCGTCTAAGCTTCAAAATTTGACCATCTAGTTTGAGACTATTACTATGTTAGAATCTGAGAGTTTTCATGAGTCTTAATCTATGTTGTCGGTTATTATTAAGAGGGGATTTAGTTTGAGTGAGAAAATTGAGGAGTTGAGAGGTGTGAAAAAGATTTTGAGGTCACTTTCGTCCCGTTTTATTCCTAAGGTGACTGTTTTGAAATCTTTGGGGGATATTAGATACACTTAAGTTAGAAGAACTCGTAGGAGAACTTCAAACTTATGAGATTGACATATTTCCCAAAACCATTAAGACTAAGGATAGAGGGATAGCTTTAAAGGCTCAAGTTAAGAAAAAGAAAAAAGAGAGAGTTTGTGAGTCTGATTCTGAGGGTGAGGTTGATTTAGATAACCTCTCCTTATTTGCAAAATTTTAAAAAAGTTTCTCAAAATTTCCAAAGAAAATTCTTCCAATAAAAGGATTTTTGAGAAAAATAAAAACAAAAATGAGGTCAAGGATGGCGATGCTAAAGAGGAAGATATATGGTGTTATGAGTGCGAGGGCAAAGGGCACAAGACTTTTGAGTGTCTCATTATGCTAAAGAGAAAGGGCGAGAAAATTGCTAATACGACCACTCTTAGAAATTCTGACATTGAGTTGGATAATTCCGAGAATGAATCACAACATAAAAAATGCGTTGCTTTCATGGTTTGTCACGTCAGCACATCTAGTTTGTCCCACGACGATGAGGACACTTATAAACGTGTGAGCGTCGATGATGTTTCAAGCCATTCGGGGATAGTGAATGTGAGCATGAAATTGTAAGTGAGGGTGGGTGTGATCTCTAATAAGCATTTAGAGATTTTTACACCGAGACGTTGAAAGAAAAAAAGTTGAATACAAATTTAGGTCTAAAGGTGTTTAATTTGGAGAGAGGAGAGAGAGAGAGAAGTTTTGAGGGTGTTGGAAAGTCAACTCAAGAAGGTGAGAGTTTCTTTATGTGAGCAATTGATCATCTTAGGCAGGGAAAAGCATGAATTGACCAACATCGTGGCTAGTCTTATGGGAGATCTTAAATCTTCATTGGAGACTTGTGAGTAACTTGAAGCCCATGTATCCCAACTCGAGAGAGATCTCGAACGTGCCCGGGAGGTCAAGGTCACTATAGATACACATCTAAGGAGGTTGGAAATATATTACTCGGCCCCACTTTGGGTAATGTTGAAACACTAAGAATAAGTTAAGACGGTGCGTCCAATTCCCCTGTTGCTCCCGATCCAATTTCTGAATTTGTGATAGATCCATATGTCTCTCAACCTAACCCAACTAGGCGTCCATTTCCCCATAAGAGATCGTGTCCTAGACATATTGAGTGAGGTGTTCTGAGGATGGTTTATGTTTGTTCACATTGCAAGAAAATATGACACCTTAAGAAATTTAACTTTAAGTTGGGTAGTGTGTTTTATAGGTATTTACCTCGTTATGCTATGACAAGTTTTTCAACACGCATATGTTACTCCACATGATCCCGCACATCACATGAGATATTTTGAGTATTTTTTACCCCACATGCATCCACACGCGCAGGTTCAGTATTTGGTGAAAACTTTACATGATTTAATGAATGTATTTCATCGAATGTCACCACATTTGGAAAACTCCTCCAGACCTAATGATTGAAGTTAGACTTGGTTGCTAGCATATGTTGGTTTTCATGTTTATATATTTACGCCTATTGCTATTGTGTACTACCTTTGTATTTAGCTTTGTTCATTTTAATATATTTTTTCGAAAAATCCAAAAAGAGATTTGTTTTTCTTGAAAAATTTAGGAAAAATACAAAAAAAAAAATCAATTTTTTTGAAAAAGTGAAAAGGCCAAAAATATTTTATTCTTGATAAAATTCTTGAAAAACACACAAAAAAAAATTTAGGATGACTAAGTATGGATGGACATGTAGGATGACCAAGTCCCAATATCATTACATTATCCACGTGACCTTTTGATAGTGTTTTGTGACACAACTTCACTTCATCCATGTGCTTTACAATGTTTGGAGTATTTGAGATGTGAGTAGTGCTTACCCTCTACATTTTTGAAACTTAAGTCTCCTTTAATGCACACATGCACAAATTTATATAATTTTTGTACTTGTCTATCACATGTTGTTCAAAGTGTTTTCATCTCAATCCTATCTTTAAAACGAACCAAATATGATCAAATGAGTTAATGAAAGTAGTACATGTAAGAACAGTTGCCCATGAGACATTGTTTTATATAAAAAAAATATGAGTGTTCACGGGAAAGGGCTACGAGAGGCATGTGAACTCATTGTGAAATCCACCATTTGAAATGAGCCCAAGAAAAAATTAAGGCAATAAAAAGAAAAAAATCCAAAAAGGGCCAAATAGTTTAGTTTGTTTGATCTTTCAAAAGAAAAGAATAGAAAATATGATCGTGCTTATCTTTTAAGGGAGTTTGGTTGGAAATTAATGGGTTTGCACGTTCTGACATAATCTCAAAAAAGCATTACATAATTTTAGACGTTATTGATGTGAAAATCATTTTAGACTTTGATTTGTTGATTAGATTGAGTCGGTATCATTTGAATTCAACATGTTTACACCTAAGGACAATTTTGAGTTCATTCATTAGAAGTATCCAAAATTCCTCGTGCACATATGTTATGATTGTTCGAGTTGATTTTCATATCGAATTTGTCCACATTGTATCCGCGATTTAGTTATTTTGGTGTTAGTTCATGGTGTGTGTTGTTTTTGTGTTTTTGCTTAAAATATTTAAAAAATCAAAAATTGTTTGCGGAGACTTTTGATTTTATCCTTGCATGAGATTACTGGATATATGTATGTGATCATTTGCTATGCATATATCAAATGATCTCATGCAAGGATAAAATCAAATGGGAGATAATTGATTTAATTGATTTGACTTGTGTTTATCTCATTTCACTCTCGATACGCCACAAAGGTATTTTCTCTATTTATTGTGTGTAGGACTTTGATGAGCATTTGAAACGCACATAAAAGAAGGGCAAGAGAAAGCAAGGAGATTTGAAGATTTTAAAGTTGAAGATGTTTAAAGACTTGCATATTTAGTATCTTTCCACATTTAGGTTCATGGGAGGGTATTAGATTTGTATAGGATATTAATTGATAATTCGGATATTTTTATTTTGTTCCGGAATAGCCATAGGGAGAGATTTTTAAGGACATATTTTCCATCTTATCCCAGTTCCTAGCTTACATCGTTTATGGAGTATCACATTCCAACCATCCAAGCAATTTATGTTCACACGTTCAAGAAGACAAATCCGAATATCAAGTCTCTTCAATAAAGTTCCTAAACTTGAAGAGATTTTGTTATGGATTTAGTTTTGTATTAGTTAGATTTTTACTAAGTATTGGGATATATTTTCTAAACTATTTTTTACAAAATAAGGCATTTTTCAAACATAAAATGTTTTTTGAGATAACTGTAGGCGAAGCTTAAAATGTCATTTTTTTTATCAAACGACATTGGCATGTCATTAGATACCTCGTTTGAAGGCTAGGATCTCATATGGTTGAAGCGAAGGGGTACTGTTCTATTTTTTTAAGGGTCATTTAATAGGTCGTTCAAAGTCACTTCAAATGACATCACACTGTCATTCGAATAACTTGGACAATTTGCTCCAACGAGATTCTGCCATCTCAAATATTTTGTTTTCCTATAAAAACCTATTTCGTGAAGCTTTTTGGTTAAGACTTTTCATTTATGCAATCTGCAAAACAACTGCAAAATAGTCTTCACCTTTTAGGGAAATTTTGTTTTTAATTCACATAAACAATCCCAATTACTTTTGTGAGTCATCTTCAGAACCCAAATATTTTCGTAACAAAGTTGTTACTGTGGAGAACATTCTCTACTGCAGATCTTGGGGACACTCGAAGGTATTCACTACTGCAGGAGGAACTGCGGATCTGTTTATTCTTGAGGGAGTCATTTTTGGTTCAAGGCTGTGGTCTTTGTGGGTTCTTGCAGGAATTCATTTTAGTATTTCACTTGTAAGTTTATAAGCTGGGATTTACATTTTATTGGTGAAATAAAGGTTTTTCCCTGTGGGGATGTTTCATGATTTTTTTCCTGAATCTGTTATTGCATGCTTTATTTCTTCATTTATTTAATCACATAAATGCATGTTTAGGGTTTAATTAAAATTTTAATTTATTTGAGATTGAAATATAGTTAAATAAGTTCAATCCATTAAAATTTTGCGCTTCACAAATTGATATCACACATCTACTTTTACACAAAGTTTCACAAGAGCAAAGATACTCAAGAGTTTGTGTGGGTCAAATTTCATTTTTTTTCTTTTTGCTTTTGGGTTGGGATTGAGTCTTAGAGAGGTTGATGTACTAGTATTTTTTTATTTTTTTCTGGAATAGCCAAAGGGGGAAATTTATTAGGGAAAATTTCACATCGAGTAAATTTATAGCATTTAATGTAAAATCTGAACAATTGACTTTATTATGTTTGGATCATACTACTTGAGTCATCGGTCAGGATTTGAGTTTAGTTTGTCCTTCAAGCCTATGATGCATGTTGAAGACCGTAGCAGCTTAGTAAAGCGAGATCAACATGACTCTGAGTTTCGTTCGAAGCTTCGTATTCATTCTAGATGATCTCTATAAGGAATGAATGCGTATTATGTTTAATCCCTATATTTTATTGGGTTTTTTAATGTTTTTAAATTTTTAGGCTTATTTTTTACAAGTATTTTTCAAGAATTTTTTTTTTTGGAATTTTATTCGAACAAACTTTATGATCATTCAAACGAATTCATGGGTTTCATCCAAATGAGTTCTTGACCTCATTCCAAAGAGTTTTTTCATCTCATTAAAACAAGCTTCAAGTGACCTTCTATCAAAAAGTTTATACTTGGAAGAATGTTCTTGTTCAAATCTTGTTCGATCATCGTTCAAACGAGGTTTGCTAGGTTATTCAAATGACTTTATTTTGGTTCAAACAAAATGGCTTGTGTCTTTTGAATGAGTTTATGGTTTTTGTTTATATGACTTACTTAGGGATGCGTGTAATCTATTTTTACTATTTTCCTATAAATAAAAGGTTTGGCACAACATTTTTAAGAGAGGGGCTCGAAAAATAGTTTTTATAGACACAAATAGTTCATGACCCAAGTTTCAGCATAATATGTCTATTTGAGATTTAACGTTTGAGAACCAAAGATCTGTTTAATTTTCATCTTTATTTAGTATGTTTCATGTGGTGGATTTCGTGTTTGCTTTGGGTGACAGATGGACCAGTCAAGAAGCAAGTAAGATCAATGGATACCGTGACGGGGAGGCGCTTCCATTGTGATTGCTATTAGAAGGCATCCAATAGTGGTTGTGAAGAAGGTGACAAGGATAAAAAAAATCAAGGCTTCAATGCGTCGAGTCTTTGAGTACGTATAATTTATCCGTGTATGAAGCCTATAGTGGACTTATGTGTCTAGGTCGTACGAGATTTTTCCCTTCGTTTGTTTTCCTCATGCATCATGACATTGTGCTTTATTTCTCTATTTTACTCTTGCACATATCACGTAGATGCATGCTTAGAGCAAGATAAAATTGATAATTAGTTTACCCAACGTTCATTTAAGAGATTGTTCACTAAAATTGGATCAACTGTTTATTCGGTTAATTTAATTAGAAAATTAAAACATGGTGTATTTTGATAATCCCAATATCCCTATCAGTACTTCTCTTTCTCACCTTGCAATAAAGGCTGACATTTATCAGATAATCTAGGTATGTATCGATTGAATGTCACCAACATCCTAGTCAAGACTTGGACATCTGTACTAGTGTTCTTTTTCTTTATATTCGAGAAGTCTTTAATTTGATTAGGGTTAGATTTGATTCCTATTTGTGTCAGAGATATCCTAATAACTTTCTCGATTTGACCTTAAAATCACACTCGAAAGCGTTTAACTTCATTTTGTACTTCCTTATAATCTTGAAGGTGATAGAGAGATCGATATTGTGATCGGCTGCAAAATTATTTTTTCATGATCATGTCATCATTGTAAACTTTTATGGTGGAACCGATCCACTTCATAAACATTTTTAGCACAAGACACTAGTAGGTTCCACTAACATTCTTGAGACTGAACGACATGACTCTATAGAAATCAAGTCCTAAAGTTGTGATGAATAAGGCCTTCTCTTGGTCGAGGACAAACATGGGTATCTAATGGTAAACCAAGTAAGTATCCACAAAACTTGTCTGCCCTTGGCTTACAGTCATATCTGCAATTTAATCGATCCTAGATAAGAGAAAGTTATGCTTTGGGAAGGACTTTTTGAGGTATGTAAAATAAACACACACTCTCCACTTCAACTTTTATTCTTTGTAAGGACATAATCTTGTCAGTGTCCGCTAGAATCTAGGAATTATTGAAGTTATCCTAGATCATATATGATATGGTGTATATTGATACATTGGCACGTTTACACACGATCATCCATGATGTCCACTATCTGAATCATTGGCAACGTGCTCATCATCACGAACCCATCATCTTCAACGTGCATCATTCAACTTTAATCGATCTCCACTACTCCATTTCCTTAATGGTATTATTTTTATTTGGACTTCTTGATATCTGCATGTATATTTGGGAGATTTTTATTCCATTTCACAACTGATTTTAATTTATCAAAAATAAGTCTGGCATTAAAAATAAAAGAATTTTCACCAACAGTCGTTCAGACGACACGGCATTGTCATTCCAACGACATGCACATGTCGTTCGAAGGGTCATTTGAATTACCTAATCTAAGTTGGATCAAAGGAACCCATACTATTTTGATATTCATTTGGTCGTTTCTTAGGTCATTTGATCCCCCGTCTAACAAAATCTTAATGTCATTTTAAGGACTGTAAGAAGTCGTTCGAAAGACATGCCACTGCCTTGAATTTTTTATTTTCCTATAAATACCTTCTCTCATTAGGTATTTTGTAAGCCTTTTCAACTCCTCCTTTTGCAGAACTACTTCACTTTAATTCTTTAATTTTTAAGACCAAAAACACATTTGATTCACTCAATTGTGACAACCCGCCTACTAAAATAATAGGTGGCCAGCCCAATACTCCAATAATTACAGGAATCATAGATGGTCCATTCTTAGCATCACTGTCGATTAAAATAATAGTATGAGATAACCACCAATCATTTTAGAAAAACGGATTGTCATATACAAAAAAAATTTAAAAGTAAAAGAGAAACACTTAGACAATCCCATTTGTAAAAATGGTGGGTATCAAAAATCGATGAATAAAGTATGACAATACAATAAATAATCACCGAATAAGCTGTCGGTGCACAGACCAATACAAATAATACATTAAGTATTACAATCAATATTTACAATATAATAAAATGAGTGTAATACCTTGGGCAAACACGCCCGAATAAAAGTACTGAACATAACTAGAGTGCAATAGAGGGGAGCGTCTACTACAAGTATCTTACAACATCCGCAATATGCCGTAGCTCCAAGACAACTGGAAATGGAAATGTAAACACGGGTGTCCATGCGGAAGAGCACCTGTAACGGCAAAGAATATGCAGAAACAAGGAAATATAGAAACCGGTCAGGGCCGGGTTTGATATGATTACTATGTGACTAAAATGCATGGCAGGTAAGTGCGTAAATCTCTCGCAGATAACAATAATATTCCTCACCTCTCAATCTAGCAGCAACCTAACGCAATATCGTGAGATGTTCTAGTTAACCCTAAGTACTAAGGACTAAATTTTCCCCATTCTCAACACTATGCCCTATTCGTGCGTGGGGTGTCTCGCAAAGAGAAATCCAAACAAGGAACCCCCCCGATACACTACTACTTAGGCAAGGTTGATCGTCGAGATCCATTAGACCCTAAGCACGAAATAATAAAATAAATACATGTGTGTGCATAAGTGTGGGAGGTCAAAACTACAGCTACTCAAGAAATAAAAACATAACCCATCCATCATCTAACGGCACAATTCCTAATTCTTTATTTAGGAATATACATATATGGTAAATTCATTTTATCAAATGTTTACCAATTAATCTCATTTCAAAACCTTCTTTACCGAATTTTATTTCCTTTCTTCTATCCAGGAAAAATACATAATTTAAAGCAAGTTTTATTATCATAAAAATGCTTTACTTTCATATTATATCATCCATTTTCCTTCTTCCATCCGGAAAATGTATTTAACATCCCATTTCCCTTCTTATATCCGGGAAATGTAAATTAAAGCCATTTTATTATCATAAAATGCTTTAATATCCAATAATGTCCCACATTATTGAATCATAGCTATATATATATATATATATATATATATATATATATATATAACGCAATCTAAGACCGCCCGTCCGGGTTTCCCCACTGTGCGCGCCCCTAAATGGCTATCATCTTCCAGGGCCTCCAAGACAACCTGGGATCCTATCGAAACGTCGGGAAGCGACCATGTGCCTGCGGGATAGTCAAGACCACACCCGGAATCTCCTAACCAGCGCAGAAAATATATAACAAACGCTCACATGGCCTAGGGACTATATCCTCCCGGCATCATTAGCCAGGGGGCTTCACCACAACGCGCGCAACTTCCCTTATGATAGCGATTTAGAGAGGTGTGTATCCATAAATTATCATTTATGAAAAACATTACTTTTTCCATTTTTGAAAACTCATATTTTACATTTCCAAAAATCATTCACTTAGCCATTAAGCACCAAGTTTTAAAAGGTGCATTATATTCTTATTAAGTCATATTTTATTAATGACCTAAGACCCCAAAGTGCCACTAACCTCAAAATAGCCTCAAATAGTTTATATAATCTCATAAAGCCTCAAAGTGAGTCTCCATAAGGGAGTGTCTCCCAAAAGCTCAACATTAATATTTTAACTTTAAATATATCTTTTGGTTAACCTCCTATATCAATTGGACATTAACCTAATACCACTAGTCCTCGGGTAAACCCAATTTTCCACTCTTAGCCTAGGACATTAGTCTATCCAATACAATCCCTCTAGGACTCCCCATTACTTCCCAAAGGAAGGTTCCTACCTTGGATCTAAAAGAAAAAGGGCTAAAATCAAAATAAGAAAATCTCATAAAAACAGGGGAACCGAATCGATTCGCTCCTTGGGCCGAATCGATTCGCCCTTGCGAATCGATTCGCTAAATAGCCGAATCGATTCGGTGAGCAAAAACTGGCTTTCTGCAATTGCCGAATCGATTCGGTTTTAATCCGAATCGATTCGGTCTGCAAGACCTGTAACCCTCTCCTTATCCGAATCGATTCGCCCCTTGGGCCGAATCGATTCGGTCCTGAAATTTTGCCCAGATTGGGCGACGGGTTATACAAACCCTAAAATCCTAAAACCTCAAATCTTTGCTTTTGCCCAACATCAACAACATCTAATTCTACCAAATCATTCCTACACCATTTACAACTAATAATATATCCTCAAATCCAATTAAAACTAAGATTTAAGGGTTTAATCATCAAAATCAATAAATACCCATTTATGGGTTAAATCTCCAAAACCTAACTATACATGCAATTTATCACATTAAATCAATATCTAGCAAGTAAGAAACTTGCCTCGAGGTTCGTAGTCTCGGAACACCTCCGGTAGCGACGGATTCCGGCCCAAATCCTCCATTCTCTCTCTTTCTCTCTACTTCTCCCAACTCTCTCTTCTCTCTCTCTCTCTCTCTCTCCCCTTTGGATTTCTCACACAAATGAAGAAAAAGAAAGGGGGTGGGGGATTTATAAGGGTCAAAATATAAACCCCCACTCCTAATTGCTAATACACCACTAAAATGACTCGTAACCACTTAATTGAGTCATAACCCCCTTCAAATGCCTAAATCTCAAAAATTACAACTGGGCACTTATTTCGACTATCTCGACTATTCTAAAAACAACCGCACCCCCTATTTTGGCATTCGGGAAAGTGTGAACTATTTTTACGTTCCAATTCCATTTTAATTCATTAATTATACCCAAATTTAACTATAGGTCATAACCGTCGTTTTACATATAACGACGCAAAATACACAATATAACACAATTTACCTTCTCATAACGGTAAATAGTCAAAACATAGTAAATATTATCCCTAAGTCTCACGGGAAATAATATTTACTCCAACATTCCTATTTTATAAAATTAGCCCATCAGGCAAAATAGCATAAAATAGTCGCTCGAAAACCTGGGTTGTTACATACTTCCCCCCTTAAAGGGGAATTTTGCCCTCAAAATTCAGGCGTAACCCATAACCATATAAAGGGTATATTATAATAAAAACCGTGCTATTATACTAGCAAACCCCCGAATAGAAATGTCCCCATAGGACTCAGACTAAGGTCACCACTAACGATCTCAGTCCGCATCATCATGCTATAACATAGCGCCAAATCGTTCCTCAGGAACTTTCGATCCTACCCTTCTACTACGGGAGGAGATACCCACACAAGCTCGGCGCTAATTGCCTTACTTTTCCGAAACGCGTCACACCCTTACTAGGGAATAACTACACTATCTTACAATCGCTAACCCCAACACTACTAACTTCTATTCGCGTTGGCGTAACCCTCGAAAGGTCTACTTGCTCACTGAGCCCAATCTAAAGGAAGGTTCCCGGACCACTCCCAGTCCCAGGAATATACTATTCGCTGTTTCCATTCCAACGAGTAGACAAGGCATATTGCCATCTACACAAGGCTATGCATGGCCTAACGTTTATCGAAGACGATCCGAACTATTGCAAGGAAATTCGACCCATAGAATTTCTACTCCGATCTCACCTTAAATCAAATCCACCCTTCCACTTACGGGTGGTAGGATATACCCCATATCCCAACGGTTCCCATTCTTCCTGGAGACTTTACCTATACCTTGACACCAATGTCTCGTCTCGGTGAAGCTCACTCCACTTGGCATTCCATGCCACGAATATACTCTAAGATGGTATCTACTTGGTGACTATACTACTCCCGTTCGCATTGCCTTAGCGAAAGGAAATATCCTAACGATAGTCCTTCACGGTCACAAACTTGTTATTCGTGAAAAGACTCCAAATTCCTGCCCAGGAGAAATGCCTCTAAGTCTTTAAGGCAAATACTACCGCCATGAACTTTAAATCAAGCATGGAATGACACGTAGTAAAAATGTGAGACATACGAATAATAGGTCCATGTTCCCATATTAGCACATCCCGTTCCTGGCAAAGACTCGTTTGTTAAATCCACTCTCGATCATAACAACACGAGTGCAGGAGAAAAGTCAACTTATACTCCAACTCCTCCAAAGGTAGGTTACCCATGTAACCCTCCAACTACGAGAGGCCCCACCACTAATGGCCTAACATTCTAATGAGCTCAAAATCCCATACTTCTCGTCTAGGGACCAAATCCTACTTAGAGTTAACCCACAACTTATTGTGGTTAACTCCCAACCATCTTCCTAAACTAACGTCGCATGCCCTAAGGGCCTAGCGTCCTAAGAATCCTAAGGTCAATCTATCTATCCTAACCTACTCGTATAAGTATAATACTAAATATACCTAGTGTCCAAGACCTTTCCCGACTTCCGACATTAGCTCGGTTTCATGCGTGGGACGTCTCGCCGAAGCGAAATCCAAACAAGGAACCCTCCCGTTACACTACTATCTCGCATTGTCAGTCGTCGAGAAGTAACGGTCGAAGACACATGATCGGGATCGACGGAATCCTAATTCGAAACTCTACTACTACATGTAAACGTCTACGTCCTACCATAACTATCGACTGAGGCATTTACTTTCAGTAAGATGCCACCAATACTCTACCCCAAGAGACACACATATCTCTAAACAAATGGCCTTCTCATAAAGACACAACCATAAGTCCCTATCGAACATCCATAATCTTAGTCTTCCCCCACGTTAGTCAGAGGAAAACTATCATAGTGCTCATATATCGCACCTGAACTTAGCCCTGAATCACTCATATACGTGATTCTTGGCTAAACCTTCCAACCCAGCACTAACCAACCGAAAAGAAAAAGGAGAAAAGAACAGAAAAGAAAATGCACATCTCTCCACTCCCAACGTCGTTAAGGTTCATGCGTGGAGCGTCTCGCCGAAGCGAAATCCAAACAAGGAACCCCTCCACACGGTCACCTTAACTAGACAGTCATGGAGATAAGGCAATAGCATACACAAGCAAAGCAAACAAGCAAGCAAAGAGAATAAAATAAAAATAAAAATAAAGGAAACTATCTACACACCGTAAACCACCTCTATAAAGTCTCAACCCGTATCCAGGAGAGATATTATAGAACAACTAGTCCTCCTCCTGGAACTAGAACTAGGATAGCCTCGCGATATATTCGCTTGCTATCACCCCAACCAATCTAAGAATATCTCTATTCGTATAATATATAATACAAGTAGCACGTACCACATATATCACCACTCGCCCCATAACGAGTGTGAAGGAAGATACAGAACTCCCCTATCATGGAAGTCACATAGATATACTTACTATATATAAAATATGTACCGATACCATCACAAGCTCGATATACGCACCCGAATCTAGGGCTAACACCAAACTACTCCCATCTTACCTAAGGAATGCACTACTCGCACCCTAGTTAGAAAGTCCCACCAACATACTAGCCAACCTCCTTGGCTACTACCAATAGTTCTAAGACACGATATTCTAGTCTTACCCGAACTAAACTAGTTCCATCAATGACTCAACTAGGAGCCCTATTCTTGCCGGTTATCTTCAATCGACAAGATCAGAACGCATAGTTCCCTTGACTTCTTCAGCAAGGAGAACATTCTGCCAACCTCCCCGACCTTAGCTCCACGAGCCTTCCCCGGGTGGATGTCCACCAGTGGGGTCTCATGAACACTACTTCTCCAAAAGTGTTTCCAACACTTACTTACGAGCCTAGCATTTCCACTGAGAGGCTCTCTCTATGGGCAAAAACATTCTGCCCCACCATAACGAGGCGACTATCATATCCGCCACTTCAACCTTACTCCAAAGGGTGAAAGGTTTTTCCTTAATTCCTCACACCTGGGCACTCCTATACCCAACTCTAGGCCAAACTCTCGGTCCTTACATTCTCACCGAACGAGGTTACACTTCCTCTATCCAACCAACTTCAACATGGGGTCCTACTAAAGAACCTCTCAACTCCAAATTGACATTGCTTGGAGTCCCAATCATAGTACCACTCTCTACCGACAACGGTACTTGGGAAAACTATTTTCACTGTGTTTAGTAGTCACGGCGGCAATATAAAATAATGCTGCAAAGGGAGAGACCTCCAAAGCGGTCCTTATTCCCGACCACAACCTACAGCTTATAGTAATCCCATCCTACGACGCCTTCACAATGGCCTTCCTCAACGCCCTTCATCTAACGACTTACAAGCCTCACACGAACGCGCAGAAGATCTTCGGGGTTCTCATACCATAGCAGGAGAACGAAATCTCACAAGAGAATTCAACGACCTTATTCCTAAGGCTCTATATCAAATAGAGAGAAACGCATAAGACATAAAACATCTGCACATATTCCTAAGGACTCTAGAACCTAATGCTCTGATACCATCTGTGACAACCCGCCTACTAAAATAATAGGTGGCCAGCCCAATACTCTAATAATTACAGGAATCATAGACGGTCCATTCTTAGAATCACTGTCGATTAAAATAATAGTATGAGATAACCACGAATCATTTTAGAAAAACGGATTGTCATATACAAAAAAAATTTAAAAGTAAAAGAGAAACACTTAGACAATCCCATTTGTAAAAACGGTGGGTATCAAAAATCGATGAATAAAGTATGACAATACAATAAATTATCACCGAATAAGCTGTCGGTGCACAGACCAATACAAATAATACATTAAGTATTACAATCAATATTTACAATATAATAAAATGAGTGCAATACCTTGGGCAAACACGCCCGAATAAAATTACTGAACATAACTAGAGTACAATAGAGGGGAGCGTCTACTACAAGTATCCTACAACATCCGCAATATGCCGTAGCTCCAAGACAACTGGAAATAGAAATGTAAACACGGGTGTCCATGCGGAAGAGCACCTGTAACGGCAAAGAATATGCAGAAACAAGGAAATATAGAAACCGGTCAGGGCCGGGTTTGATATGATTACTATGTGACTAAAATGCATGGCAGGTAAGTGCGTAAATCTCTCGCAGATAACAATAATATTCCTCACCTCTCAATCTAGCAGCAACCTAACGCAATATCGTGAGATGTTCTAGTTAACCCTAAGTACTAAGGACTAAATTTTCCCCATTCTCAACACTATGCCCTATTCGTGCGTGGGGTGTCTCGCAAAGCAAAATCCAAACAAGGAACCCCCCCCCCCCCGATACACTACTACTTAGGCAAGGTTGATCGTCGAGATCCATTAGACCCTAAGCACGAAATAATAAAATAAATACATGTGTGTGCATAAGTGTGGAAGGTCACAACTACAGCTACTCAAGAAATAAAAACATAACCCATCCATCATCTAACGGCACAATTCCTAATTCTTTATTTAGGAATATACATATATGGTAAATTCATTTTATCAAATGTTTACCAATTAATCTCATTTCAAAACCTTCTTTACCGAATTTTATTTCCTTTCTTCTATCCAGGAAAAATACATAATTTAAAGCAAGTTTTATTATCATAAAAATGCTTTACTTTCATATTATATCATCCATTTTCCTTCTTCCATCCGGAAAATGTATTTAACATCCCATTTCCCTTCTTATATCCGGGAAATGTAAATTAAAGCCATTTTATTATCATAAAATGCTTTAATAACCAATAATGTCCCACATTATTGAATCATAGCTATATATATATATATATATATATATATATATATAACGCAATCTAAGACCGCCCGTCCGGGTTTCCCCACTGTGCGCGCCCCTAAATGGCTATCATCTTCCAGGGCCTCCAAGACAACCTGGGATCCTATCGAAACGTCGGGAAGCGACCATGTGCCTGCGGGATAGTCAAGACCACACCCGGAATCTCCTAACCAGCGCAGAAAATATATAACAAACGCTCACATGGCCTAGGGACTATATCCACCCTGCATCATTAGCCAGGGGGCTTCACCACAACGCGCGCGACTTCCCTTATGATAGCGATTTAGAGAGGTGTGTATCCATAAATTATCATTTATGAAAAACATTACTTTTTCCATTTTTGAAAACTCATATTTTACATTTCCAAAAATCATTCACTTAGCCATTAAGCACCAAGTTTTAGAAGGTCCATTATATTCTTATTAAGTCATATTTTATTAATGACCTAAGACCCCAAAGTGCCACTAACCTCAAAATAGCCTCAAATAGTTTATATAATCTCATAAACCCTCAAAGTGAGTCTCCATAAGGGAGTGTCTCCCAAAAGCTCAACATTAATATTTTAACTTTAAATATATCTTTTGGTTAACCTCCTATATCAATTGGACATTAACCTAATACCACTAGTCCTCGGGTAAACCCAATTTTCCACTCTTAGCCTAGGACATTAGTCTATCCAATACAATACCTCTAGGACTCCCCATTACTTCCCAAAGGAAGGTTCCTACCTTGGATCTAAAAGAAAAAGGGCTAAAATAAAAATAAGAAAATCTCACAAAAACAGGGGAACCGAATCGATTCGCTCCTTGGGCCGAATCGATTCGCCCTTGCAAATCGATTCGCTAAATAGCCGAATCGATTCGGTGAGCAAAAACTGGATTTCTGCAATTGCCGAATCGATTCGGTTTTAATCCGAATCGATTCGGTCTGCAAGACCTGTAACCCTCTCCTTATCCGAATCGATTCGCCCCTTGGGCCGAATCGATTTGGTCCTGAAATTTTGCCCAGATTGGGCGACGGGTTATACAAACCCTAAAATCCTAAAACCTAAAATCTTTGCTTTTGCCCAACATCAACAACATCTAATTCTACCAAATCATTCCTACACCATTTACAACTAATAATATATCCTCAAATCCAATTAAAACTAAGATTTAAGGGTTTAATCATCAAAATCAACAAATACCCATTTATGGGTTAAATCTCCAAAACCTAACTATACATGCAATTTATCACATTAAATCAATATCTAGCAAGTAAGAAACTTGCCTCGAGGTTCGTAGTCTCGGAACACCTCCGGTAGCGACGGATTCCGGCCCAAATCCTCCATTCTCTCTCTTTCTCTCTACTTCTCCCAACTCTCTCTTCTCTCTCTCTCTCTCTCTCTCTCTCTCTCTCTCCTTTGGATTTCTCACACAAATGAAGAAAAAGAAAGGGGGTGGGGGATTTATAAGGGTCAAAATATAAACCCCCACTCCTAATTGCTAATACACCACTAAAATGACTCGTAACCACTTAATTGAGTCATAACCCCCTTCAAATGCCTAAATCTCAAAAATTACAACTGGGCACTTATTTCGACTATCTCGACTATTCTAAAAACAACCGCACCCCCTATTTTGGCATTCGGGAAAGTGTGAACTATTTTTACGTTCCAATTCCATTTTAATTCATTAATTATACCGAAATTTAACTATAGGTCATAACCGCCGTTTTACATATAACGACGCAAAATACACAATATAACACTATTTACCTTCTCATAACGGTAAATAGTCAAAACATAGTAAATATTATCCCTAAGTCTCACGGGAAATAATATTTACCCCAACATTCCTATTTTATAAAATTAGCCCATCAGGCAAAATAGCATAAAATAGTCGCTCGAAAACCTGGGTTGTTACATCAATCCTCCCATATTATATTTGTGAATCATTGAGAAATCCTTATAGACATATTATATCATATTGAAGTAATTCTTATGTAGAATAGAAGTTGTCTCCATTGTTGTTCTTGGAGTTCTCGGGGGAGCTCTTACTAAAGACAACGAACTGAGGCCTGCGTTTATTTATTTGTCAAAACGTCTATATTTATCTATGTATATGTAAGTCGAGGTTTACATATGATAGTGAAATAAGAAGGTTTTTCCCCTTTAGGGGATTTCTCCTAAAATTTCTTTTGTGATTGTCGAATTGCATGCTAGATAGATATATCGCTTTCAATCACTTAGTTGCATAACGGGTTATAATTTGGAATTTAATTAAATAAATTAAAAGATTGAACTGTAGGGCCCTCTCAAATTGGTATCATAGCCATTTACACAATTCTACTGTATAATTTTTCACCAAAATGTTTTTGGATATCAATTTTCTAAAAAAATTAATTTTAAAAAAAGATATGTTCAATGGATAAGTTATATAATCGAATGCCATTTTTATAGTACAAACTATGCATACTGGAAAGCTCGCGTGAAATTAACTTTAAAGGCTATTGAGGAACGTGTCTGGTTAATTTGTGAAAGCCTCCCACTATAACCTTAGATATTGTGACCAATCCTAAACCTGTGTCTAACTGGACTGAGGAAGAATTTAAATGGATCACTTATAATTCACGGGGCCTCATTACAATTTTTGGAGCCATCTCTCCCGATGAATTTCGACGTATTATGATGTGTACCACGTCAAATGAGGCATGGAATATCCTCCAACTCACACACGAGGGCACAAATGCCATTAAGGCATCTAAATTGAAAAATTTTAACTACTCAGTTTGAAACAATAACTATGCTTGAATCTAAAAGTTTTTATGAGTTCTATGCATGTCTGTCAGATATATTTAATACTAGCTTTAATCTTGGTGATAGAATTCTTGACACAAGAGTAGTCATAAAGATTTTAAGATCACTGCCAGCACGGTATATCTCGAAAGTCACCGTGCTTAATTCTTTAAGAATGTTATATTCTCTTAGTTTAGAAGACCTTTTTTAGAGACCTTTAGACTTACGAAATCGATATGTTTCCTAAAATAGTTAAACCCAATGAAAAGGGATATCATTTAAAGACCAATCTAGAAAGAGTGATGAGTCATCTAGGAAAAGAAGGGATTCGTTGAAAAAGAGAGAGGAAGTGTCATCCGATTCTGAGTACGACTTTGATTTAGATGATTTAGCCATTTTTGCTAAAAATTTCAAGAAATTTCTCGAACTTAAAAATAATGGAAATTTTAAAGATAAAAAAGTTTTGAGAAAAATAAAAATGGACAGAAAATTGAAAAGGATATAAAGGACGCCCTAAACAGAGAGGAAGAGAGGCGTTACAAATGTGATAGGAGAGGTCACAAAGCATATTAGTGCCCAAATAGGTTAAAACATCAAGGTAAGGGCAAAGGCACCTTAAATGCCACCCTTAGTGACGAGGGCGAGGGCGAGTCATTAAATTCAGGAGAAGAATCACCGCATTAATGTAACTTCACCTCATCCATATCTAATCATGTGAGTACTTATAGTGAACCTTATGAGGGTAAGGAATCTACTTCATAAGGAAACATCGGCAGTGAAAACAATGTGAGTGAGGGTGAGAATGGTGCAAGTGAGAGAGCGAGTGTGACCTACAATGCGCCTACGCCGAATTTTATGATGAGTACTCTAACATGAAAAGGTAAAACAAAGATTAGCAACTAGTATCATTGTGCTAGAGAAGGATTTAAGAGAGATGAGAGAAAGAGTCCACCATTAGCATGGGCTTGAGAGACAGAGATTTTGGAGAGAGAGAGTTTTAAGAGAGAAAGATAGAGCTTTTGGCGAGAAAGAGTGTAGTTTTGAGAAAGATAAAGGGGACTTGACCAAACAAGTTTCTAGTCTTACGAGTGATCTACTTGCATCCGTGGAGACTAAAAAAAAATTGAATCCCTTGTTCCCTAAATCACTCATGATCTTGAGAGAGCCCGGGAGGTCAAGGTAAATATTAAGGACAAATTTGGAAAGATGGTAAATATTCTATATGGCCCCGCTTTAGGATTTGGTGAAAGGTAGGGAATAGGTTTTGACGATGCTTCCACATAATATGTTGCACCAAAACCGGTTCCTGAATTCATTGTGAATCCTTATGGCCCTCAACCAAAACCCCAAAGGAAAGTTCGGCCAAGGAAAGCAAACCAAGATCGTCCTAAGACTATTTATTCTACACTTATTGGAATAAAAAAGGCCACCTTAGAGATTTTTTACTGTAGTTTGGTTCGAAGTCAACCTACACATGCTCCATCGCACTACTTTAGCAATTTTCTAGCCTTAAAGAGCAGGTTGAGTGTCTTATCGCCACTTCTCACTATTTGATGGAAGTGTTCTAATGGATTTCTTTACTCATAATGGATACTTCTAATATCCCGACTAGACTTAACAATGGCAAGGGTAAATAAAAGGTCACCACTACTTCAATGCCGAAGCATGGAGAGAAATCCCCTGTTGTCTATGAAGTTTTTAAGGCTCATAATACCTCCCAGAGGTATTTTGACAGTGGTTTCTCTGGCATATGATTGGTGATGTCTCATTTTTTACCAGCCTTGAGGATCACAAGGACTATAAAGTCACCTTTGGAGATGGGAGTAAATCTAGCGTTATAGGGCGACGTCCAGTAGAGATACCCAATTTTCCTAAGCTAGATTATGTTTTGTGATATGACCCCTAGGATGAGGTCATTGGCACCCATAATCGAGCCCTCAAAGGACCTCACCTAGGTCGTCTCCAAGAATCAACCATATTAAGGTTGGCCTCGTCGTCCACAACCTCGGCCATTCAGTAAGCCGAGACCTGAGGGAGCGCCTCACTAACAAGGACATCTCTCGTCCTCTACTCTAGCTCACACCGAGGATGATCTGTAAAGGCTGCCTCGACCTGATGTCTTCGATCGAGGCCACACTTGTCATTTGTTAGCCTATAGCTCTGCTCTACATCAACAACCTCGTACTCGTCCAGGTTGGGATCTATACAGATGACACTTACAGTACGAGCAACATAAGGTTCCAAGATAGCCTATCCCATTTGGACAAGTTTGTTACAACTAGATTATTTCCTCACATTAGGGAATATTGTGTCATAATTAGTTAAATGTTTGAAGGAAAAATGTCATGATCCTATTGGGATCTTCTACGTTCACACGCCTACTGCATGCTTAGGGGGTGCATTACACCCCCTAAGCACTATAAATACTTGTCTTCTACCTTATGGTAGGGGGGTTATATATTAGAAATCCTATTAAAACTCTATCAAACTGACTATAAGAAAGAGAAAGCTTAAGCATGTATCTATAGGCCATTAGAGCCTACATTAGTGGATTTCACACACTTGCATGGTGGACGTAGGCCTTCAATAGGTTGAGCCACCTAATTTTGGTGTTTTTCCTCTTTGCCTCATCTCTTCTTACTATTATATTACTTACTTTATGTCATTGTTGTATCCGTGTGAGCTCATTATCACTTTTACCTAGTGGTACCAATTCTGGTATCATCAGTCTGACACCATTTGTGGGAATAAGGATTATCATCTATTCCCGTATCTAGCTTATAATCACTGGAGTCTCTGGTGGTGGCCCCCCTTGTGGAGATGTTTCACCATTGAAAGAGCTTTTCTTAAGCCCTAAGCTTTTGCTCTTCAGTTTATAGCTCATCCATCAGATTTGAAACATGGCATCAGAATTTCCACCTCAAGCTGGTGGACCTAGATCTAGTCAAGCCCCTCCTCAATCAAAAATGGAGGAGGTGGAGGTGGTAATGAAATCATTGGTGGCTAGCCAGTAGGCGATGCAGGAAAACTTTCCACCTTCAGCCAAAATGTATTAGTGATACCCGTGGGGATAATATTAGAGATGATTACTCTAGCAGGCATGGAGCAGCATCCAGACACCAGGGGACCACCCCAGGTTCCGTAAAAAGGATATTACACCTCATCAATGATGGAGAAACGTTACTGACCCTAGGAGTCTACGCTTGCGGAGGCAATGTCGACACTGACCGGAGGATCAGTATGATGACTATGATGCTGAAGACGCTCACGCTGAATGTTGGGAGCCATATGAAATATTAGGAATCATTGTACACCCCATTCAAGTTAGCCAAGTACATATTAGGAAGCCTTGTCAGGAAAATCAACCAAGGGGCTCATCCTTCGATTGGCTAAGCAGATGGTTAGCCTTTAAAAGACTCGGCCCAGTGGGTGATCTCAGAAATCGGTTGTCCAAAAAAGGAGTATTGCTAGATAGAGAAGAGTAGGAGTAGGGTGATGGACACCATGCGGTCGAGACGAGGGGATAGGAGACATGAACATCCAACAAAGATCTATAGCAAGAGAACCTTTAGTTCACCCGATCGAGGTGGCAGGAGATAACATTGTGCAAGCCGATGTTACAACCATGATCGAAAGGCCTTGGAATGACTCGATTAAGAGGTTAGAAGACAAGATTGGATACATCCTCAAAAGTCGAGGCCCTTTATTCATAAGGCTCTCCTTTCATGGCAAGGATTGATAATTTTCCAACCCTGGACAAGTTCAATCCACCAATAGTCACTCCCAAGTATGATGGGAGAACTAACCTAGTTCACCACATTAAGATGTATCAGTCAGCTACAGATATTTACTCAGTCTCAAATGAGATGAGGTGTCATGCTTTTTCAAGAACTTTGATCGGAGCAACACATGTATGGTTCACCTCACTCCCAAAGAGTTCAATTGAGAATTTTAAGCAGCTCCCGGAGAGATTCATACACAACTTTTTATTTAGTTTGAAGCCCCAAAAGAAGACAACTCACCTGTTGTACGTCAAGTGGGGGAACAATGAGAATTTTAGGGTATATATTCCAAGGTTTAATAAGGAAAACCTAGAGTTAGAAGATTATGAGGAAGGCATTGCAATAAAAGGTTTGATAGGAGGTATATACAAGGGAAAGATACTCTGGAAGCTTGTTGAAGACCCAATGAAGTCCATGGCCGAGCTATTAGCGATGGCCGAAAATGTCATGAATGCCGAAGAAGCTATGGAAACAATGTATGAGGAAAAGAAGGGTACTAGCAGAGGGGGCAAGTTACAGAAGAAGAACAAAGATGGAAAGAAGAGTTCATAGGACGACAAGTTCACTGACTACACTCCCCTCACAGTCAGTTGTGAACATATCATGAATAAGATAAAGAATGATCGGTCCATGAGGTGGGCCAAAAAATTAAAATATCCTCCTCAAAAGAGGAATAAAAACCTATGTTATGAATTCCACCCGAACCATGGGCACTTGACCGATAAATGTTTTGCTCCGAAGGATTAAATAGAGAAGATGTTGAAGGTCGAAAAGTTAAGAAAGTACATAGACAGTCACAATTCAAAGGATGGTCAAGACAACACCCAGAAGAAATAGAAAAATGACAAGTGTAAGCCAGATACTCCAGCCAATGGAGATGATGATGTGTCGGATGCCTGCAGTGAGGGCGACCCTAACCTGCCTCCCAAGTTTACTGATCCAAAGGGTCGGCTCCATATCATCTCGTGTGAGGTCAAGATGATTTGCGGGGGGCTTACTGGAGGAGGAAAGGAAGTCGCTGATAGGAAAACAAATGTAGCATAGGCAAAAGCTCTCCCACCAAAGCCTAAGAGTGTCAACTCAGCTGTAATTCAGCATGTCAAAGGTAAGAGAGCCAAGGTTGATATGAATACTTTATTAGTTGGATTAAGGTTAGATTTCAACGGAATTTTAGCTCCACATGATGACACTTTGGTCGTCACTACTCTGGTTCATGGCTATGAGGTTCCAAGGATTCTGGTAGATGGAGGAAGATCAATCGACGTTGTGTTTTGGGATTGTTACAAAGTTCTATATATGAGCAAGAAGAGGTTAATTCCATATCACCAACAACTCATCAGCTTTAGTGGTGAGAAATTACATCCCCTAGACATAAATGAAATGGAAGTGAGAATGGGAAATAACTGGCTAAAATGTCTTACAAGGAAGATCAACTTCTTCATTATGGATGAAAACGTCTGCTCAGCCTACCATATAATTCTCATAATCGTAGCCCTCAAGGAATTTGAGGATGTGCCCTCAATAGTCCACCAGAAGATTAAATTTTTGACCCTATATGGTTAGAGGAAGTTCAGGGAGAACAAGTTGGGGCACGTAAATGCTACTTTAACTCTATCGAGGAGAGATAAGCATACAAAAGGGAAACTATGACCTACAATATTCATACTTTAGACCCTAGAGATGAAAATAAGATGAAGAAGGGTGAGGCCGCTGAGCAGGTAGAATCCATCGCCCTCAATAAGGACGAGCTAAAAAAAACATCCAAATTGGCAAAGCACTAAGAAAGGAGGTCAAAGAGGAAATGGTTAAGTTGTTAAGAAAGAGGTAGAGCATCTTTGCTTAGAGCCAGGAAGACATGCCCAAAATTGATCAAAGAGTTATTTACCATAAGATTAATGTGGCCAAGGATGCAAAGCCAATACGACAGAGGAGAAGAGTTTACTCATGAGAAAAGTATGATATCATTCAGGAAGAGCTGAAAAGGTTTGAGAAGGAAGACTTTATCAAAGAGGTCATTGACCCGGAGTGGTTGGCCAATGTTGTCATCGTCCCCAAAGCCAATGGAAATTGGAGGATGTGTGTTAATTTTACAGATATAAATTAAGCTTTCCCTAAAGATGTCATCCCGTTGTCTAGGATCGATCAGATGGTAGACTCTACCGCCGACCATGAGTTAATGAGCTTTATGGATTCATACTCAGGCTATAACCAAATATTCATGGATCCGGCCGACGCAGAGAGGATAACCTTTTTAATAGACAAAGGGACCTATTGTTATAAAGTCATGCCCTTTGGATTATAGAATTTCGGAGGCACATACCAAAGGATGGTCAACAAAATGTTTGAGGACTAGATTAGGGAGAGAATGGAAGTGTATGACGATGACATATTGATGAAGAGCCTCGAGGCCGACACTCACGTGGCTAACCTTGAGCATACTTTTGACACAATGGATGAGTATAAGATGAAGATCAACCCCACCAAGTGTGTCTTCGGCGTCAGAGAAGGAAAGTTATTAGGCTTCATTGTGAATCAACGTGGGAACGAGGCCAACCCCGAAAAGATCAAAGCTTTGCTGGAGATGAAGATTCCCACAATAATAAATGATGTGTAGAGACTAACTGGACGAGTGGATGCATTAAATAGGTTTGTGTCTAGATCTACTGATAAATTCCTTCCTTTAATTAAAGTTTTGAGAAAATCTTTTGAATGGGACGATGTGTGTGATAAGTCCTTCCAAGATTTTAAGTCATATCTCGGCTCTCCATTCTTGTTGTCTAAACAAGTCCAAGGAGAGAAGTTGTATCTTTATTTAGCTGTGTCGATGTCGTCCATTAGTCCTGCTATTATTGGAGAAGATAATCGAGCAAAGATACCCCAAAATGGAAAAGTTGTATTATGTTCTGATTCATGACTCAAGGAAGATGGAGCCCTATTTCCAGGCATAAACAATGGTGGTCCTCACCAACTCTCCTCTCAGACAGGTAATTTATAAGCCTGAGAAGTCATAAAGGCTGATGGCTTAGGCAATTGAGTTGGGGGAATTCAGAATAATATACCATCTAAGAATGAACACTAATGAGCTGGCCCTTGCAGACTTTATAGTAGAGTTCACTTGGGATGAGGTCGATGAAGATATTGAAGATAAAACTTGTGAACAAAAGAGAAGGATGTGTCCTCCCCCGGTCGAGTTCGAGATGGGTTCAACGAGAAATAAGGTGTCTGAGAATGAGGATGAATGATACCTATTCAAGAATGGAACCCTGAAAGAAGGAAGTTTTTCTCAAAGTGGAACTGTGTGGAACCTCTTCCTTGATGGATCTTCATATGAAAATAGAAGTGGAACATGATTAATAGTGTCGACACCATATGGGACCGATATTGAGTATGCATTGAGGTTCAATTTCAAATACTTTAATAATGAATCAGAGTATGAGGCCCTCCTAGCAGGCCTCTCCCTATATCGAGCACTAAATGTTGGCCAACTCCTTGTCCATAGTGATTCCAGGTTGGTTGTCAACCAAATTGTGGGGGTATATGAGGCCAAGGACGACAGAATGGACAAATACCTAGTAATAGTAAAGACATCATTGAAGCATTTTAGCTAAGTGAAGTTTAACAGATTACCCCGGCTAGCAATGGCCGAGTCGATGCTCTGGCAAGGTTAGCCTCAGCTACTAAAACTAAAATTAGAAGAATGGTCCCAGTAGCGATTCTCCATCGGCCGACGATTGAAGGAGAAGAAACTACTGTGGAATTTTTCTTCAACTTGAGTATGGGAGATTACTGGATGGATCTTATTATTCGATATATTAGAGAGGGGGAGTTACCAGAGTCCAGAGCCTAAAGAAATAAGTTAAGGTATAAAGCTGTTAAGTTCTCCCTCATAAGGGACATCCTATATAAAAAAGGGTTCTTGATTCCTCTACTTAGATTAGTCCATCCATATGAGGTAGAGTATATTTTAAAGGACGTGCATGAAGGATCCTACTCCAGCCATATTGGAGGGAGATCATTAGTTAAGAGGATCATCACTCAGGGTTATTGGTGGTCGACGTTGACCAAAGATGCAGTTGCATATGTTAAGAAGTGTAATAAGTTCCAGAGGTTTTCCACTCTACCCCATTAGCTTCAACATCCTCTTACCTCCATTACTTCTCCTTGGCCATTTACGGTCTAGGGGATTGATTTGGATGGGCCATTGCTAAGAGCTATGAATAATTATTGTTATTTGATTGTGGCGATTGACTATTTATCAAAATGGGTACAAGCCGAGCCAATGATTACAATCACAGAGAAGTCTTTTTAGTTTATATAGAAAAACATAATATGCAGATACGTCCTACCTAATACCCTTATTTATGATAACAGAACGCACTTAAAGAACATCTCCTTGGAGAAATATTATGAACGAGTCGACATTAAGTAGTTCTTCTCCAGTCCCGGCCGACCCCATGCCAATGGGTAGACATAAGTGACAAACATAACAATTATTGATGGAACCAAGAAGATATTGGAGGATGCTAAATGAAAATGGATTGAAGAGGTGTAAGTTATCCTATGGACTTACAGGACCATGGAGATAACTCCAACTGGAGAATCTCCATTCATGTTAGGTTATGGCTCTGAGGCAGTGGTGCCGATACAGGTAGGTCTCCTAACCCATAGAGTTCAGACACACGACCCAGAGTAGAATGTTAAATAGAGGATGATATACCCGTTTATGCCCTCAGCCTGGATGAGGATTACCTCCAATACGGACGACCCTACGAGGGGACGACCCTTCACCAGGCCCCAGCTGGCCACCACCAGGCCCAGACGACCCTACAAGGGGCCGACCCTCCACCAGGCTCTAGCCGACCCTACGAGGGGCCGACTCTTCACCAGGGTCCAGACGACCCTACGAGGGGCCGACCCTTCCACAGGCTCCGGACGACCCTACGATGGTATGAAAGTACGAGGCCAGAATCAAGCCAGGCTCCCTACCGGAAGAAACTTTGCCCTCGGCCTCGGCTCATAGGCCGAGGGTGACATCATGACAGCGCGTGGTCCGGGACACGCGTGGAACAGTGCGCGTCAGGCTCATATGACACGTGGAAGACCGTTATAACCGAATCACACCCTCACGTGAGGGAATATTATGTCATCATTTGGCATCTACAGGTGTCAACAGGGGATTGGTTAGATCACCATTCACATGCACCATGCTTACTTGGGGGGTACACTACACCCCCAAGACCTATATATACTTGTCACCCCCAACCCTACAGGGGATCGATCAATTTAACAGTAGCCCTAGCTAAAACTCTGCTTGTACACACAGTAGAGAGAGAGAGAGAGGGTTATGTGCATTGTATCCAAGGCCGTTAGTTCCCATACTTAGTGGATCACACACTCACAGTGGATGTAGGCCAAATTGGCTGAACCACTATACATCATTGTCTTATTTCCTCTTATACTCATCCTCTTCCGTATTCTTATACACTCATACATCTCTATGGCTGCCATGGCTGCTACTGTTTGAGCTCACTATCACTTATCCGGTGGTGCTAAATCTTAGCATCATCAGTTTGGCGCCGTCTGTGGGAAACTCGAAGACATCTCTTCCTTTGCACAGCTTGACCTCACTGGGCACTCTGGTGGTGAACCAACCCTCCCCCTGAGAGGAGGTGTTTCACCATTGAAAGAGACCCACTAAGGTTCCCAAGCTCACCATTCTTCAGCTGTTCTAGCTCAAGCACATGGCACCTGAGATGCCACCACCACCACTTCCCCTGCCAGATGAGGGGGGAAGACCCAGTTCTAGTCAGCCGCCGCCTCAGTCTGAGATGGCTGATGTGGCGGCAGCCCTAAAGTCTCTGGCAGCAAGCCAGCGGATGATGCAGGAGCAGTTCACAGCTCTAAGCCAGAACATACTGAGACCACCAGGGGTCTCACCTGAGATGATTACTCCGGCAGTAGCCCCAGGACAGCATGAGGCCAGGGGACCACCCCAGGCACCACGCAAAGACCTGCCACCCCCTCAGCGGCGTAGGGATGTTGCTGACCCCCGGCGTTTACGCCTGGGGAGGCAAGGAAACCCTTGCCCTGAAGACAGGTATGACGATCTGGAGGGAGAGGAGGCCCCAATTGAATGCTGGGAACCGTATGAGGTCTCCAACAACACTGTGCGACCCCTCCAGGACAGTAGAGGGAAGTGTGGGAGACCAAACCCGATGATCGTCCAAGAGGCTCTGCTTTTGATCGTTTGAGCAGGGGGTCGGCCTTTGAGAGGCTAGGCCCAGTAAATGACCTGTGAGAATAGTTGTCCAGGCCAAGGAGTGCTGCAAGATCCAGGAGGGAAGCAGCAGATGGCCGACCCCGAGGACGAGATGACGGCCAAAGGGAAGTAAACAGCCGACACAGGCCTGCTGCAGTGGAACCCCCCATCCACCTCCAAGAGGCAGCGGGAGATAACATCGGCCACGCTGACCCTGTGAGGCCCTGGAATGACTCAATCCAGCGGTTAGAGGATAAGATTGGCGACATACTGAAGAACCGAGTCCCTCTTCAGAGGGGATACACCATAGGCTCACCCTTTGTGGCAAAGATAGTCAACTTCCCCACGCCATCAAAGTTCAAGCCTCCTGTGGTCACCCCAAGATACGATGGGAGCACCAACCCTATCCACCACGTGGAGATGTATCAATCGGCGGCAGACATATACTCTATCTCAGATGAGATGAGGTGCCGTGCCTTCTCTGGTACCTTGACAGGGGCTGCACATGTCTGGTACACGTCTCTTCCAAAAAATTCCATTGAAAACTTCAAGCAGTTGGCAGACCGGTTCATCCACAACTTTTGCTTCGGGGTGAGACCACAGAAGAAGACCACACACCTGCTCTATGTTAAGCAGGGAAAGAATGAGACTCTGAGAGACTACATAGCCAGATTCAATAAAGAGAAGCTGGAGGTGGAAGACTATGAGGAGAGCATAGCTATGACAGCCCTGATTGGAGGGCTCCAAAAGGGGAAGCTATTATGGAAGCTTGCCGAAGACCCTCCGAGGACGATGGCTGAGCTGTTGTCAACAGCAGGGAAGGTGATGAACGCCGAAGAGGCGATGGCCGCAAAACATGAAGACGAAAAAGGAGGTGCAAGCGGGGGCAAGTACCTTAAGAAGAACAAAGAGGGGAAGAAGAGGTCCACGGATGATAAGTTCGTTGGTTACACCCCTCTAACGGTCAGCTGTGAACAGATCCTCAATGAGATAAAGAGTGACCGGACGCTGAAGTGGCCTGAGAAGCTGAGGGCAGCCCCCGGCAAGAGGAATAAGAACCTGTGGTGTGAATTTCACCAAGACCATGGTCACGTAACAGACAAATGCTTTGCTCTGAAAGATGAGATTGAGAAGATGCTGAAAGAAGGGAAGCTCAGAAAATACGTAGACCGAGAGGCCTTCAAGAGGGGCCGAGGGGACGACCCCAGAAAAAAGCGAGTTGATGCATTCAAAGAAGGTCCTCAAAAAAGAGGGGACGACCCCTCTAATGATGAGGACGACCCTGACCTCCCACCGAGAGACGACCACGGTCCTGTCAAGAGGCTCAATATGATCTCGCTCGGTGTAGGAATGATCTCCGGGGGTTTAACAGGAGGAGGGTCTGAGGTCACTGACAGGAAGGCCCATGTTGCTGAGGCTAAGGCAGTGACGAAGGTGGTGCACTCAACCTTCCTAGAGGTCAAGTCAGAAAAAAGGAAGAAGGTTGACATGGACACTTTGATAGTGGGATTTTTAAGGATGGACTTCAAAGGCCTCTTGGCCCCGCATGATGACCCTCTCGTCATCACTACCAGGGTGCATGGGTGCGAAGTGCCGAGGATCCTGGTAGATGGGGGCTCATCCGCAGATGTGATGTTTTGGCCATGCTTCAAGGCCTTGGGCCTCAGTCATGCCAGACTTGTCCCATACCATCATCCATTGATTGTATGGATCATCGACACGCCTGCAGGATCATCGACAGATATACAACAAAACAGGATCATCGACACGCCTGCAGCCAGGGCTGAGACAGGCACCGCTAAGAGGAAAGCAACCGAAAATGAAGAGGGAAGATACATCTTTAGACAGGGGTCCCTCTCCGAGGGAAGTTTCTCAGAAGAAAAGACCATGTGGAGACTCTTCGTCGACTGGTCCTCTTGCGAAAGCGGGAGCAGAGCTGGACTGATAGTATCAGCACCCGACGACACAGACATCGAGTATGCCATGAGGTTCAATTTCAAAGCCTCCAACAATGAGGCTGAGTATGAGGCCTTAATAGCTGGCCTTTCCTTGGCGAAATCTCTTAGTGTCGGCCAAAATTTGGTTCACAGTGATTCGAGGCTGGTGGTGAATCAGATACTAGGAGCCTATGAGGCCAAAGACGAGAGGATGGCTAGGTACCTTGAGAAGGTGAGGTCATTGCTGAAGGACTTTAAAGAAGTGAAATTCAAGAGGATACCTAGGCTCGATAATGGCCGTGCTGACGCCCTTGCAAGGTTGGCCTCAGCTACTAGGACAGACATAAGGAGGACATTCCCGGTAGAAATCTTGCTTCGACCAACTATTGAAGACGTCGAGGGAACACTTGGCATTTGCATGAATGTTTCTCAAGAACCATCATGGATGGATCCTCTGATCAGATACATTAAAGGGGGAGAGATGCCAGAAGCAAGCCAAGAAAGGAAGAAGCTGAGATACAGGGCTGCAAAGTTCACTGTCATCGGAGACACGCTGTACAAAAAGGGGTTCCTACTCCCCTTACTTAGGTGTGTGCCTCCCTCAGAAGTCCTTTCTATTCTGCAAGATGAGCACGAAGGGTCGTGCTCAAGCCACATTGGGGGTAGATCCTTAGCGAAGAGGGTGGTCACCCAGGGCTACTGGTGGCCGACCTTGGGAAAAGATGCCGCAGCATATGTAAAAAAGTGTGACAAATGCCAGAGATTTGCCACCATCCCTCACCAGCCCCATCAGCCTCTCACCTCCATTACATCCCCATGGCCGTTCGCAGTGTGGGGGATTGATTTGGTAGGACCATTACCGAGAGCAGTCAATAACTATCGGTTCCTCATCGTAGCAATTGACTACTTTTCAAAGTGGGTAGAGGCCGAACCGATGGTCACGATCACGGAGCAGAAGACCTTCAAGTTCATCTGGAAGAATGTGATATGCAGATATGGTCTACCCAACACCCTCATCTCGGATAATGGGACCCAGTTCAAGAATGCCTCTTTACAGAAGTACTGTGAGAGGGTAAGTATCAAACAATTTTTCTCCACCCCAGGCCGACCTCAGGCCAATGGGCAAACCGAAGTTACGAACAGGACAATCTTAGATGGGATTAAGAAGAGGCTTGAGGAGGCAAAAGGAAGATGGGTCGAGGAGTTATATGCAGTGTTGTGGGCATACACGACGACAGTAAGGACCTCTACTAGGGAGACCCCCTTCATGTTAGCTTATGGATCAGAAGCAGTCATCCCCACCGAGGTCGAGTTTCCCACTCATAGGGTCCAAATGTACGACTCCCAGGGAAATACGAAAGAGAGGAGACTTGATCTGGATTTGATTGAGGAAAGAAGGGAGGATGCTGAGATAAGGCAAGCTTCCTACCAGCAGAGGACCCCAAGGTTTTACAACCAGAGGGTGAAACAGAGGCCAATCGCAGTAGGAGACTTGGTTCTCAAAAAGACTTGGCAGAAGCCCAATAAACTCCATCCTAATTGGCACGGCCCCTATAGGGTCACCGATGAAGTTGTCCCTGGGACCTATAGACTAGAAAGCCTAGAAGGGGAACCATTTTCCAACCCCTGGAACGCAGATCATTTGAAGAAATACTACCAGTAGTGTTGTAAGGTCTTGATAGACCATAGTTGTAATAGGAGTTGCTCCAGTAGAACACTTTGGAAAAATCAATAAGAAATATCAGTGTTTCCCTCATCTTGTGGTTATCAGTTCTAGCATGCATGGAAACATCTACAGAAATCCATTAATTTGGAAAGTTGATCCCTCGGCTATAATGGGGACCAGTGGAGGGGACGACCCCACCACTGTCCTCAAGAAAGACGAGGGAAGACTTTAAAAACCATTAATTTGGTAAGTTGAACCCTCGGCTATAATGGGGACCAGTGGAGGGGACGACCCCACCACTGTCCTAAAAAAAGACGAGGGTAGACTTCATTTAAAAACCATTAATTTGGTTACTTGAACCCTCGGCTATAATGGGGACCAGTGGAGGGGACGACCCCACCACTGTCCTCAAAAAAGACGAGGGTAGACTTAATTTAAAAACCATTAATTTGGTTACTTGAACCCTCGGCTATAATGAGGACCAGTGGAGGGGACGACCCCACCACTGTTCTCAAAAAAGACGAGGGTAGACTTTATTTGAAGCCATTAAGTTGGTAAGTTGAACCCTCGGCTATAATGAGGACCAGTGGAGGGGACGACCCCACCACTGTCCTCAAGAAAGACGAGGGTAGACTTAACTTAAAGCCATTAATTTGGTTACTTGAACCCTCGGCTATAATGAGGACCAGTGGAGGGGACGACCCCACCACTGTCCTCAAGAAAGACGAGGGTAGACTTAACTTAAAGCCATTAATTTGGTAAGTTGAACCCTCAGCTATAATGGGGACCAGTGGAGGGGACGACCCCACCACTGTCCTAAAAAAAGACGAGGGTAGACTTCATTTAAAAACCATTAATTTGGTTACTTGAACCCTCGGCTATAATGGGGACCAGTGGAGGGGACGACCCCACCACTGTCCTCATTATAGCCGAGGGTAGACTTAATTTAAAAACCATTAATTTGGTTACTTGAACCCTCGGCTATAATGAGGACCAGTGGAGGGGACGACCCCACCACTGTTCTAAAAAAAGACGAGGGTAGACTTTATTTGAAGCCATTAAGTTGGTAAGTTGAACCCTCGGCTATAATGAGGACCAGTGGAGGGGACGACCCCACCACTGTCCTCAAGAAAGACGAGGGTAGACTTAACTTAAAGCCATTAATTTGGTTACTTGAACCCTCGGATATAATGAGGACCAGTGGAGGGGACGACCCCACCACTGTCCTCAAGAAAGACGAGGGTAGACTTAACTTAAAGCCATTAATTTGGTTACTTGAACCCTCGGCTATAATGAGGACCAGTGGAGGGGACGACCCCACCACTGTCCTCAAGAAAGACGAGGGTAGAGTTAACTTAAAGCCATTAATTTGGTTACTTGAACCCTCGGCTATAATGAGGACCAGTGGAGGGGACGACCCCACCACTGTCCTCAAGAAAGACGAGGGTAGACTTGAAGCCATTAATTTGGTTACTTGAACCCTCGGCTATATTGACGACCAGTGGAGGGGATGACCCCACCGCTGTTCTCAAAAAAGACGAGGGTAGATTATATTGGGTAACTTTAACCCTCGGCCATAATGAGGACCAGTGGAGGGGACAACCCCACCACTGTCCTAAAAAAAGACGAGGGTAGACTTCATTTAAAAATCGTTAATTTGGTTACTTGAACCCTCGGCTATAATGAGGCCACATGACGGGACGACCCCACAGTGGTCCTCAAGAAAGACGAGGGAAGGGTTAGTAGCATCAACAGAGCAAAGCAACAAGGAGCAAACCATAAAAGAATTAAGTATGGAAGACAACAATTATGGAAGAGACTGGTATTAATAAAACATAAGTATCAAGTGTTTTTACAAGGCCTTTGAACAAAAATACAAAAACGAGGATATGGGCTACAGGCAGCCACCCTATGGGACGACATCAGAGGGCAGGGCCTCAACATCAATGGGAATGGTCTCCTCAGTTACCAGCACCGGATGATCTTCAGATGTACCGACCCCCTCGATCTGGACTTGGGACTCCACCTGGTTGAGGGCCTCGGTAATTAGGGGGTCGTCAAGTTGAACACCCTGCAGTGAAGGGCGAACAGAGGAGACGACATCGCCAAATTTGAGGACGACCCATCGGTAGGCCGTCCTAATCCCCCTTGCTAGATATTCAAGGCCGAAGCCCTGAAATTCATCTGAGGTCTTGTATGCCTCAACAGCATCAGCCTCGGCTTTCCTGATGGCTGCTTCCAGATCAGTCTTATGCTGGGCCTCCAGGTTGATTAGAGCCTCATCCCTATCCTTGATGATCAAGTCCTTGGCTTGTAAGTCGGCATCGTGCTGCCTCATCAGCTCATCTAGGACCCTAGCATGCTTGGTACTGGCACTCTCAAGCTCAGCCCTCGCAGTGTCAAGCTCAGTCTTTGCTGTATCTAGCTCTGCCTGCAACTCAGCCTCATGTTGAATGGCCCTCTCAGCTTCGTGAAACTTTTGTTAATTCTCGGCCATCCACTTGGTGGCTGAGGTCAAGGCACAGACAGACTGCAAGAAAAAATGAAGAAATATCAAGGGGGCCGAGGGAACAGTTAGTGAAATTAAAGAAGGTCAAGACCAATACCTGAGCGAGGGAGTGCAGACCGTAGTCGTACACTTTGGCTGGTGGCATCTTTGCCAAGAACTCGAAGTCAGAGGCCGACGGTGTAGAGAACATCGAGGCCTTGGCTGCCCTCAGGTTGGCAATAAGAGATGAGGGGTCGGCCCTCAGATGGGACAGATTTTGAGACCAGAAGGCCCCCATGCTGGACGAGGAGGTCGTCCCCTCAGAGGCTTCGACACTTGCCCTCGTCCTTGGATCAGGCCGATGCTCAACAGGAGCCTCAGGCTCCTTCCTTTTGCGGCTATCGGTTGTCGGCTCAACAACCGTCGGCCCTGAGGCCCTCGTCTTCTTGGGAGCTTGCTGAGGCTCCTTCCCCTTCTTCTTTGACAGACCAGCAAGTAGGCTTGGAGCAGTCATATCCCAGAGGTAATCTGACACACCTGCAGGACGATCTGAAAAGGATACGATGCATCAGAAAAATACAGAGATAAACGGGAAACACTTCAAAAAAGTAAAAAATAGAAAACGTGCTGTATCACTCACATAGTTCCGTCAGAGGGCCGACCCTCAAACCAGCTTCTTTGAGGTACCGGGGGGTCATCAAATCTTCGAACTTTGGGATCTCACCCCCTCTCCCTCGTCCCCTCAGATACTCAACAATATCCCTTTCCTCCAAGCTAAGTCCGGGGTCTGACCTAGCTTTCATTGAGGGATTAGACCATTTGTTAGGGACCCTCGGACCGTCGGCAGAAGGGGACGCCTCGACAGAGCTCTCCCATGCCCCAGATATGAAGAAGAACCTCTTTTTCCAATCATGATTGGAAGTTTGAGCCACGTGGAGCAGCTTCTTCTCAGACCTTCTCGCCCCTAGATGATAGTATCCGGGCTGTTTAGATGAAGAGGTGATATTGTAGCAGGCCAAGAACACGTCGGACGAGGGATCATAAGTGAAAGAGTTTTTCCACAAAGAGATATACCCCAGAATCGTCCTCCAAGAGTTGGGTGGAAGTTGTGAGGGGGAGACGCCCAAAGCCGACAGAATATCTACAATAGCAGGATGGAAAGGGAGTCTGACACCTACTTTGAACATTTGCTCGTAGACTGCAACCTCTCCCTCTTCACCCTCAAAAACCCTCTCAGCCTCAGAGGGCACCCTCATAGTTACCCCAGAGGGCACTCCGTAAATATGCCTCCATATCAGAAGGTCCCTATCCCTAACAGAGGAGATAAAAGACGAGGCATGGGAGGTATCAACCTCATCATCTGTATCGTCGTCCTCACCCCCTTCCCCCTCATCACCTGCAGGAGGACCCTGAGGAAAAGCCACTTGGAAGGCATTGGGGGAAAGAGTTGTCACAGGGACAGCCTCAGAGGGGATCGTACCCTCGGCCTCTCGGGGAGGGCTAAGATCAGACGTGTCCCTTCTACCAGACGTCCCGGCACCAGTTGGAGAGAAGGCACTCTCATCCATTTCGCTTGGTTTGGGAGTGTCGGCCGGACGAGATGACGACCCGCAAGACTCAGAGGGTTCAGATGGTCATATGGTGGCAAGAGGAATGGGAATGATGAAGGAGAATACCTGATAAAGAGTTTTTCTCTCAAGGGTGGGAATTCAGACACTAGGTTGTAAAGCCTCCTAAGCATTAAAGGGAAGACTCTACACTTGGAGAAATTACACTACACTTGACTAATTTAGCTACAAACAAGTGGGGAGTTGACCAGGTTTGATTTTTGGATTGAACAAAGAACTTAAAGGTTTTCGTCAAGAACGATCCAAGAACCAGTTATCGGAGAAGACACCGGAAAAAGCTAAGGGGAACTCGAAGCTGATGTAACCCTATGACCCTAAAAAAACAAACAGAATTGAAGACAAAGGAAAGATCTTAATGAAGGAGAATACCTGATAAAGAGGGAGAGTAACGCTGCTGAGACCTGACGAAACGAAGGCTGCAAGTGGCGAAGCTTACTGGTTCTAGAGAGAGAATAGACTTGGGCGCGAAGAAGAAGAAGATGAAGAGAGAGAGTTTGAAAATCTCTTAAATACTTTGGTAATGAGTGGACCCATTTACCAAAGAAATATATAATTAGGGCACAAGGCCCCAAGCGTACTGCGCAACCGCCCTTCCTTGGAAACTGGAACAGCAATGAGTATCTGCACTGGTGTCACTCACCTAACTGATCACACGTGTCTCGAATTCAGCAAATATCCCTCAGCCATCTCAATGACACCTATGGCTAAGGGCTGGGGGGTGATTGATATACCCGTTTATGCCCTCAGCCTGGATGAGGATTACCTCCAATACGGACGACCCTACGAGGGGACGACCCTTCACCAGGCCCCAGCTGGCCACCACCAGGCCCAGACGACCCTACGAGGGGCCGACCCTCCACCAGGCTCTAGCCGACCCTACGAGGGGCCGACCCTTCACCAGGGTCCAGACGACCCTACGAGGGGCCGACCCTTCCCCAGGCTCCGGACAACCCTACGATGGTACGACAGTACGAGGCCAGAATCAAGCCAGGCTCCCTACCGGAAGAAACTTTGCCTTCGGCCTCGGCTCATAGGCCGAGGGTGACATCATGACAGCGCGTGGTCCGGGACACGCGTGGAACAGTGCGCATCAGGCTCATATGACACGTGGCAGACCGTTATAACCGAATCACACCCTCACGTGAGGGAATATTATGTCATCATTTGGCATCTACAGGTGTCAACAGGGGATTGGTTAGATCACCATTCACATGCACCATGCTTACTTGGGGGTACACTACACCCCCCAAGACCTATATATACTTGTCACCCCCAACCCTATAGGGGATCGATCAATTTAACAGTAGCCCTAGCTAAAACTCTGCTTGTACACACAGTAGAGAGAGAGAGAGGGTTATGTGCATTGTATCCAAGGCCATTAGTGCCCATACTTAGTGGATCACACACTCACAGTGGATGTAGGCCAAATTGGCTGAACCACTATACACCATTGTCTTATTTCCTCTTATACTCATCCCCTTCTACATACTTATACACTCATACATCTCTATGGCTGCCATGGCTGCTACTGTTTGAGCTCACTATCACTTATCTGGTGGTGCTAAATCTTAGCATCATCAGAGGAGACTAGACTTGGATCTTGTAGAGGAGCGAAGATAAGATGTTGAGGTTAGGCAAGCTGCTTATTAACAAAGGACATTGAAGTTTTACAATAAGAGGGTAAAAGCCCAGCCAGTGGAAGTTAAAGACATGATGCTAAAGAAAACATAGTAGAAGCCCAACAAGCTTCATCCAAATTGGCACAATCCATATAGAGTGGTTGAGGATGTGTTTCCAGGGACATATCGATTGGAAAATCTGTAAGGGGAACCATTCTCCAACCCGTGGATTGCTGACCACCTTAAAAAATACTACCATTAAGATTCCAATTTTTATCATCTCTTTTTAATTCTAATATAATATATGTATATGGGAAGCAGATGATTAATGAAAAATGAATGAAGTTCAATAAAAATTTCTAAGTGTTCCTTCATATGTTTTCTATTTGTTGCTTGTATGTATCAACTCATCTTAAGCTATAAAACATCATTTATGGTGAAGTAGCCTTATATTGATCTCGGTGACATGACAGTCCAGACGGGGTTGACCTCGTCCATGTATTGTCAATAACATCAAGATGGGATCGTTTATTTAAACATCATTAACTTATGGAAGTTATCTCTCAATTGAGACGACAATGCATGGGCGAGACAACACTCATCCATACATTCTCAAAACGAGGAGAGGGTACTTATGATACAACACCATAAGTTGGTGGATTGAAATTCAAAATCACATAGTTGTGGTTCATTTATTTAAACATCATTAACTTAGTGGAAATTTTGTCTCGGCGGAGATGACAGTGCATGGATGAGACGATACTCATCCATACACTCTCAAAATGATGAGAGGAGACTTATGATACAACTTGATAATTTGGTGGATTCAAATTCAAAGTCACTTAGTTGTGGTTCATTTATTTAAACATCAAAAACTTGTTGGAAATTCTCTCTTGGCCGAGACGACAGTGCATGGACGAGACGATACTCATCCATACACTCTCAAAATGATGAGAGGGGACTCATGATGTAACACCATAATCTGGTGGATTCAAATTCAAAATTACTTAGTTATGGCTCATTTATTAAGCAACATTAACTTGGTAGAAAGTCTCTCTCGGCCAAGACGACAATAGATGGATGAGAGAGGACTTGTGAATTATGGTTAATGAAAAATTAGAGAAAACATATATGCATATCAAAAGAAGAAGAAGACGATAATAAAGAGCTTCATTAATAATAAAAAATTTATACAAAAATAAAATTCAAGGACACGAAGGGCCATCCCCACAAAAATAAAAAAAATGATAAGAGCTCAAAAAACAACATTTGGCTAAGTCGTCCAATCGCTTGGAGTAACCTCGGCCTCAATGTTGTTAGTCTCAGCCCCATCATCATTTATGCCAGTCTCAGCATCCATATCATTGTTCTTTGTTACCTCAATGGGGTTGTTCTCCATAGGGTTGGCCAGATTTTCAATATCGGCCAAAGCAGTCTCGAGACGATGATCGCTGAAGTCAAGGCCTATGAACTCATCAGGGGATAGGTCTCTAACCTCATCATTTTTAAGGGCAGTCCATCAACCAGCAGTCTTTATGCCCCTCTCAAGATATTAAAAGGCACAACCTCTGAATTCGTTAGATTCTTTAAAATCGTAAATAGCTCGGGCTTTAGCCTCATCCAAAGCAGCCTTAATCGCAGAATCAATCTAGGAATTGGCATGCTCAGTCTTCAGAGTGGTATTCTCCTCCTTTGACTTCTTCATAGCCGACTTTGATTTTGAAAGCTCGTCCCTGAGCTCCTTCTCTATGTTCTCTGCATCTTTTCCCTTATGAATCAGGGGAAACCTCTTATTGATCCAATCTCTAATATGATGGAGGGATACTTCACTCTACAAACGTTTATGGTGATTAGTCAGTATGAAACAGAATTAATGAATAGGCTACACTAGATGAATTTTGAAAATACCTGAACGTCCTTGTGGATGGAAAATTCAGTCAGCAAGAAGATGTCCAGAAATTTGAGAAAACCTCTATCATCCTCAGAGACTAGAGAGCTGACACCATCTATTACTTTCTTGGCATGGCCGAGAATGCTCTCATCATCAAGTTTCAATTAAGAAAGACGAGCTGCCAAAGCCTCTTCTGTGGAGATTGGAATCACCTGATCAGAAAGGCTTTGCTTTGAAGTACGACTAGCAGTAGTATCCTCGACTCGACCTTTTTATTTCTTCCCAACAACATCAGTTTTGCTTGGGCCACCCCCAGTAGATTTTTTAATTTGGGTAGTAGTGGGATCAATATTTTTTCCATATTTCCTAATGAGTTTGCTCAAGTTGGGGGCCACCATATTCCAAAGGTCACCAGGTATGCCTTTTGGACGTTCTGCAAGAGATAGAAAATGTCAGTTGTGAGTAACTATGAGATACGAGACAACAGTTAGTGAGAATAATTACTTATGTATCTCAGCTAAGGGGTCAACCCCCAGACCTGTCTCGACCAAATAATAAGGGGTCATTTAATTCTCAAACTTAATGAGCCGACATTTATCACCTTGATCATGAAGTTTATTAACCTTCTTGAAGGCCTTAGGGTTTAATCCAGGGTTAAGTTTGACCGATGCAGAGGCTTTATCCCATCTCATAGGAGTCCTAGGCTCAGAGGTTCCACTATCTTGGTTGAGACCAAATTCCCAAGCCCTAGAAATGAAAAAGTAACGGGCTTCCAGTTATGATCTGAGGTCTGAGTGACCAATAGTACCTTCTTCTCAGACTTCCTAACTATGAGATGATAGTAGCCAGGCTGAGTCTTAGAAGACGAGGGACTATAACAAGCCATGAAAATTTTAACTAGAAGGTTGGTTTGGTGGATAATCTTCTAGAAGGAAACAAAGTCGAGAATAACCCTCCAGACATTCGAAGAAAGTTGAGAGGGGGCAAGTGCTAAACAATCTAATATAGCACGAATAGTTGGGTGAATGGGTAGTCGAAAGTCGACCTTGAACATTTTCTTATAAATGTAGACATCGCCATCTCGGCCATGGAAAGCATTTTCATCCTTTATGGGTTTTCTCATAGAAATGGAGGGCGCAATGCCATATAGGTGTCTCCAAACCAGAAGGTCGACCTCTGAGACAATGCCCTCATATTCCTCAGCAACGAACGTATCAATCTCACTCTCCCCATCACTATCATCTGGTGCCTCAGCCTGAGGATTGTTTGGGTCACCACTAGGGAATCTCTGGACAAACTCGACCCCAGTTGTAGCCTAGAGATGAATTGCATATATAAGAGGAGGAATTGCCACGTTAGGCTCAAGTATTTGGATAGAGTCAGATTGATCTATTTCCTCAGACCTCTGAGATGATGAGACATGAGAAGAGGCCTCATCTACCTCTGACCCTTCATCTTGGGATGCATAATAGGCCATGTCTTCATAAAAATGAATCCACACTCTCGGCTGACTGAGAGGTAGACATAGGGTTGTCTGACGCAGAGGATGACTCAAACATTGGATCAGTGGGTTCAACAACTTGGGTGTATATGATAGCTAGCAGAGGTGGATAAATAGGACAAGTTGGGAGGCCTCGACTTTGTGACTCTCACCTTCCTCAGCCTCTACCCCTCCTAATCTGATCAAAGCACTTCTTTCTAAGACTGGGAAACTCCTCGTCCATCTTAAATAAGAGTTATAACATTAAAGGAAGAGTAAACTTGGGTAAAAACTAAAGAAGGAGTAAACAGACTGAAATTTTGACTCTAGTTGACTCAATATCAAACTCAGGAAGTTGAAAAGATTTCACCAAGAACACCACGCAGAGGACTTACCGGAGAAGATTATAGGAGAAAGCCTAAAAAGGCCAACAACAACCGGTTAGCTCCCAAAAATTTCAAACCTAACCTATACCACCACTCACAACCTCGAAAAACTCATACATGTGGAAGCTTTAAACCCTAAACCACCTAATACCCTCATCGGAAAATGATAAACTCACTGGAAAAATAAAAAACAAGATATACAGCAAACCAAAGGCATTAAGATATTAAGAATCGATCAAGGAGATTACCTTAACAAAAAGAAACATTTTAAAGGAAGGATATTGATTGGGAAAGCCTTTGGATAGAGAAAGCTTAAGAAATTATGGAATAAGCTCTAATGGTGTGTACAGAAGGTTAAAGCGGGAGTTTTTGGGTAAAGAGGAAAGAGAAAATGTTTTGGGGTTTGAATATTATGAAGTGGTTGAGCACATTTCCCCAGGACATGTCATCATTTGGGCGAAAAATCCAAAGCTCTTTGCCGTCAAATCAGTCTTAGGGAAGATGTTATCTAATCAAAACTGGGACACGTGTCACACAACATCTCATCAGAAGACTAGTTCGACTCGTATACCCTAGCCACCTCTTCACATAAATGGACTATGGCTAGGGTTAATTGATATGACCAAGTGTGACCTCGTCCTAGGACGAGGGTCATTGGCACCCATAGTTGAGCCCTCAAACGACATCACCTAGGTCATCTCCAAGAATTATCCATATTAAGGTCGTCCTCATCATCCACAACCTCAACCATTCTGTAATTCGAGACCTCATTTAGTGCCTCACTGGTAAAGACATCTCTCATCCTCTACTCTAGTCGACATCGAGGGATGATCTGTATAGCCTGACTCGTCCTGATGTCTTCGGTCGAGTCCATACTTGTCACTTATCAACCTATAACTCTGCTCTACATCAACAACCTTATACTCGGCCAGGTCGGGACCTATACAAACGACACTTATAGTAAGAGCAACATAAGGTTCCAAGATAACATGTCCCATGTGGACAAGTCTGTTATAACCATATTATCCCCTTACGTGAGGGAATATTGCATCATAATTAGTTACATATGTGAAGGACAAAGGTCATGATCCTATTGGGAGATTCTATGTTCACACGCCTACTCCATGCTTAGGGGGTGAATTACACTCACTAAGCACTATAAAAGCTTGTCTTCTACCTTATGGTAGGGGGATCTCATATTAAAAATCCTCTTTAAACTCTGTCAAACTAACTATACGAGAGAGAAAGCTTGAGTGCATGTATCTTTAGGCCATTAGAGCCTATATTAGTGGATTTCACACACTTTCACAGCAGACGTAGGCCTTCAATAGGCTGAACCACTTAATTCTGGTGTTTTGCTTCTTTGCCTCATCTCTTCTTACTGTTATATTACTTACATTCTGCCATTGTTGTATTTGTGCGAGCTCATTATCACTTTTACCTGGTGGTACCAATTCTGGTATCACCATTTTTTACCTTAAAGGTTTGAAAGCAAACCTTTTCAGCATTAATCAGCTATGCGATGCAGACTTTGTTGTAAAGTTTGGCCGTAATGAGTGTAACATTTATGATCAAGTCAATAAAATTCTAATGCAAGCGGTGAGGATAGAAGATAACTATTATGGGATTGTGCCCGAGTCCTTATTTGTGTGCAACAACGCCATGAACTCTTCTATGGATCTGTGGCATCAACGTCTAGGTCACATTAATTTAAAGATTTGGAGCTTTTAGTGATGAATGACCTAGTACGTGGCAAGCCGTCACTTGGAAAGCCAACTTTCAGGGTTTATTATCCTTGCCAGCAGGATAAACAAGTTCATAGTCCCCATCGAAAGTTGAATTTCATTACATCGAAAGTTAGATCTTATGGGTCGTACTCACAGGGAGAGTTTGGGTGGTAAGAGGTATATCCTCATGATAGTAGATGATTTCTCCCGTTATTCGATAGTTGGTTTTTTGAGAGAGAAATCTAATGTTGTAGAGGTTCTTATGACTAAGTGTCATGCATTGTAAAATCAACACGGTGTCATTATCAACAGAATGCGTAGTGACAACAACACAAAATTTAAAGAAGAAAATGTGGATCATTACTTTGATAGCCTCAGAATTAAACATGAATTTATGTCCATAAAGACTCCTTAGAAAAATGGTATTTTTTAGAGGAAGAACCAAATAATTCGAAGATTTCTAGACCTATGCTTCTAGGTCGTAGAGTTTCTAGGAGGTTTTGGGCAGTGGCGGTGTCTACCACATGCCACATGGTGAGTAGGATATTACTTCGTCCACACACACTTTAGACGTCCTATGAATTGTGGACAAAGAAGAATCCCAACCTTTCATATTTCTGTGTCTTTGGGGCTAAATGATACATCCTGAGGGATAGAGATGAATTAGGAAAGTTCGACTCCCAGAGAGACGATCGAATTTTGTTAGGATATTCATCGACAAATGGACCTTACTTCATTTTTAACCTGAACAGCTCCAAGGTTATGGAATCAATAAATATCACTGTTAAAGATGATGAGCCGCCGATGTTTGTTAATCCTGACCATTTGTGTGAGGATGATACACCCTCTAGTGATGATCCCATTATTCCTCACATACCTAAGGTGGACCCTACTCCTAATTTATGGGACACACCTTCTTGGATTCACGAGAGTCATGACCCTGCTGCCATTTTAGGAGATCCCAACATACACATCAAGACTCGCGCTCAGCTACAGAACGTTGTTAGCTTTATGTGCTACATATCCAATTTCGAGACCAATAATATAAAATAAGCACTTAAAGATGACCAATGGATATCATCTTTGTAGGAAGAGTTGCTTCAGCTTAGAAAGAATGATGTCTGGGAACTTATCCCCCAACCTAGTGAGAATAATGTGATTGGTACTAAGTGGATCTTCAAGAATAAGATCGATGAGAATGTTACCATTGTACGTAATAAGGTTAGGTTGGTCACTCAATGCTACACATATAATGAGGATGTAGACTTGGAGGAGACATTTGCTCCTATTGCGAGGCTTGAATCTGTTCACCTACTACTCGCCATCACAAGTCATCTGCACTTGAAGTTGTATCAGATAGATGTTAAGAGTGACTTTCTGAATGGCATTCTACAGGAGGAGTTTTACATGGAACAACTAAAAGGATTTGAAGACCCTAAGCACCTTGGACACGTCTATTATCTGAGGAAAGACCTATATGGTTTGAATCAAGCACCCCGTGCTTGGTACGAGAGGCTTACTTCCTATCTTGAATCCCATGCCTTCAAGATAGGGGGATTAGATGTTTGTTGTTAGGAGAGGAGAAGGAGATTTTTTGGTTTCCCAAGTCTATATGAATGAGATAGTCTTTTGATTCACATGATCCCTCCATGCTCACGACTTTAAGGAGGAGATGAAGAGTGAGTTCGAGATGAGCATGGTTGGTGACCTTACATTCTTCCTTGGCCTCCAGGTTCGTCAGCTAAAGTATGGAGTATTCATCTCCCAATCCAAGTACTCAAGAGACCTCATGAAGAAGTTTGGGTTAGACACTGCTAAGCATTTCCTCACCCCCCATGTTTACCTCGACGAAGCTTAGCAAGGACACTTCAGTCAAGGAAGTAGAGAAAACCTTGTATTGGAGTATGATAGGTAGCCTTCTCTACTTGACTACCAGTGGTCCCGACATAGATTTTAGTGTTAGAGTTTATGTGTAATATCAGGAATCACTGAAAGAGTCACACTTACACACTCTTAAACATATTATCAAATACGTAGTGGGACTATCTCATACGACATTTTGTGTTCCTTTTATACCGACGATCATTTATCCATCTATTCGGATGCCAATTGGGCTGGGTATGGAGATGGATGTAGGAGCACTTTGGGTGGTTGTTTCTAATTTTGTATTGCTCTTGTCTCATGGATGAGCAAGAAGAAGAACTCCATCTCTTCGTCCACTGTGGAGGCTAAGTACATCACCGCTGGGAGTTGTTTTATGCAACCTTAGTAGATGAAGCAGATTCTGGAGGATTATGGGATATCACAAGATATTATGACTATTTCCTATGATAACACGCGCACAATACACATATACCGCAATCTAGTCCAGCATTAAAGGAACCAACACATTAGGATACATGAGCATTTTATTCGAGACCTAGTAGAGGAGAAGGTCGTATCCTTCAGCTTTGTGACCACCGATTGCTAGTTAGCCGATATCTTCATGAAACCTTTAAATTCCCTTAGATTCGAGTCTTAGGAAGTCTTTAGGTATATGCACATTTGACTAAGGGTTGGTTACTTTGTTTAGTATATGTTTTTTTTGTGCCTATCCTTGGTTCCCATTACTAGACTGTATCATTTATATCATTCTTGTGTCATTTTTCCTTCATATCTATGAAAAATCCAAAAAGATTTTCGTTTCTTTGAAAAATTGGAAAAATACAAAAAGATTTTTGGTTTTTAAGAAATGAGAAAAATACAAAAATATTTTTGATTTTTAAGAAAAATGAATAAGGCAAAAAGATTTTGTTTTTATAAATTTTTTGAAAAAATCAAAAATATTTTTATTGTTTATTTACATCTTTTATGGATGGACATTTAGGATGGCCAAGTCACCACATCATTCCAATATCCACGTGACTATTTGGTAATGTTTTGAGACACAACTTCATTTAATCCATGTGCTTTGTAATGTTAGGAGTCATTGAGATGTAATTAGTGATTACTTTCTTGTTGTGTTGTCTCCTTTAATGAACATATGGACGGATTTATTTGATTTTTGTGCTTGTGTATCATATGTTGGTCAAAATGTTTTCATTTCAATCATATCTTATAATGAACAAAATGCGATAAAACGAGTCAATGAAAGTAGTGCATTTAAGAACATTTTCCCGTGAGAGTTTAATTAATATTGAAAAATAATGAGTGAACTCGGGAAAGAGATACGAGAGGCATGTGAACTCATCGTGAAAGCCATCATTTTAAAAGATCCTAAGAAAAAATGTAGGCAATAAAAAGAAATATATGCCAAAATGGGTCCAATTGAAAATCTCTTAAAAAAGAGTATTTAGAACCTCAATAAAAAAAATTAAAAAAGGCATTATTATTTATGAGGGTGTTTGGTTGGAATTAACGGGTTTGCACGTCCTGACAAAGTCTCAAAAAAACATTACATAGTTTCAAACGTTATTGGTGTGAAAATCATTTTAGACTTTGATTTGTCAATTAGATTTAGTCAATTTCATATAAACTCACCTTTTTACACATAAGGACGATTTTGAGTTCATTCATTAGGACTATCCAACATTTATCGCGCAAATATGATTATGAATGTTTGAGATGATTTTCCTTTCGAATTTGTTCACACCCCCTTGACTTACGCTTTCATTGAATTGATTATCTTAGTGTAAATTCATGGTGTGATTTTTCGCTTCATATTTTTTTGTGAGAAATTTTTTGAAAGATTGAAAAAAGAGAAGGTTACTTATTTGTGACACACTCTGTATTTATTTTTTATGTTTTCTCTCCTTGTCTATTTGGGACGTCATAAAAAGGGGGAGAACGAATTGTGGGGAAGTGTAAAAGTTTGATTATTTAATGATTTGTTTGTGCTTTATTAATTTATCATTTATGCTTATCATTTTATTTCAAACTTTTGCACGTCATGGGTATTTATTTCTTGTCTCATGTGTGTAGGTACAATTTGAAGATCATATATTCGGCACACCCTGATGATGACAAATAAACATTGGAGATTTGAAGTTTTGAAGATTTTGAAGATTTTGAAGATTTCAAGACATGTATTTTGATTTTTCCATTTGAGTGTTTGGGGAGATATTAAATTTTTTATCTTACGTACATTTTTGGTTGCATAATGTGTATATTTTTATGTATGTACTGGCATAGCCATAGGGGGAGAATCGTAAGGACATGATCTTGTTATTGTCCGCTGGAATCTAGGAATTGTTGGAGTTTTCCTAGATCACATACGATATGGCATATACCGATGCATTTTCACGTCTACACAAGATCATCCATGATGTCCACTCATCGAATCATTATCAACATGATCATCATCATGCACCCATCATCTTCAACATGCATCGTTCAACTTCAACCGGTCTCTACTACTCCACTATGTTAATGGTATTATTTTTATTTAGAGTTATTGATATTCGCATTTATATTTGGGAGATTTTTATTTCAATTTTAAAACTTATTTTAATTTGTCAAAAACATGGTTGGTATTTAAAATAAAAGAATTTTTGCCAATGGTCGTTCAAACGACATGACATTGTCGTTAAAATGACATGCACATGTCGTTCGAAGGGTCGTTTGAAGCCCCTGATCTAGTTTGGATCAAACGAACCCGTGCTATTTTGGTTTTCATCTGGTTGTCTCTTAGGTCATTTAATCCCCCATCTGACAACATCTCAATGTTGTTTTAACGACCCTGAGAAGTCGTTCAAATGACATGCTGCTGCCTTGAATTTTTTATTTGCCAATAAATACCTAGTCTCATTAGGTATTTCATCAGACTTTTCAACTCCCCCTTTTGAAGACCTTATGCACTTTAAGTCTTCAATTTTTAAGGCTAAAAACACTTTTGATTCTCTTAATCCTCCCTTATTATACTTTTGAATCATTGAGAAACCCTCATAGACATATTATCTCATCTTGGAGTAATTCTTGTGGGCTAGAGAAGCTATCTTCATTGTTGTTCTTGGAGTTCTCGTGGGAGCTCTTGCTGAAGACAACAAACTGAGGCCTGCGAGTATTCGTTTGCCAAAATGTTTGTATTTATCTATGTATATGTAAGTAGAGGTTTACATACGATAGTTAAATAAAAAGGTTTTGCCCCTTTCGGGGATTTCTCCTAAAATTGCTTTTGTTCTTGTTGAATTGCATGCTAAATATTTTTATCTCTTTCAATCACTTAGTTGCATGTTCGATGCTTTATTAAAACTAGTTATGAAATTGTAATTTAATTAAATAAGTTGAGACATTGAGTTGTAGTGCACTTTCATTCTTCACCACGACCAAGTTAGAAATCTATTATAGGAATTAAGCCTCTTTGATGGAGTTTGTATGAAGTACATTCTCAAATTCATGCTCAACTTATTTATCCTTTTCTAAAGATTATTTCATGGGCTTTTTCTTGATAGGATTATATGAAGGATTCAGGTGAAGTCTGTGAAAACAATTTTTTTGAGTCATTGCTCACATATCATAAGGTTGTTAGGAGATGACCTCAAAATTTATCCTAAGGAAATGAATGATTTGTTTTAACTTATCTTTTGGTTGTTTAGAGTCAATTAGGAAGGTCTTATCCAACCATTATGACTATAGAGGAGAAACTCTCAGTTACTACATCACCTAATTAACGGGGGTAAGTCAAGTGTCTTCTACACCCAATCAATTTCCCTTTGGCTGTCATTTGGTCTAATCATATTCTGAATCATCGTTATCCTAATTTTTCTACGGTTAGAACTTCTTTAGTTTGAGTGTAGTGATGAAAAAAAATGTGATGTAGATGAATCACCTTTGAGTTCTATGATTCCCTAATTGGTCATGAACTTTAGTTTTTAATGTAGTGAAGAAACCACAACCCTTATGTTATGGATACAAGATCTAACAATAATGGCATTATGGGTTGATTCCAGTTCAATAACATTAAATTCAATCGCATAATTGATATCGCCGTCCTTAATCGACAACTTAATTTTTCCGAATAGTGTTTTCATGTTGCTATTGATACTTGAGAGATGTTGTGCGCTATAGGTCATAGGGTTGTAAGAGCATATTTTCTCTCATTGCTCAAATAGCTTAGGCTTACATTTAGTTTTTGACATATCATATTATTTTTTGATTCGAGTGAAGGCGAAGTCCAAGATACAACATCTCCAACATTCAATCACCTTCATACTTTGAAGGTGTGACAACCCGCTATCCGAAATAAAGGGTGGCCAGCCCTATTCCTCGATAAAATAGGAAATCATGGATAAATATCATCCTCAGCATCACAACAATATACAAAGCATAAGGAATAACCACACTATATTCCAGAAAACGGGTTATCAAAAACTTTGGTTTTGAAATAAAAAGAAAACATTTTCAACAACCCATAATAGAAATAGAGGGTGGAAACCCCCACAAGCGTACATAAGAAACCCAAAAGATACAAAAGGACCGAATGAAACGTCGGTCAATAGTAATCATACAACATGCAAATAGTACCAAGAGTTACATGATAGATTCATTATACAATTACAACGGTTTGGGCAACATGCCCGAATATACTGATCATAACTAGAAAGCATAAACGGAGGCGACTACACAAACATCCCTTGAAACCCGCACGATGTCACGGCTCCTCAAAAACATATGGAAGGAAAGGTCATTACGGGCGATCGTGCGGCGGAGCACCTGAACGGATTATATATATACATATACAACAAGAAAGGAATACCTGTCAGGGCCGGATATATGTGATCAATAGATAAATGACAGGTATGACAACGATGCGCAAGTAAGCATGGATGATAGTCTAGCATGGTAACATCATGTAAGGAACTAAAACTGATAGATGACTATGTAGAATGAAATTCATATAAAAACAGAATTAAAAGTACTTATGAGCCTTTATCATCATTCATCATATTTCAATTTTAATCTTCTTTGATTTTCCTTATCAGGAATACAAGTATCATCATGTGCTCTTTATGGCACTAATCTCAATAGCATGCTCTTTGTGGCATAAATTTGCTCTTTATGGCATTCATGTTCCATCGAGTCCAACTCGATAATTAGAATAGTCATAAATATAAATATAACGATTCTAAGACCGCCCGTCCGGGTTTCCCCACTGTGCGCGTCCCTAAATAACCATCATCTTCCAGGGCCTAACATAAGACAACCTGGGATCCTATCGAAATCGTCGGGAAGCGGCCATATGCTTGCGAGGTAGTCAAGACCACACCCAGAATCTCCTACTCATCGCAGAAAAATAAAACAAGCGCTCATATGCCCTAGGACTATATCCACCCTGCATTCATTAGCCAGGGGGCTTCACCTCTCGCACGGACTTCCCTTAAGATGGTATTTAGAGAGGTGTGTAACATCCATTTTATTAATTCCCATTACATGATTTAGTAAATTATCATTTACCTTATCAACTTCCCATTTTAATAAATGTATAAGCTAAATCGGGACTATACGTATTACGTACCGTCATAACATCCTCGATAAGAAATTCAGACTCCAAAGTTATTTCCAAAGCCTCCTTTAGGCTTTAACATAAACCCTCAAGTCAAATCTAACTCAAGTTAATTCCTAAGGTCTCCAAAGTGACCTAAAGATGTTCTAGACCCTTATAGAACTACAAGATAAAAGTAATGCCTAAACATCACTTTAAATTCCCCTTAAAAGAACCCTAGATGAACCCTTTCGAGTCTAGGATGTCGACCCAACTCAACTAATACTCTAAACCCTATGTTTACTTCATTTAAGAAGGTCCCTAATTACTAATCCTAAAGAAAAAGGGTTAAAATTTAAAAGAAAAATTTTGGAAAAGTGCAGGGCTACCGAATCGATTCGCCCCCTTGGCCGAATCGATTCGGCCAGAAAATTTGGGTTTCTGCATAACTGCCGAATCGATTCGAACAAATTCCGAATCGATTCGGTTCACAAGACCTGAGCACTGGACCTAACCGAATCGATTCGCCCAGGAGGCCGAATCGATTCGGGCCTGCGATTTTGCCAAGAATTGGCTATGGAGTCTTGGACTGCATTTTCTACCCCAACTCAAATTTCTTCAAACCAAACTTATATACCAACATCAAGATAACATCAATGATACTATTGACCATCTTAAACCTCATAAATCATCCCAATCATCTTTGAGTGAATCAAAACCCATAAATACATAAGAAAAACCCTAAGTTTGCTAAACCAAAATCAATACATCATTATCATAGAAAATCATCTATCTCAAGACACAATTAGCAAGTAAAAACTTGCCTTGATTCAGCAACTTTGCAGATTTCTTGGTGTAGGAGCAAGAATCTCTCAAAATCTCCAAAGCTCTAATCTTTCTCTCTACTCTTCTCTTTCTCTCTTTGGTTTTGGAAGGAAATTAGGGTAATTATAAGACTTAATAGGCTTAAGTCGTGGCTTAAGGCAAATGTCCCACTTAATTAACTAATAGTGCGATAAAATAATACGCAACTGTATAATTTAGGTACAATCAGTCAAAAATGCCCAAAACTTTAAAATACAATATGGTACATTATCTGACTATTTCGCACGTTCCGGAATCAGCTGCAACCTCCAAATTATCATTTGGACATTTTAAAATTCAATTTAGGTTCTGGTCTCATAATTAAGCCAAATATCATTTTGAATTCAGATGATATTAACAAGCATGACAGAGCAATATTTACCCATGATTATGATATGTATGCAAACTCACAATAAATATCAACTTTCTACATTGAATTAACATTCAAATCATAACCCAACACTTGTCTATAATTACTATACTAAGTAATTACTAGAAAATACGGTCTCATAAGCGAGGGTTATTACATACTCCCCCCCTTATGAGGGAATTTTGCCCCCAAAATTCAGACGTACCTCATAAGAAAAGATGTGGGTATTTCTCCCGTATCTCATCCTCACGTTCCCAAGTTGATTCGTTGGCATGATGATGACTCCAATGAACTCTCACTAGGGGCACCACACGAGATCTTAACTTTCGCTCCCCAAACTCAAGGATAGAAACCGGTTGTTCTTCATAAGAAACATCGGGCTGCAAATCGATATCTTCGAAAGGAATGTGCCAAAGGGCACCTTCACACCTTCTGTACTTCTTCAAAGAGGAGACATGAAATACATCATGGATTTGTTGTAAAGGTTCCGGCAAGGCAAGTTGGTACGCCACGGGACCAACCTTTGCAATCACCGGGAAAGGTCCAACAAAACGGGGTGCAAGCTTTCCTTTCTTCCCAAAACGCTTAATGCCCTTCATCGGGGACACTCGCACTAACACTTGGTCTCCAACCTTCAACTCTATATGTCTCCTACCCGCATCGGTGTAGCTCTTTTGTCGATCTTGGGCTATCCGTATGCGATTTCGAATAAGCTCAATCTTCGAAGAAGTGTCTTGGATCATATCAGGTCCAAGGAACTTGTTATCACCCACCTCCAACCAACAAGCGGGCGATCTACAAGGCCTGCCATACAGAGCTTCATAGGGTGCCATTCCAATAGTGAATTGGTATGATTTGTTGTAAGCAAACTCAACCAACGGAAGGTATTGTTCCCAACTGCCTTTAAAGTCGAGTATGCACATACGAAGCATATCCTCCAACATCTGGTTTACCCTTTCGGTCTGACCGTCTGTTTGAGGATGATAGGAAGAGCTTAATTTCAACTCGGTCCCCATAGCTCCCTGGAAGCTCTGCCAAAAGTGGGATATAAATATTTTATCTCGGTCGGAGATAATATTCAAAGGTACCCCATGGAGTCTGACGATCTCCTCAATGAACAACTGGGCATAACGAGCGGTATCATAATCGGTGCGCACAGACAAGAAGTGTGCCGACTTGGTCAAACGGTTGACAATCACCCAAATTAAGTCGTGACCCTTTTGCGATCTAGGCAAGCCCGTGACAAAGTCCATCAAAATGCTCTCCCATTTCCATATGGGAATCTCGAGCGGTTGTAACAAACCTGTCGGTCGTTGGTGGTCAATCTTAACCAACTGACAAGTAGTGCATTGAGACACAAACTCGGAGATATCCCTCTTCATACCCGCCCACCAATACAAACGACGCATATCTTGGTACATCTTATCCCCGCCTGGATGTACCGCAAACCTTGACCTGTGGGATTCTGCCATCACAGATCGTCTCAAGTCCCCATCATCGGGAACCATGAGTCTTCCATGGAAGCATAGTCCGCCCTCTGAACCAATCGAGTACGACTCCGCTCCCTCAGACAACAACTGGCGTGTATGGTCTTGACAAACTTTATCTCTTTTCTGGGCTTCCACAATCTTTGCTATAATCGTGGGAGTAACCGTCATCACGGAAAGGAATGCTCTCACCCCTGCCTCCTTCAGGCTGAGTTCCTTCCACTTAGCTTTCCACACCTCAGCTAAGTCTCCCTCGGGCTTTCTACTCAAGGCATCTGCTACCACATTCGCCTTCCCGGGGTGATAATGAATATCAAATTGGTAGTCTTTCACAAACTCCAACCAACGACGCTGGCGCATGTTCAAATCCTTTTGGGAGAATAAGTATTGCAGCGATTTGTGGTCGGTGAACAGACTAAACTTTTCCCCTAAGAGATAATGCCTCCATATCTTCAAGGCAAATACAACGGCGGCAAATTCCAAGTCATGTACCGGATAGTTCCTCTCGTGAGGCTTCAACTTACGAGAAGCGTACGCAATGGGTTGTCTCTCTTGTTGAAGAACACCTCCCAATCCCTGAAGAGATGCATCAGTGAAGACGAGATATTCCAATCCCGGCTTTAGCAATGCCAGGACTGGAGCCGACGTTAGTCTATCCTTGAGCTCATCAAACGCCGCTTGACATGAACTGTCCCAAACAAATCTTACTCCTTTCCGGGTTAAATTTGTCAATGGGCTAGCAACCTTAGAAAAGCCCTTAATGAATCGACGGTAATAACCCGCCAAGCCCAGAAAACTACGAACTTCAGTAGGCGTCGTGGGCTGACCCCACTCCTTTACCGCGATCACCTTACCCGGATCCACCGACACGCCTTGGGATGACACTACATGCCCCAGAAATTGAACTTCCTTCAACCAGAAGCCACATTTCTCAAACTTTGCATACAATTGATGATCCCTCAATCTCTGCAGGACCAACCGCAAGTGAGCAGCGTGATCCGCCTCTGTCTGAGAATAGACTAGGATGTCATCGATAAAGACAATGACAAACTGGTCAAGGAAATCCCGAAACACCCTGTTCATAAGGTCCATAAACACTGCAGGGGCATTGGTTAGCCCAAAGGGCATAACCAAGAATTCATAAGATCCATAACGGGTCAGAAAGGCCATCTTGGATACATCTTGCTCTCGTATCCTCAATTGGTGATACCCCGTCCTCAAATCGATCTTGGAGAAGTAGGAAGCTCCCCTAAGTTGATCAAACAAGTCGTCGATGCGAGGTAAAGGGTATTTATTCCGGATGGTGACTTTATTCAACTCTCTATAGTCCACGCATAACCGGAGAGAACCGTCTCTCTTCTTCACAAATAATACCGGAGCGCCCCACGGTGAGGTACTACGCCTAATAAAGCCCTGCTCCAGTAGCTTCTGAATCTGATCTCTCAGCTCCCTCATCTCCACAGGAGCCATTCGATAAGGAGCTTTGGCGATCGGTCGAGTTCCCAGCATTAAGTCAATCACAAACTCTATTTCCCGACTTGGAGGTAATCCCGGTATCTCCCGAAAAATATCTTCAAAATCCCTAACGATTGGAAGAGAATTTAGGGGAACCACGACATCTCTCGATGCATCTTCCGCAATACAATATAGATAAGCACTCGTGCTCCCTTCCATACAAGGCATAACTACCAGGAACATCTCTTGTCCCGGGACCGCAAAAACTATACTCTTCCCGTAACAATTCACTATAGCACGGTACTTCACTAGCCAATCCATACCCAAAATTACATCGTACCCGACCATATCAAGGACGAGTAAGTCAGCCTCAAAACAAAAGTCACCAAGGTTAATTCCTACGTTTTTACATACGAAGAAAATCAATGAGCCATCGCCCATAGAGGATTCAACGCTAGTGAAGGTACTTTCAGCAGATTTTATCAAACCTGTAGTCTGGGCAAAACTTCTAGAAATAAAGGAGTGTGTAGCACCCGTATCAAATAGGATTCGACCCATATGCCCATGTATGAGAAACTTACCCTCGATCGCTGGTGGTGCCGGAGGAGCTGGAGGGAGTAGAGCCTCCTGAATATGGTAGACCCGTCCGTACTGCAATTGCCCCTGTTGAGGAAGAGCAACCGGATTAGGCACTTGGGGCCGAAACTGCACATACGGCTGCTGTGGGGGCCTAGAAAGATGCCCTCCTACCAACTGAGGACACGCCCTTTTATAATGGCCCAGCTCCCCACACTGGAAACATTTATTCGCCGCATTATCCTGATTCCTGCCTTAGTTATTTCGGAATTGCCCCGCACCTCGGCCCTGTTGGCCCCTACCTCCATTTCCACCTCTACCTCCTTGTGGTTGTAGACCACCTTGACCCTGCCTGTTATTATTGTTGCCACCAGCATTTAACCCACCGAAACGTTGACGCTTTGACGAATCCCCCTGCTAAGGATCCCTCTCAACCTGCTTGTTCCCCGAGGATTGGGACGAAGAAGATGTTCCCCCTTCGCTCCCAGTTCCTCCCTGCCTCACCGCTTGACCCGCAACTACAACCTTCTTCTTGTTTTGAACAAACAATCTATGCTCTTGACAGTGAAGTAAAGCAGCATTCATCACCTCACCAAAGGTCACCAGAGATGGATTTCCAAGCAAATGTTGTTTTATTCGCCACTGCAAACCTCCCACAAACTTGGAGATCCTCTTCGCTTCTAGAGTTACTTCATCCGGTATAAAACTTGCTAACCGGGTAAACTCCTCCTCGTACTCGGCAACTAATCTCTCCCCTTGTACCAAATCCTGAAGCTTCCTCTGCATTTCCCTCTGAACTGCGGGAGGGAAATACTTTCCATAAAAAAAGGCCCAGAAATTTGTAATGGACATAGTATCCCTTTGTTCGGGTGTCGTCATTGACTCCCACCAGTGTAAGGTCGGTCCGACAAGCTTGAAAGTAACGAGAATTTGCTTTTTCTCCTCACTACATTCCACCATCCTAAGATGGCGCTGCATATCTCTCTTCCACTGGTTCGCCTTGATAACATCCGAACCTCCCTCGAATTCCGGGGGATGTCCCTTAAGGAAAGACTCCCTCACCCGTTCCCACTGAGAAGGTCCCGTAGGAACTAGTGCTTCTTGTCCCCTAACTTGAGCTTGTGGCATTTGTTGGGCCACTGCAGTCATAGCGGCGTTGAAAGCTTGGGCCACAATATTTGCCACTTCAGCGGTGCTGATATTCCCCTGCTGCGGTGGAGGACCATACTCATCCTCAACAACCCTATTACGTCTAGCGGGACATCCTCTCTTCGGCGGCATCTGAGATAAATACGAGATAGAGTTAAAACATAATATAAGACAATCTATTTAGCAGAAGATCGCATACATAGGCAGCAAAACAATCCTAACATTAAGTTCTATATCAAAGAACGCTACGGTAGAACGTGAAAAGTCCGCATAGATCCTAAAGACTCTAGAACCCGATGCTCTGATACCATCTGTGACAACCCGCTATCCGAAATAAAGGGTGGCCAGCCCTATACCTAGATAAAATAGGAAATCATGGATAAATATCATCCTCAGCATCACAACAATATACAAAGCATAAGGAATAACCACACTATATTCCAGAAAACGGGTTATCAAAAACTTTGGTTTTGAAATAAAAAGAAAACATTTTCAACAACCCATAATAGAAATAGAGGGTGGAAACCCCCACAAGCGTACATAAGAAACCCAAAAGATACAAAAGGACCGAATGAAACGTCGGTCAATAGTAACCATACAACATGCAAATAGTACCAAGAGTTACATGATAGATTCATTATACAATTACAACGGTTTGGGAAACATGCCCGAATATACTGATCATAACTAGAAAGCATAAATGGAGGCGACTACACAAACATCCCGTGAAACCCGCACGATGTCACGGATCCTCAAAAACATGTGGAAGGAAAGGTCATTACGGGGGACCGTGCGGTGGAGCACCTGAACGGATTATATATATACATATACAACAAGAAAGGAAAACCGGTCAGGGCCGGATATATGTGATCAATAGATAAATGACAGGTATGACAACAATGCGCAAGTAAGCATGGATGATAGTCTAGCTTGGTAACATCATGTAAGGAACTAAAACTGATATATGACTATGTAGAATGAAATTCATATAAAACAGAATTAAAAGTAATTATGAGCCTTTATCATCATTCATCATATTTCAATTTTAATCTTCTTTGATTTTCCTTATCAGGAATACAAGTATCATCATGTGCTCTTTATGGCACTAATCTCAATAGCATGCTCTTTGTGGCATAAATTTGCTCTTTATGGCATTCATGTTCCATCGAGTCCAACTCGATAATTAGAATAGTCATAAATATAAATATAACGATTCTAAGACCGCCCGTCCGGGTTTCCCCACTGTGCGCGTCCCTAAATAACCATCATCTTCCAGGGCCTAACATAAGACAACCTGGGATCCTATCGAAATCGTCGGGAAGCGGCCATATGCTTGCGGGGTAGTCAAGACCACACCCAGAATCTCCTACTCATCGCAGAAAAATAAAACAAGCGCTCATATGGCCTAGGACTATATCCACCCTGCATTCATTAGCCAGGGGGCTTCACCTCTCGCACGGACTTCCCTTAAGATGGTATTTAGAGAGGTGTGTAACATCCATTTTATTAATTCCCATTACATGATTTAGTAAATTATCATTTACCTTATCAACTTCCCATTTTAATAAATGTATAAGCTAAATCGGGACTATACGTATTACGTACCGTCATAACATCCTCGATAAGAAATTCAGACTCCAAAGTTATTTCCAAAGCCTCCTTTAGACTTTAACATAAACCCTCAAGTCAAATCTAACTCAAGTTAATTCCTAAGGTCTCCAAAGTGACCTAAAGATGTTCTAGACCCTTATAGAACTACAAGATAAAAGTAATGCCTAAACATCACTTTAAATTCCCCTTAAAAGAACCCTAGATGAACCCTTTCGAGTCTAGGATGTCGACCCAACTCAACTAATACTCTAAACCCTATGTTTACTTCATTTAAGAAGGTCCCTAATTACTAATCCTAAAGAAAAAGGGTTAAAATTTAAAAGAAAAATTTTGGAAAAGTGCAGGGCTACCGAATCGATTCGCCCCCTTGGCCGAATCGATTCGGCCAGAAAATTTGGGTTTCTGCATAACTGCCGAATCGATTCGAACAAATTCCGAATCGATTCGGTTCACAAGACCTGAGCACTGGACCTAACCGAATCGATTCGCCCAGGAGGCCGAATCGATTCGGGCCTGCGATTTTGCCAAGAATTGGCTATGGAGTCTTGGACTGCATTTTCTACCCCAACTCAAATTTCTTCAAACCAAACTTATATACCAACATCAAGATAACATCAATGATACTATTGACCATCTTAAACCTCATAAATCATCCCAATCATCTTTGAGTGAATCAAAACCCATAAATACATAAGAAAAACCCTAAGTTTGCTAAACCAAAATCAATACATCATTATCATAGCAAATCATCTTTCTCAAGACACAATTAGCAAGTAAAAACTTGCCTTGATTCAGCAACTTTGCAGATTTCTTGGTGTAGGAGCAAGAATCTCTCAAAATCTCCAAAGCTCTAATCTTTCTCTCTACTCTTCTCTTTCTCTCTTTGGTTTTGGAAGGAAATTAGGGTAATTATAAGACTTAATAGGCTTAAGTCGTGGCTTAAGGCAAATGTCCCACTTAATTAACTAATAGTGCGATAAAATAATACGCAACTGTATAATTTAGGTACAATCAGTCAAAAATGCCCAAAACTTTAAAATACAATATGGTACATTATCTGACTATTTCGCACGTTCCGGAATCAACTGCAACCTCCAAATTATCATTTGGACATTTTAAAATTCAATTTAGGTTCCGGTCTCATAATTAAGCCAAATATCATTTTGAATTCAGATGATATTAACAAGCATGACATAGCAATATTTACCCATGATTATGATATGTATGCAAACTCACAATAAATATCAACTTTCTACATTGAATTAACATTCAAATCATAACCCAACACTTGTCTCTAATTACTATACTAAGTAATTACTAGAAAATACGGTCTCATAAGCGAGGGTTATTACAGAAGGTATAATGCTTGAGTGTTTAAATGTGTTCCTTAAATTTATTTTGGGATGATTTTTTTTATTAAAACTGGAAACATGATTTTTTCTTTAAACAACGATTCAGTGTTTACTTTATTCAATTTTTTTTTATCGTGTATCTCATTCAAATGGGATGTAATCTCATCCAAACGAGATTGGCTAGAAGGCTTCTTCAATCGAACTTCCAATGAGGACTTACGATTTTAATTTTGTTCTTGTCATTATAAGAGAGACATATCTCATTCGAACGAGATTATAATCTCGTTCGAATGACAGTGATTTTCGTTCAAATGACTCCACCGCCTCGAAATTTTTGAACGTCCTATAAATCCCTGTTTCATATTTGATTTTATTAAGACTTTTGCCAGAACTGATTCTGCATATCCTTTGCAAAAGTTTTCAACCTTTTGTTTTTAGGAAACTTTTTTTATTCACAAATCATCATCCCCAAGATTTATTTGAGTGAATCAACTTTAAACCCTATATCTTGTATCTAGCATACAATTCTTGTGGAGAGAGATTTTCTTCTTAGCTGATCTTGTGATACCCGAGGGATTTCGCTACTGATGACGAAGGTTAGTCAGTGGATACCGAGTGTGAAAGGACGCATGTGGATGACACTTAACTGAGCCTTATTTTTTAAAGATTTGTTAAGGTAATGTGCATTATACTTATGGTGGTTATCAAGTAGTCTGTAAGTCAACAGTCTTTCAAACTCTCTAAAGTGCTGGAAAAAAAGTTTTACCCGAAAGGGGTTTCCCTTAATTTTCCTTTATTGAATGCATGGTTTATTTTATCATCTTTATCACCTAGATGCATGTTTCGGTTGATAAGATAAACTTTGGACTTGTGTGTATTTGACACTAATTTATAAAAATTACCCATTAAGATCAAGATAGTGCAATCTCAAATTGGTATCAGAACAAGTTTTTCCAAATTATCATGAGATCTTGTTTTTTAGCAAAATTTTTCAATGATATCAATTGTTTTGAAAGATGATTTTGAAAAATCGCAAATTTTCTGATGGATAACTTATATAATAGGATGCTAATTTTCGATGGATCGAATTATGCCTTTTGGAAAGCCCGTATGACATCTACTTTGAAAGCTATATATAAAAGGGTTAGGTTAGTTTATGAAAGAGGGTTGACTCCTCCCACGATCATTGTTGATAATGTCACAACTCCTAAATCAGTCCCTTTTTGAACTCCTGATGATTTTAAGTAGAGTACCTACAACTCCCGTGGCTTTAGTGCTATTTTTGGAACTGTCACGCTTGATGTGTTTCGACGTATCACAACGTGCACTATGTCTAAAGAAGCATGGGGTATCCTCCAACTTACACATGCGAGCACCAATGCTATCAAGGCGTCGAAGCTTCAAAATTTGACAACCCAATTCGAGACCATCACTATGTTAGAGTCCAAGAGTTTTGATGAATTTTATTCTAGGTTGTCGAACATAGTAAACACTAGTTTTAATTTGGGTGAGAAAATTCTAGAAACTAAGGTCGTTAAAAAGGTTTTGTTATCACTCCCCACCTACTTTATTCCTAAGGTCACCCTGCTTAACTGTTTACTGATTTTAAACACTCTTAGGTTAGAAGAACTCATAGGATACCTTTTTAACACCCCGTATTTCTGAGGATATAAAATTTAATTAAATTGGTAATTTATCCTTTATTTAAATCGGTGATTTTGGATCTATTTAATTCAGAGAAATTAATTAATTTGATTATTTAGAGTTTAAATTAATTCGGCCTATTTTAATTTCATATGTGCCGTATTTTGAGGTGAAAATAAGATGATTGTATAAAGTGACTCGAATGATGATTTAGAGGTAACAGTTGATTATGAAAGGGTTAAAATAGTCAAACTAGTATATCCGGGGGTATAGTTTGGGTCCTAGGGCAATTTTAGGCCAAACCGACACCATATGAGGGCATTTTAGTCATTTGGTAATATAGGGTAAAGAGACCTATGAGTTTCCAACATCTTTATCAGCATATAGATGGCAGAGTCTAGGGTTTAGAAGTTAGAAAACCAAGAGAGGATATTAGAGAAGAATGAGAGGCCATTCTTGAAGTTTAACGAAGGGTTCTTGAGAGATTCAAGTGATTCTTGCACCACAAACATCACTGGAGAGTGGATTAAAAGGGAAGACAAACCAATTCATCATCAAATCATGAAATCAGAACTATCAGACCAAAGGTAAGTATTTATCTTGTGTTTATATTAAGCATGTTAAAATACCTATACATCATAGGGTTTGATTTACATTATTTTTGGAAGATTTAATATGAATTTGGGTGGGTGTAATCTATGAATTGGAGTAAGATTGCATGAATTTATATTTCCTTATGTTGGTGATGCGAAATCAGAGGGTTTAGTTGTAATACCCCGTATTTTTAGGCTATATTAATTTGGGGATTTATTAAATTTAATGTGAGTTAATTATTTAATAAAAATCCGGAAATTAATTATGTTATAATTATTAACATGACGAGAGTTAGTAATTATGGGAAATTTGTTGAATATTACTAATGAGCAAAGTAATATGTAATATTGGTTATATCGAATGTCATGAGTGAATAAAATGATAATTTTGGAAATTTGAGTCGGGACGCGCCCGTGTCGCGTCGGGACTAAACATTGATAAATAAAAGTGAATATTTTATAAGTCATTCGTATGGTCATTTTGAGTGCGCCAACGCGTCAGGAATGGTCAAGATATTCAGAAAAGTGTACCCGGGGGTTTAGTTTGGGTCTCGGGGCGTTTTTAGGCCTAATTGGTACCCCGGGAGGGCATTTTAGACATTTTACATTTTTGGGGAATTAAACCCACGAAAATTCAAGGGGTATATCAGATATCTAAGGTTGTCTTCTAGGGTTAGAACAACCAAAGACAAGTGACGTCCATAGGAGAGGGAAGGAGAGAGCTTCCAAGGCAATACAAGGCTAAAAATCCATCCGGTTGCACTGCCACCACCACCAACGTGTAGATCGCGCGACGGGGAACGCAACCACACCAAAATCATCTGCAAATCAGAACACAAAAAACCCCAGGCAAGTGTTTATCTTGCTTATTTCGTTGGTGCGTCTTTCATATTAGTTTAGGAATAATTAGAATGTGTTTTTATGGAAGAAGACCAAAGATTTGAGATATGAATTGCATGTAGTGATGGATAAATTGATAATTCTGGAAACCCTTGCCATGTAGAGGAATTACCCACAAAATTTTGATGTTTATAAGAAGAAATTTCTGGAAATACTTGTTAGAACCATGTTTAAAGAGAATTCTAGGGTTCTTGATAATTATGATAATTTTTGGGCTGTTAATCCATGTATAATGATAGAAATCCACATGCTTTAGGTTGGAACTACCTAATATGAAGATATAATGTTAGTAGTATGAATCTTTGGACGTTTGGGAATGTATAACTTGAATTTGGATGAAGATATATGTTAGAACCCGTAACTGCAAAACTGCAGAAATCGCAATACCTGCTTGATCGATCGATCGAGCCCAGAGCTTCGATCCATCGAAGGTTCGATCGATCGAGCCCCAGACCTCGATCGATCGAACACTCCTGGCAGACTCCTACTTCCCTTTTTAAATTAGTTAAGTTCAATTTATGGTGAAATAATTCTTGGGCATCCTTAATAAAATGTTTTGGGAGATAGGGAAGACCAGTAGGACATGTGAATAAATTTTGGGACCCTTGATGTCGGGCAAATATTGTATTTTGGGATAATTACATAAGGGTCGGTGAATTTATGATTTAAATAAAGAGACACGTAAGAGAGTTACTTTGGGACAAATTTTTATACCTACTGAATTTTATAATTTGGAGAATAAAGCCATGAGAGTTGTGTGGTACGTTGGAATAATACCGAATCAAGGTTAGAAACGAACCGTTATAAGTGTTTACTAAAATATGATAATATGGATAAAAGTCGTAACAATGGGATTTGAGAATATACCCAATATTGATATGGTAATATTAGTATAGTTATATGATTGTGTATGCATATGCTATCTATGTGTGAAAAACATACCCACGCTACTTGCTATCCCTGAGGTTGACGCGTTGGGACGATCTTATCCCGTGTTGCCTTATGGGGGATATTGACTCGTACCCTAGGAGATAGATATCCTTGGTACATGCTATCGATTTGATAGTTCAGACGGTCCTAAGAGACGCGGGTATGTGCCATCCTCGTAGAGACTTGGAATCTATGCTTCGCCTCAATATTGTTGTGTATGTGTTAATACAATTCGAGAGTGATTCCAAATTTGTATTCCCCTTAATACGAGTGATACGGGGTTTGGATAGTAGAGTATGCCCGCACCATAGTTTTTATTTGGGTTTCTGTTATGACATATATATTTTACGAGTAGTTAATATATATATGAAATTCTGAAATCTAGAACTGCCTACTGTGATTTGATATGTAGGACACGGTTGATGACTCAAATTGTAAATACTTGTTTTGAGAAAGTATAATATGACACTGGAAAACATTATTGATTAATAAAGTTAAAATGAGAACTTTGGTTACTAATAGAAATATTATTTTCAAACAATTGAATCCTTAAATTTTTAATCTTGCGAATAACCTAAGATAAGTTAAACCATTGAGAAAGGATAGCGTGATATATGATGAGATAGACCACTGGGAAGGTTAGTGCGATAGGTGTGCACATTAGGAGAGAGGTGAGAATTTCTCAAGAGAGTGTCGCACTAATATGTTGTTGCATTGGCTTGTATCAATTTAAATATTTTCTAAACAATTTTTAAATCATATACACTATCGGGCTCTGACCCGTTTTTTTCTCTCTCTCTCTCTTGTATATATATGTATGTACTACAGGTGCCCAGCCACAGGGGCGTCTTTCTTAGGATCTCTTGGAAGGAACGTGCTGCAACATAGGTGGGAGTTGCGGGCCACTTGCTTAGACGATTTCATTTACTTGATTCCACTCCTATGATTCTTAGTTATTGGGGCATGTGTCCCCCTTTTCACTATTTATCTGTTTTGTTGGGACATTTGTATTTCAGTTATTTATCGTACTGTTACTTTGGGATTTATTCAGCATGTATGTTTTACATTAAGTTTTAAATGTTGGGATTTTGGATGTTGAATGTTTAAAGTAATTGGATTATGTTCCAGGATAATTGTTGTATGATTCTTACTTATTGAAAATGTTGTTACTATTTAAATAAATAATTTTCCTTTAAAAATAAAATTTGGTCAGAAATGTTGAAAAATAGTTTTGACACTTAGCTTAATTATGTAGGGTGTTAATTTGGAAAAAAAATTATTTTCACGGCAGTGATGCTAAGAATGAACCAACTGTTCACCTTGATTTTAATTTAATAAAGAAGTGATCGCCCGGTATTTAATTAGGCGGGGTGTCACATTAGTTAGATTTATAATAAAGAGATCTAGGTTCTTGATTAAAAGATGTGAAGTACGTGAGAAACTATTTTTTTATGATTTATGAAGATTAAATCTTATATGATCCATTTTTATGGAGGACTTAGTGATATAATTCATTAAGAACCGTTAGAATGATCCTATATGAAGTTTTGTTAAGTTTGGTTTAGAATTAGGACTTTTGCATGAATGTCCATGGGAGTAAAAATGGAGAAAATCACAAAAATGTAAAAGAAAAAAGACCTGCCACATTTCGATTCGATTCGGCCCATAGGCGAATCGATTCGTCTAGCGAATCCATTCGGCCTCCTGGGCTAATCGATTTGGCTACCCAGAATTGGCCAGTTTCGCCTTTTGATGTTATTTTCCTCTTGGAATGAATTATGAGGAACTTGGGGGGTTAATCTTAGAATTAATTAAAGACTTAGAGGAGGCCAGTATGTATATGTTCAAGACTTGATTAGATCAGAATGTGAGTAAGATTGGAACTTTAAACTGACAATAGTAAATCGAGTGAGTTACAAATCAAGAAATTGGAATTTGGGCTTCGAGAAGAGTAGACCATGACCTAAGGCTATAACCAATAGGGCATGAGTGAAATAACTACTGAATTAAGATATGGGGTAACTAGGGGCCCTTCGGGTAGAGAATAATTCTCGGATAAATATAATCGAGAATTATAAATGTGAACAAATTTTATGGTGAGTATTCAAGGGGTAAATACTACATGCGGATTATTTTATAGGTTGAGTATATACCTATATGGAGTATATTTATAGGTGGAGTGTATATTTATAAGGGTTATTACTATATAGGTTGTGATTACCCTTATACTGAATATACATATGGATTAGGTTGTGTGTATACCTATTATGTGCTTTTGTGTATGTTAACATACCTACACTACCTACTATCGGGGTGGTCCCACGCAGTAGGCTATTCAACCTTGATGATTCCAGTGAGGTATCGATTTGTGCCCCAGAGCATAGTGCTGATAGTGGATAACTATGTGAGAGAAATACTGATGCTGACAAGTCGTTTGGGTATGTTAGGTATGTTCGCAGTCCCAAAGACTTAGTGCTATATTCGCCTCCACTATGTGTGATTTTGATTTATGATTCGAGGAGACATTCCGAATCAATAGTCCATGATTAGGTACGTGAGGTACTTGTACTTGATAGCAGAGTATATATATATATATATATATACATACTAGCGAATTTCCCGTGCCTGAAGGCACGGAGATAAATGCACCCCAAATATTCGTACTTGCGCTTGCAACATGACGCCACATCAAACTACCATAAACACCCCATCCAACAACCCACACCTAAACATAAAACTGAACTAATATAGTGAATATACATACTTACAAAACTAAATAAGAAATATTAGTGATTATCAATATAACCACTTAATTGAGCATGCACATAATCACATTTAAACATCTCAAGTGTGTATAGTATAAAAATATGAAATATAGTTTAAATTTCACCCATCGTGCAATGACATATATTCAAATATAATTAATTTGTATGCTTCAAGAAAACAATTGAATTAACTGGTGGGACCCCATATAATTCATTTATTTTATATCAATGAAGAAGACTGCAATGATGATTAAATATATTTGAGGTGTAACAAGGGGTTCATAACATTACATGATAACGAAACTGATCTGATTGTTATAAATAATACAATAGACACCTTAAAAAAAGTGTTTTATCAATTAGGATTTATACAGCAACTAGTTGTTTTGTTATTGCCGTCATGCAATTTCTCCCTCTTTGTCATAGTATTCTTCATAAGAATTGCTCCTGCTTTGTCATAGTCTTCATACCTAAATGTAGATCCTTGGGAGTGAATTGTATGCATATTAAAAGTGTGTATGCTAAGGATAATACAAAATCATTAAGATAACTTGTAGCACTCTTTAATAAAATCACGTAACAAACCCTCCGAAAACACAGAAATCTATTCATTTTAGGAAAAAAATTCCCCAGTTCTTTAATATGAACATCAACCCCCAATATTTTTTAATCCCCAAATGAAAAACATTCATATATGGAAAAAAAATCAAAATAAATGACACAAGAACATGAAAAGCGTGTTGATGTACTGAAAACCACATGGAAAAATATATTATCAATACAAACGTAAATATCAATATTCACATTGGCAAAGAAACAGAGTACATGTTAGAGATATTAACTCCAATTCATTCATCTAATCTATATCAGACTTGAATTATGTGAATGATAGTTTTACTTGCTCAACAAATTTTCTAAAATGCAGGGCATAAACACACACAGACTTGTGAAATGCATGGCATAAAATCACATCACCTAATTTGATGGTTTAGTTTAAGAGCAAATACACATGTGGATGATGTTGTGGGGTAAGTTGTTGCAGATGCTGATGGTGCATAGTATAACGCTTGGGGTGCACGTGGTGGTACGTATGGTGCATAATTTTTTGGAGGTTTGTGTAGATTTGTATTTGCATTTGCATTTTCATTTGCATCATGCATAATGAGTTCAAACTCTTCATCATACCTTCCAGTTTTAGTCTGAAGCGAGCATTATTTCATTTCTTGCGCATCTTTATGTGTACTATCTCAATGCCAGTCCTGATTTGATATAACAAACCAAAAAGGAACAAATATTCAACCTAGAAATATTTGATTAGCTAATCGAAAAAACTTCTGCATGTGAAAATGTGGGAATGCTAAATGATTGACGTGTTCCATGAAAAGTAGAAATTTTTCCAAATGCAATTAAAAACTTACCTTATATGTCAAGAATGAAAATGAAATTGGTAGAATAGTCTTATTTCAGTAAACTGACCAACAAATCTCATTATAGAATAGTCTTCACAATGAAGGAAATTATTTCATAAACTGGTGTAGAGTGCAAAGCATTTTCCACTATTATCTAAGCACATAAAAACTAATACCGTGAATAAGTTTCTAAGGTATAAACTAAACATAGAAATGAATTCAAAGTCCTAAATTAATCTTAACTAGTATATTTCAAAATCTACATTTAACCCATTGAAAATAATCGGTGGGTTTTCAACAAAACACACATGTGCACCCGGACCAATATAGTTTCTTAAAAATAGGAATCAATTATAACAAACTAACAAAGGTTTATAGCACCATAAGTTAAAAATGACATGGTGCCAAAGACAATTCATTATAAATCTAAACTCTATTAGGCATAACATTATAGTGAATATAAATCACGAATAAACTATATTTTGGTCAGGAATCTGAACAAAAGATGGGGTAAAGTAAAATCAGAGTAAATGCTTATTACAATCAGATTAATGTAAATAAACCTCCATTAGTAAGCAATAATCATAGAAAAATACTTGGCTTCGGTAAACTATATATTCATGATTATTTTTATAATATTATAAGTAGTTTTAATGTCATTGGCTTCGGTATACATGATTTCAAAAGAAAAACAACAAAAATTATTGATGTTACCCATTAACCTCTATAAATTTTGTTGTTAACCTTTGTAAATGATGTTACCCATTGTTGTTTCATTATAAAAAATTAGCCACAACTAATAGTACCAGTGTTGTTTCATTATGAATCTGTAAAAAGTAACAGTATCATTGTCAAAAGTAGCCCAAAAGGACAACTAATGATAAAAAAAGTACAACCCAATACAAAAAAAATACAAAAATGTACACATCTTCATCATTATGGCATTTCATCAAGCATATGGTGTTCATGGCATAAAAACAACCATTAATATACATCTAGTAACAATCAACGTTGCATAGAAACCAACATGGTAATAGATATTTGCACGCTATTAATGTATAACGCCTACTTTATACCATCAATGTTTAAGGAATTTAATATGGGTAATATTTGCATAGAAAATTTAATAGATGACAATATGAATCAATAATATTCCATACAATTGGATAAATGTATCAGTAAATGTCCCTAATCTAACGCTAAAAAAATAGAAAATGTATATAATAACATCATATGATAAGCATAAAGTTGGCAATAAATGAATCTAAAGCCTAATATAGTCAATCGAAGCCAAAAATGCAGCTACAACACCCACATTTAAGGTGATTTCCTAGCAATAATTACAAAAAAAAAACTTACAAGTGAGATATTGTGTAACCAAATACTTTACTATTTGTATCATGCATTGTGTTTAAGTAGATAACTTTTAGAACCTAGACACCATTTGTGAGCATAATGCAAGATAAAAATAGTAAAGTATCTATTTAAACAATATCTCATTTAACTGCATGTTGAAAGTATAGAAAAACACATTGCATTCATAAATAAAAAAATGGAGACAAAATTTCATACATATATAGCCATGTGCCCGCTGTATGAGGAATTGCAGAGAATGGAGATAGAGATTGGGGTTGGGTGGGTTTGGAGAGAGTGAAATAGAGTTCAAGAATTTATTTATAAAGTTCAGGTGCACCATCACTCTATTTCACTCTCTACAAGCCCCAAGAGCAGGAGCCCTCTTGGGTTTCAATCTCTATCTAAGACCTCTGCCATTTGGTGCATGGTGAAAATGTAAAAAAAATAATTCTAAATTAGAGATCAATATGAATAACAGCCTAATAAGTGAAACTAAAAAAAAATACACAAATCGAACCCATAAACAATAGATGAAATACATTTCAAGTTGTGAAAAAAAGTAATAGAAATTAAACCTCATAACAAGATTTATGTTTTGTGGATTTATTACTTTAAATCCAATAGAATAAACTCTTTGCCCAGAAGAGAGAAATTAAAAAAACTCTGAACATAAAACTTCCATGTTAACGGTAAGAAAATGCATAGATTATGTTCAGATTGTATATACATACATGTGATAGCATTAGATACTAAAAAAACCTATGAAAAAGTTATAACCACCAAACAACTCAACACCCACAATCTAGTATAGGAGCACTACCTCATCCAAACTTTTTTGTTGAACATATTTGAATAAGACAATTAAACGCATCTCAAAAGCTCTAGTAGAAAAGGATTGTCTTTAATCTGAAAGAGGTGGGTGATAATGTTGTTTTTCAAGAGGGGTGCGAGGCATTTGATGAAGACAATGCTTTAGAGTTCAGAGACTTTTTAGTTTTTAAGTACGACAGTGCTTCATGTTTTAAAAGTAGCAGTACATAATCAATATGTTCTCAAATCACAATTGAGGATCAAATCACCATATTCCTATATGGTCAAATCACAATTGAGGATTCTAGTTCTCAAAACATCAACTAAATAAAAATTAGTAGAACATAATAAAAAACACGTAATTGATAGCATAATAACAAAAAAAGTTGGAAAAGAAGTTACAACGTTTCTTTACAAACTTATACGGGTGTGCCTATAACTTGTGTAATTTGAACTATCACATACAAAAAATCATCAGTTAAGTAAAATGATCATGTCAACGGGATTTGGATTAACTTTTTTGATAAATAGATTAAAGGTTGATAATCACAATGACTAAAATGAACAAATCAAACTAATATGAAAAGTCTACATAACTTCTAATTGCACAAACTCCAACCACAATGTGATTTTAATAGACCGAAGAAAATCAAAAGATAATCGTAAATGTACTATTTAATAAGGAGAAAGATAAGAAACTTTTTGGGTAATAGAGGTGACTACAGTGCCACAATTTGTTTAAAGACTACTATTAACATAGTATTGTCTATAATGCCACAATTTCTTTAAAAACTTTCACTTAACAGGACATCAATGCCACAATCATGTATTGGCATCATTGATGGAACATGACAGTGTTGACTTTGTTAACAAATCCCATATCTTAAATCCTACCTCAAACTAACAACAAAACCCCATATCTCAAATTAGACTTTAGTATCAACAAATCCACACTCTATGACCAACACCCTAATTAATACAAACTTAAACGAAGACTGTATTATTTGAATATTGATAACCTGCTCCTCAAATTTAGATAATGCCATGTCATGGAAATAAAATTAAGGAATTGAAACTTACATGATATAATTTAAAAATGTCAAGCTACTTAGAGTAAACGCATGTTGCTTCATCCTCTTGTACCCTGCTGGAGAAGAAAGATTGCTGCAAACCCCATACCTAAAACAATAAGTAATAATGGTGACTTTGTTAAACACACGAGTCATAATGATAATGTTTGTGGCAATGAATTTTATGTGATATGAATTTACTTGCCATTACAAATAAGTATAAATATTAGTAACAAAATATACACAATGATTATTCAAACTTAAGAATGAAGGATACAAAGTCATTACAATAGATATGCAAATTTGATATTGATTTAAAAGTTTGAATAACAGATTATCCTTTGCTTACAACAATGTCAATTCAAATTCAAATTATGATATCAAAAAGTGAAGAGCCATAATGACCATTTTTCCATTTTCAGCTACCATTTTCTAGCATAAAAAAGCGAATAACAAATCAAAAGAAACAAATGAAAGAACCAAAGATTAATGGCGCATTAAAAGATGACAAAAGAAGAGATCGTTAGTTAGTTAGTTAATTGAAACATACTTAACTTATTGGTGATATAAGGCGCTTTACGACTACAACTTGGAACAATTGAAGTAATCCAACTCTGCCACCATAAACCCAACCTTTCCAAGAATCCCTTACCATAAAATACAGAGACATTTGATTAATAAAAGAGGAATATAGAGGCTTATTAAAGGTTTTGCAAAAAATAGAAGAGGAAAAAGCATCAAGCGGAATATGCACATTCATAAGACAGGGGTCTCATTGAAGAGGATAAAATGAAACTTTAAGGATTGTCCACACATTTTTAAATAGATCAAATCTTAATCAACACGTAAAATCAGTGAACTTGGAAAATAAACCTTTTTCATGTAACATGTGATTTCCATTCAAGCATATGAGGCATAACCATGAGAAACCAAGTATTATTACATACCAATGCATTCGAATTAATTCCATTTAATCAAATCCACCGGACATATGCATAGACTAAATAGGCTTATCTTAAATTGGTTTACCCCACCCGAAGGTATAAGTTTCCCTTGCAACTCTTTATTATTCCCATGAGTCATCCCTTTTGCAAAAGGAATTAATTGACCTCATTCCTTCACTTAAGTGTCGTACATCCTTTGAACTGAAGAGAACACTCTCGACATAAATTGAACGTTGGAACTTCATAAAGGTCACCACCACCAATAATTAATCCACCAGAGGACTGTTTTAAAGAAGCATCTTAGTTATACGCATCTTCCCCATAAAGGTCACTACCACCAGAAATCCTCCTAACAGTCTCTTCATTACTTTGGCGGGTAAGGTCTGACTGGTATTGCCTCCGTAACACTTCCCTTGACATCTTCTACTTAACTGACCAGCGGGAAGCTCTATAATTGTGTATAATTTTGATCGAGAATAACTATATCAGTAAGAAAAACAAAATTTCTTTGGGTCTTTGGGTTCTTGTTGTCTGTCTCCAAATTCTAAAATCCATTCGACACATTGTAAACCATGCCATCTTTCACCATTATAATTATCGACACTAAGACTAAGGCCCGACTCTATTTGTGAACATGCACGGGTGGTTTGAGTGTAGTAATGCTTGAAAAAACACTAACTTTTTTATCTCCACAATCTTCTCTACTTATGAGAACAACCTGCAAAAAAGGGAAATGGAAACGTAAATTGCGGCCAAACAAATGAATAAAACTTCAAAACTCACCTATGCTATTAATGTTATGTGTTATACATTAATATTCTATAAATATTAACTATGCAAAATGTACTGTAAAAAATTTATAAAATAATTTATGCGAGAAATGAATGTTTGGTACAAAAATTCTAATGAATACTAAATAGTTTAAGAAAGTAATTCATGATATGTGGTTTACCCAGGGGTCCTCTCAACTTTTTTCTTTTCAATCAGTTTGCTTGTAATTTGCCTCACTTCTGAAACCTCATAAACAAATACAAATGCGCCTAAAAGTTTAGAAGCTTAAAGTTCCTAAAAGTTAAAAAACTAATTAGGGAAAGAGAGAAAGACAGTATACCTGGATTGTCTCGAACACCCGACACCAAATTAGTACCTGGAAAGCCAAAAAAATACATGAAGGTTTAATCAAAGCCCTATAATCAAGTTTAAGCCAAAAGGTTTAATCTGAAGCCCTAAAATCGAGTTTAACTATAAAGTGACAAACCAAAAACCGTAAGTAGTAAAGAGAAAACCCAATATAGTTCATTTCATCCATTCAAACTTTAGAACACAATATATTCAAGGTTAAATTTTTGAAACCCAACAAATTACCCCATGTGTGTATGAGAGAGAGAGAGAGAGAGAGAGAGAGAGAGAGAGAGAGAGTCTTTATCAATATTATTTTCTAATCATCTCAAATAAATCAACCAACTTGTATATTGAATAATGATATTGTCACATGACAATGAGACATAAATGCCAACTGCTCACAAACCATGAACTGAATTATAAACACTTAAATTTTTCAAATTCGTAATAAAACAGGAATTGAGTTGCTTAAAGTATTAACCAAATCTCAATGACATTGTATTTACAACACAAATAGTAATGAATAAATAAAAAAAACAATTTAATATTCAATAGCTATGAAATGATAAAAATTTTAATAAAAAATATCCATGTCTCAAAACTTAATAGAATGATTAAGAAGACAAAAACATTTTTAAGACCATAGAAAATAAATAACAGAGAGGGAAGTAATGAGGTGGATATCGAGTTTCAAACAAAGATAAGTATGTATACCTACACAGTAATGATTTACATTCAATTGATAAACCCAAATACTCTTCAATAATCATCACAAAAAAATGATATATTAGAAATCATAACCCATTTGCAAGAAAAAAGATGAAAACCAACCCAATTATGCTCAATGCCTTTTATTATCAATCTGAAAGAAAAAATACATTTTAGGCCTTCTTATACATTTTAGCTAAATAATACCTAAGAAACAACTGTACGGTGGACCTCCTTACGTGGACCTCCTCAGCAATAAAACAAATAATATTACTTTGGGAGGAAGAAACAACTGTATGATTTTTCTATAAAAAAGAATAAAAAACAAATTTTAAACTGAGATTACCTATCAATATACCAAGCACCCTCACAACAAAGTTCATAACTTCTTAATCAATACTAAAACAAAAAAGACAAAAGATAAATATGGAGAGTATAGAGCATAAAGAGAAACTATAAATCATTGATCATTCAGATTGACATAAAAAAACACCAATTTAGTAAATGCAGAACTAAATACACCAATAGGGTCTGAAACAGAGGGAGGGAAAGAGTATACCTAATATGTGTTAGAAAAAGGCACTAATATCAATTGAGAATGAAAAAGGAAGAGGGTATGAGTATTACGACTTCTTAGAATCAAAATTTCAAACCCTAAGATCACAACCCAAAAGTTCATAAACCCTAAAATTTGAAAACCAAAAAGCCATTTATCTAAACTCAATAAATCTACAAAAAATAGATATCACACCTTGAAGAATAAGAGTAGGAATACCATACCTTGAAGAAGAAGAAGAAGAAGAAGAAGAAGAAGAAGAAGAAGAAGAAGAAGAAGAAGAAGAAGAAGAAGAAGAAGAAGACGGAGAAGCGATAACACACCGAGAGAGAGCATGGAGATAGTATGCCTAAAGGTGAGGGTGAGCCTGATTGAGTGGGTACAGCCTTACGTGTGGCTGATTGGAGGGATTTGTTTCAACAATACCCTAAAGTTTGAATTAAAGTAAAAGTTAGAATGGAAAAAGAGGGGGAAAACACCACAACCATTGGATTCAATTTGGAGTCATTGCATCCTAGCCTTTAATTGTCTTAAGGTTTTATGGAATACTAAAAAGCTTATACTCCTTAATACATACACACACACAAACACACACACACACACACACACATATATATATATATATATATATATATATATATATATATATATATATATATATACACACAAGTGTTTTATCCTACTTATGTGTGATAGTAGTGAGACTATATGGTGTAGATCTACACAATATTTAATCTACTTATGTGTGATAGTAGCAAGACTAGATAGTGTATATCTAAGACAATGCTTAATCTACTTAAGTGTACATAGTAAAAACGACAGATAGTGGATATCTGAAGATAAAGTAAGTGTGAGAACTTGACACGAGGGTAGGAATAATAACATAAGAGAAATGTTAATTATTAGTTGATAGATAACGTATTGCATGGGTGGTATGAGGTAAGTTAATATGAAACTTAACTAAAGGCTTAATGCTGATTAAGGGGATACTGAAGCATATTGTATGGGCGGTACGGGTGAGCTAGACTAGTTTATAGTTAGTCAGAGGCTTGGGACATAGTTAGATTGGGTAGCTTGACTAGGGGGGCTTATTAAAAGACGTTATATGTGTACTATAGATGAGAGGTGAGGAAATTAAGAAAGTGTACATAATCTAACATGTGTATCTAATAAATGTTGATTAAACTACAATTTAAATACTTGCTAAATATTTTCAAATGGTTTTACTTAGGATCTAACCCGTACTTCCAAAATATTTTCATAACCTTTTAGATGTTTAGCCACAGGGAAGCCAAGCTTGACGATTTGTTTCAGGGATGCAGAGCTATAGCACATGTGGATGCTTGCAGGATTTGGACATAGTCGCTTAGGTCAATTCATTCCTAGAGTAGGATGCAGTTCAGTTACTTCATTTTAGGCATGTTCCCCCCTTCAGCTATTTACTTTATTCAATTTATCAGACTTTGTATTTGTGGACTCAGTTTGATTTCATTAGATGATTAGTCGAATTTTTTTTAATATTGAGAACCGATAGTTTATTCGATACCATTTTATTTCAATTATTTATCTCATGTTTAGTTCAGATTATTTTACTACATGGATAGTTTGGTTATTGTGATTATTTTCACTTGATTGTTGTTGTTTAATAAAAAGATAAAATTTGGCACCGAATTTTTGAATACTAGGTGGTTAGTTAAATTTTAAAATATGTTTTTAACAGTCATGCTAAAAATGAACCAGATGAGATTCCTATTTTAATTGGATGACGAAATGATCACCCAGTATTTAATTAGGCAAGGTGTCATTGATGCTATCAAAGCTTCAGGTTCTAGTGTCCATAGGAATTGTGCAACTTTTCACGTTTTAGCTTAGCGTTCATGGTGAACTTATACATATTTCAAATCTCGTTTCAGTTATAGCCTAAGAGGGGATGCCACACTAGAGAAACTACGAGAAATGAGGTGGAAGAGGCTCAGTAGGAGCAAGAGGTACCTCAACCACAGCCACCACCGGGAATGGTAACGACTGCACAGGTGGTTGAGATTATGGAACATGCAGTTAATGCAAAAATGATCGCAGTGGAACAACACTTTTCGCGGAATTAGCCATAGCCGTTAATGGCACCCGACGTTCAGGCCCACTCGTGGCCGTCCGATTGGCAGAGAGCAAGCAAAGTATTTCAGAGGGGCACCCATCAGAATTTTAGGGTAATTCAGATGTAGTAGTGTCCAGTCGGTAGAAGAAGGACATGCAGTGCCACCTGTGTATGACGGAGTGCAGCGACACTCAGAAATAGTTCTTGTCAACATTCAAACTAGTGGGTGTAGATTTGCAGTGGTGGGAGTCTGTGACTACCATAGAGGAGAGAGATGTGATGAGCACTGGGGAGTTTTGGGTGAGGTTTGATGGCGAGTATTTTTCCTCCACTATTCAGACAGAGATGAGGTGACAGTTTCTCAATGTCTCTTAAGGAGATAGGAACATAGCGAAATACGAGGAAGAATTCACTCGGTTAGGAAATTTTGTGAAAGATGACGTAAATACTGAAGAAAAGAGGATGCATAAGTTAATTGATGGACTTTCCTGGAAGATCCGATAACACTTGCAAGGTAATTCGGTGTTGGAGATATATGTGTAGGTTGTCAATGCAGTGCTACTTCATTTCCAGGATTAGCGATTTCATTTGAAGTATAGCAACCGAGTGAGAGAGTCCAGTTAAACTGGAAAGGTAGATGGGAACAGTGCCCATGAGGCACAACAATAGCAGGAGAGGGTCTTCATCAAGGGAACTAGGCCAAGAAGTTTAGGTCTAGGGGTCATCGATCCGAGAGTGTTGGGTTAAGGTAGTCTCAATAGGGACCTCATCATCAGTAGCAACATTTCGTTCCTCAGGGCCTCCAGGTCCAAGGGAATGGCAGGGGGTAGCAAGGACATTATCAGTGGCAGGGATGATTTCCTAGGAAATGTTTCGTTTGTAGAGAGATAAGCCATAGGAAGAGATATTTCCCTAAGTGAGCCAGGCAGAAACAACATGATTAGGTTCTGTATTTACAACCATTGCAACATTGCATGAGTCAGTTCGGACACGAGAATTATGTTCAAAACCCATCGATCAGGCAATGCAGCTAGCACTTGAAGGTAAAATTGCCTTTATTATCTTATGAGTATAGGGTAGATTCTTAATGACATGGGGTCATCACTACATAATATTATTATCACTAGAATTCATGAGTGAGTCGGATTTAGTGGGTGCGTTGGCCGTAATAACCTTATTGTGCATATATACGGTAAATTACCATATGAGTTGCAGGGATTTTTGGTGTTGCCTATGAGAGAAAAAGTGTGTACACTGAGGGAATGGTTGCATTACATGTTAATTACTACTTTCGAGGATTATGAGAATAGAATATACTATTTTTCGACTATTAACTTGTTAGTAAAAATTTGAGCAAGGGTAGACTGTGATAGTAGGACTTTGGGTTCGCTATTCCAAATAGCGATTTATTTTTCTAGGTATCACCTGAAAGAGGTTCTAGCCTATATATACGTGTATATATGTTATAGTGTCTTAAATAGTGGACTTATAATAATATGTTTGTATTGCTATTTTATCCCGTTGAGTAGGGACATTTACTGATGTGATTCAGGGTAGATTGGCTTATTATCAAGCGGAGAGATATATCTCGTGATTTATTCCTGGTAAGAAACTAGTGACAGTAAGATCGTCGTGGTGTATGTTGTCTCTTATAACATGGGAGTGGATGATTATACTTTTATGTCAAAAGATAGGAATTTGGGTGTACGTGAAATAGACTGAGGGTCTAACAGGCCTCGACGACTGAGAATTTTAGGTAGTAGTGTATCGAGGGGGTTCCTTATTTGGATTTTGCTTTACGATACATACCATGCATGAAACTTAGTGCAACATTGGAATTAGGGACATGTTTGTCCATTAGGACATGAGTTTAGTACCATAGTTATTGTACGTTTATGCAGTTATATTTGAGGGGTAATAACTATGTTCTAATTTGAGGCTAATGGAGTCGGGTAGTAATTATGTAGTTATGCACAGGTATAGGGTGTATGGGCACCCTGGGTAGTTGAATTATTTTTAATATTATCTGCGATTATGGGAGATAGAAGTATATGTAGTGATCTTCAGAGTACATGACTAAAATAGTGTAGAAACCTTGGAGTACTAGTCTTATTCGAATTTCGAGGATAAAATTCCCTTTCCAGGGGGAAAGTGTGTAACACCCCATATTTATGAGGATATAGGATTTAATTAAATTGGTGATTTAACATTTATTTAAATCGGTGATTTGGGATCTATTTAATTTTGTAGAGGGGGCTTGGAGGTAATCCGGAGATTAGGGATAATCCACCCATTGGCAACAGTGTTTGGGATTAAGATAGCGTGGCAGATCAAGCGAGGCAGCTTGGCGTGGCAACTCATACTTTGGGTTGTTCGTTACTTAGTCATATTGTATCTTTGTTTATATTAGCTATGAGCTATAACGATTGTAATAATGTAACGAGAATAATGAATCTGTCTGAGGTCAAACGGTACTCGCGAGAGACCAGGCTGGGCAGGGCCTGGGAGAGCTTTCATGCTCTATCGAACGACCTCACCGTGGGAACTTTAGAGGGGATTGGTTTGGAGGATTGAGATATGGGGCATCGTTGGGGCTTGTCCTGACCTTCTTAGATACACCTGGTAAAACACTGAAGGACCCTCACCGTGGAACCTCGAGCGGAGCAGCCTCGAGTTCCATCGGGTGTTTAGTTGTGAACCAAACAGACATCTACTTAATGTCACATCTACTGTAGGTGATGTCACTAGCCAGTTAAACAATTTCAGACAAGCACTTGAGTAAACCACTGTGGTATTTGGGGCTGTCAGGCAGTTGGTAAACAACCCCTGCGCCAACAGCCCCCTGACACACAGTGGTTAGGCAAAAGGCACATCTTGGCATTTAATGTTTATGTCATAGAGACAACTAGGACATCAGGTATTTAATGTTGGTGACATAAAGTATGAGGGATGTCTTTCACATGCATTAATGACTAAGTTGCCTCGGGGGAGGTGCGGGGGCTATTTCAGGACCCCAACCACCTCCAAGAAAAGAGAGTTCTTTTCTGAGAATTGAAGAGTTATTGCTAGGGAGAGTTATTACGAACCAGATAGTTTTACCCACTCAGCATTGTTATTTATTACGAAGCTTTTAGTACTTGACAGAGATTCTTGAGGGTATTTGGTGTGTTTTTACCTGCCCACCAAGGTGTATCTAGGGTTCTTACTTCTCGCTCCCTCTAGCTGAGTTACTTCTAAGTTCCATCACTACTTTCTGAGTTATACACGAGAGATTTGTGAGTTTAAACTAAGTCTTATCTTCATTGAGCTTGTGTCTGGGTGTTCTATTGTTAATCGAAGGCTTTGGCCAATTAGCTTATCATTACCAGACTCAAACAGGGGTTACGCCTCCATCTATAATCTAAAGTACCCTCTTATATTTGGCGACTCTACTAGGGAGGCATTCTTCTAAGTAAGGAGTATGGCGCAAGATAATGCTACTCGAAGACTCAACTTTGATGATATCCAACATAATGAAGAACAGGCCGTGAGAGAGTAAGAGGCCCTAAGGGATGGGGCTCCTCGAGTAGAGGTAACTCCGATTCCGGCAACGTCAGGCATTCCAGGGGAGACACAACCTTCTACGAGCACGGGGTTGGGACCCACTTAGATCACGCTCCTCATGAGAAAGTTTCATGAGTTTTTGCAAACTCCGGTAGCTTTAACTATGTAGGGAGGATTGGAGGCTAATGCTTTCGTAACACCAGGGGTAGGTCCAACGGCCCCACCAGGTGCAGGTGTTGTGGGAATAATCCCAGAAGGCGTGCCCTCTATTGTGAATCTACCAGTGGAAACCTCAGGAGTTTAAACGGCACCACCGGTAACGTTCATTTCAGTTGCAACGAGCACTCAACCCATGGCCCCGCTGCTAGTTGCCCCAGTAGCATCGCCCATGGAGGAAATGAGAAAAGAGATGCAGAAAGAGATGTTGAAGTTTATGCAAGCTTCCTCGTAATCAGCTGGCGAGGTGGCTTCGGTTTACGATGACTTTCGAACACCTTATCCTCAGGACTACAACGATGAGCCTTACCCAAATGACTATATTCCCCCTATCTTTGAAAAATATACAGGGAAAGGTGGGAACTCGAAGGAGCAAATTAAGGGTTTTGTTGAACACTTGGTAGCACATTGCAATAATAAGAAGCTTAGGTTGAGGGAGTTTTCCAAATCCCTAACCGATAAGGCATACACCTGGTACTCCTATTTGACTCCCAACAACATTTCTGCGTGGGAGGAGATGCATGTATTGTTTGTCCAAAAGTTCTTTCTAGCCGAAGATGAGTTCACCTTGACCCAACTTGGTAGGGAGAAGTAAATACCTAGGGAAGAAGTGGTGGCCTATGTTCGCAGGTTCAGGGAAAGGTCCCTCAATGTAAGGGAGGAGGTCAAATAGTCCAAGTTATTGCAGATTTGTGCTGAGGGACTTCTTCATGAATACATCTGACATCTTATCAACAAGATGCATGAGGGGACTTTTGTGGCATTCTTGAAAGCAATGAGAAATATCTCTTTGGTGGTGCGACCCCATCCGGTGGTAGCGCCCATGATGTTCAGGCAACCGATGCAACCCGCGGGGGGGAGGTCTCAGCCCCCACGGGTAGGGTACACTAAGGGGGAAGATAGGGGCAAACCACTGAAGAGGGATAATAAGAAGAAGTTCGAAATAGACAGGGAAGATCCACCACCATTTCCTTGTACGGTGGAAGAAGCTGTCAGTTTTTACAATGCAATGGTCCAAGGGGGGAAGGTCTATAAGCCAAAGAATGTCCCCATCGAAGAGCCTAATGTGACAACGAAGGCAGATCCAATGTATTGCCAGGTGCATCGGAGGATTCAGCATCTGACAGAAAGTTTCTTCACACTAAGAAGGATTATTGATAAATACGTGAAGGTAGGGACATTGTAAATCCCTCCACAAGACGTCAATAACAACCCACTACCAGCACATGGGGCTAATCTCATGGTGGCCTATGATGAGGAAGCAGAGAAAAGATATAGGGATGAATATGTGGAAGTGTTGGCGAATTTCACCAAGGGAATGGCTAATATTATGTTAGCTTATGATGAAGCAAGCGCCAAGGATATGGAGGATGTATATGATGTCGAAGGCGGAGAGGTGGACCCAACCTTAGAATATTGGGCAGTTTCAAAATCCCCGAAGTTCACTTGGTTCTTCGCTGAGATGGAAGGGACCCATGGCCAGGTTGGTAAAAAGGTTTCTGTCAGAAGTAACCTTCAACGATGCAGATAGGGATGTAAGGTTCCCTCACAACAGGCCACTGTACGTGATTGCTAGTGTTAACGGAGTTAGCTTTGCATAGAATCTCATGGATGTGGGAGCTTCCATCAATATCATGCCAATTAACTCCTTCCACGCAGCCAATATCCCAGAAGAAATATTGGTCCCCATGCCTTTGGTAATTTCGGGGTATGATAATCAGTCTTCCAAATCCATTGGGTATGTTAATGTGGGGATTGTGATGGAAAATCTGTGTTCCCATATCATGTTCCATGTAATAGACAGTGCAACTTCCTATCATCTATTAATAGGAAGGGTGTGGATGCACAACCAAGGGTTAGTTCCTTCAACGTACCACTAATGTGCTAAGGAGAATATCAAGGGGACGTAGGTAACCATTAGGGCCACAAAGAGGCCATTCACTATTGGGGAAGCTCACTTGGTGGACGCAATGTTTTATACTAAGTTGGAAGAAGATGTCCGGGTCCTAACGAGGAGGATGGAGGGAAAATGGGTTCCCTCGATCAGAGAAAGGATGGGGCCCGTGAATAAGCAAAGTAACGAGGTTACAAGTAGCACGAAGGTAATAGCCAAAGGGGCTCATCAGATGGTCCATCGACCACAAAGAACCTCGAAGAAGCTCAGGGACATGATAAGTCCTAGAGTGGATCCGATAGAGTATGAGGTCCAACGACAAAGCGTATTGAGCCGGTTCTCAGGAAGAATGGTGGCCTAGGCTTCTAGGGAGAAAAAGAGGAAGGCCGTCGCCGCTACTAATAGACAATACAAGAAGGTCATTACCGAAGAAAGAAGGGTGGTGTATCAATTGTAACGGTGTGAGTGGGCGCCGAGGAAGATGATAATGAGGTTGACCCAATATATAAGTGCTTTCTGGTGGATCAGCAGGGGAAATGTATGGTGATCTACAATTCTAGCATACAGGAATTTATGTAGGAAGTTGCTGAGGAACCAGAGTATATGGAAGATCAACCAAATCCCTAGGCACAAGAGTTAGAGCAGCTGAACCTGGCTAAAGAGGGATAAGACCCAAGGCCCATCTTCATATTGAAAGATCTCAGCAGGGAGAGACGAGAGTCCTTGGTCGAGTTGATTCGAGAATTTATAGATGTCTTCGCATGGAAATACATGAAGATAGAAGGGCTGGACGAGGAGGTGAGCTGTCACAGGCTGAACATAATGCCTTCAGCCACTCCTATAAAATAGGCAACAAGAACGTACAAGCCCGAGTTAGATCTGAATATTAAAGAAGAGGTCCAGCGCCTTCTAACGGTAAGGTTCATCGTACCGATACAACACCCACTATGGCTATCCAATATTGTCCTTGTGGGAAAGAAGGAAAAAAACCAAATAAGATCTGTGTGGACTTTAGAGATTTGAATAGAGCTTGTCCTAAAGATGAGTTCCCTCTACCCTCAATCGATAGCCTGATAAACGCGACGGCTGGTCATGAGATGTATAGCTTCATGGATGAGTATGTGGGGTATAATCAGATCAAGATGGACCCCTCGGACGCAGAGAAAATAACATTCAGAACACCATTGGGTAACTTTATGTATAAGGTGATGCCGTTCGGCCTCAAGAACGTTGGGGCGACTTACTAGAGAACTATGATGGCCATTTTTCATGATTTCTTCCACAAATTTGTATAATTCTATGTGGATGACTTGGTCATCAAATAAAAGGAGGAGGGGTCCCACCTGAGCGACTTGAGGAAGGTATTTTCTCGTTGTAGGAGGTATAAGTTGAGGATGAACCCGTTGAAGTGTGTTTTCGGAGTGACAAGTGTGAAATTCTTAGGCTTTGTGGTTGATCTACAAGGGGTGAAAATGGACCAGGATAAATAGCGTGCGATCTTAGAAATGCCAAGCCCTAGAATGACGAAGGAGTTAAAGAGCTTCCTCGATAAAGTCTCCTACCTAAGTAGATTTGTGCCTGGATTGGCCGAAGTAACACACCCGCTGATGCAACTGTTGCAAAAGAGCACGAAGTTTAGGTGGGAGGAGGTTCACCAGGAGTCTTTCGCTGGCGTGAAGAAGCTGCTGATTTCACCACAGACCATGGTTCCCCCACAGGCAGGAACACCGTTGCAGTTATATCTCACATCTACCACGAGGTCCGTTGGAGCTTTATTGGCACAGGAAATCGATGGGACAGAACGACCAGTTTACTACCTCAGTAGAATCATACATGGGCTAGAGATTAGATATAGCAGCTTAGAAAGGCGTTGTTTAGCTTTAGTCTTTATAGCATAAAAACTTAGGCATTATATGATGTATTTTACAATTCATATTGTAACTAGATGCAATCCTATTAAGTATTTATTGGCAAGAACTATATTGATTGGCAGGGCAGCTAGGTGGTTCCTCATCCTCTTTGAATATGACTTGAAGTGTGTAGTCCCTCACGTGATCAAGAACCAGGCGTATGCCGATCTATTGGAAATTTTTCCATCAGGAACATTTCAACCACCTAAAGAAGACATTCTAGGAGATGACTTACAAGACAATTATCTGGATGCAACTGAGGAGGAGTGGACGATGCAGTTCGATGGATCTTTGACGGAAAAGAATGTAGGGGCAGGGGTTATTCTTTCAAAAGGAATGGAAGAGATTTATCTTTCCTAAAAGTTAGATTTCCCCTGTTCCAATAATAAAGCAGAGTACGAGGCGTTAGTACTAGGGTTGCTGGAGGATCTTCGAAGGGGAATTCGTTCACTCTATATTAAGGGTGATTCGAACTTGGTGATCCAGCAAGTGAACGAAGAATATGCATTGAAGCATATGAACCTGGCACCATACAGAATGATCATTCAGAAGATCCTCAACCAGTTCCATCGAACTAAGATCAAGAGATATCCCAGAATAATGAACTGCCATCCAGATGCGTATGCAACTATTGACCAAAAAATGGTCATGAGGAGCGATACAACTATCGTCACGACCCAACGGAGAACAGCTCCTTCGGTGGTATAATTAATTCTACCGATGGAGGAGGACGCGGACTAGAGGGGAGAGATTAGGAAGCAACTGGAGTCTAGCGAAGGGGGAATGGGGCTAAATGAGTTGGCCCGATACTTTACAAACCAGGGAAATCCACCCATTGGCAATAGTGTTTGGGATTAAGACAACGTGGCAGATCAAGCGAGGCAGCTTAAGCGTGGTAGCTTGGCATGGCAACTCATACTTTGGCTTGTTGGTTAGTTAGTCATATTATATCTTTGTTTATATTGGCAATGAGATATAACTATTATAATAATGTAACGATAATAATGAATCTGTGTGAGGTCGAACGGTGCTCACGAGAGACCAGGCTGGGCAGGGCCTGGGGGAGCTTTCATGCTCTATCAAATGACCTCACCGTGGGAACTTTAGAGGGGCTTGGTTTGGAGGATTGGTAAGTGGGGCATCGTTGGGGCTTGTCCTGACCGTCTTAGATACACCTGGTAAAACACCAAAGGACCCTCACCGTGGAACCTCGAACGGAGCATCCTCGAGTTCCATCGGGTGTTTAGTTGTGAACGAAACAACCCTCTACTTAATGTCACATCTACTGTAGGTGATGTCACTAGCCAGTTAAACAATGTCAGACATGCACTTGAGTAAACCACCATAGTGTTTGGGGCTGTCAGGTAGCTGGTAAATAACCCCTGCGCCAACAGCCCCCTGACACACAGTGGTTAGGCAAAAGGCACATCTTGGCATTTAATGTTTATGTCATAGAGACAACTAGGACATCAGGTATTTAATGTTGGTGACATAAAGTATGAGGGATGTCTTTCACATGCATTAATGACTGAGTTGCCTCGAGGGCGGCACAGGGGCTATTTAAGGACCCCAACCACCTCCAAGAAAAGAGAGTTCTTTTCTGAGAATTGAGGAATTATTGCTAGGTAGAGTTATTACGAACCAGAGAGTTTTACCCACTCAGCATTGTTATTTATTACGAAGCTTTTAATACTTGACAGAGATTCTTGAGGGTGTTTGGTGTGTTTCTACCTACCCACCAAGGTGTATCTAGGGTGCTTACTTATCTCTCCCTCTAGCTGAGTTACTTCTAAGTTCCATCACTACTTTTTGAGTTATACACGAGAGATTTGTGAGTTTAAACTAAGTCTTATCTTCATTGAGCTTGTGTCTGGGTGTTCTATTTCTAATCCAAGGCTTTGGCCAATTAGCTTATCATTACCAGACTCAAACAGGGGTTACGCCTCCATCTATAATCTAAAGTACCCTCTTACAAATTCGGAGAAATTAATTAATTTGGTGATTTAGAGTTTAAATTAATTTAGTTTATTTTAATTTCTCGTGTGCCGTATTTTTGAGGTGGAAATAAGATGATTGTACAAAGTGACTCAGATGATGATTTAAAGGTCATGGTTGATTTCAAAAGGGTAAAAATAGTCTAAATAGTATACTTGGGGTATAGTTTTGGTCCCGGGGAAATTTTAGGCCAAACCGGCGGCGTATGAGGGGATTTTAGTCATTTGGTAATATCGGGTCAAGAGACCTACGAATTTCCAACATCTATGTAAGCATATAGATGGTAGATGCTAGGGTTTTGAAGTTTTAAAACCAATAGAGTACATTAGAGAATAAGGCGAGGCCATTCTTGAAGTTTAAGGAAGGGTTCTTGAGAGATTTAAGTGATTTTTACACCACAAACATCACTGGAGAGTGGATTGAATGGGAAGACAACCCAATTCATCATCAAATCATGGAATCAAATATGCCGGACCAAAGTCAAATGTTTATCTTGCATTTATATTAAGCATGTTGTAATACCTAAGTAGAATAGGGTTTGATTTACATGTTTTTGGAAGATTTAATATGAGTTTGGGTGGGTGTAATCTATGAATTGAAGTACGATGGCATGTAGTTATATTTATTTATGTCCGTGACACAAAATCAGAGAGTTTGGGATGATTTTTAATAAATAAAACAAGGTTCTTGATTAAAAGATGTCAAGAATATGAGAAACTACGGTTTTTATGATTTGTGAAGATTAAATCTTATATGATCTGTTTTTGTTGCGGATTTAATGATGTAATTTGGTAGGAACTGTTAGAATGATCCTATATGAATTTTGGTTAAGTATGGTTTAAAGTTGGGACGTTTGTATGAATGTTTATGGGAGTAAAAATAGAGAAAACTGCAAAAACGTAGAAGAAGAAGAGACCTACTACATTTTGAATCGGTTCGGCCTCCTGGGCGAATTGATTCGGCAGTCCAAAATTGGCCAGTTTTGTCTTGTGATGTTATTTTACTCTTGGGATTAATTATGAGGCACTTGGGGTTGATCCTATAATTACTTAAAGACGTAAAGGAGGTGAGTAGGTATATGTTCAGGACTTGATGAGATCTAAAAGTGAGTAATATTCAAACTTTAAACCGACGATGGTAAATCGAGTGAGTAACAAATTGAGAATTTGGAATTTGGGCTTCGGGATGAGTAGACCATGACCTAAGGCTATAACTAGTAGGGTATGAGTGTAATACCTACTGAATTAACATAAGGGGTCCTAGGGGCCCTTCGGGTAGAGAATAAATGCTCGGATAAATATAATCGAGAATTATAAATATGAATGAATTGTACGGTGAGTATTCGATGGGTACATATGGATTATTTTATAGGTTGAATGTATACCTATATAGAGTATATTTATAGGTGGACTGTATACCTAAACGGGTTATTATTATAGGTTGTGTGTATGCCTATACTGAATATACATATGGAATAGGTTGTGTTTTATACCTATTATGTGCTTTTATGTATGTTAACATACCTAGGCTACCTATTATCACGGAGGTCCCATGCAATGGTCAATCCCATGTTGACGATTTCAGTGAGGTCCGAACTTGTGCCCCAGAGCATAGTGTTGATAGTGGATAACTATGTGAGAGAAATAGTGATGCCGGCAAATCATTTGGGTTTGTTAGGTATGTGTGCAGCCCCCCAGAGTTAGTGCTATGTTCGCCTCTAATATGTGTGATTTTAATTTATGATTCGAGGAGACATTCTGAATCAATATTCCATAATTAGGTACATGAGGTACATGGACTTGATAGAAGAGTACGCAAGTGTGCATCACGGGGGCCATCTCGTTGGATGTTATATTATATATGAATATATATATACACCTGGGTGTTTTATCCTACTTATGTGTGATAGTAGTAAGACTAGATGGTGTATATCTAAACAATATTTAATCTACTTATGTGTGATAGTAGCAAGACTAGATAGTGTATATCTAAGACAATGCTTAATCTACTTAAGTGTAAATAGTAAAAACAATAGATAGTGCATATCTAAAGATAAAGTAAGTGTGAAAACTTGACATGAGGGTAAGAATAGTAACATAAAAGAAATGTTAATTATTAGTTGATCGGTAACATACTATATGGGTGGTACTGGGTAAGTTAATGAGAAACTTAACTAAAGGCTTAATGATAATTAAGGGGATACTGTAACGTACTGTATGGGGAATACGAGTGAGCTAGACTGGTTTATAGTTAGTTAGAGGTTTGGGACCTAGTTAGATTGGGTAGCTTGAATACATGGGCTTAGTACAAGATGTTAGGTGGGACTTTAGATGAGAGATGAGGAACTCAAGAGAGTGTACGCAACCTAACATGTGTATCCAATAACTATTAATTTAAACTGCAATGTAAATACTTCCTAAATATTTTCAAATGGTTTTACTTGGGCACTGACCCGTACTTGTAAAATATTTTCAAAACCTTTTGGGTGTCCATTCATAAGGACGCCAATATTGATGATCTGTTCTAGGGATGAGTAGCTACAGCATGTGTGGATGCTTGCAGGATTTGGACTTAGTCTCTTCAGTCACTTCATTCCTAGAGTAGGATGTCGTCTAGTTACTTCATTTGGTCATGTTGCCCCTTCAGCTATTTATTTTATTCAGCTTACCAGACTTTGTATTTGTGGACTCAATTTCATTTCATTAGAAATTTAGTCGAATCTTTTTTATATTGAGAACCGATTGTTTATTCGGTACCATTTTATTTCAGTTATTTATCTAGTGTTTAGTTTAGATTATTTTACTGCATGAATGGTTTTGTTATTATGATTATTTTCACTAGATTGTTGTCGTTTAATACTTTGAATACTAGGTGGTTAGTTAAATTTTAAAAAATATTTCGATAGTGATGCTAAGAATGATCACTCGGTATTTAATTAGGCAGGATGTCACAACCTTCAAACTTATTAGATAGATATGTTCCCTTAAACCATCAAGACTAAAGATGTAGGGGTAGATTTAAAGACTCAAGCTAAGAAGAAGAAAAGGAGAAATTTTGTGAGTCTAAATCTGAAGGTGAGGTTGATTTTGATGACTTTCCCTTGTTTGTGAAATTTTTTAAAAAGTTTCTCAAGTTGTCTAGAAAGAATTCTTCTAGTAAACATATTTTGTAGAAAATCAACAACAAGAATGAGGTCAAGGATAGCGGTGACCAAGAGGAAGATATAAGGTGTGTTAAGTGTGGAGGAAAAGGGCACAAGTCATTTGAGTGTCCAACTACGCTAAAGAGAAAGGTAAAAAAAGTTGCTAATAAAGCCACTCTTAGCGATAGTGACGTCGAATCGGTTGATTCAGGGGGATAATCACCACAATAAAAGTGTGTTGCTTTCATGGCGAGTCACGTGAGTACTTCAAGTTTCTCCCTCACCGATAAGACACATGTAAACGTGAAAGCCTTTATAATTTTTTGAGTCATTCTAGTAAGTGTGAGGATAAGATTGCAAGTAAGGAAGAAGGTGATCTCTGAAAAGCCTTTAGTGATTCGTACATCGAGACGTTAGGAACCAAAAAGTTGAACAAAGATTTGAATCTTAAGGTGTTATATTTGGAAAGAGAGTTAAAAGTTTTGAGGGTACGTGAGACATTGGAGAGTTAAGTTGAGAAGGTGAAGGTGTTTTTTGGTGAGCGGTTAATCGTCTTAGACCAGGAAAATAGTGAATTGACCAACATCGTGGCTAGTCTTAAGAGAGATCTTCCATACTCATTCGAGGCTCTTGAAAAACTTGAAGCCTGTGTATCCCAACTCGAGAGAGATTTCGAACGTGCCCCGGAGGTCAAGGTTACTTTAGAGGACACTATAGGCCACTTTATCTTCAAATGTGCTTAAGGATGTCAAAACAACTTTTCTTTTCAAAATATTTTTCCAAATTTTAACACGCACCAAGTTTGTGAACTAATTTTAGTTAAGCCCAATTTTATCTTATTTAATCCTAAACATGGATCTAGGTGATTAAAGCAAGTAAAATAAACAAGTCAACAAAAGCAGAGCCAGGTGTACGAGGAAACCACAAAGGGAAAACACCTCGGACGGCCCAAGCCAGACAATCACTATGATGTGGTATTACAAAGTATAGATGATAGACTTACTCAACGACTTGATCCCCCACAAGTCTTGATGCTCCTCTGATCTTTAACCACTCATCCACAGTGCCCACACATAATTCCTCCTATGATACCTGTCTAGAGCATAGGCATCCACGAATGCCTCGTTGTCCACCGATGTAGCTTGGAAACCGTATACAATTCCGGACATGAACTCCTCCATTTATTCACCATGAAATCAACGATCAATGTTCAAAGTGATGAATAAACTCTAGATGGTGCAAACAAGTTCTCAATAGCAATTTTATATGAAATCTAGGATATTTTAAAACTCTAAGGATGGTCTTAAACTTTGAAAACCTTCAAAAACTTTTGTGTGGAAAATGAAATTGTCAAACTATATTTTGGTTCTACACACTTGTGAAATTCTGACTTGAAACTGCCCTAAATAACAAAGTTAAGTCAGTTGGTCATTCTAACGAGATTCACAAGTCGTTCTAATGACTGAGACATGTCGTTCGAACGACATCTAATGTCGTTTGAACCACTAAAAACTCAATTTGCGTTTTACACGACTCTAAACAGGGTTTATCTCAGAATAACGATTTAAAACATTGTAAAAAAAATTAAAACATTTTTAATAAAGTTTTTATCCTTCAAAAATTGTTTTCGAGTCCCATAAACAATACGCATTCATACCTAAGAGATCAGAATGTAATGAAGACGTGAAATATGATAATTCTTTAAAGCTTGGCCGCAACAACATCTTCAATAAACTTTATGTCATAAACTATGTGGGAATTGTGACGATATAAAATCTATCTATGACTCAAACAAGTTTTTTTCTGGGAATAAGTCAAATACATACAAATGGACTCAATTGGAAATGTTATCCTTACAAATCTCCCTCTTTGACTTTTTGGGGACAAAACCCAAACAGTGAAATTCCTAAGTTGGGCCATCAAGCCATATGAAACCTAAATCCCATCGTATAAAACCCCAAAACAAAAAAAATTACAGGACAATGACTAGTATATGCAGGTCCAGCAAGCCTGAACTGTCTAAATGTGATGTAGTCTTGAAATCTTGACTCGCTGAAGAATACCTAAGCACATGAAACAGAAAAATACCAGTGAATTATGGAGGAACAATTGATATAAAAAATACCAAAATGCAAATCAAACCATCTATTCAACATGTGAGCAAATCATGATACCAATTTGTAAAAGCAAATATAAAACATTAATTTGTGCAAGATACAACATGATGCCAACATATATGCATAAAGTATGATATCAATTTTCATTAAACTACTCCCCCTACATATATATATCTCCCCCCTTTGTCTCTAATAGACCATAAGTGAAATAGATAAATAAAAATCATTATATCTAGAATGAGAATAATCAATGAAGCATATTTAGATAAATATGAAACGCCAGCTAAAGTAATTTGAAAATACCAACTTGTAGCTAGCAAGCAGTCACAGATAATGAATCATCAATCTAAGCAATGATGTGACTAAATGAATTAATGCAGTATAAGAATCAAAGAATCAAAATCAATTGCATGTAAATTGTCCAAATAAACCCCGAAGTACCAAAACAGAATGAAACCATCATATATAAGAATCAGGTACTAAAACAAAATAAGGGCTGAAAAATCACGCTGGGTCGTTCGAACGACTAAGCCATGTCGTTTGAATGACATTGGCAAGTTGTTTGAACGAGGCCAATAACTACCTGAAATAGTAAAATTTCACGTGAAGCACCCTTCTAACGACCCATCTAATGACCAAATCTGACAAATTAACACCTCAAAAATAGTGTCATTATAACTAATCTTCGACAACTTCGAATGACTTGGACATGTGGTTCGAATGAATTCTAGAAGTCGTTTAAACGACTTAAGCTAACTTTTTATTCGAGTTCCAAAATGTTTAAGTTTTCCCCAGTGAAAAAATTTCATGAAAACAGGTACTAGAGATATGAAACAATAGCAAAAATAGACTTAAAACTGAAAAATAACAAGAAAAAACAATGTGAGTTTCATGCTAACATAGTAGCAATGTTCTCAAATGTGGATATGGAGTGAATGTGTGTGAACTACAACAAATGAATCACAATGTGAACACATTGAAATTTTCAAGAAGCTATAATTGATAGATAAATGTCGCTAGACTTAGTTCTAGCCATATGTGACAATTAATATTGAGCTTAATGAACTAAACAAACATCATGCACACAAATCCGGAATTTTTACGATTCTACAAACAATAGCGTCATGATACATTTTTTGAACATAAGGATTGGTGGTGCAAACCCATTTATATATCCATCCAAACTTCCTCGAATATAATTATAATTCTATTGAATGAACATACTAAACTAATTGGCCCATTTTGGCATATGATTCTTTTTATTGCCATGATTTTTACTTAGGATCTTTTAAACGGTGGCTTTCACGATGTGATTTTTATTTACTCATAATTATTTCCAATGAACACTCATTATTTTTTGTAATATATGCAATATCAATACTCACGGTAAACGGTTCTTACATGCACACCTCCTCCTAAGTCTTATTATGCATTGATGAAAAAATTGAGATAAGAACGTCTCACCAAACTCAAATATGCATGAGATGTCAAACATTCATACAAACTCGTACATGTGTGCAAAGATGGCATATATACAAAGTCGAATCCAAATGCATATCAACTTCGAAACAACCTCTTTATAAAATGGTTAAGATCATTCAACGCATCAACAATTATGACCAAATGTCCTAGCCACATGGACAATGAAATGATGGGGGTCTAAGGACACAAATATGCCATATCAAACATGAAAAATGAAGCCATAAAACAAATCAAAAGTCTTTTTGGTTTCTTAATAGATTTTGACTCAAATAAAAAAAAATCTTTTTGTATTTTTTCAAAAATATATGAAACAAAAAATCTTTTTGCATTTTCAAAAAAAATTCTCAAAAAAAAATCTCTATGTATTTTTCAAATAAGACTCAAATAAATGAAAAATATAATACAAAGAGATAAACATGTCATAACACTAGCAAAATATATATCATTAAACAAAGACTAACGTATGACAAATATTGCAACACAATCATCCTTTTGATTTAGCATGGGAAAAATAATATGGAACCAAACAAGAACCACGAAATCGAATTCCTAAAGCCTCTAAGTCCGATTTACTAACCCAAGTAGGTGTGTAATGATGCATGGGGGTTTTGGGAACTGAAATGAATTTGTTGCTAAATTTCCTAGGAGCATTTTTAAGGTCATAACAACAACGCCTAACGTGACCCTTCCTACCGAAATGAGAACAAGTGTAAACATGACGAGGAATGTGACCTAAATGTGGACCTCTCCTAACGTTCCTAGTTGGCTCTCTCTCATGAATGGTATTGGCTTCAGGAATAGGAACAACATGATCATCGTAGCCTATACCAAATTATCTCCCTTGATTTGGACGGTGTCTAACATTCTATCCAACTTTTCCAACCTTGTCTCCAAATCAAACTTCACCTTACTCAAGTCTCTCAATCTTTCCTCTAACTCAATAATCCTAGACTCAAGCAAATTCCTGAACTCCTCAAACTTTAGAACCTCTTTCGTTAAAGCCTCCATCAAACCACTAAGACTATCTTTCTCTATTCTCAATGTATTTCAGTTTCTCCCAAGAGTCTTCTCCCATGCCTAAGATCCTCAATCAAAGTATCATTATTTTCTACGGCACACTCATTCTACTTAGCTTGCAATTTCAAGTTTGCATTTTTCACCTTTAATGCATACTTATACAAATCATTAAAGGCAACTTGCAAATCTCCCTCATCAATCTCTTCATCATCACTCTCTTCACCTTTATTCACTTGGGATTCACATTCAACGGCCTCATAAGTGTCATTCACATGATAATCTTCATGAGAAGATTTATCACCATCGCTCACATGACATGCCATAAATTTTATAAAGTTGCGCTCAATGGGGGAACTATATCCCTCTTCCTATTCACTACGAGTTAAGGTGGCATTATGTGCAATTGGTTTCTTGACCTCCTTCTTAAGTCTAGTGGGACACTCGGCTACCTTGTGATCATAACCTGCACAACCAAAACACCTATCCGGTTCATCCCTTTGAACATTCTCACTCTTATTAGGGGAGGGATCAACCTTGTTGTTCTTGAATTTATCAAGTCTTTTGGCATCTATCGATTTCTTTTGGAACTTAAGAAACTTTTTGAACTTCTTTGCTAACAAGGATACATCCTCAAAATCAAAATCGTAATCATCATCCAAAACTATAATCTTTGCCTTCCGGGCTTTCAAAGCAATGCCCTTTTCTTTCTTTGGCACTTGATTGGAGGTAAACATGTCAAGCTCATAAGTTTAAAAGTCACCTACAAGATCTTCTAGTTTCGTTGATTCAAGCATACCCAAGGAGTTCAAAAACGGTCACTTTGGAATCAAATCTACAAGGCAACCACCTTAAGATCTTATTTATGACTCGATTGTCGTGTATTTTCTCCCCCAAATTAAATATCAAGTTAACTATGTTGGACAATCTAGCATAAAACTCATCAAACGACTCACTCTCTAACATCTTAATCATCTCAAACTATGTAGTGAGGTTTTGAATCTTAAAGGCCCTAATCGTGCTAGTGCCTTCGTGAGTAAGTGAAAGAATGTCCTAAGCCTATTTTGAAGTTTCACACGTCATGATTATTTTATAGTATTTCAGTGTGACATGTGAGGAAATAACGTGAAGACCTTTAGAATTTTAAAGTGAAAGTCTATATTTGGCTTCGGTCCATAACTCAATGGGATTCAAATTAGTTGCCTTTCCCACTCGTCTGATCGGTGGTGATTAACCCTTTTCGACTACTAACCACACAAAATCAACAATTGATTTTAAATAACTTTGCATTGGCATTTTCTAATTGGCATAGTTTGTGGCATAAAAAACAGGAGCTCTAAAACTTTCAAAATTTCGATAATTTAGTCCTAAAAGCACAAGGGATCAATACACACACAAAAAAAATATTTCTAGCTCTGATACCCATTTGTAGGCCCCTTTTTCTTCAAATGTTCTTTAAGGTTGTCAAAACAACTTTTCTTTTCAAAAACTTTTTCCAAATTTTAACATGCACCAAGTTTGTTAACCAATTTCAGTTAAGCCCAATTTTATCTTGTTTAATCCAAAACATGCATATAGGTGATTAAAGCAATTAAAATAAACAAGTTCATAAAAGCGACGACGGATCTACGAGGAAACGACAAAAGGAAAAAAATTGGATGGCCCAAGCCAAACAATCACTATGATGTGGTATTACAAAGTACAGACGATAGACTTAATCAACGACTCGATCCCTAACAAGTCTTGATGCTCTTCGGATCTTCAACCACTCCTCCACAGTGCCCACATAGAAGTCCTTACACAATACATGTCCAAAGAACACACATCCATGAATGCCTCAGTGTCCACTGATGCATCTTGGTAGCCGTCTATGATTCCTAACACGGACGCCTCTGTTTCTTCATTTCAAAACCAACGATCAATGTTCAAAGTCATGAAGAAATTATAGATGGTGAAAACAAGATCTTAATAGAAATTGTATATGAAATCTTGGATCTTTTAAAACTTTAAGGATGGTTTTAAACTTTGAAAACCTTTGAAAACTTCCATGTACAAAATGAAATTGTCAAACTATATTTTGATTCTACACACTTCCAAAATTCTGAGTTTAAACTGCCTTAAATAACAAACTTAAGTCGGTCGGTCATTCTAACGAGATGCATAAGTCGTTCTAACGACTGTGACATATCGTTCGAACGACATCTAATGTAGTTTGAACCACTAAACTCAGTTAGTGTTTTTCACGACTCCAAACAGTGTTTATATTAGAATAAACAATTTAAAACATTTTAAAACATTTTCAATAAGTTTCCAACCTTTAAAAATTATTTTCGAGTCCCATAAACAATACGCATTCATACCTTAGAGATCAGAATGCAATGAAGATGTGAAACGTGCATAGCATAATAATTCTTTGAATCTTAGACGCGGCGTCTTCCATAAAATTTATGTCATAGACTATGTGGGAATCGTGTCAATATAAAATCTATCTATGACTCAAATAATTTTTGTTCTGAGAATAAGTCAAATACTTACAAGTGGACTCAATTGGAAATTTGTCCTTAAAGACACATCAATGAAAGTTGGAAAGATGTTCCTCAGTCCTACTTTGGGTAATGTTGAGAAAATAGGAATAGGTTATGACGATGCACCCACTTCCCATGTTGCACCCGAGTAAGTTCCCGGGTTTGTATTAGATCTATATGGCCCTCGACCTAACCCACCTAGGCATCTAATTCCACATAGGAGAGCACGTCCTAGTTTTTTTGAGAGAAGTGGACTCAGGGTCATGTATGTTTGTTCCCATTGCAAGAAAAGGGGTCACTTAGGGAATTATATTTTATGTTGGGCAGTGTGTCTCATAGGTATCTTCCACAATATGCTACTACACGTGTTCCTGCGTGCACTCCCACACATGTTACTCTGCATGCTCCTGCACATCACATGATGGATTTTGATCATTTTTTAAAGCTAGTTGAGTATTTAATCAAAAATTCATATGATTGGTGGATGTTTTTCATAGGATGTCATCTCCTTTGGAGAACCCCACCGGGCTCAATGATTCATTTTTAGACTTTTTATCTAGCATCAGATGCTTTTCATGTTAATATCTTACAGTCCTATTGCAAGTGTGAACTATCATTGTATCAATATTTTTCCCTTTTTGATATATTTTTCGAAAAATCCAAAAAGATTTTTGTTTTTCTTGGGAAATTTTGGAAAAATGTAAAAAGATCTTCGGTTTCTTTTTAAGAAAAAGTGAAAAAGCCAAAAATATTTTATTTTTGATAAATTTTCGAAAATCCAAAATGAGTTTTATATTTTTTTACACCATATGTGGAGATTAAAGATGTCTGAGTCACAAATTCATTCCATATACATGTGACTATTTTAATAGAGCTTTGAGACGTGGCATCATTTCATTTTGTGCTTTATAATGTGTGAAGTCATTAAGATGTGATATGATGACTACTTACTACATGTTTGACTCGTTGTAACCTTTAATGAACACGAACATGAGCTTATTTGAGTATTGAACTTAACTTTCATGCGTCGATTGTAGTGTTTTCATGTCAATCCTACTTTTAAAACAAACCAAATGTAATAAAATGAGATAATGAAAGTAGTTCATGTAAGAACCATTTCCCGCATTGATAAAATTGAAAATCATATCTATGGTAAATGTGGTATATATTTAAATCAATGTAATCGAGCTGAGAAAGACAAGTTGTCTTTGCGTGAATAAACACCATTTCCAAAAGAAAAGAGCCTAAAAGATTAAAGTCACATAAAAAGCAAAAATATAAAGTGCCAAGACAATTTCAAAGAAATATTGATGCTACGTTAGATATGAGCATTGATCTCTTCAAAAAAAAGATTTGAGAGAAAAAAAAAATTCAATATGTGAGTTTTGAGGGAGCTTAGTCCAAGATCAATGATTTTGCAAATCCTGAAAATTTCTCGTAAAACCATTACATAGTGTTAGGCATCATTGGTGTGAAAATCTCTCTGGACCTTGATTAGTTGAATAGGTTAAGTCGATTTCACTTGAGTTCACATTTTTTTACACATGAGGTAGACTTTGAGATCTTGCGTTAATGGTGTCTCATTCCTTTGTGCATATATATTATTTTTGCCAACGTTGATTTTTCTATAGAATGTGTTCACACCCCTACATTTGGTTTCCATGATTCGATTATTTTTGTGTTTCTCCATGGTTTATTGTTTTTGTAAAATTATTTTTACTCAAAAATTTGAAAAATCAAAAATAATTTGTGGTGCCTTTGAGATTATCATTGCATGTGCATATTTGATACATTTTTTTGATGATATCTTAGTCTTTTCGGTGATGTTCCCTATACTCCAAGTTTAGTTTCTACTCCTTGTCTATTTTGGACAAAATAAAAGGGGGAGAAAAAAATACGGGGGAAAGTTTGATTTATGGGGGAGATTTTCATATCTTTATGCATTTTATTTGATATATTTCAAACTCGATGCATTACGGAGTATTTTCTTAATTTCATGTGTGTAGGTATTTTGAAAGATCATATTAGGATTTCACTCAATGAAGACAAAATGCACAAGAGAAGACAATAAAGAAGTGGATATTTGAAGGAGACTTAAATAATTTGATTTGAAGACAAATCTATCTTTGTACCTGTACATTTTAGGGTTTGGGAGGGTATTAGGATATTTTATTCGTGTCAAGGGACTATTTTGTAATTTGGATTTTGGTTTTATGTTTATACCGGAACAGATAAAAAAGGGAGGATATTTGTAAGAGCATATTTTCTCTCATTGCTCAAATAGCCCAGGCTTAAATTTAGTTTTTAGAATATCCCGTTACTGTTTGATTCAAGCCAAGACGAAGTCCAAGATCCAACATCTCCAACATTCAACCATCTCCATACATTGAAGGTATAATGCTTCAGTGTTTGAATTTATTCCTTAAATTTATTTTGGGATAATCGTTTTTATTAAAACTGGAAACATGATTTTTTTCTTCAAAAATCGAGGCAGTTTTTTGTTTAAAAATAATTTTTTATCATGTATCTCGTTCAAATGAGATAGTAATCTCGTTCAAAAGAGATTGGTATCTCATTATAAGGGTTCATTAGAAGGTTTCTTCAATTGAACTTCTCATGGGGGTTTATTGTTTTGATTTTGTTCATGTAGTTATAAGCGAGACATATCTCATTAGAACAAGATGATAACCTCGTTGGAACGACAATGCTATTTTGTTCGAACGACACCACTGCCTCAAAATTTGTGAACATCCTATAAATACATGTTTCGTGTTTGTTTTATTAAGACTTTTACCAGAACTAAGTCTTCATATCCTTTGCAAAAAACTTCAATGTTTTGTTTTAAGAATTTTTTTTTGATTCACAAATCATCATCCCCAGGATTTATTTGAGTGCATAAATATTAAACCCGATATCTTTTATCTATCATATAACTTTTATGCACATAAATTTTTTTCACGAATGATCTTATGATACACTAGGGAATTCACTTGTAACGGGGAAGGCTAATCAGTGGATATTGGGCGTGGAAGTCCGCATGTGGACGAATCTTGATGGAGCCGTATTCTTTGAATATTTGAGGAGGCACAATGCATTATACTTGTGGCGGTTATTAGGTAGTCTATAAGTCTATAGTCTTGTAAACTCTCTAAAGTGCTGGAAAAAAAGGTTTTACCCGAAAGGGTTTTTTGTCCTTAATTTTCCTTTATTAAATGCAAGGTTTATTTTATCAACTTTATCACATACATAGGTTTAGGTTAATAAGATAAAATTTGTACTTGTGTGTGTTGGACACTAATTTATAGTATTTATCCATTAAGATCAAGATATCCCACTCTCTAGGGTTCTAATATGGAAAACGGGTGCGAAACATAGTATTTTAACATATTCAATTTTAAGTTAGTTAAACAAATTACCCAAATCAAACTTAATACCAATATTAAATAAGTTTTTATTACACTGATTGATCAATTTGATCTTAACATAAACATGCATCCAAGTGAGGGAAGAATATATTAAGTAAATCAAACCATAACACCCAATGTATGAGGAAAATCCAAATGGGAAAAACCTCGAATGCCCTAGCCATGCAAATTCCCCATGATGACGGATTTACACAAGACTAATGAAGACTTACACAAAGACTCGACTCCTTCATAAGCCTCGATGTTTCTTCAATATCCAATCGATCCTCCATAGGATAACTTAGGAATCCACACTTGCAACTTTACAACTTGTGAGTCCACACACGTCTCGGTATCCACCGAACAGCTCATCAATTGTCACACACGAAGTCCATCGTATGTAAACACATCAGCGTATATGAAGTCCACATCAACGAAACAATTCTCCCAAATATGTGGAGAATAAACCTTGGTGGCCAAAATAGGATCTCCAAAGCATATATGAATTGAAACTTGTATCATAAATGACTTGAGTGTAAGCTAAGATTTTGGAGAGAGTTTTGAATGGGTTTGGGAACTTAAAATTTAATATTTTATCTTTAATAAATATGTTGTCTCGCACACCTATTTATAGGAGGTTTTCCAAAAATGAGATAAGGATGAAAAGCACTTTGAAAAATTTCAGATCTAGCAAAAATTCATGGGGTTGTTCGAAAAACTCTAAACCATGTTCGAACAAAGTATTGCATCGCATTAGAACATGTATCCAACAAAATTCTTGAGAAGGCCAAAGTTGGTTCATCAAAAGTTCATTGAAACATGTTTAAATGATGTACCCAATGTCATTCTAATGTCCTCTCGGCAAAAAATTCTTCTAAAAATATTAGATGAGATAAAATTATTTTAAACTATTTTAAAAATAATTTACAAAATCCTAACCCCCAAATATAAAATATCCAATGATCAAGATATACATGCATTCATATTTGAGAGATCCTCTAAATATGAAGATGAAAATGAGCACGAAACACAGTATGATGATATAGATCTTCTAAATTGGCTGTTGCGCCTTCAAGAGACCACGTCATGGGCTTGAAAGTATAACACACTCAAGTCTTAACCTATGACTAACAGAGTTTTGTCCAAACACAAAATAAAGCAAAAATGCATACATATTGACTTTATTGAAAATTTGTTCTTACGAATCTCCCCTATTTTCTATTCCAGGAGAAAAATAAAAAATAAAAACACGCATGGGTCATAAATCTCATCTATGACTCAATCCCCATCCCCAAAAGGAAAAATTACAACTCCACTAACTCATAAACATTGAGTATCTTTGCACACTTGAAAATGTTGTCGTGTATTGAAAACCTCCACACTTAAATTCACCTTCAAATGAAAATAGAATATAGTAATATACAAACGATTCCCTCTTAGGTAACTAAAGTAAAAGATATCATTTCTGTCCCTTTTTATTTAGGAATAGACAAAGAAAGAATGCATAATAATTAAGTTATTCCCCATAAACCATATCTCCCCTAATAAGTGAGAACATATGATATTACTTAGAAATATTGAGGAAGGAATAATATCATGCAATGGTGTAAAGTGCAACAAACACAACATGACAACAAATAATATTCCAAACAATGACCAATCAATACCAATGTTGATGCAATAAATGATACCAACTTATAGAAGAATCAATGAAACAAAATTTGGCCTTGGCAATATTTTTTCTTTGCCTCCTAATTTTGTAGGCTCTTGCCAATGGTGGCCTTTCACACAGGGAAGATTTCTCCTTTCGTAGCCCTTTCCCGTGCACATTCATATTTTTAACAAAAGTACAAACTCTCGAGCAATGGTTCTTACATGAACAAATTACCCAATTATATATATATATATATATATATATATATATATATATATATATATATATATATATATATATATATATATATATATATATATATATATATATATATATATATGACAAGATTGTCAGGAGAACACATCACTTAGCTCATGTAACATATGAAATTAAAATCCAAAAGAGATCGTGCATGTGTGTGAGAAGGCATATGCAAAGTGAATCAATTAAGCAAGTCATTTTCAAGCTACTCCACAAAAGCGTGATTAAGAAAATTTTAAGCATTTAAAATTATAACCAAATTTCCAGGACAAATAGAAGCATGGAAGGAAGTGGATTCAAATACACCAATATGCCACACAAAATGTGTAAAACTAAACTACACAAAAACCAAAAATATTTTTGAGATTTTAAACATTTTATGACACCAAAAGAAAAACAAAGTTAAAAGAAAAAGTTATATTTCAATAAGACCCAATAAATGAAAAATCAAAATACAAAAAGGATAAATATCATACAACTAGCAAGCATATTTATCATGAAGTACAAAAGAAAGTGTATGAAAAATCAACCATAAGATATAGAATGAGTTGAGTCGTGGGCAAGCATATGAAAATCAATCAGTTGAGTAATCAATGCCTCTAAAATCAATTTCCTAACCCAAATAGATGAATACCTGATGTGTCGGGTTTTGGAAAGCATGGTGACATTAGATCTAGACTTCCTAAGACCTCTTATGAGATCAAAATAAAACATCCCAGGGTGACCTTTCCTACCATAATGCAAACATGTGAAAACATGATGAAGAAAACCTTTCGGTTGACCTTTTCCAACATCCTAGGCAATGCTTGACACTCTAAAACAGACATTAGTCTTGGTTGTAGTAGGGAAAGAATTGAGATTTTTTAAACCATCATCAACACCACTTCAGTCTCTTAGATCATCTTTAAAGTTAAAAATTCTAGATGGTTATCTCGCTTCCCATCAATATAAGAGAACTTATCTTTAAGAGTCTTCTCACGTGACTTCAAAACTTGTATCGATTTATCATTATCCTCAATGACACGTACATTAACCCAAGTCTCAAAACTTTTAGAGACCTCTAATTCATTCTCTAAATACCAGACTATATCATCACTCTCTTTCTTGGACACTTCTAAAGTTATAAAATTACGATTAACGTCCATGAGCTTCTGACGAAATATATCTCTTTGAGTTAGAGTAGTTCGCAAAAAATGATTAGAAGAATTTTTTTTATTTTTTAATAAATTTAATTCTTTTTACAAACTTCAAATTTAAACGAGTTAATTTTTCAGCACGATAATGAAGCTCATTAAACTCATCTCAAATATCAAATTCTCATCACCATTAAATAATCAGACAACTTATCACTATAATAACCCATTGAAAAAAATAAAAAAAGATAGAGTGAGTGAGAAAAAAACCCAAATAATCCTAAAACAACACGAGAAGATGTATCTACACGATAATTTAGTGTTCCTTCCCTAACACAAATTTAAGAGCCATTGAGTGCTATTGGTCGTAGGGTTATAATAGGGCAAATGGTGTGAAACAAACAAGACAACTATTTTAAAAAAAATTAATTTAAAGTTAGGTAAACGAGTTACCCAAATCAAAAAAACAAACCAACTATTTTTAAAATTTTCAATTTTCAATTTTGAGTGCTATAGGTTATAGGGTTCAACTTCTTGGACCTTCTTTGTAATATGATATTGATCTAAGGGTTTTCTTCTCAAACCATCTAAGGATGATCTCAGCTAAAGTAGATGGGAAAACATAACCTAAGATGGCATCATGATTGATCCAAAGACACATGGATATAAATTAATGTATAATATGATGGGCTGGTACAATCTTTCCATCATATGTTGTGATCTTCACCATAGAGAACTTCTTTTGGGGTACCAATGATTCTATGTAAATAGCAAAGTAGGAGGAACAAATATGAGACAATGCCATTATCACATATCTTTTGGCATTCATGCTAAGTTAGGATTCAAGTTCCATTCAAACTCTACTCACATAGGTCATCGCGATCGAAGTTTTTCTTGGAAAGCTGAGATTTAACCAAACGATTATTGTGGTCGGATTCAATTGGTCGAGCTAATCATCCTCCATGACTGGAGTGCCTCGGATGGGACCTATTAGGGTGAACCACACGCATAATTTTGTATCGCAAACCTATGTTATTATGATTGGTAGGAGGATTCCAAGGAAACTGGATTCTTCATCTTCTGTGGCATTTATGGTTGTAAGAACTGGACCCAAACCGTTCAGACTGCTGAATTAATTTCTTCTTCAATCTAGAAATTTTCTTGTCACACTCATCCAAATTGTAATACCCCGTACTTTTGGCTATATTTATTTTTGGGATTAATTAATTAAATGCGTATTAATTGAAAATTAATCCGGGTTAAAAAATACTAGCGAGATGTGAGTTGGTATTTGACTATATTGAGCATATATGATGTTATATGAATATTGAATTATGAAATTTGTCGTGAGATTTATGTACGGCAATTTGGGAATTTTGTTGAGACGCGTGTGACCGCCGCGTCATGGTGTATTATTTTCATTATAAATGTGATTTTTATTTCTATTATCCGTATGGTCATTTTGAGTGCGCCAACGCGTCCGGAAGGGTCGAGATAGTCAGAAAACACTAGCCGGGGGTATAGTTTGGATCCCGGGGTATTTTTCGGCCATACCGGCATCATAAAGGGTATTTTGGTAATTTTGTATTTTTAGGAATTAAAAGTGACGAAAATTGGGAGTTTTAATCTGATGTGGATTTAACCCACTAAACCCACTAACCAACCCATATTAACCCATTAAGCTACGGAGGTTATCATTTAGGTTTCCAACTTTCCCAAAGAAAACCCTAGCCACCATAGCCACCTTTGGAGAAGATAGCTTGGAGAGGGAGAGAAAGAGAAGGATTTCTGCAGAAAAGCTTCATCAAACCTACACCAAACTCAGAGACAATCAAGGCAAGTGACTTAATTCCATTTGATTTCAGAGAATGTTCCTTCCATGTTAGATAACTCAGATTTTATGTTTGTTCTTGGTGAAATATGAAAACCCATGTAGTTTGGAACTTAGAACTTGAAAATCTTGAGGAGAATTGCATGTAGAATGATAGGTAGATGAGTATTCTCATGATATTTGTGATTGGAAGAAATTAAAACGGATTTATATTGGGTTAATTCATGATTCAAAAAGTTAGGGTTCATGTTCTTGAAAAATTGGGAAAAAGTGTAGAGATTTGTAAATTTGGTTGATGTTAGGATGGATTAATCCTTCAAAACATGTTAGGATGTGATTATAATATGTTTAGGATTGTTTAGAGACCTTAAAACGATTGTTGGGACTTAGTTTAGAAGAGATTTGAGGAGTAAAAATGGTGAAAAATGTGATGTAGAAAAATCTGGGACGAAACTGGCAGGTCGTTAGAAGCCCCTGCCCAGGTCGTTCGAACGAACTCGTTCGAACGAGCTTCTAACGAATTGACCAGTCGCTTCTAACGAAAGGGAACTTCGTTCGATAATCTTGTTCGAACGAGATATCGTTAGAAGGTACAGTTCGTTCGAACGAACTGGATCTCGTTCGAACAGTCTCGTTCGAACGAGACTTCTAACGAGCTGACAGTTCAATCTCGTTCGAACACCCTCGTTCGAACGAGACTTCTAACGAGCTGGCAGTCTGGGCCTTTTTGGACTGTTTTGATTTTTGGAGTCCCGTAAACTTGTTCGAGGATATAGATAACATTCCGATGATGATGTAATGATAGAATTGGAACTTTTGGGTATTTATGAGAAGGAAATTATATACGAGAGTTAAATTAAATGGACGGTTTGGATTGAGACGTGAGTGTCTACTACGACGTGAGAATAAATTATGGCGCGTATGATTATAAACCGGAATAGTATAAATTGTGATAATTATAAGTTGGTACGAGAATGAGATATGTACTACGATTATACTACGGGATTATTAAAGACGTGTGTTTACTTAGTATTGGTATATAAATTGTGTGTATGACATACCTACCATACTTGCTATCACGGGAGGTTTGCGTTCGCTTAGGGCCCTCTAATCCTTATGTTGCCCGGATTTAGACTGGTTACCTTGATGAACATAGGTCATAGAAAGACTTATTGGGATATTAATAAGTCCGCTGATCGTGGGAGCGTAGGTATGTGCGTGACCCATGTGATGTGACTGTGTTCGCCTCCATTATTTGTGATGTTGTTATCTTTGAACTATTCCTGAGAGATTCGGAATATGTGATCCTTATGTACGTGATGTACCGGGATGGATAGCAGAGTATGTGTGCACCACAGCTTAGTTCTCGGGGTGCTTGTATTGTATATTTATGTTGTGATTAATATACACTTAATTAATGGAAACCTTCATGTTAATGTTGTATAAATAATTACGGTATTGTTTCGAGAAACATAACGAGTTAGCTGATAGTGAAATATATTGCATATTGAGCATCTGAGTTTACGTTAAACCCCTATTTAATTGCGAGCGTTATAATGTTAATAGAACCGAGTAATAAGGGTAGGACCTATGACAGTCTAGCTAGATATGATGTCACTTAGCTAGTGGTTTGTGTCGTTGTAGATGGGTACTTACGTTAGGAGTGCACAGTTAGACGAGAGGTGAGAATATCATGTGAGTGCACGTCCTAACATGTACTTTGCATTTAATGTTTTAAATGTTTTTAAAGCACTTGCAGGTTTTTAAAATATAACTCCATATTCGGGCTCTGACCCGTTTGCTTTCAAATCTACTTTTCTTGTAAAACCATTTTAGGTGCCCAGCCACAAGCACACCATGCATAGGATACTCATTTTGGTGACGAGCTGTAGCTGTTTGTGGAAGCTACAGGGATTTGCTTGTAGACGCTTCTATCACTTGGATTCCAGATTCATTATCTATCAGTTGTAGGGCATGTTGCCCATTTCCATTAGAGTTACCTTTCCATTACAGTTTTCAGACTTTGGCATGTATTGTTATAGTATTCAGTTTACTTATCAGTTGTGGGATTTGTAGTGAGGAGTTTTCCTCCAGACTTTATTTACATTGCGTGATGGTTATTCTTTTTACTTCAGTATGGTGAATGGTGTTATTATTCTTTATTACACTTGTTACATGTTAATCAGACTTTAAATTAAAATTTGGCACTTACTTTTTAAATACTAGGTGGTTAGTAATCATTAAAATGTTTTCGACAGTGATGCTATTAACTGGACCAACTTGGCATTTTGAATTAATTTAATAAAGGAGTAGCTACCTGGTATTTAATTAGTTGGGGTGTCACAGGTGGTATCAGAGCATCAGGTTCTAGTGTCCTTTAGGACCTGACGGCTTATTATGTTTTCGCTACGTTTCTTTGATATAGAGCCCTATATTTTAGGACTGTTGTACTCTTTTTGTGTATGCTTCGTTCTTCAGCTATCTTAAGTTTATAAACAGCGAACTTATAAACTTTGTTCTTATTTCAGATGCCTCCACGACGTGCACGACGAGTTCCCAGGGATGCAACGCCCGAACCCCAGCCCGCTCCAGTTCAGGGCATGATGAACGCCGCTGAGGTTGCAGCTATAGTAGCCCAAGCGGTAAATGCCGCAATTGCCGTTGTTCAGCAGGCACCACGGCAGGCGCCGGTTGCCGCGCCAGTTCAGGCAAATGCATTCCCGTCTTCTTGGGAGCGTGTACGTGACGCTTTTCAGAAAGCGCATCCGCCAGAGTTTGCAGGTAGCTCAGATGTGGCAGTCTCAAGCCAGTGGAGGAAGGATATGCATAGGCACTTAAGGATGTATGAGTTCACGGATGTCCAGAAGCAGGTGCTAGCTACTTTCAAGCTAGTTGGATCTGCACTGCAGTGGTGGGAGTCTATTACCACCGTGGAGGAGAGGGATACTCTCACTATTCAGGACTTCTGGGTGCGGTTTAACCGCAAGTACTTTTCGTCGGCTGTTCACACGGAAATGAGGAGGAAGCTGATGAGTCTGAGGCAAGAGGGTAAGACAGTGGCCGAGTATGAGGCCGAGTTCACGAATCTGTTGAATATCGTTCCAGATGAGATACCAACAGAGAAGAAGAAGATTGAGAAGTTCACGGACGGGTTGACATGGAGGATCCATCAGCATCTGTTGGGGAACCTTTCGTTGGCCACGTATTCTGATGTGGTTAACGCTGCTTTGTTACACTGCCAGGACCACCGCTTTCATATGGCTGAGGGCAAGAGGTCGGGAGAGTCTAGCCATCAGGGCAGGACTGGAGGACACGGTGCCGGTGGGGCACAATCTGTCCAGGGGCAGAGACAGGGTGAGCAGGGTTCGTAGCAAGGGGATAATAAGAGGTTCCGGTCAGGGAACTACAGACAGGGACAGGGAGGTTTCCGTCAGGGCCATCAGGGTCCAAACGTCCATCAAGGCCAACAGGGGCAGAATGGGCAGCAGTTTCACCAGGGCCAGCAGGGCCAAGGGAGGAACGGTAACGGCCACCAGGGCCGGGGACCGCAGGGGCAGAGAGGAGGGAACTTCCCAGGGAAGTGTTTTGTTTGTGGCAAGACTGGCCATAAGCGACAGGATTGTCCTGATAGGGGCAGGACTCCACAGCAGCAGCAGCAGGGTGCTCACCAGGAGCCAAAGAGGCATATGTTTCCCGCCGCTCTTCCCGCACCGCCACAGATGGCAGCATTGCCACCCATTCCAGCAGTCCCAGCTCAGCAGGGGCAGCTACAGTATGGACGTGTCTACAACGTCCACCAGGCTGCAGTTCCTCAGGCACCGCCCGCGATTGAGGGTACGTTTCCTATCCATGGCACTATGGGTCGGGTGTTATTTGATACGGGTGCTACACATTGTTTTATAGCTACACACTTCGCAAAAGCTTTAGGATTGTTAGCTACGGCAGAGAGCATAGTGACGTGTGTCGACTCACCATTGGGGAGTGGCTCACTTATTTTCTTTATATGCCGAGGAGTGTGGGTAGAGATTAGTGGTTTGGTATTACCTGCAGACATGTTAGTATTAGATATGCATGTTCACGATGTGATTATCGGTATGGATTGGCTCGTAGCTTATAGGGCCATGATTGATTGCTTCAGCGGGAGCATTGTTTTTTCCATTCCGGGGCAAGAGATGTTTATAGTGGCGATGCCTCGCCCAGAGGGAGGATCGACTGCTCATCTGTATTACATTGAGGAGGATACCTCTAAGGAGGTAGTGATTCCTTTAGATTCTATCCCAGTTGTCGGGGAGTATTCGGATGTGTTTCAGGAGATACCAGGCTTACCCCCAGTCGAGAGATAGACTTTGTTATAGATTTGCTACCGGGTACGAGACCTATAGCACGTGCACCGTACCGTATGGCTCCAGCTGAGATGAGGGAGTTACGGGATCAGATAGAGCAGCTGTTAGGTCAGTGCTTTATTCGCAGGAGTACCTCACCTTGGGGCGCTCCAGTTTTGTTTGTGAAGAAGAGAGACGGTTCACTGAGATTGTGTGTGGACTACCGAGAGTTGAATAAGGTCACGATACGAAATAAGTATCCGTTGCCTCGAATCGATGACTTATTCGACCAGTTGAGAGGAGCTTCTTTCTTCTCGAAGATTGATTTGAGATCAGGATACCATGAGTTGCGTATTAGGGAGGAGGATGTCTCGAAGACTGCGTTCTTATCGAGATATGGTTCTTACGAGTTTCGGGTTATGCCTTTCGGCTTGACCAACGCTCCAGATGTGTTTATAGACTTGATGAACAGAGTGTTCAGGGATTTTCTAGATCAGTTTGTCATTGTCTTCATCGATGATATTCTGGTTTACTCCCAGACAGAGGAGGAGCACGCCGAGGATTTGAGGCAAGTTTTGCAGACACTTCGTCAGAACGAGTTGTATGCAAAATATGAGAAGTGCGGGTTTTGGCTGAAGGAAGTCCAGTTTTTGGGACACATTATTTCCGACCGGGGAATATCTGTTGATCCGGGGAAAGTATCAGCGGTGAGGGAGTGGGGACAGCCCACAACACCGACTGAGATTCGTAGTTTCTTGGGTCTAGCAGGATACTACAGGAGGTTTATTCGGGGCTTCTCAGAGATAGCAGGTCCTTTGACACATCTGACTCGTAAGGGTGTGCCATACATCTGGAGTGATGCCTGTCAGTTGGCATTCGATGAATTGAAGGACAAATTGTCCTCAGCACCTATGTTGGCATTGCCGAGACTGGGAGTTAAGTATTTGGTTTACACCGACGCGTATTTGCAAGGGCTTGGAGGTGTATTGCAGCAGGAAAGACAGGCCGTAGCTTATGCTTCCCGTAAGCTTAAGACTCATGAGAAGAATTACCCCACGCATGATTTGGAGTTGGCAGCTGTGGTATTTGCCCTACGGATTTGGAGGCACTATCTTTTGGGGGAGAAGTTCCAACTGTTCACGGACCACAAGTCCCTACAGTACCTGTTCACGCAGAAGGAGTTGAATATGCGGCAGCGTAGGTGGCTTGAGTTTGTAAAGGACTACCAGTTCGACATCCAGTATCACCCGAGAAAGGCTAACGTGGTAGCAGACGCGTTGAGCCGTAGGCCAGCAGATGAGGTGGCAGAGGTGTGGAAGGCTAAGTGGAAGGAATTGGGACACCAGGATGCAGTGGCTCGATCTTTCATGTCTGTGATGACCGTTACACCGCAGATTATCACGAAGGTAGTACGGGCACAGGCTAATGACTCGTTCTGTCAGGGGCAGATAGTTCGATTACTAGCAGAGGGAGCCGAGTCCTATACCGTCAGCTCAGACGGGGGATTACGCTTCAATGGGAGATTGGTAGTTTCGGAAGGAGAGGAATTGCGACACGAGGTGATGGCAGAGTCGCACGGCTCACGGTTCGCGGTACATCCCGGAGGGGACAAAATGTACCAAGACATGAGACGCCAGTATTGGTGGAGCGGTATGAAGAGAGATATGGCTGAATTTGTTTCGAAATGCGCCACTTGCCAGCTTGTAAAAGTGGATCATCAGAGACCGGAAGGACTGTTACAGCCGTTGGAAGTCCCGGTGTGGATGTGGGAGAGCATATCCATGGACTTTATCACGGGGTTTCCTACGTCGCAGAGGGGTCACGACTTCGTTTGGGTCACTGTGGACAGGTTGTCTAAGGTCGCTCACTTTTTACCCGTAAGGACTATGTGACACCCCGACTAATTAAATACCGGGTAGCTACTCCTTTATTAAATTAATTCAAAATGCCAAGTTGGCTGAGTTAATAGCATCACTGTCGAAAACATTTTAATGATTACTAACCACCTAGTATTTAAAAAGTAAGTGCCAAATTTTATTTAAAGTCTGATTAACATGCAACAAGTGTAATGAAGAAATAAATAACACCATTCACCATACTGAAGTAAAACGAATAACCATCACATAGTGTAAATAAAGTCTGGAGGAAAACTCCTCACTACAAATCCCACAACTGAAAAGTAAACTGAATACTGAAACAATACATGCTAAAGTCTGAAAACTGAAATGTAAAAGATGCTCTGATAGAAATGGGCAACACGCCCTACAACTGATAGATAGTGACTCTGGAATCCAAAAGATAGAAGCGTCTACAAGCAAATCCATGTAGCTTCCACAAACAGCTACAGCTCGTCACCTGAATGAATATCCTATGCTTGGTGTCCTTGTGGCTGGGCACCTAAAATGGTTTTACAAGAAAAAGATTTGAAAAGCAAACGGGTCAGAGCCCGAATGTGGAGTTATATTTTAAAAACCTGCAAGTGCTTTAAAAACATTTACAACATTAAATGCAAAGTACATGTTAGGACGTGCACTCACATGATATTCTCACCTCTCGTCTAACTGTGCACTCCTAACGTAAGTACCCATCTATAACGACGCAAACCACTAGCTAAGTGACATCACCTCTAGCTAGACTATCATAGGTCCTACCCATATTACTCGGTTCTATTAACATTATAACGCTCGTAATTAAGTAGGGGTTTAACGTAAACTCAGAAGCTCAATATGCAATATATATCACTGTAAGTTAACTCGTTATATTTCTCGAAACAATACCGTAATTATATTCACAACATTAACATGAAGGTTCCCATTAATTAAGTGTATATTATTCACATCATAAATATACTATACAAGCACCCCGAGAACTAAGCTGTGGTGCACACATACTCTGCTATCCATCCCGGTACATCACGTACATAAGGATTACATATTCCGAATCTCTCAGGAATAGTTCACAGATAACAACATCACAAACAATGGAGGCGAACACAGTCACATCACATAGGTCACGCACATACCTACGCTCCTACGATCAGCGGACTTATTAATATCCCAATAAGTCTTTCTATGACCTATGTTCATCAAGGTAACCATTCTAAATCCGGGCAACACAAGGATTAGAGGGACCTAAGCAAACGCAAACCTCCCATGATAGCAAGTATGGTAGGTATGTCATACACACAATTCATATACCAATACTAAGTTACTACACGTCTTAGTAATACTGTAGTTTAATCGTAGTACATATCGCATTCTCGTACTAACTATAATTCTCACAATTTATACTATTCCGGTTTATAATCATACGCGCCATAATTTTCTCACGTCGTAGTAGACACTCACGTCTCAACCCAAACCGTCCATTTAATATAACTCGCGTATATAGTTTACTCCTCGTAATAACCCAAAAGTCCCAAATCTATCCTTACATCATCAAAGGAAGGTTATCTATATCCTCGAACAAGTTTACGAGACTCCAAAAATCAAAACAGTCCAAAAAGGACCAAACTGTCAACTCGTTAGAAGTCTCGTTCGAACGAGACTGTTCGAACGAGATTCCTCTGTCTACTCGTTAGAAGTCTCGTTCGAACGAGGCTGTTCGAACGAGATTCCAGTTCGTTCGAACGAACTATACCTTCTAACGATATATCGTTCGAACGAGATATCGAACAAAATCCCTTCTCGTTAGCAGCGACTGGTCAACTCGTTAAAAGCTCGTTCGAACGACCTGGGGATTGCTTCTAACGACTGACCAATTTCGGCCCAGATTTTTCCCCAATTCGTTTTCATCCATTTTTATCACTTCTAATCTCTTCCAAAGTTCATCCCAACAACGTTTTAGGGTCTCTAACTCATCTTAAACATATTCAAGTCATCTCCTAACATGTTTTCAAGGATTAAATCTCTCTAGCATCAATCAAATTATAAATCTCTACACTTTTCCCCAATTATTTCAAGAACATGAACCCTAACTTTTGAATCATGAATTAACCCAATAAAATCCGTTTTAAATTTCACCCAATCATAAATATCATCAGTAGGAACATCTACCTATCATTCTACATTCAAATCCTCCTCAAGATTTCAAGTTCTAAGTTCAATTAACATGGGTTTTCATTATCTTTCAAGAACAATTGATATTCTTCAATTTCTAACATGGAAAAGACATTCTCTGAAATTAAATGGAATAAAGTCACTTTCCTTGGTTCGATTTCTGATTTTGGTGTAGGTTTGATGGAGTTTTTCTGCAGAATTTCCTCTCTTCCAAGCTCCTTCTTCAATGGTGGCTTAAGGTGGCTAGGGTTTGTTTTGGGGAACTTGGAAACCTAATGATAGCCTCCGTAGCTTAATGGGTTAATATGGGTTGGTTAGTGGGTTTAGTGGGTTAAATCCACATCAGATTAAAACTCCCAATTTTCGTCACTTTTAATTCCTCAAAAAGTAAAATTACCAAAATACCCTTTATGATGCCGGTATGGCCTAAAAATACCCCGGAATCCAAACTACACCCCCGGCTAGTGTTTTCTGACTATCTCGACCCTTCCGGACGCGTTGGCGCACTCAAAACGACCATACGGTTTATAGATTTTAAATTCATTTTTTATAATCAAAATATTACACCGTGACGCGGTGGTCCCACGCGTCTCAACCAAATTTCTAAAATGCCGTATATAAATCTCACGACAACTTTTATAATATCAAATACATATATCAAAACATGTATACACATAATCAAATACCAACTCGCATCTCGTTAGTATTTATAACCCGGATTAATTTCCAATTAATTACGCATTTAATTAATTAATCCCAAAAAGAAATGTAAGCAAAAGTACGGGGTATTACATACTTCCCCCCTAATAACTGAATTTCGTCCCGAAATTCGAAACTAGAAAGTACCTGCTAAAAACAACTCTGGATAACGTTCGCGCATCTCATTCTCGCGCTCCCATGTGGACTCCTCGACATTGTGATGTCGTCACTGAACACGCACTAACGGAACTAACTTCGACCGCAGTTTCCTCTCGCTTCGGTCCAAAATAGCAATCGGTCCCTCCTCGTAGGAGCTATCCGGCTGGAGATCGATGTCCTCCACAGCAATGTGAGAATGAGCCAAATTATCCCTAAGGTATTTCCTCAACGAGGAAATATGGAACACATCGTGAATCCGATGCAAATGCTCCGGTAACCCAAGTCTATACGCAACCGGTCCGATCCGCTCAATAATGGGAAACGGCCCCACATACCTCGGTGCCAACTTCCCCTTCTTCCCGAAACGCATAATCCCCTTCATAGGAGATACCCTGAGCAAAACCTGGTCACCTACTTGGAACTCCCTGAAAAATCTCTTCGCGTCAGCATAACTCTTCTGCCTGTCTTGAGCTACCCGAATGCGACTCCGAATCAACTCAATCCTTGCCGAAGTATCCTGAATCACTTCCGGCCCAAGCAGTTTGTTGTCCCCCACCTCTAACCAACATGCTGGGGAACGACAAGGCCTACCGTACAATGCCTCAAACGGAGCCATGCCAATCGTGAACTGATAGGAGTTGTTGTAAGCAAACTCCACCAGTGGAAGGTACTGCTCCCATCCACCCCCAAAGTCAATAATGCACATGCGTAGCATGTCCTCCAACATCTGATTTGTGCGCTCAGTCTGCCCATCAGTCTGTGGATGATAAGCCGTACTCAACCACAATTCCGTGCCCATGGCCTCCTGGAAACTCTCCCAAAACCTCGAAACAAATATCTTGTCTCTGTCAGACACGATATTTAAGGGCACACCGTGAAGTCTCACAATCTCTGAAATGAAGAGCTGGGCATACTGTCCCGCAGTGTAGTCAGTCCTCACGGGTAAAAAGTGAGCGACCTTGGACAACCTGTCCACAATTACCCAAACGGAGTCGTGACCCCTCTGCGACGTAGGCAACCCCGTGATAAAGCCCATGTATATGCTCTCCCACATTCACACCGGGACCTTTAATGGCTGTAGCAATCCTGCCGGTCTCTGATGATCCACTTTTACAAGATGACAAGTGGCGCATTTCGAAACAAACTCAGCGATATCTCTCTTCATACCGCTCCACCAATACTGGCGTCTCATGTCTTGGTACATTTTGTCCCCTCCAGGATGTACCGCGAACCGTGAGTCGTGCGACTCTGCCATCACCTCGTGTCGCAATTCCTCTCCTTCCGGAACTACCAATCTCCCATTGAAGCGTAATCCCCCGTCTAAGCTAACGGTATAGGACTCGGCTCCCTCTACTAGTAATCGAACTATCTGCTCCTGAAAGAACGAGTCATTGGCCTGTGCCCGTACTACCTTTGTGACAATCTGCGGTGTAACGGTCATCACAGACATGAAAGATAGGGCCACTGCATCCTGGTGTCCCAATTCCTTCCACTTAGCCTTCCACACCTCTGCCACCTCATCTGCTGGCCTACGGCTCAACGCGTCTGCTACCACGTTAGCCTTACCTGGGTGATACTGGATGTCAAACTGGTAGTCCTTCACAAACTCAAGCCACCTACGCTGCCGCATATTCAATTCCTTTTGCGTGAACAGATACTGTAGGGACTTGTGGTCCGTGAACAGTTGGAACTTCTCCCCCAAAAGATAGTGCCTCCAGATCTGTAGGGCAAATACCACTGCTGCCAACTCCAAATCATGTGTGGGGTAATTCTTCTCATGAGGCTTAAGCTTACGGGAAGCATAAGCTATGGCCTGTCTCTCCTGCTGCAATACACCTCCCAGTCCTTGCAAAGACGCATCGGTGTAAACCAAATACTCAACTCCCAGTCTCGGCAATGCTAACACAGGTGCTGAGGTCAATTTGTCCTTCAATTCGTCGAATGCCAACTGACAGGCATCACTCCAGATGTATGGCACACCCTTACGAGTCAGATGTGTCAAAGGACCTGCTATCTCTGAGAAACCCCGAATAAACCTCCTGTAGTATCCTGCTAGTCCCAAGAAACTACGAATCTCAGTCAAAGTCGTGGGCTGTCCCCACTCCCTCACCGCTGATACTTTCCCCGGATTAACAGATATTCCCCGGTCGGAAATGATATGCCCCAAAAACTGGACTTCCTTCAGCCAAAACCCGCACTTCTCATATTTTGCATACAACTCGTTCTGACGAAGTGTCTGCAAAACCTGCCTCAAATGCTCGGCGTGCTCCTCCTCTATCTGGGAGTAAACCAAAATATCATCGATGAAGACAATGACAAACTGATCTAGGAAATCCCTTAACACCCTGTTCATCAAGTCCATAAACACAGCTGGAGCGTTGGTCAAGCCGAAAGGCATAACCCGAAACTCGTAAGAACCATATCTCGACAAGAATGCAGTCTTCGAGACATCCTCCTCCCTGATACGCAACTGATGGTATCTCGATCTCAATTCAATCTTCGAGAAGAAAGAAGCTCCTCTCAACTGGTCGAATAAGTCATCGATTCGCGGCAACGGATACTTATTCCGTATCGTGACCTTATTCAACTATCTGTAGTCCACACACAATCTCAGTGAACCGTCCCTCTTCTTCACAAACAAAACTGGAGCGCCCCAAGGTGAGGTACTCCTGCGAATAAAGCCCTGACCTAACAGCTGCTCTATCTGATCTCGAAACTCCCTCATCTCAGCTGGAGCCATACGGTACGGTGCGCGTGCTATAGGTCTCGTACCCGGTAGCAAATCTATAACAAAGTCTATCTCTCGACTGGGGGGTAAGCCTGGTATCTCCTGAAACACATCCGAATACTCCCTGACTACTGGGATAGAATCTAAAGGAATCACTACCTCCTTAGAGGTATCCTCCTCAATGTAATACAGATGAGCGGTCGATCCTCCCTCTGGGCGAGGCATCGCCACTACAAACATCTCTTGCCCCGGAATGGCAAAAACAATGCTCCCGCTGAAGCAATCAATCATGGCCCTATAAGCTACGATCCAATCCATCCCAATAATCACATCGTGAGCATGCATATCTAACACTAACATGTCTGCAGGTAATACCAAACCACCAATCTCTACCCCCACTCCCCGGCATATAAAGAAAATAAGTGACCCACTCCCCAATGGTGAGTCGACACACGTCACTGTGCTCTCTGCTGTAGCTAACAATCCTAAAGCTTTCGCGAAGTGTGTAGCTATAAAACAGTGTGTAGCACCCGTATCAAATAATACCCGACCCATAGTGCCATGGATAGGAAACGTACCCTCGATCGCGGGCGGTGCCTGTGGAACTGCAGCCTGGTGGATGTTGTAGACACGTCCATACTGTAGTTGCCCCTGCTGAGCTGGGACTGCTGGAATGGGTGGCAATGCTGCCATCTGTGGTGGTGCGGGAAGAGCGGCGGGAAACATAGGCCTCTGTGGCTCCTGGCGAGCACCCTGCTACTGCTGCTGTGGGGCCCTGCCCCTATCAGGACAATCCTGTCGCTTATGGCCAGTCTTGCCACAAACAAAGCACTTCCCTAGGAAGTTCCCTCCTCTCTGTCCCTGCTGTCCCCGGCCCTGGTGGCCGTTACCGTTCCTCCCTTGGCCCTGCTGGCCCTGGTGAAACTGCTGCCCATTCTGCCCCTGTTGGCCCTGATGGCCGTTTGGACCCTGATGGCCCTGACGGAAACCTCCCTGTCCCTGCCTGTAGTTCCCCGACTGGAACCTCTTATTATCCCCCTGCTGGGAGCCCTGCTCATTCTGTCTCTGCCCCTGACCAGATTGTGCCCCGCTGGCACCATGTCCTCCAGTCCTGCCCTGATGGCTAGACTCCCCCGACCTCTTGCCCTCGGCTATATGAAATTGGTGGTCCTGGCAGTACAACAATGCAGCGTTAACCACATCAGAATAGGTGGCCAACGATAGGTTCCCTAGCAGATGCTGACGGATCCTCCAAGTCAACCCGTCCGTGAACTTCTCAATCTTCTTCTTCTCTTTTGGTATCTCATCTGGAACGATATTAACCAGATTTGTGAACTCGGCCTCATACTCGGCCACAGTATTACCTTCCTACTTCAGACTCATCAATCTCCTCCTCATTTCCGTATGAACAGCTGACGGAAAGTACTTGCGGTCAAACCGCACCCAGAACTCCTGAATCGTGAGAGTATCCCTCTCCTCCATGGTGGTAATAGACTCCCACCACTGCAGTGTAGATCCAACCAGCTTGAAAGTAGCTAGCACCTGCTTCTGGACATCCGTGCACTCATACATCCTCAAGTGCCTCTGCATATCCTTCCTCCATTGGCTCGAGACTACCACATCTGAGCTACCTGCAAACTCTGGAAGATGCGCTTTCTGAAAAGCGTCACGTACACGCTCCCAAGCAGACGGGAATGCATTAACCTGTACTGGCGCGGCAACCGGCACCTGAGGTGGTGCCTGCTGAACAACGGCAATGGCGGCATTTACCGCTTGGGCTACTATAGCTGCAACCTCAGCGGCGTTCATCATTCCCTGAACTGGAGCGAGCTGGGGTTCGGGCGTTGCATCCCTGGGAACTCGTCGTGCACGTCGTGGAGGCATCTGAAATAAGAACAAAGTTTATAAGTTCGCTGTTTATAAACTTAAGATAGCTGAAGAACGTAGCATACACAAAAAGAGTACAACAGTCCTAAAATATAGGGCTCTATATCAAAGAAACTTAGTGAAAACATAATAAGCCGTCAGATCCTAAAGGACACTAGAACCTGATGCTCTGATACCACCTGTGACACCCCGACTAATTAAATACCGGGTAGTTACTCCTTTATTAAATTAATTCAAAATGCCAAGTTGGCTCAGTTAATAGCATCACTGTCGAAAACATTTTAATGATTACTAACCACCTAGTATTTAAAAAGTAAGTGCCAAATTTTATTTAAAGTCTGATTAACATGCAACAAGTGTAATGAAGAAATAAATAACACCATTCACCATACTGAATTAAAACGAATAACCATCACATAGTGTAAATAAAGTCTGGAGGAAAACTCCTCACTACAAATCCCACAACTGAAAAGTAAACTGAATACTGAAACAATACATGCTAAAGTCTGAAAACTGAAATGTAAAAGATGCTCTGATAGAAATGGGAAACACGCCCTACAACTGATAGATAGTGACTCTGGAATCCAAAAGATAGAAGCGTCTACAAGCAAATCCCTGTAGCATCCACAAACAGCTACAGCTCGTCACCTGAATGAATATCCTATGCTTGGTGTCCTTGTGGCTGGGCACCTAAAATGGTTTTACAAGAAAAACATTTGAAAAGCAAACGGGTCAGAGCCCGAATGTGGAGTTATATTTTAAAAACCTGCAAGTGCTTTAAAAACATTTACAACATTAAATGCAAAGTACATGTTAGGACGTGCACTCACATGATATTCTCACCTCTCGTCTAACTGTGCACTCCTAACGTAAGTACCCATCTATAACGACGCAAACCACTAGCTAAGTGACATCACCTCTAGCTAGACTATCATAGGTCCTACCCATATTACTCGGTTCTATTAACATTAAAACGCTCGTAATTAAGTAGGGGTTTAACGTAATCTCAGAAGCTCAATATGCAATATATATCACTGTAAGTTAACTCGTTATATTTCTCGAAACAATACCGTAATTATATTCACAACATTAACATGAAGGTTCCCATTAATTAAGTGTATATTATTCACATCATAAATATACTATACAAGCACCCCGAGAACTAAGCTGTGGTGCACACATACTCTGCTATCCATCCCAGTACATCACGTACATAAGGATTACATATTCCGAATCTCTCAGGAATAGTTCACAGATAACAACATCACAAACAATGGAGGCAAACACAGTCACATCACATAGGTCACGCACATACCTACGCTCCTACGATCAGCGGACTTATTAATATCCCAATAAGTCTTTCTATGACCTATGTTCATCAAGGTAACCAGTCTAAATCCGGGCAACACAAGGATTAGAGGGCCCTAAGCGAACACAAACCTCCCGTGATAGCAAGTATGGTAGGTATGTCATACACACAATTCATATACCAATACTAAGTTAACACACGTCTTAGTAATACCATAGTTTAATCGTAGTACATATCGCATTCTCGTACTAACTATAATTCTCACAATTTATACTATTCCGGTTTATAATCATACGCGCCATAATTTTCTCACGTCATAGTAGACACTCACGTCTCAACCCAAACCGTCCATTTAATATAACTCGTGTATATAGTTTACTCCTCGTAATAACCCAAAAGTCCCAAATCTATCCTTACATCATCAAAGGAAGGTTATCTATATCCTCGAACAAGTTTACGGGACTCCAAAAATCAAAACAGTCCAAAAAGGACCAAACTGTCAACTCGTTAGAAGTCTCGTTCGAACGAGACTGTTCGAACGAGATTCCTCTGTCTACTCGTTAGAAGTCTCGTTTGAACGAGGCTGTTCGAACGAGATTCCAGTTCGTTCGAACGAACTGTACCTTCTAACGATATATCATTCGAACGAGATATCGAACGAAATCCCTTCTCGTTAGCAGCGACTGGTCAACTCGTTAGAAGCTCGTTCGAACTAGTTCGTTCGAACGACCTGGGGATTGCTTCTAACGACTGACAAGTTTCGGCCCAGATTTTTCCCCAATTCGTTTTCATCCATTTTTATCACTTCTAATCTCTTCCAAAGTTCATCCCAACAACGTTTTAGGGTCTCTAAATCATCCTAAACATATTCAAGTCATATCCTAACATGTTTTCAAGGATTAAATCTCTCTAACATCAATCAAATTATAAATCTCTACACTTTTTCCCCAATTATTTCAAGAACATGAACCCTAACTTTTGAATCATGAATTAACCCAATAAAATCCGTTTAAATTTCACCCAATCATAAATATCATCAGTAGGAACATCTACCTATCATTCTACATGCAAATCCTCCTCAAGATTTCAAGTTCTAAGTTCAATTAACATGGGTTTTCATTATCTTTCAAGAACAATTGATATTCTTCAATTTCTAACATGGAAAAGACATTCTCTGAAATTAAATGGAATAAAGTCACTTTCCTTGGTTCGATTTCTGATTTTGGTGTAGGTTTGATGGAGTTTTTCTGCAGAATTTCCTCTCTTCCAAGCTCCTTCTTCAATGGTGGCTTAAGGTGGCTAGGGTTTGTTTTGGGGAACTTGGAAACCTAATGATAGCCTCCGTAGCTTAATGGGTTAATATGGGTTGGTTAGTGGGTTTAGTGGGTTAAATCCACATCAGATTAAAACTCCCAATTTTCGTCACTTTTAATTCCTCAAAAAGTAAAATTACCAAAATACCCTTTATGATGCCGGTATGGCCTAAAAATACCCCGGAATCCAAACTACACCCCCGGCTAGTGTTTTCTGACTATCTCGACCCTTGCGGACGCGTTGGCGCACTCAAAACGATCATACGGTTTATAGATTTTAAATTCAGTTTTTATAATCAAAATATTACACCGTGACGCGGCGGTCCCACGCGTCTCAACCAAATTTCTAAAATTCCGTATATAAATCTCACGACAACTTTTATAATATCAAATACATATATCAAAACATGTATACACATAATCAAATACCAAATCGCATCTCGTTAGTATTTATAACCCGGATTAATTTCCAATTAATTACGCATTTAATTAATTAATCCCAAAAATAAATATAGCCAAAAGTACGGGGTATTACAGACTGACTACACTTCGGGACAGTATGCCCAGCTCTTCATTTCAGAGGTTGTGAGACTCCACGGTGTGCCCCTAAATATCGTGTCTGACAGAGACAAGATATTTGTTTCGAGGTTTTGGGAGAGTTTCCAGGAGGCCATGGGCACGGAATTGCGGTTGAGTACGGCTTATCATCCGCAGACCGATGGGCAGACAGAGCGCACAAATCAGATGTTGGAAGACATGCTACGCATGTGCATTATTGACTTTGGGGGTGGATAGGAGCAGTACCTACCACTGGTGGAGTTTGCTTATAACAACTTATATCAGTTCACTATTGGCATGGCTCCGTTTGAGGCATTGTACGGTAGGCCTTGTCGTTCCCCAGCATGTTGGTTAGAAGTGGGGGACAACAAACTACTTAGGCCGGAAGTGATTCAGGATACTTCGGCAAGGATTGAGTTGATTCGGAGTCGCATTCGGGTAGCTCAAGACAGGCAGAAGAGTTATGCTGATGCGAAGAGATTTTTCAGAGAGTTCCAAGTGGGGGACCAGGTTTTGCTCAGAATGTCTCCTATGAAGGGGATTATGCGTTTCGGGAAGAAAGGGAAGTTGGCACCGAGGTATGTGGGGCCGTTTCCCATTATTGAGCGGATCGGACCGGTTGCGTATAGACTTGGGTTACCGGAGCATTTGCATCGGATTCACGATGTGTTCCATATTTCCTCGCTGAGGAAATACCTTAGAGATAATTTGGCTCATTCTCACATTGCTGTGGAGGACATCGATCTCCAGCCGGATAGTTCCTACGAGGAGGGGCCGATTGCTATTTTGGACCGAAGCGAGAGGAAACTGCGGTCAAAGATAGTTCCTTTAGTGCGTGTTCAGTGGCGACATCACAATGTCAAGGAGTCCACATGGGAGCGTGAGGATGAGATGCGCGAACGTTATCCAGAGTTGTTTTTAGCAGGTACGTTCTAGTTTCGAATTTCGGGACGAAATTCATTTATTAGGGGGAAGTATGTAATACCTTAATTGGAAATTAATCCGGGTTAAAAAATACTAGCGAGATGTGAGTTGGTATTTGACTATATTGAGCATATATGATGTTATATGAATATTGAATTATGAAATTTGTCGTGAGATTTATGTACAGAAATTTGGGAATTTTGTTGAGACGCGTGTGACCGCCGCGTCATGGTGTATTATTTTAATTATAAAAGTTATTTTTATTTCTATTATCCGTATGGTCATTTTGAGTGCGCCAACGCGTCCGGAAGGGTCGAGATAGTCAGAAAACACTAGCCGGGGGTATAGTTTGGATCCCGGGGTATTTTTAGGCCATACCGGCATCATAAAGGGTATTTTGGTAATTTTGTATTTTTAGGAATTAAAAGTAACGAAAATTGGGAGTTTTAATCTGATGTGGATTTAACCCACTAAACCCACTAACCAACCCATATTAACCCATTAAGCTACGGAGGTTATCATTTAGGTTTCCAACTTTCCCAAAGAAAACCCTAGCCACCATAGCCACCTTTGGAGAAGATAGCTTGGAGAGGGAGAGAAAGAGAAGGATTTCTGCAGAAAAGCTTCATCAAACCTACACCAAACTCAGAGACAATCAAGGCAAGTGACTTAATTCCATTTGATTTCAGAGAATGTTCCTTCCATGTTAGATAATTCAGATTTTATGTTTGTTCTTGGTGAAATATGAAAACCCATGTAGTTTGGAACTTAGAACTTGAAAATCTTGAGGAGAATTGCATGTAGAATGATAGGTAGATGAGTATTCTCATGATATTTGTGATTGGAAGAAATTAAAACGGATTTTAATTGGGTTAATTCATGATTCAAAAAGTTAGGGTTCATGTTCTTGAAAAATTGGGAAAAAGTGTAGAGATTTGTAAATTTGGTTGATGTTAGGATGGATTAATCCTTCAAAACATGTTAGGATGTGATTATAATATGTTTAGGATTGTTTAGAGACCTTAAAACGATTGTTGGGACTTAGTTTAGAAGAGATTTGAGGAGTAAAAATGGTGAAAAACGTGATGTAGAAAAATCTGGGACGAAACTGGCAGGTCGTTAGAAGCCCCTGCCCAGGTCGTTCGAACGAACTCGTTCGAACGAGCTTCTAACGAATTGACCAGTCGCTTCTAACGAAAGGGAACTTCGTTCGATAATCTCGTTCGAACGAGATATCGTTAGAAGGTACAGTTCGTTCGAACGAACTGGATCTCGTTCGAACAGTCTCGTTCGAACGAGACTTCTAACGAGCTGACAGTTCAATCTCGTTCGAATAGCCTCGTTCGAACGAGACTTCTAACGAGCTGGCAGTCTGGGCCTTTTTGGACTGTTTTGATTTTTGGAGTCCCGTAAACTTGTTCGAGGATATAGATAACATTCCGATGATGATGTAATGATAGAATTGGGACTTTTGGGTATTTATGAGAAGGAAATTATATACGAGAGTTAAATTAAATGGACGGTTTGGGTTGAGACGTGAGTGTCTACTACGACGTGAGAATAAATTATGGCGCGTATGATTATAAACCGGAATAGTATAAATTATGATAATTATAAGTTGGTACGAGAATGCGATATGTACTACGATTAAACTACGGGATTACTAAAGACGTGTGTTTACTTAGTATTGGTATATAAATCGTGTGTATGACATACCTACCATACTTGCTATCACGGGAGGTTTGCGTTCACTTAGGGCCCTCTAATCCTTGTGTTGCCCGGATTTAGACTGGTTACCTTGATGAACATAGGTCATAGAAAGACTTATTGGGATATTAATAAGTCCGCTGATCGTGGGAGCGTAGGTATGTGCGTGACCCATGTGATGTGACTGTGTTCGCCTCCATTATTTGTGATGTTGTTATCTTTGAACTATTCCTGAGAGATTCGGAATATGTGATCCTTATGTACGTGATGTACCGGGATGGATAGCAGAGTATGTGTGCACCACAGCTTAGTTCTCGGGGTGCTTGTATTGTATATTTATGTTGTGATTAATATACACTTAATTAATGGAAACCTTCATGTTAATGTTGTATAAATAATTACGGTATTGTTTCGAGAAACATAACGAGTTAGCTGATAGTGAAATATATTGCATATTGAGCATCTGAGTTTACGTTAAACCCCTATTTAATTGCGAGCGTTATAATGTTAATAGAACCGAGTAATAAGGGTAGGACCTATGACAGTCTAGCTAGATATGATGTCACTTAGCTAGTGGTTTGTGTCGTTGTAGATGGGTACTTACGTTAGGAGTGCGCAGTTAGACGAGAGGTGAGAATATCATGTGAGTGCACGTCCTAACATGTACTTTGCATTTAATGTTTTAAATGTTTTTAAAGCACTTGCAGGTTTTTAAAATATAACTCCACATTCGGGCTCTGACCCGTTTGCTTTCAAATCTACTTTTCTGGTAAAACCATTTTAGGTGCCCAGCCACAAGGACACCATGCATAGGATACTCATTCTGGTGACGAGATGTAGCTGTTTGTGGAAGCTACAGGGATTTGCTTGTAGACGCTTCTATCACTTGGATTCCAGATTCATTATCTATCAGTTGTAGGGCATGTTGCCCATTTCCATTAGAGTTACCTTTCCATTACAGTTTTCAGACTTTGGAATGTATTGTTGTAGTATTCAGTTTACTTATCAGTTGTGGGATTTGTAGTGAGGAGTTTTCCTCCAGACTTTATTTACATTGCGTGATGGTTATTCTTTTTACTTCAGTATGGTGAATGGTGTTATGATTCTTTATTACACTTGTTGCATGTTAATCAGACTTTAAATTAAAATTTGGCACTTACTTTTTAAATACTAGGTGGTTAGTAATCATTAAAATGTTTTCGACAGTGATGCTATTAACTGAACCAACTTGGCATTTTGAATTAATTTAATAAAGGAGTAGTTACCCGGTATTTAATTAGTCGGGGTGTCACACAAATGTTCCACGTAATGATTATCGAGCCCTTATTTGTGCCATTCCTAATAGGAGGATCCATGGATAGAGTGTTATGGTGACTTGTGGAACCAAATCTACAAGGAATTCATCCACATGATCTCGCATCACTGTGAGGAGGAGGAGAACTGGAAGGATAATGTTACCTACTTGTAATTTGTACTTTAGATCATACACGGTTCGCAACATGGGATGAAAAAAAGGATGTGCATTCATTATCAGTGAACGTTGATATTCACAATTGGTGGGATTTAGAAAATTCTTAGTGATATTAATCCTATAATAATGATATATACCAATTCATACCATAAATATGAATGTAATAACAAATAGAGAACACACAGATATACATGGTTCGACGGGTCGGCCTACCTATGTCCATAGGAAAGGAGGGAGATATTGTATTATTTCAAAGGAAAGAAGACGACTAGGAGTGCTAGACGATTATAGTTCAGAGTCCAATTCGTCGGAACAATGTGTTTTATGTCTTTTTCCACATTCAGTTTCCCTATTTATATATACAAGAGTCTTAACTATGTCAACTATCAGCTTGAGCTTTCCTAATGTGTTTGGCCTCTAGCTTTATCCTTATGTCTTGAGTTATTGAGTTACAGCATGACTGCATCTGATCATATTTTCATTATCCCTCGTGATTCATCCTTTATTAGTCCATGATTAGAGGGTGATGAGGACATTGTAATTCCCTTGGTGCCAGATGTTATTTCATGTGGACTATCCAAATCTTAATCCCTTCAAATTGAAAGAGGATTTTGAAGTTGATTACTATATAATGTATTTAAGAAACATTATCAAACTATTATTTATCTATTATAAAAAATATTTATATAGTAATTACATTTTAATGTTTGAGTCTCGTAAATGTTTTTGAAATTGATTGAATGAGTCCAACTCTAACAATTAATAACATTGATAAAAAATGTAATACAGAGTTCATAATGAATTAAATGTAATACATACATACATACATACATATATATATATATATATATATATATACATGTTTGTATGTATATGTGTGTGTGTGTATTGCATTTTTCTATGCAATGAAGCATCTCGAATTTATGTTTATTTTTCTAGATTGATATGTGTGTTTTGGTTATATGTGTGCGTGTCTGGAGAGATTATGGTCTTGCCACTAATTGATTATCTTTGCCTTGTGATAATCAAGTGAATGTGTACCATTTGATGATTCAATTAAGAAGATATGTGCTTCCCTTAGGGAAGATTTTATTATGAGTGTTAAATAAGTTTACATAACTAGTTTCTAATGAAGCGAATGTAAAGTGCATTAGTAAAGGTAAAAGAAATTTTGAATTGAATAAAGGAGTAATTTAAGATGGACAAAGTAAAATAAAAAAGTTATGCTAAGAAAAGTAAAGCGAGTTACACTAGCATATGTAGAAATAGTTCATGAAATCTAAATATAATTACAATCTATCTTATAGACTACTTCTAAGAAGAAAAACATGTAAATAAAGAAAATAAAAGAAAGAAAAAGTAAAAAGGGATAAAATGAGTATATGTAAATCTGATGCTGAGGGATTTCTTTTTTCCTTTGCCCAATAGCATTTACTTATTGAGTTACTTGCAGTGCAACTATTTTGTGACTGTTTGGTAGTTACCTAATTAGATTTTTCCACTTGGGATACCAACACCCCAATAATTGTCACTTTAGTACTTAACCTGTGTTCGAAGTTTTGACATGTGTCAACACTTTAGTGCTTAACCCGTGTTCGAAGTCTTGACATGTGTCAATCGTTGGAGCAACCATTTATATTAGACTAACCCATTACATTTTGGTTATGAATACCGGATTGTAATTCCACGTGGCTACATTCTAATGGATGGTGAGAATATAGTGTAAATATACCCCCCACACTAATTGATTTCTAAGAAAAATTAGTGGACTGTTAAGCTTCACACATCATCATTCCACATCTTAGTCATTATTATTCTGTGGTAAATGTGCATAACTAGTCTTCTTTTTAGTGGTGAAAAGATCTTCATCATAATCCATTAGTCTTTTGTTGTTTCACCTAAACTCAGTGTATCTTCATCTTTGTAGCAACAATGGCTACTTAGTAAGACAATTGTGTTAGACCCAAAAGCATCTATGAGTTTGACTCAACTTCAAACCCCACCCAAAATTATGTAAACCCTTAGGGATTCATTATTATCTCTTTCGATCAATTTTGTTATAATGAATTATATCCAACTGGTGTCTACCCTATCCACAGTCAATCCCATTATGAAGCAGCCTTATATTCTGCATCCCTACTCCTCCCTCTATAGGTGGGAACTGCTATGAAATTACTAGTAGGTCGGTGGTTGCGATCTGAACATCCATAAATGAAAGAAGTTTTTAAGGATGCCATGGATATTGGGGACAATGATGCCTATAAGGCAGAAGATTCTTATACAAAAATAATTACAAATGATTCCAATCACCACAACCAACATCTAATTGTGTTTCATAACAGTCCTTATCTAACCACGCCTTTTGGGACCTCAGTGTTAATAACCCATTTTGTCAACTCACGGAACAATATGAAATAGTTATGATTGTAATCTTGTTATTCCTCTCTTTTCTCTTAAATGTCGAACACAAGTTATATATATCCCACATTCACCTATCATCCTAAGTGAGATTATGCTTGGTATAGGTTGAATCAACCTTATTCCCCATTTAACACTCATGAGAGTTCTTGTTTAAGTCTTTTGGATGCCTATCGTTGTGCAACCTATAATGTTCCAAGATATGGATCCATCGAGTCCAATTATCCCAATCGCACTTTTATATACCTCGTAAATTTTTAAATCAACAATAGCTTCAATACATCCTATGTATCAATTTGATCCAAGTTCGATACAAATGCCTTTGAAGATCTATTGATCAAGTCTAATATCTACGATACCCTATCTCTGATATGGTTTTCTTTCCACGTGCACCGCTTGAGGACCCAATCTGATATTTAGGGAAGTGTGTCCAAGATGGTATAGACATTGGTTATTACTCGCTATCTTGCCATTGTATTGCTGGTAATATTCGCAGAGCACTGGAAGTTCTCCATTCCTTTTCCAACTTTACCGATAGGTTATACTAAAAGGTTATGCTTTAGAAAACTTCATTTGGGCCATTTTAATCATTAAAAACCTTGAATATACTCCTCGAATTCTAGAGGCTCAAATTTTTTTATTCTTCAAAGTTCATCCTTCTTTTATTAAAAGATCAAAGAAGCATGATGTTGAGTTTGCAAATTATTACACTAAAATGGATTTGCATTATTCTTTTTTAGTAATGTCGGTCATATCTTGGAGAATTGGAAGGATTTTTCGTGTGTTATCGTCGATGGTCTAGGTTATCCAAAGTATTATGGACTTGATGCTCTTTCATCTGCACAAATCTCTTTTAAATCCATAGAGTTGGAGGTAAAAGCCATAAAGGTGGTCCAAAGCTTGTAGCATCATAAGGAATTCTAATTGAAAATGGATCAAGATGGCACTTATATGAATTCCGAACAAAAACACATTGTATCCATGTTAAATATGTTCCATGAATTTTTTATTTTTGCATTTTGCCATTATTATGCAATCGAGTTAGGATGATGTTATGTATATCCAATTATTTCTAGACACGATGGGCCAAGTGGATGTTGATGAAAGTGTTTTATCTACATACAAAGCCCACTTTTCACAACAAAAGGCTAAAGCATCTAGAGTCTTATAAGACTTAAAATCTAATCAAGCAAAGAGAACTACCCTTTTATTTGAAAAATAGGTATTAGAGAGGTGGCGACTAAAGTCAATGTTGAGCCTAGGGGTGCAACCGATACGAGTTTTTATCGTACCGTACCGTTTTGGTCCGGAAAAAAATGGTTTTGGTTTCATATTATGAAATACCGAAAACCGATTTTATCGAAATTGAAAATACCGTCAAAATTTTGGTTGGTTTTGGTTTTTAGATACAAAAAACCGATTTACTGAATTTACCGTACCGATATCGTACCAAAATTACCGTAAAGAAATAACGTACCAAACTTTTTTGTGCAGTGTCAAATTATTTTGGGTATCATACTAATTCTATTTATTTTATTTCTCATGAGTGAGTTTTTATATTCTCTTTGAATTTAAATTTATTTATTTGAGTATTTGGTTTAAGTGTTAAATAATCATGTTAATTAAACATATATTTTGTTCAATTAATCAAACATTTAACACAAAATGAATTAGGCAGCATTTTGTTAAAATAAAAAGAGCCGTTTGTTTTGTTCGCTATATTTCTGTTTTGCCCTTATTTCATTTGGGCTTTATATTGTGGTTTGTGTAGAAATCTTTTTTTAGGGTTTCCATTTCATTTTTTTACCACTTTCTCTCTTAAAAACTGTGGCCGTCATTTTTGTTTGAGCTCTCTCTCTCACATTTTTTTTTCTTCTTCAACCTTGGGTTGATTTTGAGAAATAATTTTTTGGGGACTTTTATTTGAGAACACCATTTTTTTGTTTTGATATTTGGCTTTAGATTTGGTGTGGTTACTTCGTTTTGAGATCGGGTTTCCGGTGATAATTTTTTCGGCGCCAGCTGTATTCGGATCTGAGTTCCTTCCGTGTTTTTTGGTGATTTTTTTTCCCGATGAGTTGGCTTTTCCAGCGAAGGTTTGTTTTTCTGGTGTTGGAGGTGTTGATGATTTTGACTTTCCGATGAACATTTTTTTAGGTAACAACTCCCTCATTTTTTGAGGCCCATCATCTTGGCTCACTCTCCTCAGGCACCAGCTCCCTCATCTCGTCTCACTCTCCTCCGGTTCTGACAAAAGAAAACCGGTTAGTTTGGTCTCGTATCTGTTTAAATCTATTATTCCAAATACTACAAATGCTAGAAATTGTACATGTTTGTGTATGTTTCTAGTTGTTCCAAACAACTAGAAATGCTAGAAATTGTAATAGCTAGAAATGCTAGAAATTGTAACGGCTAGAATTTGGTATATCGAAATATATACCAGATTTACCGAATGCATAAACCGATTTGAAATTCTGGTATTTACCAGAAAAAAACCGAATTGAAGCCGAAATTACCGAAACAAAAAAACCCCAAAAATACCGAAAAAACCAAAAAATCGGTCGGTTTGGTTTTGGTTTTTGTTTTGATGTACCGGTCGATAAATTGGTACGATACGGTTTTACCATATAGAATGTGGTTTTGGTATTGGTAAGGGGTCGTTACCGACCATACCGTACCGGTTGCATCCCTAGTTGAGCCGAAATTGACTACCATGGAGGAGGTTAACTTTCTGCTAAGGTTGAATCAAATTAGTAAAAGACATGCAGGGGTCTGCTAACAATGCAACATTATTTGAGGAGGTGGTGGTTTGAATCCAAACCAGGAGGGTCATGTGTTAGAATTTTTGGACCAATTTTAGGTCTTTTATAATTGAACATTTTTTTAACAGAAGAATAATATTTAAATATATTAATATGCCTTTTATGTATTCACTGTCCTGCTTCCCAAATGGTAGGATAACATGCCTTCAAAAACTAGTATTTGTTTTCCTCATGTGAATATGATCATCCAAACCTCTCAAATGGTATAATCCACCTTTGAATGCTCTATAAATTTGGAAGGGTCATTTCCATTTTGGATATCACATTCCATAAGCTCGATCTTTGGATCCAAAAGGTAAGATAGATTTCGAAACCAAAACCCCTTCACTAAAGGTCCTTTTTTTTTTTACTTTTTTGTGTTATATCTATCCATTATGTTCTTCTTTTGGACCAATATGCTATTTAAGGCTATGAACCTATCCCTATATATCTTCTTTAATTCTATCTACATAGCCTGATCATAGCCTTCTATAGTCAGCTCATTCTGGGATATCACTTTTCATGAATTTAAAGTTATCTCACCTTGTAGGATAACACCATGCCAATAAGTCAAAGAATATGGAGTTACTCCAGTCTTTGACCTCTTAGAACTCCAATAGGCCAATAACACCTTTGGCAATAGTTTCTGATAATCTCTTGGATTATTCTCAATCACTTTTCTAAGGTTATTTTTAATTACTTTTTTGTAGCCTCTACTTGACCATTTTATTTGGCAAAGCAAGGCTCTTCATTAATTAATGTTGTTTCTAACCTTAAAGTAAATTCTAGCATTATTTCTAAATAAACAATGCTTGTGTTGTATGAGGTAATGGTTTATGGAATTCCAAATATGTACACATTATCTCGCCAGAAGTCTACCAATTCATTTTGGGTAACTAACTTTAAAGCCTTAGACTCTACCCATTTGTTAAAATTATATGTTTCCACGATTACAAAACTATGAAAGTTGGAGGATTGAGGATGGAGGATAAATGTTTCCAATAACATTAGTTGTCCATCCTTTAAATGGCCATGGTTTCATTAAATATTGCAAATCAACAACCGATACATGTTTTAGTTATCAACAACCATCTTATCTTAGGACCAGCTTGATGAGATCCATAAATACCTTCATGGGCTTATTCAATAGTTGTTAATCCTTTATCTTTAATTAGGCAATCTAGGATCATTACATCATCGCCTCTTTTAAATAGTTTCCAACATACATAACATAATTAGTAACCCTTAACCCTACAACCCTATAAGTTTTGATATTTGGATCAGTTAGGTATTCGATTAATGATTTTCTCCAATCCTTGTGAATTTTTATAATTTATTTTTCAACCAAATGCATCCTGTTTTGGATTAGTGGTAGGATTCCATTAATGGAACAAAGTTTTAATTTCACTTCAAAGCCATTATTTTTCTTAAAACTCGAATCTTTTTGTTCCATTTCATTGGTCTCTTTATTTAAAATTTGAAAACATATTTTAATGTGACTGTAACAAATTTCAACAGTAAATTAAAACTACATAGTTGTATAAAGTCAAATCATCACTAACACATATATATTCACTAGAGACTATCTTATAACTAGGTGAGAATCCCCATAGATTTCTATTACATAAGCATTATAACTTCGAAGGATATCTAAGCCTGTTATTATGGTTTCATATTCCATTTGATTAATGGAACATGAATTTTATTCCAACCTATATCCATGTTTGGTTTTAACATGTTCAAGGGATATAATGACTACCCCTTATCTTGACATTATTTCAGTCTTCGAACCATCGAACCAAAGATTCTATGGTCTTAAGGATATATATCTTAATTCATATTTTCCATCTATCTCATCCTCATGGATGGTATGCTAAAACGTCAATTAATGCTTCCCATTATTGCTCTCTGGGGTACATAATGTAGAAAAACTCAGAGAGAGATAACACCCATTTACCAATTATATTAAACAAATATGCATGGTTAGTATATATTTGATTAAATTAAACTTTGAAATAACATACACACCTCTAGGAAATAAGTAATATCCTAATTCCATTATCGCAAAATATAAGGTTAGCATTGTTTTTCCATTACAGAATATATACATTCACATTCATTTAGAAATCTACTAAGATAATACGCAACGTGCTCCGTGTGCTTCTCACAATCTTGTGTCAACTAGACTATAATTGTGGTATCAGAGCGAAAACATACAACTCTAGTGGCCTATCTTCCTTTGAGGTTGTAAAAGTCGTGGCTTGACCAAGTATATCTTGAGCATCTGAAAATATAGTTAATTCTCTTCCTTCAAATCCATATTTTCTTCATCTTTTACATTTAAGAAAGGAGAAAATACTCCAATTTTTCCTATCGCATCATATATAAATCTACAAAGAAAATTAACTTGTACCCAAAACCTTTGTAACTATTTTTTCTCCTTGGGGGCTGTGCTTTAAATTATGGCTTTGGCCTTATTCACATTAACTTGAATCCCCTTTTGAGTATCAAGTACCCCAGGAAATTCCATCTAGAAACTCCAAAGGCACATTTCAAAGGATTCATTTTAAGTTGATAAAGTATCATTCTTTCGAAGGACTTTTTCAGGTTTGTTATATGATCTTACTTTTTCTTTGACAATTATATCATCAATATAACACTTCAAAAAGGTTCCAATCATATCATGAAAAATAGTATTCATTAGAATTTGGTAAGTAGCTTTTTCATTCATTAATCCAAATGGAACTTTCATCCATTATAAGGTTCCTAAATTACAAGGGCACCTAAAAGAAGTCATATGCACATCCTCTTCAGCTATACATATTTGGTTGTAATCGGAGTGACCATCCATCATAGACATGATATCATGACCAACATATCTATCAACTAATAATTCTACCACTGGCATTGAATATTCATCCTTTAGAGTGGTTGCAATTAAATTTTTGAAGTTAATGCACGCTCTTAATTTTCCATTTTTCTTAATGATTGGGATGATGTTAAAGAGTCATTTAATATACTTGGTTATTCCAATGAATTTATCCTTTAATATACTTTTAATTTCTTCTATTATTTTTATTGTAACCTCTGGAGTCATTTATCGTGCAATTGTTTAAAAGGCTTATGTTCTTCTTTGATTGGCACTCTATGCTTTACAAATTCTCTGTCTAAACTAGAAAACTCATTATATTACTAAGCAAAGCAATCTTTTTAATTAGTAGAATGTCCATAACCAATTGTTGTCTTCTTTTCTAAGGTTTGCACTAATATATGTGAGCCACTAGTTTTTTTCGATTCATAAGTTGACTTTAACAAAGGATCCGATTGGTTTACCACATGCTCCTTATATTCTATTAGCAAACTTGCTAGATCACTACTATCTTGAGGTGTTTCATCCTCTCTATCTTGTTCGAACTTGTAATCGACCTAATTTATGGTTCTTCACTAATATTTGTACTCAAGTCTAATTCTCTGAATTTATACAACACCATGGACAAACTTTCATTGGCCTTTTGAACATCAATGGATGTGTGATCCATTAATCAACTATGTTGTCTTTTTGATTTAGTCATATCAGACCAAAATTTAGTTCTTCATAAGCCTCAGGTAAGACTTCTCCTTCTAATGCCTCTCGTACCAAAACAGCTTCCTTCACAGGTCCCACATTCTCTTGGTAAAGTCCACCCTCAACTCAATTAGAGTTTGTGTGGAAAAGAAATGGATTTTCTTCTACCTCCTCCACATTCCTATCATCCTTCAGCAATTATAGTTTTTGGTGCATGGAATAAGGGATACTTTTATTAGAGTGAATCTAATCTCCACCAATTAAAGCATTAAAGCTTAGTTTGAAACCAACAATTAACCTCGATTAAACTTCAAAAAAATAAAGATCCATTTGTAAATACATAAAATAATTTAGCATTTGAAATCAATGCTTCACATCAGTTAGATGTAAACAAGTGAGACATCCATCCTTAACATCAAAACATGGACCTCTTCCTTCAAATATAAATATTTACAAATTTTGGACATACAAAAAGGTCTATTAATACAAGTTGTAGAAAAATTACAAATTGGATTTTCAAACTAGAGGTTCCTCAATACACAATTTAAATAAAAATGATTTAGATCTAGTAATGAATGTTAACATATATAAAAATAGACACTTACTCAAATAATACATGATAAAGAATAAGAGTGGATATAAAAGAATTCTCAAAAAATATTTAGAAGAGGCGACGAATAGTATATATATTTGGTTCTTCAATGAGTGATAATAAATATCAATGAACTTATGATCAATTTAAATGGGTAGACTAATAAATGAGGATAAATGAATAGTTTTCATGAATGTGTATAAATGTATCTCTTTTAACATTTAAAGCATGGAGCAAGTTCAACAAAAACTTGCATATACCTTTTTCAAAACTAGTCATTGTATACACAACGATTAATTTTATGGACCACTAAGTTCCTTATTAAGAGATTATGTGTTTAATTCAATAAAAGGAACTTCGAATTAAGCAATCGGATCCTAATGTCTTTGGTGAATAAAGCCAAAAGTTCGTAGACAAATATAACTATTGGATTGCATTTGATTCCCAATCCATGTAAAAATAAGTTTTCTTTGATTTATGGATGTTCCAAGGGTTCTTTAATATTTTTACCAAAATACAAAATAAGCAAATAAATTTTTTCAACTTAAAATCACATTTTTGAAATATTTTTCAGGATAAATTATTTCCATGAGTGCAATGACATTTTTTTCCTTTTATACAATTGTGAATGATATACTTAAATAAAGCTCGATCAGAAAATAACAGGCTTCGGTCTTGCCTGGCTCTATTTATAGTATTATCCACGAGGAAATAAAGGAGAGATATTTTATTTAATAATAGACTAAGTTTCCTAGAACTTTTCACTAAGATCCAAGTCATATGTTATAATAGTATAGATTTTAGGTCCCCTATAAGTAGAGGTCTTTAATATGTAAAAGTTGTTCCTTAGGTATAAGAGCTTGTTCCCATGATCACCTTTTACTTTTGTGTTAATATAGTTTCAATGGTTCTTATCTTGTTCAGTAAGGAATCTTGAGTTGATCGGACTCTTTTTAAGTTAGCCTTTTTATGATCATCTCGTATACAATAATGATAAGTCTTAACTAAGTTGTGTATACTAATCTTTATTCACATACCTAGGTTCTGTAGTTTCCTTTAACAAGTATAAACCACAATTATCATAGACAAATGTCTTAATTTATCCCCCATTCACTTGACCCTAGATTCATTCTTCATTAGTCGACCTGGATTAGTTTTTTTATGAGACTGTCATTATAGGATTGGGGATCATTATAAGATTGGGGTTGTTATTCCTAACACATGTCTCACCACTTCATGATGGGATATCTAATGCATATAATTTTAGGGTCTTTGGGTTACGTGCATTGCCACTATGCATGCCCCCAAGACACTTCTCTCAAGGTGTGTGGCATGAGGATATATGTAGCCATTTCATACGAATCTTAAGGTTGTCTCCTCAATTACGATTCTTCTTCCTTTCTTCAATTTTTTATTTATAATAAATATTTTCTTTATTAACTTGCTCACTTTCCGTCATTATTTCCCATTCCTTCATTCATTAATGATGGTTAGGATACTATATGTCACTTGCGCGATAATGTTAGGTTTCATGCATTAAAATATAGAATTCTCGAATCTATGAAGAACATAATCCATGGGTTGATAAAGATCTCATCGATCTAGTTAACAGAGATTAAAAATTGTACGTATGCAATCCTCGAGGGGATATTAAATCATTACTACCTCATATAATACCCTATTTTTTAAAGAGGATTTACAATTAATTAATTGAGAATAATTTTAATTAATCAAATATAAACTAAAACTAATTATATACATGAAATTTATAAATTAAAATCAATTATGAGGATGTAATGTTAAACTAAGTTAATTTGGAAATTTAGAGTTAATTTGATTAATTGATAAGTTTTTATGGTCTAAAGTTTAATTTTATAAAAATTTAGGGTTAAAATGATAACCTCGAGAAGTTAAAAGAGGTTTTACATTAATGGGGAATTATCAGAAAAACTTGAGGGCGAATTGATTCTAATGTTTTCCTTATGTGAGCCATCTCAGGGTCTATGGGTTAAGGAATTGATTTATTACACTTATTTAGGTTTTAACCCTCATTTCTCATATCACCCTCATTTTTAAGTGTCCCTTCACCAAGAAAACTGAAACTCTATAAATTTTCTCTCAAGCAATCGCAATGTCTCTAAATAAAATAAAGATATTTCCCAAGTTTTCACACAAAGATTCAAAGAGATTTTCAAGAATAGTCAAATCAAGTTTTGAAAGAGTTTTTCAAGAAGGATTCAAGGCCAACGTTTCAAGATTTCTTATCTCCAAATTCAAGACAAGTTTAAATTTAGTTTTTGAGGCAATTTGTTATCTATACCTCTACTTTAATATATGATAATGTTAAATTTTGCCTAAACTATAATTATCGGGTTAAAATGAGTTAGAAACCTCTTGGGATTTAGACTTTCGAGTGTATGATATTAATTAGGTGAAATTGTTTATACCCACATGTTTACATTTAGTTTTAGCCTTAATGAATGTGAGAAATTGAATATTGAATCTTTAACAGTAAATTAATATTTTAAGGTTTGTAGTTTTATTCTGGAATTATGATTAATTGGATTATATTATGAGTAATTTTTAGCTGTTTAAATCTTAATTAAATTCTGAAATGCATGTGGTTGTAGGGTTGTACCTTTACCATTGAGAGTTTTACCTTTGGTAATAAGTACATCATTGATGATATTTTAGTATGCTGATTCTTATTTATGGCCTAGAAAGTTATGAGAATTTTTTTATTTATTAATAGACTATGTTGAAACTCTAGATAAATGAAATAAATCTTTTATGTTTAATTACACTCTTGGAATCAAATATATGACTAATTTGTGTAAGAATTTAATTTAAGGTCTATAACAATACTTATATTTTGTTGTTGATAATGAATTAATTAGGTAGATGAATTTGAAAGGAGTGCGGATTATTGTTTAGGTTATGATTGTTATGGCTTGTGTTGAACGGATTATTGTTAGGTATTTAGGTTGGATAGTTAATTTTCTTGACCTCTTGATTAATTTTATCATAATGCACCTTTAACTAATTAATTGTATTAATGATTACTCTATATAAATGGAAGTTTAACAGGGGGTTCGGTAATGCCCCAACCCGAATTTATAGGTTACTAGTGAGTCAACACGGTCCGACCCGAGCGTTAGGTGTGAAGTTCAATGGAACAACCTAAATAATGTTGCTAGTCCAGTTTTACTTTAGTAAACATTGCACTTGTTAGGGGGCAATTTCAGTTTCAAGATAAACTGAAACCATTACGTTTATTTTATCCATATTAATTTAACTTAATCTTAGGCTTCCTTTATTCATGCATAGAATTTCTCACTTTATTTAACACACCTGGTTCAACACATGAAACCATTACGTTTATTTTATCCAAACACATTCCTTTACTAGAATTACTTTTTTTATTCATTTCATACTTTATTACTTTCGTTGAAACTCACTCTTTGAAAAAACACAAGCATCATATAATAAATACTCTTACAACACATTATTATGTTAACTATGGTTTTAACCATTTAGGTTGCTTAACCACCCATTTACCCACTCACTTTAACTTTTTATTTATCCATGGACATTAATATATTTACGCATTTACTTGTCCATTCCACCTTTACTGGAACATTTATTACATTCATTCAAGTTAGGTTGTATTAAAAATTTTACCACACAACCTACTTCTTGACATGTTCCTTTATATTTTCTCGGAATCTTCCTATACTGCATACTTCTACGGTATCCACACCACCGACTATGCGCACCATATGCTCTAGTCAGTGATTTAGGGCTTTTCATCCAAGGGCTCTGGGCCCTTCTTGCTTTATCCCAGTGTCATCCGAGTTCCTTTTAATTTGTTTTAATATTTTACAAATGTCCAAATTTTCCACTTGCCCCTTTTACTCAGTCGAAGCCAAACCCGGGACTTTACTGCCCCATTTGTGTTAGACATTAAAATTTTACCATCTTATGTCCTTAACACTTTAGCCTTGATTTTTTTTCTAAAAATTACATTCACTTAGAACTATTTTGTGTAACACCTTTCCAACATTTTTATTTCATTAAAAATATTCCACTTTAAGTAAAATTACCATTTTACCCACTTGTTTCCAATATCACTTTTACTCCATTTTCACAAGTGTTAATTTTCCAGAAAATACTATTAAGTTACCCATCCTAACTTCTTAAGTGTTTTAACACCTTAACACCCTTTTAACCTTGGAGTAATATTCTACTTAATTAGAAACACCTTTACACCTTTAATCCCTTCTCAATTCTGTAAGTGTTATCCTTCACTTTCTTCATTCAAGAAATACATTTACACTTAAGATTACCTTTATGAGAAAATACCATTTCTTTTATTATTAATGCAGTCTTAAACCTTACCCTTACCATATTATTCATCCTTATTTCACACACTAAAATCTCCAATTCGTATCATTCCATATGTAAACCATATGATTCTTCCTTAGACTTGTTTATACACTTAGTGCCACATTACTACAAGTATATATGAATGAGCGAATGGAATTTAACCTTAAAATCCTTTTTAAATAGTTTAAACACATATTTCATTCTAGAAATTCATCACACTTGGAAAAAAAATACATTTTCAAGACATAAAGGACATCTTTATTTCTTCAACCTCAACAAATTTCTATTTTTCTTAAACCCTCATTTTTGCAAGAACTTTGACACATCATTATTCCACCAAAGTAAATCCTTATTTTCAAACATTTTATTTCATAAAATGTTTAACACCAATATTTTTAGAAAATACTCATTTTCATAAAAAACATCAACTTTAAATATTCCAAACCTCGAAATATTTACTTATACCTTGTTTTCAACAAAGTATCCTTTTTTCAATATTTTTATTTCACAAAAATGTTTATTAATTTTTACACATCAATTTTCACTATTTAAATAAATACACCTTGCTCAAATAGTCGTACTACAAGACTACAATGTTCAAAATAAAACACTAAGAGTAAGTTTTTCCCACCTCTAGTGGCTTCAATGGTGGTGTTGGTGAAGGGGGGTCAACCCCCACCTCTGAAGGTGGCCTCATGGGGTTACTAACTGCATCCTCAAAACTCCAAAGTGTGCTCCAAGCTAGGAACTTTAAAACCCACTTCACACTCCATGAAAGCTCCATATTTATCCCCGAAGACTCCCAACAACACCTCTAAAATTCGTAGCTCTCATTTTTCAAAGGTTAAAATAGGTATTGTTAGGTTGAACACACCATAAAAATAATGGCAGAGTGGTGGTTTGATGGTGGTACTATTGTGGGTGGAGGTGGAATACCACCCACCTCCCCCTTTCTCTCTCACTCTCTGTCTCCTTATTCCATTTCATCCTAACACACAAATAACACAATACACCAAACAAACCCTTAATAAAACCTCTATAAGGGTCCAAATACCCGTTTTACGCTTCTTGAGATGATTTGTGCTTAACAACACACAAAATCAATGCTCTGAATTATGATAGTGAACAAGGGTAATCAGATCTAGAAACTCGACTAAGGTTGTTCAAATGGCTTCCACTATGTTGTTCGAACGACACAACATATTTCATTTGAACGAATTCTAATGTAATTCGTTATGTGGATCGCGCGACCCTTCGCGCGACCTACTACTGTTAACCAGTAGCACATCGTTAGATGTTCTTGTACTCATGACCCTTCTCACAACCTTTACACTGTCATTTGAATCACAGCTTCATGTCATTTTAACGACCCTATTTTTTTTCTTTATATTTTTTCTCCAATTTCACCCATAATTCTTCTATAATTACAATTAACTCCTCCTCAATATAATCAATGTATAATTTAATCACTTTATCAGGGGGAGATATTACAGGTTCCTTGCTTGGATTTCATTTTTATGAGATGTCCCATGCACGGAATTTAGAGATTTAAAACCTTTAAATAAATCAAAACACCCTTTACTTTAGTTCTTCAGTTTATTACTAGTTACATATTTGAAATACCATCCCTTAAATATCTGATATAATGGCATAATGTTTGTCCTACATCTATCTTTAAATGACCCAAGATGTGGGGTAATTTGGTAATGTTAATGTAACGAGGAGTGATAAGTTATGATTGAAACTTGTAACATTATTATTGAATGAGTTAATGAACTAATGGGGTTTTATTCTTAAAATAGTGTAAGACACGTACCGTTAGGATAAGGTGTGTTAGTTCATTTTGAAATAAGAATTATGGTTACCATAATACCTTATATTAGTTTTAAATATATTGTAGATATGTCGGTCAAGTCGACTTCGAGTTGATCACTAGGAGATCGAAATTCCAATTCTAGCACTATTGAAATGTTCACAACCTAGATCGGTAGTTAGCATCCTCTCGAAATGGTAGCGGTGAAATCATAGTAGTTTATCTTAAACTATGGGAATTTTTATTGTGGTTTAGGAACTTATTAGATAGTTCGACAAAGGCTCATGATTGGTAAATCGCAAGAATTTATTGAACAAAACCACCCTTACGATTTGATTCTTAGATCTATGTTGATAAGACTCGGTCTCTCTTAAAATATATGCGAAGGGTGCATAGATTCTTAATCCCAAGAATTATGAGGGTTGGAATACTTGCACAAAGATCATATTGATTGCTATGGGTGCAGTCTGATTTACGTGGGTCAATGGATCTCCATGTATTGGGTAACAGTTGTGTAAGTAGGTCTAAGATCATAATTTGGAGGAACCCACATCTATGGGATTCCAGGGATTATGATACCCCCTTAATAGACTTATGTATTTTGTTTTCACTAAGTAAAACCAGACGATGGATTATTTTATAATCCTAATGGAGTAGTGAATAAGTTGAGTTTGAGAAATAAGAAATTTATTAAATGTTCATTAAAGTCAATTTACAGTAAATTGATTTAACCAAGGGGGTATCAAAAACTTAATGTGGAGAATTATATTTACCATAATCAGTTTTGCAAATATGGCATCATTCAATCCGAGTGATTTATGAGATAATTAAAATATAGTGAAATCATGATTATTTAGTGGAGTTAATCACAATTAAATAAATAATGGAAATAATTTCAATAATTATAATTGGGATTACGAGTATTTATTCAAAGCTAATTTAATTATTTGTCTTCGGTCCCTGATATAGTCCATATACCCAAGTTTACGTCCATAATCACAAGAAGTCTAGTTTAGCCCAAGCCCACCTTTTATACTTGTATATAAAGTTGTAGGAAGGGGTTTTAATCATTATTATTGATCATTAGGGTTTAAAAGGGGTGGGAGAAAATACTATTCATGTTTTGGTGAAGAGGGCTAAAGAGATATCACCATATCTCAAGTTTTAGCAAGGGGTTTCTTCTTAAAAGGTGCCACCCACCTATCTGACTTTGGGGAGGATCATACACTAGAAGATTATAGTGTATATAAGGGTTTATGGATACCTAGGAGGGAAGCAATGATTTAATCATATACATTTGTCTCCTCGCACGAATCATAACAAGATTAACTATGGTGTGTGTTCTTCAAACTCTAGGCTTAATCATTAAACATAGTTTTATTTTGTTTTCAATGCATGATTAATAAAAGATCCATATTGCTGATTTTTTTTCCACACTTAAATGTCAATCCCAAGTTGTTTTCCCAACATTTTGTATCGGAGCCCCGGTTGAGATTGATCTTGTATTAAAAAGGTCCATGTTGTCCAATAAGAAACTCTGGTTTTGGTATGTTGTATGATTATACATCTTTGTGTATGATGTCGTACTAACATGGTTTATAGAGATTCAAAGTTTACAACCCTTCCAATATGGTTACATATTTTTATTTTGTATGATTGGATCCTATCATGATTTATCCATATTACTTTTCACTCTAGATTCGATATGCTTGTAATAATTAGGTTTTCCTTAGATATTTCAATATTAATGTATTTGGAAGTGTCGGAAGAGGGTCATAATGGTTTTTTACTTTTAGAATCGTGTGTATATAAGGGTTTAAGGTTTGGTCAGAGTTTCATGAAGATTCATAAAGTTTTGGATGCGCTATGGAGGTTTATTCATATAAAAAATGAGAGGATAAGGAATTTTTCACAGGAGCCCGGATTGATCTGAAATTAATATCAGATCAATCCGACCTTTGGATTAATTGATAAGGAGCTTGAATCAATCAATTTCATCACAAGAAGTTTGGTGTTTCGTTCATAGTAGATGATTGAACTGTTACATGTTGCTTAAATTTTGATATGTTCTAGTTGAAGGTGAGACAGAGCGGTTGTCCAAAAATCGGCTCGATCATAGACCATTAAGGTCGTCTACATCACGTTTTGCATATGAGACCGTCGAATTTCCTTTATTTTTTTATATGTTCTTGGTGAAGATGACACGAAGTTGTGTTCACTGAATCAGCTCGATAGGAGATCATTACATCATCTTCTGATAAATTCTAGTTAAATTGTGGTTCTTTACCAAGAGGAAGTCTTATCTAATAAGGTTTCTTATTCATGGAGAGTTGTATTTACTGTATAAGTCTAGACCATGGTGAAAAGGGCATTTTTGTCTTTTCATTATTTATTTTTGTCGCATTTAATTATTTAATTCCTTTCATGTCTCTTTATTTACATTATGTTACATAATATGTGTTCTAATCAAATAGATAATTAAGAACACACATTTTATGGACAACATGAATTATTTATTTCGACAGACCTAGATCACCGATTTTTCACGAAAATTTGTGTTGTGTTTTATTCTTTTCTAAATTGAATTATATCAGGGTAATTAAAATTTAAAGATATGAATTTCAATTGAGATCTCTAGATTTTTAATTTTGGAAAATTCAAATCATATTTTTATTTTAAGGAAATTAAAATGAGATCCAGATATTCAATCCACAAAGTAAATTTGAAAATTACCAAGGATTCAGTCTTTTAGAATTGCATAAATTTTTTAAAACCCTCATAGTTCTTTGAAATACTAAGTGGGAGAGGGGTTTAACAAAAAAACCACGGTCTCCATTGGTATTTTATGAATAAGATATGATTAATTCCTCCCGTCAACTAGCCTGGCCCCTAATGGATGTAATTAATCAGGGCATCAAGGATTCATTAAAACTCTAAAGTGATAGTTTCGATGATTAGAATGAGAGTGAGTTCGATCCTCCCCCCCCCCCCCCCCCCCTCCCAAGACCAACGGGAAAGTCCATCAAGAGCGGGTTCTATTTTAAGGAATGAACAAATGGTATACACTTAGACCCAACTTTTGATATCCTCCCCAATGGAGTCACTGTCATTAAGAGTGGGACTAAAAGTCTTCGGCTATTCATTACGTCAGACAAAAGAGTCTCAAATTATCCGAAGAGAATAACGAAAGGTGAAGATATGTCTGTTTCAAGGTGGAGTGATTTAATCTCCTAACAAGAAATCTCACCTCATACGGGAACTAGGATGTTCAAGGAGATTAATTTTAAAATAGGCGGTTGAGGGATGCCACTTTATAGTTTAATCGAATTTTTTCTCGTGTGTTAATTTGAATTTTTTTTTTTCAAATTCTTGATTCTAAGAATTAAAAATGACTTCAGTTTTTATCTCATTGTTTTAGTTTCAAAGGTTCAACTGGGATAAGTTTTAAGGACTGAAAATGTAATTGGCTTAAGGGGATAATAAATTATTTTAATCCATAATTACCATTAATATTTTAAAATGGTGATGTGATTAACTGCTCGCATCAGCTCATTTGGGCCCCCAATGGATGGTTTTAATCATGGAATCACAGTATTTTAAAATACATGGTAATTCTTATAAATTAATTATTACATATGTTCGATCTCCCTAACGGGGAAGTTCTACATGTTAATTTTAATTTTAAATAATTGGTCGATTGGAATTTGTAGATGCCTATGATTGATTGATGATGCTAAATTAACAATCATGTCCTTAGAATGATTTTATCTTTGGTTGAATAAAAGAATATTATGATTAGAAATGGTGCGTAAACCTGGTACTATTTTGTAATCCAAAAGTAAGGATCATCGATAGCCAAAAGTTAGTGTTAGTTGTTTGAAAAAAAGATTTACTTATTTATCAAAAGGGAAGTAGGTGGATAAGGTGAAGTCCCAAGTACAAAGTTTGGGTTTAAGGAAGGTTCATATTCCTCAGAAGTAATAAGATAGCCGAGAGGCAGATATTCTCACTACAACTAGTTAAAACTTTTATAGTAATGGTGCCTAGATTTTCGTGTTTTAAATGGAAAGGGACACTGTAATGGTATTTCTCTTAAAGGTAAATGCATGATTTATGCTACAATCTACAGTAACCTTGTACGTAGATTCGGGAACAACAAAAAAAGATTGTAACTTATTGCAAAAGGTTCCAAGTAATCGAATCACTACTTTTAAGAAAAGTGTTTCTAAATTGTGGGAAATTATAATAACGTAGTGGTATTAGTAGTGGGATATTCTTATGGATTTTGCTATAGACAAAAGGTTAATTTAGGTAAATTATTAATGTACCTGGGCTTTAAAAAATTTGGTTTCGGTTTCCAAAATTAGTTTTGCATAGATATTCAATTTATTTTATAAAAAAATTTATTCAAAATTGGATATATTTTATCTATTCTTGTACATTGGGAAAATAATTTTTACATTATAAGTTTTTGTCTCACCATTACTGTCATATACTGAATTAAATATATTTATGGACATGATCATTAAAGATAAAGTTTCCTTCTCAGAACCAAACACAAGTAAGGCACTTATGCTTGGACTCTTTTATTCTAAATGGAATTCAAAGACTAATTTAAAATGGAAATTTTCTCTCATTAGAAGTGAAGGAACTTATAGTCTTGAATCCCATTTAGAAGGTCAAATGACCAAGGGGCCTTCATGGCTAAAAAGCTAAGGAGCCAAAAGTGTGTTAAAAATGGTTCAATTGGATTGGTTAGTCCGGTGACTGTCAGTACAAGAGGTGATTTTGAGTACACCAATTTCATTGACGATCACTCAAAGGCATGGATATGTTTACCTTATGCACCATTTATATAAATCCTTTGATTAGTTCAAAGTGTGTAAGGCTAAGTTGGAGCATGGGTAAATTAATCGATGTTTACGATATGATCGTAGGAGTGTTTACATCTTAAGATACTTAAGGGAACATTTATCAAAAGTGAAAATTAATCCCAGTTGTCTACATCGGGCATTCTACTTCGGAATAGTGTAGAGTTAAAAAGGAATAAGGCTCTTTTAGATATGATAAGGTCCTTAATAGGTTTTCCAGGACTGGAAGATTCTTATTGGTATTTTTATGTAAGATATGGGAACATACATTCTATTTTAGCTTCTTCTTAATTGGTATCTGCAACTCCCATTGAACGTAGGAGTGGGTTCAAGCTCATTCCTAATACATGTTCGATTTTAGAGGATTCCTGGAACTTGTGTTGTGGTGTAATACCCCATATTTCTATGTATTTATAATTTAATTAATTGAGAAATTAATTGGGAAAATAAATTTTAGTTAAACTACATGTGTGACCTAATTTAATGTGATTAAATAATAAATGTGATGATTAAATATTAATCGATAGACAAAGTCCTATTAATATTATATTATGAGATTTACTATGTGTGTGAATAGTAAATTTGATATACGTAACAGAGAGTGATATGGGCGTATTTGTTATTCTCTCACCCGGAGTCGCGTGCAGACTATTTTGAGGTGAGAAATGAGAAATATATTTTAGTGACTCAAATGATAATTTAGAGGCCATGGATGAGTCTGTAAGGGTCAAAATAGTCAAAATGGTATACCCGGGGGCACTGGTCGGGTACCGCGGCATTTTTGGGCTTAATTGGGACAATACGGGGGAGTTTTAGTCTTTTGGAATATGCGGGTGAGGAGACCTACGAATTTATAAACTCTAAATAAGATTATAAGAGTTGGAGGCTAGGGATAGAGGAGAGGAAAACATACAAAAGCCATTAGAGAGAAGAGAGAAACAATTCTCAAAGCATAAGGAAGAATTGGTGAAGGATTCAAAGGGTTCTTGCATCGCAAACTAGTTGGGAAGGAAGATTAAAGGAAAAAGACAATCAATCACCAACAACAATCACAAAATCAAATCATCTCTGAATAAGGCAAGTGGTTATTTGAAAATTAAATTGAGTTATAATATTAATTTGTATCATTTATAAATAATATGATTTGATGAATATTCTTGGAGAAAAAGAATTGAATAAAATGCATCATGGTTGGGGATTTTCATGTAGAATGATTTAGACCTGTTGACGATTTGAAATCATAGAAGACTTGATGATTATAACAAATTTAATCTGGATTTATGATTTAAAATATGGGAAGAACATATTTTTAGGGTTCTTGAATAATTAGAAGACTTGAATTATTCTGGACTAAATTGTGAAGATTTATGATTTTTAAATCGTTGGAAATCCTCTAGAGCATGTAAGAATGGTTTGGTATCAATGGTTGCAAGTTTGATGGATTATCATGTGAGTTAGATAATTTAATATGGTGAAAAATGTATGAAGAAGAAGAAGAACTGCGTATGTTACTGCTCAATCGATCGATCGACCCTTGAACGTCGATCGATCGATGGAGTCGATTGATCGATGCTCATGGTCGATCGATCGGTCCAGGCTGATTCAGGTTCTTTTATTGGTTGAGTTCTATTCAATTTGCCAACACTTGAGGGGAACATTAATGATGATATTATACATATGTAGGGACTTAGAGAGTACTAGTAGGTATAGTGGGGGGTCTGTTATAATCATTGGGTGAAAGATTTGAAGAGATGGACCGACAACGATAAACCGATCGAGTAGTGCATCAGGAATTTGAGATTTGAGTTACGGAGAGAGTAAACGTCATTCCAAGGAGTATACCGGTAGGTTAGAGATAACTTAACTACTGAAATGAATGGAGTGGTAACTAGGGTCCTTAGATTTGTGTGAATACTTAATTAAAATGCGATAGTGAGATAAGTCATAAATTAATAAGTACGGTGAATATCCGAGAGAAATATTATGTACGAGCATGATTATGAGGTTGTGTGTATACTTACTAAATAATATAAATACTTAGGTGGGGTGAATACCTAAAGTATATTTGATTATTGTAAGGACATGTTTTTATAAATATCCGGGGTAGAATCTAGGAATTTTCCAAGTGTCCTAGGTCACAAGTAAATATGTCTGATACCGTTACATTCGGCACGTCTCCACGATCATCCTCGGCGGCCTCGATCCGATCCGAAAACCATAGAGTCAATTAGTATTTTGCATTCTCAAATTGGTATCAGAGCGGGTTACACTAATTTATTGCGTTTGAACTTGTTTGCCTGCATCTGGGGTGGTTTGTTTTTTCTCTCGATGGATTTGTGTAGTTTTGTCGAAGAAAATTTTGAGATATTGAAACTCGCACATGATTCTTCTCTTTCTATATCTTATAAATGATTGTGTCAGTTTATTTTGTCATACGCTAGCTATACTTCATTATATATCCATGCTAGTGTTATGACGTGTGTACTTTTGTATTAAATTTTGTTTTTGAAAATTTTCAAAAAATATAAAAAGATTTTTTGTAGTTTGTTTACACCTTTTATGAATGCACACTTAGGATGACCAAGTCACAACTTCATGCCATATCCATGTTATGTTATGGAAGTCATGTGCTTTACAAAGTTTGGAGTCTTTGAGTTGCTATAGTGTTGCTACCTACATGTTTGACTCACTTTGTCCTTTATTGCACACATGCATGTATTTGTTTGACGTTTGTTCTTGTCAAATCACATGTTGGTTACATGTTTTCATCTCAATTCTGTCTATTAAAACGAATCAAATGCGATAAAATAAGATAATAAAAGGGGTGCATATCTTTATTGTTTGTCGTAAGTTTGTGTGAATTTTATAAATGGTGAAGGGATATGAAAGGTACACATCTATCCTTTGCGAGTAATTTTCCATTGAAATTGGACCTAAAAAATTGAGGAATTTTAATTATCCGGGGTCCAAAGAGGTTTAAAAGAGCTCGAAAAAATTTAAAGGCAATAAAAAGAAATTTATGCCAAAAAGGGGCCATTAGGTTTATTCACCAATTCTCCAATGTTTGAAAATTTAGATCACCTCAAAAAGAAAATATATATGAGGGAGTTTGGTTGGAGGATTAAAACGGCTTTGTACGTCCTTAAAAAGTCTTGAAAAAGAGTTAAAAAGTTTTTAGACATTATTGCTGTGAAAATCATGTAGACTTTGATCTGTTGATTTTGATTTAAGATGATGTCATCTAAATTCAACACTTTTACACCTAAGAAAGATTTTTATGTTCATTCGTTAGTAATACACAATATGCATCGTGCACATATGACGTGATTAAGTTTTATTTCCTATCGAATCTGTTCACACCCATTCATATCGTTTCCACGAGTTGGCTATCTTATTATGAATTCATGGTGTTGTTTGTAACACTTTTGTATAAAAAAAAATTGAAAAATCAAAAATAGTTTGTGAATTCTTTTGAGCATATCCTTCATTGAGCACGTTTGTCATATTTGTTTGCCTTATTTACCGTGACACCCTGATTTGATTTATTTGGTTTATTCTTTTCCTTGTCTATTTGGGACAGATAAAAAGGGGGAGAACGAATTATGATATTATGGGGGAGTTTAAGTATGGGGAGATTTGATTATTGATTTAATTTAATATATGTTTCTTAATCATTTCAAGCTCAATAAGTCACGTGGTTTTTTCTTTGTCTCATGTGTGTAGGTAAAATTGAAGATTTTTTATTGCACACCATAATGAGAAAAGCTTGGAGATTTGAAAAGTTGATCGTTGAAGACATGTTTGAAAATTTTATAGACTTGTTCGTTTTTATCTTTCCATTTTATTTTTCAGGAGGGTAGATTTGTATAGGTAAATTTTCTTATAATTCGGATAGTTTTTTTTGTGTACTAACATAGACATAGGGGGAGATTTGTAAGGACATAATATGTCACACTTAGTATGTCGTATACCACTACAAGTTTGTCAAATCATTGGAAAGCGTACATCTATAATCGACAATCCGAATTTCAAGTCATCTTCAACAACCATGCCCAACAAGGACGAATTTGGTAAAATGTGTTTTAGTTCCATTTACATTTCACATTAAAAGTGTTGGGATATTTTTATGAAAAGAAAAATTGTTTTTAAAACATTTTAATTATAAAAAGATTTTCGATAAATACTCCTGATCCCATAAACATTTTTTGTTTTTAAGGATTCTAAGGTATTTAATTTTTTAAATAGGATTAGTGACGGTCGTTCGAAGGACATCACATCTCGTTCGAACGAGATGGAGTTATCGCTCGAAGGACGTCGTATTTCGTTCGAACGATAGAGTTTATTTCTGACATGTCACCGCCTTGAATTTTCTTATATAAAGGGTGTCAGGCTACTGTATTTCGTGTGGAGAAAACACTGGTTTTATCAGAATACGTTTTTAAGTGTTTTTGGTTTATTCTCCATCATTTTGAGGGTTCAAAGCTTTTTTTTACAATTAAAAAATCCCAGTGCTTTGTGTGAGTTATTTTATGGAACCCAAAACATAGTTTTACTAGGTATTTTGTTGATTCAACCCTCTACAACCGAAAAGCCGCGTGCTATTTTGGAGGGAGACTCTATGAAGTTTTATGACTATGTGTCATTGAGGATCTTCTGCGTGTTGATCATTTGCTGAAAACTGCGTGTCAGGGCTACGTGTCCTTGTGGTGTTGCTGCGCGTAAACCACTGCTGAGTTCTAGCCAAAACTTTAAAGATTTGCTGAAGGCACCGTGCGTTACACTTGTGGGAGATTATCAAGTGTTCTGTAAGTCAAAGGTCTTGTAAATTATTTCAAAGTTCTAGAAATATAAAAGGTTTTTCCCCTGTGAGGGATTTTTCCTGAAGTTTGTGCCTATTTGATTTATTTTGACTTGTAGTTGCATATTTTAGGGATGAATTAAAATTGGTTTAAAATTGAGTTTTATATGCTTTGGACTCAAATTATTTGAAACCACCCATAGGAAATTATTCTTGGGCTAACAATTATACTATTTTCGAGGTAGGATTCCGAACTAGTGTGTGAAAGTAATTGTAATCTAAAGAGTACGGTAAGTATCCTAGATAAATATTACGTACGAGCATGATTATTGGGTTATGTGTTTACCTACTAAATTATATCGATACCTAGGTGGAGAGAATACCGAAAGTATATTTGCCTATATTAGAGTCGAGGTAGGATTCTAAACTAATATATGGAAATAATGATTTGGGGTAGTGATGAAAGAGTTCCGAACCAATAAATGTATAAAATTTCATGAGTGGGGTCGAGATGATTTTTCAAACCAATACATGAAATAAACTTGGGGTCGAAGTGACATTATGAACCAATCCTTTTACTTGGTGTCGATGGACCATTCCTAACCAAGAGTCCTTGATGTGTGTTAGGAGGACATATTAGTGATGAATGAATTTATAAGTATATATGTTGTATGTGAAATATATATTGCATGATAATCTACTTATATGGGATAGTAGAAAATTAGATGACGTGCATACATCTAAAAGTAAATTAAGTAGAGAGACTTAATTAGAAGAATTAAACGATAAATAATGATTATATTAAGAAAATTAATTAGTGAGGCTTAATTGTAAAAGTAAGAGATAACAAGATGTGACAAGTTATCTAAGTATATAACATATGAGATGTGTTACTATTAATATACTATATGGGGAGTATGGGAACTTAGTCGTGTAGATAAGTTCAGTTGAATACTATAGTCTAGTTATCTTGGGTAGTACATCTAGGTAGGTTAAGTATATGACGTTAGGCGTGCACTATAGATGAGGGGTGAGGTAACTCAAGAGAGTGTACGAAATCTTAGCATGCATAGTCAATAACCCATCTTATTGTGATAAACACTTGATAAATATTTTCAAAACGTTTTGAGTACTAACTCTTTCTATCAAAATATTTTCAAAACCTTTTAGGTGTCCGGCCACAAGGACGCCAGGCTTGCGGATTCAGTCCAGAGACTCGTAGCTACAGCATTGTGGAGGCTGGAAGGACTTTGCATAGACAATTCATTCATTCAGATCTAGTGTACGATATCATTTTAGTATTCTCTTTTGGGGCATGTTGTCCGTTGACTTTATTTCAGATATTCAGTTTGGATTATATTAGTTTTATTTAGAAGTGTTTGATTTTAGTCGATTGTTGACTTGGCAAGACTTTATTCATTATATTGTTTCATGGTTTGAATTATGGTATATTGTGAATGTTCCATTATTATTTCCGCACGAGTAATTTTATCGGGTTAATGAAAGATAAAATGGACACCGGTGTAATTTCACTTAGGTGATTAGTAATTAAAAAGTTTTCGATAGTGAAGATAAGGATGAACCAATTGAGAAACCTATTTTAATTTAATTTAGGACTGATCACCCGGGATTTAATTAGTGGGGTGTCGCATGTGGGAGGAACTATCGATGTTGAAATTAAAGAAAGAGTTATTTCTCATTATTAGTTATCTCAAAAGTTGCAAAAGTAGTTTATATTATTCTCATAAGCACAAAAAGGTCGTTGATTATAAATGCTCGATTGTTGAAAGAGGCTTATGTAATAAACTATGGGCCCTAGAGTAAGTTCAACTTACAAAGTATAATGGAACATCATATTACCAAATGTTGCTAGACTATGTGTATATGATTAAGTACAACCTAATATTGATAATATACTAAATCATAGTAGTGGGGGCATTATCGAAGATTAGGATACACATGTGACTTGTACTGGATATCAAGTGATGCCACATCATGGTGGGAGCATCAGGGATATTCATGAAGGTTAGAGTTTTGGGTGATCATTTTGATATGATCCCAAGAAGACCTGAACCAGATCTCAGGAACTATAACGAGGCATTCCAAGACAATGACTTTTTCTTTGACTTATGATTATAGGTACCAAAAGGGATTCGATATATTCGAATTGAGTTTCATTACTTATAGACTGATAAAATTCATCGAGCACAAGTGGACTAATAGGGAGTTAAAAGACAGATGGGAAGAAATGTGCAAATCTACAAGGCAAGGCTTGCAAAAGGATTTACTTAGAAGAAAGGGTTGACTGTGAGAAAATCTGCTCACAATATCCATTCTAAAATCTGTTAAGATTATTTTAACATCAAGATTGTGTTTTTGAATAATTGTCTTGACAAGAAAATAGTAAGAAGTCGGGAAAGCAAAGTGATGTAAGCTTATGACATTAATTTATCGATTTAATCTAACATCAAGGTCTTGGGTCATTCAGCTTGATCAGGTAAACATGTCTATATTTTTTTTATCAATGCTCAAAAGCACTTCTTTGTATATGAAGTATGGAAGAAACGTGGTGGTATATCTAGTATAGTTTTTGGATAATTATTACATAATCGTGAATAAGGTGGGAGTATTATTTTACATAGGAGTGTGGTTGTCCAAATTTTTTAAATAAAGAACTTAGGATAGGCGAAACACATATTTATGTTCAGGCTTTTGTTAGATCTGATGTAAAGAATTTTCGGCATATCCCAAGTCGATTATATAAAAGATTTATACATAGGATTAGAATCGGGATTCCATGAAAAGTGTTCTTTTCAAGTATGGAATCATTCAGTATGGAAATCAATGTCTTAGGATAGTTGATTCGATAGAAGGAATGAGGAATATACCAAATGCTTCGTCGGTGGGCAGCCTCGTGAATGTTATGTATTGTGTGCTATACCAAAATATCTTATGTCTTCGACATAGTCAACAAATTCCAGTTTTATAATCCTATACGTTTTTCGCACGATGACTAAAGTTTTCAGTTAGATAAGGATTCCAAGTTTTTTACCTAGGAATATGTGTTTACCCAACGTGGTTGAGTTATAAGTTGGAGGAGTGAGAAGAAATCTTAGATTGCTGACTCCACCATGAGGCTAGAATTATTTTCCCTTCGACGACAACTAGAGGGTCTATTTGGCTCGGTTAGTTCTTCGAACACCCCATATTTATGAGGATATAGGATTTTAATTAAATTGGTGATTTAAGTTTTATTTGAATCGGTGATTTGGGATTTATTTAATTCGGAGACATTATTTAATTTGGTTATTTAGAGTTTAAATTAATTCGATTTATTTTAATTTCATGCGTTCCATACTTTGAGGTGGAAATGAGATGATTTTATAAAGTGAATCGGATGACTATTTATCTTGCGTTTATATTAAGCATGTTATAATACCTATGTTAAATATGGTTTGAGTTACATGTTTTTGGAATATTTAATATGAATTTGGGTGGGTATAATCCATGAATTGAAGTAGGTTTGCTTGTGGTCATATATCTTTATGTTGGTGACACGAAATCATAGGGTTTGGGATGATTTATAATGAACGAATCTAGATTCTTGATTAAAATGTGTGAAGAACATGATAAACTAGAATTTTTATGTACTGTTAGAGGATAATCGATTCTTGGATTGAATTCGGGATGAATTAATGATTAATTTATGTTATAAATCATTCCCATACATTTATGTTGATTTGAAATTTGGTGAGGTTTCATGAGGGTTTGAGGTGTCAAAATTGGAGGAAAAACGAATTAGAGAAGAAGAAGGTTCGCAAATCTCGTACGGCGAATCGGTTCAGGTTTGAGGCCGAACCGGTTCAATTTACCTATTTGTCAAAAACAAATTGAAGATATTTTCATTACGATCACGTGGTTATCGACCTCGTATTTTTTTGATTTTTTTTATAAGTTATGATTTTTTAATAAAGGGTGTCTGAGATCAAATCTGTAATCAGAAATTAGATCGGGGTATAAAATCATAAATGAACTATACGAGGACTTTGGGAATTTCAATAGACCTATAGTCGAGACTTAGACTTATTCATAATGATGATAAAATTATACTAGGGCCTACGGGATTTAATCGATTGCGTTGCATATCGGGAATTATGAATTCGGTTATGGGAATAATAAATGATTACCTAAGGATTAGTACCAGTAGAATGGTGAGGTGTTAACTTATGAAATTTCTTAAAGGATGATGAGGGCTCTTCGAGTAGAGAATAAAACTCAGGGAAAATACGATGAGTAATATAATGGTAAATTAATAATATGTAGAATATTTTGGAGTTATATATACTACGTATGATATATATATTATAGGTTGAATGTATATCTATACCGATATCATATGTATATATAGGTTACGTGAATACCTATTGTGTGAATCCTTATGAGATTTTGTGTATGTTAACATACCTAAGCTACTTGCTATCAGGGCGGTCATGTGCAGTGGGCGATCCTAGCGAGGTCTGGATTTTTTCCCTAGAACATAGTGTTGATAGTGGCTACCTATATGAGAGAAATAGTGATGTCGGAAAGTCGTTTGGGTGAGTTGGGTATGTGAGCAGCCCCAAAGACTTAGTGTTATGTCTCACTCTAATATGTGTGATGTGATTGATGGTTTGAGGAGACATTCTGAACGGATAGTACATGATTAGGTACGAGGGGTACTTGGACTGATAGCAGAGTACGCGAGTGCGCATCGTTATGACCTGTACGGGAGATGTGGTATATATATATATATATAATAAAGTAGAAAACTTATGTATGTCATAAGTTTACTTGATGATGTCATCTATATGAATTATTCTTGCACTTCCTATTTTATCCTTGAAAATTTTGTTTTCCCCCTCGTTTCTTTATCAGTAATTATTTCTCCCTCATTCACTTTAATTCAAATTGAAGGGTATTTTGGTAAACACAAGCATCTGAACACTACTTTCTCTTATTTTCTCACTACTCTCGAACTATCTCTACACCCGTCGAACTCTCTCTCTTGCCCACCATCCATCCACGATCTCCATTCACCAGCTACACCATCTCCATCCATTATCGAACTCGCTACCATACACCACCCACACCTTTTAACTAAGCACCACCATCGATCCATCCATGACCTACCCGAAGAAACCCATTTCACTATTTGAAGAAAGCGATTTGAGATTTTATGGTACTATTCGAAGAAACCCATTTGACTCTCTCTCTCTCTTTGGAATCTTTGTTTACAGATCTAGATATTGGATCCACCTCTATACGATCTTTAGCTTGGATCACCCATTAGTGTTGGTGGTTGTGATTTATTAGTGGTTTTACTAATTTTATGGTTCAACTCATGTGTTTTTATTATTGTTTGCAGATATCTCACCTTGATTCACCACATCACGATTCAAATCAGGTATACCATTCTTTTCGTTTTTAAATCGACGAGTTTTCCAAAATTTAGGGGTTTTTAGGATTCATGCCATTATTTAAATCAGATCATGTATACCACTCTATGATTGTTGATACAATTATTTGTTTGGGTTTTTTCCTCTCTTTTTTTGTTTTAATCTCATTGTAAAATTATTAAGCATTCGTAGTATTTTTCTTTATAAATTCTACAATGAGTGTGATAATATGTACTCTCATGATTAATTTTTTGCGTAGGCATTTATAAAAGGGATAAGAAATGCGGGCATGTGTTAAGTTTGATTGTTTCATATGTTATGTTATGTTATGAAGTATTACCTTTTTATAAATGTTCAATCTCGGTTAAATTATACTCTCATGATTTCTTCTATAAACTTTTTCTTGAAATATTCTTATAGAAACAGTTTAGTTTATGGTTAAACTAATTAATTTAGTGAGAAAAGGCATATCTTTTTTATTAATTTTGGCTTTTGCTTTTATACCGTGCGTCGATAATTTCTGATACGGGCGTCCCACATCCAACATTCCCGCGCGTTGCCGAAGAATTGTCAATCCAACCATTTTGGCCACTAAATAGTAGATACCTCTATTTTTTGTATACACGTTATGTTTTTAATTCATGATAGATCAACGTTTATTGACACCATGTTTGGAAATGTGTACTCTATAGATTTGGTTCAGGTATGACAAGAGAAGTGTGATTACCTCCGTAATAGACAATCAAGTCATCAACAATTCGAATTGATTTAATTTGTGTACTAAAATCAACTTTCAAAATATAACTCTACAAAGAAATAAATGAATCATAGGTGGTTGATTTTTAAAGATCTCCAAAATCCATCTCTGTATAGATTTAGTAAAAACACAATCAAGAATCAAGTGTTGAAAAGATTCATTATGCATTCTACAAAGCACACACCTGGAGATCAAATGAAATCATTTAGTTTAAATAGTTTCTTAGACAACCAGCTTACTGTTGATCAACTTCGACAAAGTGAGACACTCTAAGATGAGGATTAGAGACTCTCTTGATCCTCATATCTTCAAAATCATATTTAAAAGATAGAAAACTTTATGGAGTCTGCATAAAGTGTGCATGGAGTCTGCATCTTCAAAACCAATCACTTTGTTCCTCCAAAGGCAATGGAGTCTGCATAATTCTATCTGATAAAATAGGAAATTTAGAGGAGAAATGAAGAGGGATGTTCCATTTTCTATTAAATATCCATCGTGTTGCCTTCAAAGAAGAGTTTACACTTTATGGTTTGTATATGTTGATTTATCTTTTTTGCATTTAGTATTGTTTACTCAATCAGGTATCTATTCCGATGAAGATGACCTCAATTAGGCCTCAATTCGATATCTATGCCATATATAATCCCGATGAACGTAAAGCCACTGAACTAAAATGTGATTATCATTTTTTTTAGTTGATCATTGATATTGCAACTGATCACTATGTTCTATAGATGTTGAGGCTATGGAAATAGATGTTGCGAATAAATCACTACTGCCAACCATAGCGGTTGAAGACGAAAATAAAGAGGAAAAATCAACTAAAGAGCATGAAACTCCCGTTTCGCGATCTCTACTTTAATAATTCTATTTGAAAAAGTAAATCGAAGTTCTATGCATCCACATTTGAGGTTTATGCGTGCGTGTGTATGTATTTATGTTATCTTATACATGGTTATTTCTTATGGATGATAATTTATGCTTAAAAACAGAGGATTTGTGAAATGTATATATTAGACTATATATAGACTTGATATTTAAGCATAAAAAATAGAGTATTTACAAACCAAAGCTATTTTCATAAACTATTTATGTCTATAGTCCTCTAGACTATTTTTTTTGTATTTTGGTTTGAAGTAGTAGTATAGCTCCCATATAGCTATTTTCATGACTAAGGCACTGAAATTGTTTGCATAATAGAATAGAGCATTTTATAATGTCATTAATGATTAACATTATGAAGAAGTTTCTCTGAGAAGAATCTTAATCATTCCATGATAGCTTGGACTTGATCTTCCATATTGAGACCATGGTCTATGATGTTTGAATAGGCCCATATCAATCTCCCCTTATCATCTCTCATAGCTGCTCCTGATCCTATTAACATATTATGCTCAAAATTGGCTGTGACATTGAGTTCTAACCTACCACTATTTGGTTTCTTCCATTGAATTTCATTTATGATAAAAGAAGAGGATTGCACCATACTGATTGAATGAGATCATCAACTAGAAAACTCTTTGAGAGAACTTTCCATGGAAACACTGACATGTTGGGAGGGGTATTTGGGTTCCAAATTGACTAATAGGCCAATGCAAATAGTTTATGGGGATTGACTTGCTCATAAGTTGAAACCAAATTATAACTTCCATTGTTTGAAGGAGTAAATACAATGTCATTATTAATTTAAACATTGTTTTCAATTGTAAACAGAGTAGGGAGCATGTATATAATAGTTAATGTGATGCGTTATAAGCTATATATATTTAACGTGATGAGCTGCCCTATTTTTTGAATGCGCATAAGTAGATTTGGTAATGTTCTCTTCCATTACTTTAGGAACTATTGAACACTCTAGGATATATATATATATCGGTACCTCATTTACATTTGCAGGTATGATCATCACAGTGGGAAGTATGGCATTCATAGAAGTTATGTTACCTAACATTTTAGGTAGAATTCGATGCTTTCAACGTGTATTCTTCCTTGATGCTAATAAATTTTAGAGTGCTACTATATTATTCACAATTTTAAGTAGAACTCTCTAAATTGTAGTCTTTTATCAATTCATAGTTTTTTTTATTTTGTATGTAATTTTCAGTTTTGTTTCCTTTTGAAGTTGAACGTCGAGATTGATTTGAGTTTTAACAGAGGTAATGGTTGTTTTACCACTATCCATAGTATGACAGTGATAGCCATGTCACTGTGATAGCACTCTCACTGTGATAAAATGCGCACTATGATAGTTGTTATAATGGAAATGTTCCTACAATGTTGATCAGATTTTAACTAAAGCATAAATTTCTACCTGCTATCCACACCTGCCACCATCCACTCTTTCACACTTCTTTGTTCTTTAATTTTTCAATTTCAATGTTCTACTTCTCAGGGGATGCAACATTTTTTTTGTGTGGTATGTAGGTTATGTTCTAGAAAAGGTCAGGACCATAATGAGGGTAAGTCAATAGATGTTGAGGAGCGTGGGATTCAAAAATCAAACATGCCTTCTAAAGTATATACTAATTTAATAATTATATATTTTGTTTTATAATTCTATATTTTTCATGATGTTGATATGAATGGTGTGTTTTGTTTGCGCAAAAATTACCCTCCTACCAACCAGAAGCTATCAGCACCATGGCGATATTCAAGTGATCATTGTAATAGTTCAGATTAGATATCTGCTCAGTCGGTGTTAAATGACCCAAAATTAGAGGTCTGCTCTCATTTTGCACAATGGAGATATTCTATCAATGATCTTTTTTACATACATAGTTTAATCATCTTGCAAAAATCGAGGGGCATACATCACAAAACCATAAAGAAAGAGATATATTTTTTCCAAACTTCATATGAAATGTCGAAGATCAAATCAATTTTACTTTTTATCTAATCTATTTTCACCCTTATTTGATATATGATTAATGTTTAAACTAGCAAAGATGATATGTACAAAAAGTTTTAATAGGTTATTTTTGGGGGGGTTATGTTCTCGATTGAATAGGCTTTGGTAGACATATGTAATTTAATGATAATTTATATGTTGTATAATTATTAACAAAATCGTGTTGACAAATTGGTACTAACCAAATGAATTTTTGTTCTAACAAATTGTTAAGATGGTTCATCTCAAAATGATGGGGGCTATAGACTAATGCTCATCTGAAAATTTGCAGCTTCAACATATGTTGCCTCTTGGTCCTTTTTAATTGATTAACCTAACTGCTTATCATAACAAATTGATTAGCCTAAGATCCTGGATAACATCATAGACTGTTCAACCCAACCATCTACAAACAGAATGGAGTAGCACGGTTGAACGTATGTCTATTGTCGAACTAATTATTCATTTTTACTAGAAATTAAGTGGATTATTCATTCCAAAACTAATTGAATCGATGTCTGCTACAAAAAATTTCATGAATAAAAAACTTTGATATGTACTCGCATAATATTTACATTGTAAACGACTTTAAACATTTTTCTATTTTGACCTCGGATGCAAGTGTTTCTCAACTTCCTAAATATATTCACCTCATGCCTTATTATTAGTGTAAAATATGGTTACCTACCTTCTGTATACACCAACTAAAGGTTGTTTCTTTTATACACCCATTACACTAAATATTTATGCTTATTTTGAAACTAGCTCGAGACAAGTGCAACTGAAATTGGGAGATTTTCGAGGAAGTCTTGGAAGTGCAACTCAAATTTTCTAGGAAGTCAAATTTTCGAAGACAAGTGCAACTCAAATTTTCGAGGAAGTCTTGGTGGTTTATCCTGAAAATTGTGAAACATTAGAAGTGAGTTGATATGAGATATTTTGGTTCTTGCTGAGAAATTTTAAACTTATTTTCAAGTTTGATAGTGACTAAAATTTACTTTTCTTTTATGTAGGCAGGCTGTTGGACACATTTACATTCAGTTTGGCCAGACTGTGAGGCCCTCCTAGAGGGGGGAGTGTTTACAATGGCTGAGGCAACTACTCCTGATGGAAATGAGAACAATTTAAACTGAAGTTCTTACTTTGTTAGTGGTTTCACACTGTGGAAAGAGTCTGTTGAAAAAGGGAAAGACATGGAAGGAGAATATTGTTGAAGATAGCCATGTTATAAGAGAGGTGGTGGAGGAGATTGGAGGAGGGCAATGGACCACATCGCTGAAGCTGTCAGCACTGTAATCATCCAGCCACAAGAGTCCTAGCACAATGCCATTGCCAGCTCAAAATAATCAAAGTTTCATAGATATGTTAAAATCTACTAAGAGTTCGCAAGAAGACGACAACGATGATGATGAAGAAGACAATTTTGTTATAAAAAAGTTATATTCTCCAACCACAAAGGTAATCATGTATGACTTGACTTCATTATTGCTTTAACCCTAGATTCATTTGCAAGCCTTTATATGAAAGATTACAAAAGCAATGATCTCTAAGATCAATTTTCTAATGCTAATGCTAATGATGGTGTATCAATGTTTGACAAGGATAAACTCACATATGACCAATATGTCAGTAGTGAAAGTGATGACTCCATTAAACTGGAGTCGAGTGATGAGGACTCTAACACGAGGTCGGCGGCAGACTTGGTTGCCCAAGATCTAGCAAAGATGTTCAAAGCCGAAGAGAGGGCAAAAGTTATGTTTATGGGGTTCCCCCTAATTACACTAAGAACAGATCCATGGAGGAGTACACCTTCGCCATATCTCACAATCAAAATATGGTATGCCATTTCTATGACATAACCAATACCAGGGAATTCCAGGCAATACAATAAATTTTATTAACATTAACAGTGATGTGACCAAAGATACATCTTCTGGGAGTTCATTCAGGAAGGGTCCAAGGCTTGGCTGTGAAATTAAATGTTAAAAATTTCCCAACGGCCATCCTTCTAAACAACGGACAAGTGGTGAGTTATTTGCCTCCAGATATTCTTTATGAGACCTGTAATTACCAAGTGGATGCGATGACAAATATATTTGAGAAACATGGAATGATAGAGACTGACAAAGAGGATGGTTGTAGAAAGATGCCCTATGACTAATTTCTTAAATTAATCAAAGCCTTTACCCATTCGTAGTGTATATGGAAGTCTATCTATATTTATCATTAGTAGACTATTTCTGATAAACCAGCCTGAATAGATTTTTTTAAGCATATGAAGTCCCTCAATGTCGAAATCCTTTGACAAAAACAGAGCTCTTCAACTTGATTAGCTTTGTATTTTATGGAATATTTTCTTGATTTTTTGTTAGTTTTTTGTAACACCCCGCCTAATTAAATACCGGGTGGCCAGTCCCATACAAAATTAAAACGGAATATACAATTGGCTCATTCTTAGCATCACTGTCAAAAACATTTACTAATCACCCAATACCCAATTAAGCTGGTGTTAAAAAACTTTCCAAATTTTAATTCAACAAAATCATTTTTAGTTTACGAATAACACTACACATTTTATTCTATCACAATAAAAACTGAACAGATAACTCAAAAGAATTTAAATGCAATTCGAATAAACATTCCCAAATAATAATCCATTACAGTAATCCCAACAATAATAAAAGTATTAAAATGACACGAGTACAAGACTGTATGACTCAGATAGAAAGATGATAACTGAATTCCTTTGGGCGGCATGCCCTAAATAAAAGAACACTATGTATTGTAAATCAAATGAAGATAGGAATCTAAGCAATACTCCATAGCTCGTCATAATCCTCTAATGTTGGCGTCCCTGATGCTAGACACCTGATATAGAAGGTACAATAGAAAAGAGAATATGCAAGGAAACGGGTCAGAGCCCGATGTAAAATAATTTTTGAAAACAGCAAGTATTTAACAAGAGCAATAAACCATTTATTATGTACATGTTCGTATCCAAAATCTCACTTGATATTCTCACCTCTCATCTAGAGTGCATGCTTAACGTTTCCTATTAACCTGCTAGTTAATGGTTCTTGCTAACTAGTTTCCATAGTATGATTATATCCCATATCATAAACCCCGTATGTCCAATACCATACGTTGTATAATCATTCAGATAGGTTTCTCATTAATATGAATTAAGCTTTTTAGATCTATAAGAATAAATTAACTTAATTTCATTCTTCTTCTCTATTCACTGTCATTTACAATTATCACACAGTAGATTAATCAAACCATTATATATACATTCATTTAATTCATTATATATGTATATATATATAATACGGCACCCTTAGACATAGCTGCGGTGCATGCATTACTCTGCTATCACGCCCCAGTATCGCAGGTCGTCGAATAGGGGACTAAAGTTTCAGTATGGATTCCTCGAACCACAAACATCAACACAAAAATTAGAGGCAAACATAGTTTTCGTATCCATGGGTCACGCACATACCTATGTACCCATAGTCAGCAGACTTCTCAACTCCCCGATAAGTCTTTCATAGACCTATGTTCTCGAGTGACAAATAAAAAATCCCATGGATTCATCAGGATATGAGTGCCCTCACGCGCAAACCTCCCGTCGATAGCAAGTAAGCTAGGTATGTCATACACACAAATCATAAATTAATCAAGCTCGGTCTGGATGGCGGAAGGAAGTTACTTCTGGTCAAACCGTATCCAAAAGTCTTGGATAATCATTGTGTCTCTCTCCTCGATAGTGTTCGTAGCCTCCCACCACTGCAAAGCTGCCCCTACTAGCTTGAATGTGGCTAGTATTTGATGTTGAACCTCAGTACATTCGAGTATTCTCAAGTTCCTTTGGATATCTCTCTTCCATTGGCTAGCAGTCACGACATCTGATCATCCCTGAAACTCAGGTGGGTGTGCCTTCTGAAAGGCATCCCTCACTCGTTCCCATGCAGTAGGAAACACTTGCCCTTGCGCGGGTGGCACAACTAGTGCCTGTGTTAGAGACTGCTGAATAGCAGATAGAGCTGCATCGACTGCCTAAGCGATAATTGTAGCAACTTCGGCCACAGTCATTGTACCCTGAGCTGGGGCCAGCTACGGTGCACGTCGAGGAGGCATCTAAAACGAGAGTATACTATCAACATTTGTTATAACATAATTGCTGAAGAACATAAGTGTAACCAAAAAATCAATAATCCTACTCATAGGGCTCTACATCAAATAACGTTAAGCTGAAAATAAAATAAGCAGTACAGACCCTAAAGGACTCTAGAACCTGATGTTCTGATACCACCTGTAACATCCCACCTAATTAAATACCGGGTGGCCAGTCCCATACCAAATTAAAATAGAATATATAGTTGGATTATTCTTAGCATCACTGTTGAAAACATTTACTAATCACCCAATACCCAATTAAGCTGGTGTTAAAAAACTTTCCAAATTTTAATTCAACAAAATCATTTTTAGTTTACGAATAACACTGCACATTTTATTCTATCACAATAAAAAATTAACAGATAGCTCAAAAGAATTTAAATGAAATTGGAATAAACATCCCCAAATAATAATCCATTACAGTAATCCCAACAATAATAAAAGTATTAAAATGACACGAGTACAAGACTGTATGACTCAGATAGAAAGATGATAACTGAATTCCTTTGGACGACATGCCCTAAATAAAAGATCACTACATAATGTGAATCAAATGAAGATAGGCGTCTAAGAAATACTCCATAGCTCGTCATAATCCTCTAAGGTTGGTGTCCCTGATGCTGGACACCTGATATAGAAGGTACAATAGAAAAGAGAATATGCAAGGAAACGGGTCAGAGCCCGATCTAAAATAGTTTTTGAAAATGGTAAGTATTTAACAAGTGCAATAAAGCATTTATTATGTATATGTTAGTATCTAGACTCTCACATGATATTCTCACCTCTCATCTAGAGTGCACACTTAACATTTCCTATTAAGCTCCTAGTTAATGGTTCCCCCTAACTAGTTTCCATAGTATGATTCTATCCCATATCATAAACCCCGTATGTCCCATACCATATGTAGTATAATCATTCATATACGTTTCTCATTAATATGAATTAAGCTTTTCAAATCTATAAGAATAAATTAACTTAATTCCATTCTTCTTCTCTATTCACCGTCATTTACAATTATCACAATGTAGATTAATCAAACCACTATATATACATTCATTTAATTAATTATATATATATATATATATACACATATATAATATGGCACCCTTAGACATAGCTGAGGTGCATGCATTACTCTGCTATCACGTCCCAGTATCGCAGGCGCCGAATAGGGGACTAAAGGTTTGGTATGGATTCCTCGAACCACAAACAACAACACAAAAATTGTAGGCGAACATAGTTCTCGTATCCATGGGTCACGCAAATACCTACGTACCCATAGTCAACGGACTTATCAACTCCCCGATAAGTCTTTCATATACCTATGTTCTCGAGTGACAAATCAAAAATCCCATGGATTCATCAGGATATGACTTCCCTCATGTGCAAACCGCCCGTCGATAGCAAGTAAGCTAGGTATGTCATACACATAAATCATCAATTAATCAAATAGGCATTATCATCTACCTATCGATATAATATCAACAAGGTAATCACACTACCATAAGATAATTCCCTTACGTAGCATTATATCTCTTAAATCCTACGTATTAAAATATTATGACTTTACTTATTTAATTTAATTATTCCAGAGTCTCACTATTTACTCAAGGTTTAAATAGGTTGTCCTCAATATATGTATTCAGTAAGACGTCACTAATATCCTACTGTCCATATCATCTTATCTCCCGAATTACAATGAATTAAACTTTCCTTTAATTAGAGTTATAATCGATAGTTTCTAATCTCATATAAACACCTCTTCTATCACTTAGAATTAAAGCTTCTTGTAAACCTAAGGCTACCCAAATGATTTATTAAATATCCCCTACTAGACCTATCCTTAATCCTCATTCATACAAATTAGAATCCAACACATGAATCTATAAATCTAAATTTCTTCCAAATTAATTATCATAATTCTCATCAATTAAATCCAATCACATTAATTCGGTTCTTATCTAGGCTTACTGATCTTCCCTAAGTACCATTATATCCAATTAATAATCACCAAAGATTTACAAAAGATTTGGGATAAGATCAAGAATTAAAAAGAAACAACTTCATAAATTCTGGGGAGGTCGATCGATCGAAGGTAGGGGGTCGATCGATCGATCTCCCAGATATCAGCCCAGATTTCTGCAATTCTTATACTACGGGTTTCATCACTTTTGATCATCCAAACATTCATATTAACAACCCAAATTCCTTATAATCCTTACTACATGATATAGCAACATGTGTAAATGATTTTTAATGCTCTAAACATCCTAGAATCATCAAGAGTTTGAATTAAAAGCCTATATTTATCCCATTTTTTTCAAGAAAATTATAAACATGATATCATCAATAACAAACCAATGATTATCAGAATTTCTTCAAAAACTTAATGATTATTTCGTGGATTACTATCTACCTACAACATGAGTTTGATTCCTCTATATTTCCATTTTCCAGAAATCAATCAACAACTCTATCTTTATCTTCCTAACATGAAAAATCTCATTTTTTTTCATAACTATCCTAACATGGACAATATACTAACTAGATTGCAAATATCAAATACTTGTCTCTAATGAAAATCTGATCCTTTGGGGTTGTATAACACTAGTGGTTCTCCCGTTCTTCGGTCAACTTCTGGTGGTGGTGACCTTTGGCCCTTGGTTCTCCTCCTTTCCAAGCAAACTTCTCTCCTCCCAAGCATCCTTTCACTCTTTCTCAAAAGGTGACCTCTCAATTTTTGTGTAGAAGAGAAAATGAACCTACGTACAGTAATCTCCAAATATTTATAATAAGACAAAATTCGAAATCACTATTCATTCCCCCTGTAAAAATTACTAAAATACCCTTTTCGGGTGTCTTTTCATTTCCAAATGACCTGAGACCCAATACCAACATCCAAATAGACATTTCTGACTAATTCAACTCTTTCGGATGCAACGACGCACTCGAAACGACTATAAGTTTGGTATAAAAATAAGTTTCCTTTTTAATTTAACAAATTTGTCCCGACACGTCCCATACCGTGTCCGACTAAAAATTCAAATTACTGAATTAATAACTCACAGCAGTATCAATAATATTATATTACATAAATATCTTTAAGTAATATTCAGAATCATTCATTTTAATATCTACAATTCGGAGAAAGCCCAAATGAATTAATTTATAATAAAATCCAATTAATTCATTAATTTAAAATATAACACATTTTTAAAAGTCATTAAAAATTACGGGGTATTACATACTCCCCCCCTTATAACAGAATTTCATCTCGAAATTCAAAAAGACAAATCATACTGATAAGGTCAACTCTGAGTATAAATCTCACATCACAAGTACTTTATGGTGTACCGCCCATACAATACATTAACGAAACTCCCCATTGATGTTATACGCCAAGCCTCACCATATAGTTTCAACTGAATCGAATTTAAACTTTACGCAATCTTCCCTATACCATCCTCGTGATAAAGTTTGGGAAAATGATCCTTAATCATTTAGTAAATAAATCCTGAAGTCACAACTACGTGCTGATTCACAATTATGAAGAAATCCTACAATCCAACCATCCAGGGCGCCCATACACCCTATCGTGTAACTTTCATTTTAAAATGGATATGGTTACCCGCATAATACTCTGATTTATCGTAGAGGTTATAAACTCATATCCTAAAGACCAAACTTACTTCGACTCCCAACGTTTGTTAGTTTCATGTGTGGGGTGTCTCGCAAGCGAAATCCGAACAAGGACCCCCCCGATACACTACTACCTAAAGTAGTCGGTCATCGAAACTCCTCAGGTCCTTAGTCAATAGTATATAACTAATCTACGGTTTTATCGATTTCAAATAAAAGTCTACTCATCTACTCTCTTGTTAAAGACAAAACGCTGGATATAGTAGTCCATACGCTCTCATATAGCATAAGTCAATCCACGTCGATAGTCACATCATGTTCGGACATGCCTAATGTAAATTACTCCATGATAAAATCAGACCCACGTGATGACATGTATAAATATAGGTGTCCCACGAACCCTCGGTGAGTCTACGTAAATAACAGTGCTAAAGGCTATGTTTAGTAACCCTATTGCCCACACAATATAAATTGCAACAATAAATATGAGGTCCTCACGTAAATCATTATGCGCCTCATAACTCCTTAGATAGAAGACATACCCTCATTCACGGGTGGTGGTTGTTGAATCGCTGCCTGATGGACGTTATATGCACGCCCATACTGACCCTGTTGCACGGGAGCTACTGGAATGGGAGGTAACGCTAGCACCTGAGCTGGAGCTGGAAGAGAAGCTGGTGGAAACACGGGTACCTGTGGCTCCTGTCGAGCATTTTGTTTTTGAGGGAGTGTGTCTTTATCAGGACAATCTTGTCGTTTGTTTCCATACTTACCGCACACGAAACATTTTCCAAAACACTTTCCACCATTTTGTCCCTATTGACCCCGACCGTGCTGGCCATTACCCCCTTTCCTTTGGCCCTGCTGAGCCTGCATCTGGCCCTGCTGTGCTTGCCCATATTGAGAATATCCATATCATAAGCGCTTAGCATAATACCCTATCTGGGGACCCTACTCACCCTGACGCTGATGACTCTGTCCTGGCTGAGTCCCACTAGAACTTCCCCCATTAGTCTTACCTTACAGGCTTCACCCAAACCCCCGCTTGACACCCTGAGCATGTAAGCGGTTATCCTGGCAGTGAAGCATTGCAGCATTAAGAACATCTGCATAAGTACGTAATGAAAGATTTCCCAATAAATGCCTATGAATCTTACAGTTCAACCCATCAGTGAACATTAGAATTCTCCTCTCCTCAGTGGGTACCTCTGCTGGTACCAAATTAGTTAGTCGTGTAAATTCTTCCTCATATTCTACCACTATTTTCTCTCCCTGTTTCAAATCAAGTAATTTATGCATCATCTCGGTCTGGATGGCGGGAAAGTACTTCTGATCAAACAGTATCCAAAAGTCTTGGATAATCATTGTGTCTCTCTCCTCGATAGTTGTCGTAGCCTCCCACCACTGCAAAGCTGCCCCTACTAGCTTGAATGTGGATAGTATTTGACGTTGAACCTCAGTACATTCGAGTATTCTCAAGTTCCTTTGGATATCTCTCTTCCATTGGCTAGCAGTCACAACATCTGATCATCCCTGAAACTCAGGTGGGTGTGCCTTCTGAAAGGCATCCCTCACTCATTCCCATGCAGTAGGAAACACTTTCCATTGCGCGGGTGGCACAACTGGTGCCTGTGTTAGAGCTTGCTTAACAGCATATAGAGCTGCATTGACTGGCTAAGGTGCACGTCGAGGAGGCATCTGAAACGAGAGTATACTATCAGCATTTGATATAACATAATTGCTGAAGAACGTAAGCGTAACCAAAAAAGCAATAATCCTACTCATAGGGCTCTACATCAAAGAACGTTAAGCTGAAAATACAATAAGCAGTACAGACCCTAAAGGACTCTAGAACCTGATGTTCTGATACCACCTGTAACACCCCACCTAATTAAATACCGGGTGGCCAGTCCCATACCAAATTAAAATAGAATATATAGTTGGATTATTCTTAGCATCACTGTCGAAAACATTTACTAATCACCCAATACCCAATTAAGCCGGTGTTAAAAAACTTTCCAAATTTTAATTCAACAAAATCATTTTTAGTTTACGAATAACACTGCACATTTTATTCTATCACAATAAAAAATTAACAGATAACTCAAAAGAATTTAAATGCAATTGGAATAAACATTCTCAAATAATAATCTATTACAGTAATCCCAACAATAATAAAAGTATTAAAATGACACGAGTACAAGACTGTATGACTCAGATAGAAAGATGATAACTGAATTCCTTTGGACGGCATGCCCTAAATAAAAGAACACTATGTATTGTAAATCAAATGAAGATATGGATCTAAGCAATACTCCATAGCTCGTCATAATCCTCTAATGTTGGCGTCCCTGATGCTGGACACCTGATATAGAAGGTACAATAGAAAAGAGAATATGCAAGGAAACGGGTCAGAGCCCGATGTAAAATAATTTTTGAAAACAGCAAGTATTTAACAAGAGCAATAAACCATTTATTATGTACATGTAAGTATCCAAAATCTCACTTGATATTCTCACCTCTCATCTAGAGTGCATGATTAACGTTTCCTATTAACCTGCTAGTTAACGGTTCTTCCTAACTAGTTTCCATAGTATGATTATATCCCATATCATAAACCCCGTATGTCCAATACCATACGTAGTATAATCATTCAGATAGGTTTCTCATTAATATGAATTAAACTTTTCAGATCTATAAGAATAAATTAACTTAATTCCATTCTTCTTCTCTATTCACTGTCATTTACAATTATCACACAGTAGATTAATCAAACCACTATATATACATTCATTTAATTCATTATATATTAATTCATATATATATATATATATATATATATATATATATATATATAATATGACACCCTTAGACATAGCTGCGGTGCATGCATTACTCTGCTATCATGCCCCAGTATCGCAGGTCGCCGAATAGGGGACTAAAGGTTCAGTATGGATTCCTCGAACCACAAACATCAACACAAAAATTAGAGGCAAATATAGTTTTCGTATCCATGGGTCACGTACATACCTATGTACCCATAGTCAGCGAACTTATCAACTCCCCGATAAGTCTTTCATAGACCTATGTTCTCGAGTGACAAATAAAAAATCCCATGGATTCATTAGGATATGAGTGCCCTCATGCGCAAACCTCCCGTCGATAGCAAGTAAGCTAGGTATGTCATACACACAAATCATCAATTAATCAAATAGGCATCATCATCTACCTATCGATATAATATCAACAAGGTAATCACACTACTATAAGATAATTCCCTTACGTAGCATTATATACGTATTAAAATATTATGACTTTACTTATTTTATTTAATTTAATTATTCCAGAGTCGCACTCATTACTCAAGGTTTAAATAGGTTTTCCTCAATATATGTATTCAGTAAGACATCATTAATATCCTACTGGTCCATATCATCTTATGTCCCGAATTACTACGAATTAAACTCTCTTTTAATTAGAGCTATAACCAATAGTTTCTAATCTCTTATAAATACCTCTTCTATCACTTAGGATTAAAGCTTCTTGTAAACCTAAGGCTGCCCAGATGATCTATTTAATATCCCCTACTGGACCTATCTTTAATCCTTAGTCATACAAATTAGAATCCAACACATGAATCTAGCAACCGAAATTTCTTCCAAATTAATTATCATAATTCTCATCAATTACATCCAATCACATTAATTCGGTTCTTATCTAGGCTTACTGATCTTCCCTAAGTCCCATTATATCCAATTAATAATCACCAAAGATTTACAAAAGATTTGGGATAATATCAAGAATTAAAAAGAAACAACTTTATAAATTCTGGTGAGGTCGATCGATCGAATGTAGGGGGTCGATCGATCGATCGCCCATATATCAGCCCATATTTCTGCAATTCTTATACTACGGGTTTCATATCTTTTGATTATCCAAAACTTAATATTAACAACCTAAATTCCTTATAATCCTTACTACATGATATATCAACATATGTAAATGATTTCTAATGCTCTAAACATCCTAGAATCATCAAGAGTTTGACTTAAAAGCATATATTTATCCTATTTTTTCCCAGAAAATTATAAACATGATATCTTCAAGAACAAACCAATGATTCTCAGAATTTCTTCAAAAACTTAATGATTATTTCATGGATTACTATCTACCTACAACATGAGTTTGATTCCTCTATATTTCCATTTTCCAGAAATCAATCAACAACTCTATCTTTATCTTCCAAACATGAAAAATCTCATTTTTTTCATAACTATCCTAACTTGGACAATATACTAACTAGATTGAAAATATCAAATACCTGCCTCTAATGAATATCTGATCCTTTGGGGTTGTATAACACTAGTGGTTCTCCCCTTCTCCGGTCAACTTCCGGTGGTGATTGGTGGTGGTGACCTTTGGCCCTTGGTTCTCCTCCTTTCCAAGCAAGTTTCTCTGCTCCCAAGCACCCTTTCACTCTTTCTCAAAAGGTGACCTCTCAATTTTTGTGTAGACGAGAAAATGGACCTACGTACACTAATCTCCAAATATTTCTAATGAGACAAAATCCGAAATCACTATTCATCCCTCTTGTAAAATTGGCCAAAATGCCCTTTTCGGGTGTCTTTTCATTTCCAAATGTCCCGAGATCCAAAACCAACATCCAATAGACTTTTCTGACTATTTCAACCCTTCCGGATGCAACGACACACTCAAAACGACTATAAGGCTGATGGAAAAATAAGTTTCCTTTTTAATTTAACAAATTTGTCCGGACACGTCCCATACCGTGTCCGACTAAAAATTCAAATTACTGAATTAATAACTCACAGCAATATCAATAATATCATATTGATATATTACCTAAATATATTTAAGTAATATTCAGAATCATTCATTTTAATATCTACAATTTGGATAAAACCCAAATGAATTAATATATAATAAAATCCAATTAATCCATTAATTTAAAATATAACACATTTTTAAAAGTCATTAAAAATTACGGGGTATTACATTTTTGTGTTATATCGAGACTACATGTACCTACCTTCCTTATTGGGCATGTTGCAATATCACTAAGTTTGTAGTGCAACTTATGGGTTCCACATCTTCCAACTTCTTTTGGTTTTTAGGTCTTATGGGTTTGAGAGTGAAATAGTGTATGGACACTACAATGCATCATTTTCGTCTTTTGGATATGGTAGAATGTTAGATGGAGCCCATGATTATTTAAATTTTAATTAACTACTTAGTTCGTTATTGAGTACAAGATTAATTTGGCTTCATTTCCTTATTTTAGTTTTGTGGTAGTATTATTTTGATCTTTTAGAGGTAGTATTATTTATTACACTACACGTGTAATTTGTTATAGTCCCATTATGGTGATGAATGGGGTTGTTTGAGCTTAGTGGGGGGTGATTGAGTTGAGAGTAATGGTGGGGGTTGACCTATATGTTATTGGGATTTATATTTTAGTTCATTTGAGTCTTTCCATTTTATATATTCTTAATGGTAATGGAAACATCCCTATCCATGATTTCACTAAATAGCATGAACGAACAACACTGAATCCACACACATGCACACACACAAATGACACTGAATCCACCATCACACGACATGTACCAAACTTTATGACTTAAATTTACGTGTGTGTACATCTACTCTCACACATCATGTAAAACACATTTTCCCAAATTTTTAAAATTGTCTACACATTTGTGTTGTAAAGCAAACTTTATGACCTAAATTTACGGGATTCAATACTTTGAAAATTTACATCCATAATATATAAGACATTTATTATTTACATTTTACACGAGTTAATACTTTTTAAACTTTTCTACGTGCCTTCAGGAGACTATATATTGTATATTTAAATAATGTTTAATCTTACTTACGTGCAATAGTAAGGAGACCAGATACTGTATATCTAAAACAATGCTTAATGTCTTAAGAGTAAATAGTAGAAAAGATAGATAGTGGAAATCTAACAAAAAGTAAGGGTGAGAACTTAACATGAGAATCAAAATAATAACGTAAGAGAAATATTAATTATTAGTTGTTAGGCAATGTACATTATGGGCAGTACGGGGTAAGGTAAGGAGAAACTTAACCAAAGGCTTGATGAGAATTTAGGGTATACTGTAGCGTACTATATGGGCGGTACAAGAGAAATAGACTGGTGCATGGTTAATTAGATGCTTGAGACCTAGTTAGATTGGGTAGCTTGATTAGGTGGGATGTTAGGTGTGCACTATAGATGAGATGTGAGAAACTCAAGCGAGTGTACGCAGCCTAACATGTGTATCTAATAACTGTTCACTTAATCTGAAATTTAAATACTTATTAAATGTTTTCAAATGATTTTACTTGGGCTCTGACCCGTACTTGCAAAACTTTTTCCAAAACCTTTTAGGTGTCCAGCCACATGACCACCCTATTTGATGATCTATTCTAGGGATACGTAGTTGCACATCATGTGGATACTTGCAGGATTTGGACTTAGTCATTTTGGTTACTTCATTCCTAGAGTAGGATGCAGTTCAGTTATTTCAGTTGGGCATGTTGCCCCTTCAGTTATTTATTTTATTCACTTTATCAGACTTTGTATTTATGGACCCAGTTTGATTTTATTAGATGGTCAGTTAGATTTTATATTTGAGAATCGATAGTATATTCGATACCACTTTATTTAAGTTATTTATCTGGTGTTTAGTTCAAATTATTTTACTGTATGGATGGCTTGGTTATTATGATTATTTCACTTGCTGTTATTGTTTAATAAAAAATAAAATTTGGCACCAGTCTTTTTGAATACTAGGTGATTAGTTAAATTTAAAAAGTTATTGAAAGTGATGCTAAGAATGATCCAGATGAGATTCCTGTTTTTAATTGGATGAAGGACACATCACCTAGTATTTAATTAGGCGGGGTGTCATAGATGGTATCAGAGCATCAGGTTCTAGTGTCCATAGGATCTCTAGATCTTTTCACGTTTCATCTTAGCGTTCTTTGATGTAGAGACTTATGATAGTATTATTGTATTATTTTACGTACGCGCATTTACGTTCTTCTTCTATTATAGATGTATGAATTGTGAACTCATACAACTCATTTTTTAAAATTTTTATATGCGTTCTAGGAGAGGATGTCAAGCTAGGGAGGCTACGAGAGATGAAATGAGAGAGGCTCAGTAAGAGTGGGAGGTACCTCAGTCACAGCCACCACCGGGAATGATGATGATCGTACAGGTGGCCGAGATCATGGAACATGAAGTTAACGCGGCGATGACCATAATAGCATAATATTTTTTGCATAATCATCCACAACCATTAGTGGAACCCGACGATCAGGCCCACCCTGGGCTGTCTGATTGGCCGAGGGCAAGAGAATCATTTTCGAAGGGTCACCCACTAGGGATTCAGGGTGCTTCAGATGTAGTAGTAGCTAGTTAGTGGAAGAAGGACATACAGCATCACATGCATATGATGGAGTGTAGTGACACTCAAAAATAGTTCTTGGCAACATTCAAGCGAGTGGGCACAACTTTGAAGTGGTGGGAGTCTGTGACCACCGTAGAGGAGAGAGATGTGATCAGTTTAGGGTAGTTTTGGGCGCGATTTTATCGTAAGTATTTTCGTCCGCTATTTGACAGAGATGCGGAGGTAGTTTCTCAATGTGTCTCAAGGAGATAGGACCGTGACTGTATACGAGGAAGAATTTACTCGGTTAGAAAATATGGTGAAAGATGGGGTATACACGAAAGAGAAGAGAATGCATAAGTTCATGGACAGACTTACCTGGAAGATTCGACAGCACTTGTTGGGTAATTCGGCGTTGGAGACATACGTGGATGTTGTTAATGCAATGCTACTTCATTACTAGAATCAGAGAATTCATATGAAGTATAGGAGCATGGTGAGTACATCCATTAAGACCGAAAAGGTAGATGGGAACGCTACCCGTGGGGCACAACAACAAGAGGAGTGGGATCTACAGCAAGGGAACCAGGCCAAGAGGGTTAAGTCCAGGGGTTATTGATTTGAGAGTTTTGAGTTTAGTTAGGGTCATTAGGGCACTCGGCAAAAGTAGCATTTCGTTCCTTAGGGCAGCCAGGGCCAAGGGAATGGCGAAGGAGGCCAACAAGGAGAGGATCAGTGGCAGGGAGGATTTCCTGGGAGATGTTTCGTTTGTAGAGAGAAAGGCCATAAGAAGAGAGATTGCCCTAATCTGGGTAGGGGAAACAATATAATGAGGTTCAGGATGTACAACAATTACAGCAGCTCAAACACGAGGATTATGTTCAGAATCTTATTAACCAGGCGGTGCAACTAGCACTTGAAGGTAAATTATCTTTATTATAATATGAGTACAGGGTAGAATTTAATGGCATGTGGGTGTCATGATGTAAGATAATTAGCACTAGAATTCGCAAGTGAGTTGAATTTAATGGGGGCGTTCACTGTAATAACCTTATTGTGTATATTTATTATTAATTCATGTGGTAGTAACTAGGATTTTTGGTGTCGCCTACGAGAGAGAGAGGGTGTACACTACGTCGATGGTTACATTACGTGTTAGTTTACTGCTTTCAAGAATTAAGTGAAATGAGTAGACTATTTTTCGAGGATCAACTAGTTAGCGTTGATTTGATCAAGAGTAGACTGTGATAGTAGGACTTAGTGTTCTCTGCCCCAGATTATGATTTATTTTACTAGGTATCACCTGAAAGAGGGTCTAGACTATATACACGTGTATATATGTTATAATGTGTTGAATGATAAACTTATAGAAATACTATTGTATGGTTATATTTGATCCCGGTGAGTAAGGATGTTTATTGATGTGATTCAAGGTATATTGGCTTTTATCGAGCGGGGAGATATAGCTTGTGATTTATTCGCGCTAAGAAACTAGTGATAGTAAGAGCAATGTGATATATGTTGAAAGCGATAGGCCTCCAATTTTAAAATCTTTACTACAAAAAATAATAATTTCCTTTTTAAATATGCAGAAGCAAAAGATGGTTTAACACAACACACACAAACACTAAATTTTAATTTCTTTTCAAATTAAAATTAAACAAGTGAAATAAGATTAAATCCACACAAATTTTAATTTTACTTAAACCAACTAAATTCAACCCAAGTCCTAGAAATTTGCCTAAGTCATATTTTTAATATTACCAATTTAGGCCAAACCAATTTTAACAAATTAAATGATGACTTGAATCAAATTAACATTTACCCAAATAATTATGTAGCACCAAATTAAACATGAGTAGTAATTTAAACCAATTTTATCTTTTTACCTAAGCATGCGTTCTAGGTGATTTGGAAAAATATAAAATAAATAATTAACCACTATGTTGCGATGTACGAGGAAAAACCCACAACGGGAAAAAACCTCGGACGGCCCTAGCCTTAAGCCCACTAAGTATGGTTTTACAATTACAAGATAAATGAGTTACTTCCTCGATTCGACCCCTTTCAAGCCCTGACGCATCTTCGTCTAAACATCTCCGCCTATTTGACAACCCTAGAGATCTATCAGAATCTTGGAATTCACCAATGAAACTTTAGGTACACCGTCAACCACACATGGTGCCTTTCACCATGTGAGAATGTCGTAGCAAAACAACGAACTTCTTCTTTGAGGGATGTAGAAGTAAACCCAAACGTCTCTTCTTCAAGGTGTAGAGATAAACCGGTGCCAAACACTCCAAGTAAGATATTTATATGTTGAAACTTGGAATAAACAATATGGGTGTAAAACATAAGTGTTTTAAAGATTTTTCTTTGAAAAATGAACACTCAAACATGAACTTTTTCTTCTTTGAATTTTGCTCTCAAACTCTCTCTTGGAGATGGAAGGGTATGAAAAATTTAATCCAAAATAGTTGGTTCCCGCACTACATAAGTCAGTTAAAAGTTAGTGGGTAAAAGTAGTGGGAAAAACTGTCAAAAATTGCCCAAAACTGCCATTTTAATTTCCCGTCGAAAATCTCGTTCGAACGAGATTTTCATTCGAATGAAGTCTCGCTCGAACGACCCTTCTAACGAAGTTCCATTGGCCTGATGGGAAATCTCGTTGTCAAACTCGTTCGAACGACATTCTCGTTTCAACAAACCAACTCATTCGAACGAAAATATCGAACGAAGTTCCAGTGGCAAAATCATTGGCAAACCTCGTTCGAACGAAATTCTCATTTGAACGAAAATCTCGCTCGAACGACAATTTCGAACAAAAACCCAGAAAGCTTATAATTCAATTTTTAGCCCAAAAACTTTATTTTAAAGTTTTAATGAAACCTTATGAAAATAAAAAACAGTTTAAATAAAACTTACACCCAATACTAAATGTTCCAAGCTCCTATATAAATATGTAATGCATTCATACCTTAGGAGTGAACGGAACAAATGTTGTTGACATAGAAACTAGGCACAATAAACTCGGCATTTTGATGAAGCTTTAAACTTGTCCACTGCGTCTTCAACTTTAAAATGTCATAGGCTTGAAGGATGGTCAATAACTCTATCCAATGAGTCAAATGTTTTTTGTCCAGAATTGAGCCAAAACTACAAAGGACTCAATTGGAAATTTGTGTCCTTACAAATCTCCCCCTTTGGCTATTCTGGGACAAAAAGTAAACAGAAATATTAAAGGGCCATCAAGCTCTACTAAACTTATAAAATGTCCCACCAAAAATAAAAATAAAAGGCTTGAATCAAACAACCCAAGGATCAATATCTTTGCATATGATGAAAGTTTCCATTTAGACGTATTCATGCACACTTAAGCAAACTATCAAACGCATAGGTAATATCAAGAATATTAAATGCAATTAAGATAAATACTCCCCTAGATTAATTCTCCCATTTTATCAATTGTGATCTACCTAAGAAGGTCGCGACTCCCCCTAAGTTAAATCTCCCAAAGTAAGATACGATTACAATAGCATTAGATACCATTTCTCCCCCTATCATTCTCCCCCTTTTTGTTCAGGAATAAACAAAGGTTAAAACTAGTTTAAACATGATGCTTAGAGTGATAAGAACATGAAAGTATATAACCAACAAAACCATAACTAATCCAAAAAATAATAATGGATACCAACTAAGATGCAAGAAACTTATACCAATATGATACATAAGTATTAATCACGTGATATTAACAAAGAATGCAACAAGATAGATACCAGTTATGAAGTATAAGCATAGATGGACTAGAAAGCAAGGAAAAGACCAAAAAAGATATCATATATATACATACTCTAGATATACCAAAGATGCACATGCACAAATATATATAGACATAAACACAAAATAAGATAAGATTTTCACACTCGTATGGAAAAAATGTGTCGTATGGAAACGGAAGTATTGGAGTGTGAACTATCAACAATTAAATTTAGACCCAATCACTTAAAGCATGTTCATGGAGTTCTCAATTGCTTCCAAACTTCATCACATTTGAATATAACCTCATGTGACAATATAAATTGAACTCAATGAACAAACATACACAATTTATACAAGCCTAGAGTTTTGATGATTCTACAAACCAATAGAGTTATTGAAATTACAACTTGGATAAACGGGCATTGTGCAAACCGTTGATATACCATCCAATCTCCCTCAATAGGCATACATATTTTTGAATGAATATATCAATTAAACATAGGCCTTGGCAAATATTTTCTTTTAATACCATTATTCTTTTAGGCCTTTGGACCACGTATTTCTTTTAGGTACATTTCAAACGGTGGCTTACTATTCATAAAGGATAATAATTCCTTTTGGAGACCTTCCTCGTGCACATTTATATATAGTATTTTTTATTTCTCACAAATCTCACGTGCAGCGGATTTTGACATGCACTGGTTCTCCTAGGTCATAAATATGTAGATGACAAGATTGGTAGGAGAACACCTCATAAAGCTCAAATATAATATGTGACGATTAAATTTCAAAAGATCTCGTGCATGTGTGAATAGAGGCATATAAAAATAGAATCCATTATATAAACACAAAACCCAACTACTCCATGTAAGCAAAGTAAAGAACATAATAAGGATTGACAATCTAAACCATAAGTTCTAGCCACATGGGAGCGAAAAAGATGGAATTCAAACACAAGTGTATGCCACATGAGTGTGTCAAACTAAAATAACACAAAAAAAAATCTTTTTGAGTTTTTTAAAAAATTTTAACTAAAAATAAAAATATGTACTCAAAAGACAAACAAAAATCATTTGTAATTTTCATTAATCTTGAATTACTAAAAAGGTAAAACACGAATGATAAACAAAATCTTTTTGTATTATTCATGTAATGCAAACAAAAATGAAGGAAGTATAATACAAAAGATACACAAAAATCATTATTCTAGCATGTGATTAAGCATGGAGCATAGACTACAAAATGACTAAAACGAGCATACATTTAGCATGATAATATAGCATGTAGTACAAAAGCTAAAGTATGCAAATAAAGCTAACACATTCAACCTTTAGATTTTGCAAGGGAGGAAGCATGTGAAAGTAAATGAGAATAAAACACCCTATCTTCTAAAGCGACCAAGTCGGATATCCTAACCCAAATTGATGATGAATGACGATCTCGGGAAGTAGGAATCTTGGCTACCTCGATTGCCTTGCATCGGGATTTTCTAGGACCTCGTTTAAGATCAAAACAAAATTTCCTAAGATGACCTTTTCGACCACAATGTGCACAAGAAAAAACTCGTCGAAAATTTGTACCTAAGGATTGATCTCTAAAGCCTTTCCTAGGTGATTCTCCTAAAACATGGGTTTTGGATTTATGATTAGATTCATTACAAGTATCAAAGCCTAAACCACAAGTGTCATTTTTAATTTGGACCGTTCCTAAAATTTTATCTAATTTTTTGGACCTACACTCCAAATAAAACTTGACTTTACTAGAGTCTTTTAATTTATTTTCTAATTCTAAAATGTTAGACTCTAATAAAACATTTCTCTCTTCAAATTCGAGAAGCTCCGTTTTCATTAATTCCATTAAACCTCTAAGGCTATCTCTCTCGCCTTCTATATATTCAAGCTTCTCTCGAAGAGTACTCTCACGTGTCCTAAGGTCTTTAACCAACACACTATCATCAACGACCTTGACACGCTCTTTTAAACTCACTTCTAACTTCAAATTAACTCTTTTTAATTTAATAGATTCTTCATAAAAATCTTGAAAAGCATTTTGAAGTTCACTCACATCAACCTCTTCTTCATTTTCACTCTCTCTTTCTTCGCCACTCTCGCTACCATAAAAAATAAGGGAATCATAAACTTTGACCTTGGAAGTGTCATGTGTTTGTATATCTTCATGAGAAGATTCATTATCAGTGCTCACATGACTAGCCATAAAAGCCACAAAGTTGGGCTTAGTGGGGGAATCGGGTTCCTCTTCATTATCACTATCACTAAGGGTTGCATTAAAATAAATTGGTTTCCTACCCGCTTTCCTTAGTTTAATGGTGAACTCTTTTGCCCTATGGCCATACCCTTCACAACCAAAATACCTATTTGACTAGTCCATATTTAAGTTTTTATTAATAGTTTTAGGGATCTTCTCACCATTGTCATGCGTAGATTTTTTAAATTTCTTTACCGCATTTTTAAATTTATCTTTCTCAAATTTAAGAAATTTTCGAAACTTCTTAGCAAACATAGCCATATTTTTCGAGTCAGTATCACTTTAGCTCTCTACTACTTATTTTCACTCCTTTCGGGCTTTCAAAGCAACGCCCTTATTTATTTTCTTTTCACTTTTAAAGGGAAACATGTCTAGTTTATAGGTTTGTAAATCACATACGAGCTCTTCTAATTTTGTAGAGGCTAAAGTGGGTAAAGAATTTAACACAGTCACCTTTGGAATGAACCAATCGGGTAGGGACTTTAAAATTTTCTTTACTACTCGGTTGTCGAGTATTTTCTCTCCCAAGTTAAAAGATGAAATAACAATATCGGAAAGTCTAGCATAAAATTCATCAAAAGTTTCTTTTTCATTCATTTTGATGGTTTCAAATTGAGTGATGAGGTTTTGGAGTTTCGAAGCTTCAACGACACTAGTTCCTTTATGAGTGAGTTGTAAAACATCCCAATCTTCTTTAACGGTTTCACACGTCATAATGCGTCGGAATTCATCCGATGTGACAATGCTAAACAATGCATTTAAACCTCGGGAATTAAAGTTAGCAAGTTTAAATTCGTTCTCCCTCCATCTATCGACGGGTTTGGGAACACACTCATTATCTACTAAATGTGTAGGTGGGGACCACCCATTAACAACAGACATCCAAACTCTCTTGTCGATAGATTTTAGTGCCGATTTCATCTGCGCTTTCCAATACACGTAGTTAGAACCATCGAAAATAGGAAATTTTGAAAATGGGGAAAATTCTATTTTTGTCAAAAATATTTAAAGGATCTTAAACGCAATAATTTAGCGATCCCGCTCTGATACCAATTTGAAAGCGATAGGCCCCCAATTTTAAAATCTTTACTACAAAAAAAAATAATTTCCTTTTTAAATATGCGGAAGGGAAAGATGGTTCAACACAACACACACAAACACCAAATTTTAATTTCTTTTCAAATTAAAATTAAACAAGTGAAATAAGATTAAATCCACACAAATTTTAATTTCACTTAAACCAACTTAATTCAACCCAAGTCCAAGAAATTTGCCTAAGTCATATTTTCAATATTACCAATTTAGGTCAAACCAATTTTAACAAATTAAATGATGACTTGAATCAAATTAACATTTACCTAAATAATTATGTAGCACCAAATTAAACATGAGTAGTAATTTAAACCAATTTTATCTTTTTACCTAAGCATGTGTTCTAGGTGATTTTGCAAAAGATAAAATAAACAATTAACCACTATGCCGCGATGTACGAGAAAAAACCCACAACGGGAAAAAAACCTCGGACAGCCCTAGCCTTAAGTCCACTAAGTATGGTTTTACAATTACAAGACAGATGACTTACTTCCTCGACTCGACCCCTTTCAATCATTGACGCGTCTTTTTGTAAACACCACCGCCTAGTCGATAACCCCGGAGCTCCACCGGAATCTTGGAATTCACCAATGAGACTTTAGGTACACCGTCAATCACACATGGTGCCTTTCACCATGTGATAATGCCTTAGAAAAACAACGAACTTCTTCTTTGAGGGATGTAGAAGTAAACCCAAACTTCTCTTCTTCAAGGTGTAGAGATAAACCAGTGCCAAACACTCCAAGCAAGATATTTATATGTTGAAACTTGGAATAAACAATATGTGTGTAGAATATAAGTGTTTTAAACATTTTTCTTTGAAAAATTAACACTCAAACATGAACTTTTTCTTCTTTGAATTTTGTTCTCAAACTCTCTCTTGGAGATGGAAGGGAATGAAAAAGTTATTCCAAAATAGTTGGTTCCTGCACTACATAAGTCAGTCAAAAGTTAGTGAGGAAAAGTAGTGGAAAAAACTATCAAAAACAGCCATTTTAATTTCCCGCCAGAAATCTCGTTCGAACGAGATTTTCGCTCGAACGAAGTCTCGTTCGAAACCTTCTAACGATGTTCCAGTGGCCTGATGGGAAGTATCGTTACCAAACTCATTCGAATGACATTCTCGTTTGAACAAACCAACTCATTCGAACGACAATATCAAACCAAGTTCCAATGGAAAAATCGTTGGCAAACCTCATTCGAACAAAATTCTCGTTCGAACAAAAAACTCGTTCGAACGACAATTTCGAACCAAAACCCAGAAAGCTTATAATTCAATTTTTAGCCTAGAAACCTTATTTTAAAGTTTTAATGAAACCTTCTGAAAATAAATAACAGTTTAAACAAAACTTACACCCAATACTAAATGTTCCAAGCTCCTATATAAATATGTAATGCATTCATACCTTAGGAGTAAACGGAACAATTGTTGTTGACGAAGAAACTAGGCACAATAAACTCGACATTTTGATGAAGATTCAAACTTGGCCGCTACGTCTTCAACTTTAGTATGTCATAGGCTTGAAGGATGGTCAATAACTCTATCCAATGACTCAAATGTTTTTATCCGGAATTGAGCCAAAACTACAAAGGACTCAATTGGAAATTTTTGTCCTTACATATGTTGTCTTTTGTAACATGAGAATGGATGAGTATACTTTTATATCGAGAGATGGATATTTGGGGGTACATTCTATGGACTGAGGGCCTAATGGATCTCGACGACCAAGAATGTTAGGTAGTAGCGTATCAGGATTTTTTTTGGATTTCGCTTTACGAGATGTCCCACGCATAAAACCTATCACAACGTTAGAAGTGGGGAGATGTTTGTCCATTAGGACATGAGTTTAGTACCATAGTTATTATATGTTTTTGCAGTAATATCTGAAGGATGATAACTATGTTATAAATTGAGGCTAGTAGAGCGGGGTTACATTGGCGCAGTTATGCACGGGTAGAGGGTGTATGGGTTCCCAGGTTAGTTGAATTCTTTTCAATATTATCTGCGATTAGGGTAAATAAAATTATATGTGGTGATATTTAGAGTACGTGATTAAGGTAGTGTAGAAACCTTGGAGTACTAGTTTTATCCAAATTTCGAGGAAAAAATTCCTTTGTAACGGGGGAGTACTTAACACCCCGTATTTCTGAGGATATAGGATTTAATTAAATTTGTGATTTAGCATTTATTTAGATCCGCGATTCAGTATTTATTTAATTCGGAGAAATTATTTAATTTGGTAATTTAGAGTTTAAATTAATTCGATTTATTTTAATTTCACGTGTGTCGTACTTTGAGGTGGAAATAAGATAATTTTATAAAATGACTCAAATGACTATTTAGAGCTAAATTTGATTCCAGAAGGGTTGTCGAAATAGTATACCCGGGGGTTATAGTTTGGGTCCCGCGATAATTTTAGGTCAAACCAGCACCGTAGGAGGGCATTTTTGTCATTTGGTAAAATAGGGTAATGATACCTACGAGTTTATAAAGCCTTTATCACTATGTATTTGGGAGAGGCTAGGGTTTGGAGGTTAGAAATGAAGAACCTTATACTCTTGACTTACTTGAGTCTACATTATATAAGTGCTCATCTAGTTTGGAAATTGTGACAAAAGAGCCTCAGATTCTTCTCATGATGCCTCACTTCATTCATTCAAAGGTAAAATTCTCAACTCCACACACACTAGGATTTCATACATTCATATATAGTGCATTGATTTGCTTGTGTGAGTTAATTCCCTTTTAAAATAAGGTTTTAATATTTTTGGGAATTTTAAACAATTTTTTAAATGATTTCTTTCATAATAAAAGTTGGTTTTAAAAAAATTTGGGGTCATTTTGTAATTTTTGGTTTTATCTAAACTTGCTGAATGTTTGGTTGGGTGTAATTCGAAAGCTCTTGAGACTTGAGGGTGAGTGTGTAATTATTTTAGATCACGCGTTTGGGTTTAATCTTGGCCTTATACCTGTCCGCATTATGGCGGCTTGATTTGTGCTTTCTCTTAGACTCAGAACCTTCACTCAATCTCAACACTTGTATTTCTTTTATCAACGTAGTGCATGTGTTCTATACCAATCCTTGTGAACCCCCATAGACCAATCAGCATATGTTTAAATCACCGCTTTTGTTAAACTGTTAGATGAGAGTAAACAGTCCGTGACCAAATCTCATCCATTGGATTTGATCTCTTATTCTTGAACCTTCCTCGCTGAGTATAAAAGGAGGTTGGGTCTCAGCATTCAAAGACTTTTGCCAGTTCATCTAAATTGAGAGAAAAAGAGAAGAGAGAGAAACTAGAGAGCAAACCCTAAATCGTTCCAACCCTAATCTCATTTTCAAACCCTAATCTCATTTTCAAACCCTAAATTCCTTTTCTAAATTTAGTTTACACCAAACACCAAACCTGAGTGTTTGAGAGTTATTTTGGTAGTGGTTTGAAGGGAGTTCGTGGGTTGAATCCTCTGAGTTTGAGATCTTGTAACCAACTTAAGAATTTCAGTTAAATATCTATTTCTTTCCTATAGAAACTGTAGATTATGCTATTTTATGTTATATTACACTTAGATCTGCATTTTTACGTTTCTCATCTTGAGAAATCAAATTTGTTGATTATTTTTCTGTAAATGTTTTTCACAACTCTAGAATAAAAAAATTCTATTTTGTTTCTAGTTCTTGTGAAACAAGGCTTCTGATCTAGTTGGAATCGCAATCGGTGGTTTTTAATTTCAAAAATATTTTCAAAACCCTCTAAAATTGATTAAGACCTTGAACCGTCTTTTGAGGAACGTAACCATGGATTCTGGATTAGTTTAAAGATCAAGAAAGTCATTTGTTTCTAAAGAATAGAGAAACTGAAAAACTTATTCATTTAGATCTTTCTGTAATTTGATAGGACTTGTTTGTATAAATAAGTGAGCGTGTGTGCATGCATGTGTTAGAACACTTTCATAAACACTTGTCACACTACAACAAACCAGTGTTGGTTATAAGATCTTGAAATGTCAAGAGTCGATGTAAAGCTGAAACAAAGTGTTGAGAAGTTAGCAAGCTGAGAAAGCAACATCAACATCAGAACTGCAGAAAACTTAGAATCAACCAGTGGGTACATATTTTAAACTTATATAGGTCTGCTTTGTTTGCATATGTGTTAAATAGCCTGTAACTTGTATATTTTATTTTAGTAGTTTTTTGGTTTGTGACTTAGAAGTCACTGTGGATGTTTCCTTAGTTGGGTGAGGTTTTACCACGTTAAAAACTGTGTGTACTTAATCTTCCTACATCTCCTCATCTCATTCTTGTTGGTGTGTTGATAAAAACTGTTTTAGTTTTGTTTTTCAAAACTAGTTAGATAATCTTGATCATATCTAGTACATTTTTTATTAAACACATCTTGTGGTTAATCTGTTTTGATTTAAAGAAAATATTTTCTCCATAAAATAGTTCGGAGTTACTTAGATAGTTTAATTTTGAATAAAATGGTTTAAGTAATATTTTTTCAATTGGTATCAGAGCTTGGAAATTTCTTTTAAAAATCTTGTGCTTCTAAAATTGTTTTCTTAAAATCAAAGAATGGATGAGAAAAATGAAGGATTTGGTAACTTGACTAGACCTCCTCTCTTTGATGGAAACAACTTTTCTTACTGGAAAGTAAGGATGGTTTCTTTCATACAAGGAACCTTGGGAGATGATGTCTGGGATATTGTTGAAAATGGATATACTTATCCTACAAAACCAGCCACTAATGGAAGTAATGAGAGGATTAAGAAAGTATTAAGTGAATTCACTCAAGAAGAGAAGCAACCCTCTCGAAACAATAAAAAAGGCAAGAATGCCATCTTTATGTCTATAAATGAACATGAGTTCAAAATGATCTCATCTTGTACAACTTCAAAGGAATCTTGGGATACTCTGGTTACTTCTCGTGAAGGTGACACTAGAGTTAAGGCTGCTAAAACACAAATGCTTATCCAGCAGTATAACTCTTTAATCATGTCAGACTATGAATCATTTGATGACTTTTACATGAAATTAACTGACATTGTGACCAAATTACATTCTAATGGGATAACCTATGACAAAAATGAAATTGTCTCGAAAATTCTAAGGTCATTGCCACATAAATTCGATAACAAAAGATATGCTATTGAGGAAATAAGTGATCAAAATCTCACTCCTGAATTACTCAGTAGTAAACTGAGAACTGTGGAAATGGGACTAAAATTCAAGAAACAATTAACCCAGTCCCATAGGAAACAGACTAGTTCCAATTTGAGTTTTTCCTCTAAGATGATAAGACATGAGCTTAGCATTCCCAATAATGATTCTTATTCTGATGAGGAATGTGATGTTGATAGTTTGGATAATCAAATTTCCTTGATGTCAAAGCAGTTTAAGAAAATTGTGAAATTTAGAAACAAAATGGCAACCAGACAAGGCAAGCCAAATTATCCAACTCAGTTTGATCACAAACCTCATGAGAAAGGTCAAGACAAACATCACAAGGACATTCATACGAGACCTAACAAAGACTTTAAGAATATTGAATGTTTTATATGTGGAAAATTGGGTCATATAGCGCAAGACTCTATAGTTAACTTGAACACGACCAATAAACATACTAGGGCCAACATTTGCAAGACATGGGATGATTCAAGTGACTCTAAGATTGAGGAAACTGAGTCATCTGATGTTTTTTATCCTTGCATGTCTTTCTTTGCTAAGATAATATATAATGATGATATGCATGTGTCTCAGTATGAGAATGATGCTAATAGCTCTACTTATGTTGTTATGAATCAAACTGCTATTAGTTTAGATGCTTTAATTTATTAGAACATTACTAGTCTTACAACGGGGTGTGTGAGTCAAAGGTAAAGAGATAATGACGATGTCAATGTGTGTGTGAGTTCAAGAATTGAATCCTTAGGGGTCAATTCACACACTACACTTAGTGATTCGAAAACTGAAGACCTCCTTTATGTTAACACACTTTATGCCAAAACTCTCAAGAAAAGCTCTAGACTAGAGAAAATAGTGAAATATCTCACTAAGAAACTAGAAGAACTAAGTCTAATGGTTAAACATAACGCTGAAGAGTACACTACCCAATCTCTAACTCATCAAAATGAAGTCAAACTTTTTGATCAAAAATTGAAAGATGATTGAAACAAATGAAACTCTGGAGGAAAAAATATATAGCGACATTATTAGAATTGGAACAAGCAAAAGAAAATACATCAACTATTTTCAAAAAAATTGATAAGTTTGAAAATAATTCCAATTGTTTTGATGACTTTGTTGCTGATTTAAAAACCAATTCTGATGATCGAACTGGAATAGGATTTTGCCCAAATTTAAAGACACAAATTAAAAACTTTGAATCAATCAAGTTTGTGTCAGGTGGCAAAAGACCTATGGAAACCTATCCAGATTTTCAATCACTAAAAGATGAGTTTGATAAAAAAACATCAAAAGATGGATATTGGGGAATCAAGTAACTCTAAGTGTGAAAGTCCACCTAAGGCTAAATACGTTTGCCCTCCTATTAGGAAGACTGATTCTGCGTTTCAAACTTTACTTCCTAGGAATACGGTTCAAAATCAAAATTCCATGAAACCTATGTTTAGAGACTTTCCTAAGGAGATACCTTTTTCAACCAATATGTATTTCTCTTACTGTGACATATTCGGACATTCCTTCGAAGGTTTATACTCTGGAGGTTTAGTTAATCCTGTCTCTAATACTCCTTTATATAAAAAACTTTAACTACTCTAGGAGAAGCCGTAACAATTATGTTCTGCCTAGACAACCAGACAAAAACTCTAACTATAGAAAGAGAAAGACCAACCTAAAAGATCATTTACAAGAAGGATTCCTAGGCACTTTTCTAAACAAAATGCTCATATCCTCCATAAGACTCAAATGCATGCGCAAAATATTTTTCAACAAAAATCTAATGCTCGCAAGTTTTATCAAATGAGAACAAATATGCACAAAACAAAAACAAGAGCTATTTGGGTTAGAAAAGATGAACTATTGCCCCAGATGAAGTGTAATATTGTGATTACTGCTTTAAAAGATGAATACACCTCTTCTAGTTGGTATTTAGACTCTGGGTGCTCAAAACATATGATTGGGGATGATACAAAACTTTTAGACAAAACCAGCTTTACTAGAGGAAAATTTATTTTCGATGATGGTGTATCATCTCAAATCATTGGAAAAGGAACACTTAAAGAATAAGGAATGCATGTGCTTGAAAATTTTCTTCTAGTAAAAGGTCTTAAGGCTAATCTACATAGTATTTCGCAATTTTGTGACTCAAATCATACTGTCACCTTTTCAAAGAATAATTACAAGATTTTTAATGAAAAAGGTGAGTGCATAATTACAGGATTCAGGACTCCCAGAAATTCTTATACTGTCAGGAATAGTACTGAAGTCTGTAATGTTTCCAGAATGGATGACAATGAAATATGGCATAATAGGATGGGTAACATAAATTACGATAGCCTTAGTAGATTGTCTTCACAATAAATAGTTAGAGGAATTCCAAAAATCAAACCTATCTCTAATATTGTTTGTGAATCATGTCAGGAAGGACAAATTATTAAGGAACCTCATAAGAAAGTTAAAGATATCCTTACCTCTAAACCCTTAGAGCTCATCCATATGGACCTAATGGGTCTGTCTCATACTGTTAGTCTATGTGGACACAGTTACATTCTAGTTATGGTTGATGACTTCACCAGGTTTACTTGGGTAGCCTTCTTAAAACAAAAGTCAGACACTTTCAGAACATTTTTGAAAATCTTACTTCGTATTGAAAATGAAAAGGACACTCAAGTAAATATAATTCGTAGTGATAGAGGATGTGAATTCATAGATACACGTATTATAGAGTATTGTGACTATAATGGTTACAAACATGAGTTTAGTGCTTCTAAAACTCCTCAACAAAATGGAATTGCTGAGCGAAAGAATCGTACCCTTCAAGATATAGCACGTGCTATGATTCACGCCAAGTGTTTACCTAAATATTTTTGGGTAGAATCAATTCATACTGCGTGTCACTTTATTAATAGGGTCTATCTTAGGAAGAATTTTAAACAAATCCCCTACTAACTATGGTATGGTAAGAAGCCCAATCTTAAATATCTTAGAACTTTTGGTAGTACATGTTATGTCTATAAAGACATAGAACACTTATCCAAATTTGAGACACGTGGAGATAAAGCTATCTTCCTAGGATATTCACCTGATAGTAGAGCATACCGTGTCTATAATCTTCGCACAAAGACCTTAATGGAATCCATAAACATTGTTGTAAGTGACACTACTGTTGAGAGTAAGACTGGAGAACCAACTATTGTGGAAGAGTCTGAAATTATTTTAGAAAATGACTCTCCAAAAATAGATGATTCTTTACCAATTGAGACACCTGAAGTACTTAGATGGGTTTTTAAAGATCATCACATAGATAACGTTGTTGGTAAACCTTATGATCCTTTACGTACAAGATCTCAATTAAGAAATATGCTCATTATGCATGTTTTGTTTCCCTTATGCAACTAAATACTGTAAATGAGGCATTGAATGACCCTCAATGGATTTCTTCCATGCAAGAAGAACTTCTTCAATTTATCATTCATGATGTTTGGTATCTTGTACCTAGGCCTGATAATAAAAAGGTTATTGGCACATGTTGGATATTTAAAAACAAATCTGATGAAAGTGGGATAATCATTAGAAACAAAGCTAGATTAGTGGCTCAAGGATATTCTCAAATTGAAGGAATAAATTTTAACGAGACATTTGCTCCAGTTACTCGTCTAGAATCTGTTCGTCTTCTCTCAGCAATAGCCTGTTACTTGCACTTTACGATGTACCAAATGGATGTAAAATCATCCTTTCTTAATGGAATATTGACTGAAGAGACCTATGTTGAACAACCCAAAGTGTTTATTGATCCTCAGTATCCAAATCATATTTATCGTCTTAAAAAGGCGTTGTATGGTCTGAAACAAGCATTAAGAGCTTGGTATGAGCGTCTTTCCAACTTTCTCTTAGATAAAGGTTTTAAGAGACGCAGAACTGATCAAACCCTTTTTGGCAAACATTTTCGCAAAGATATCATTATAGCTCAAGCCTATGTCGACGATATCATTTTTGGATCCACTTCCCCTTCAGAAGTTAAATCTTTTTCCAAAATTATGCATAAAGAATTTCAAATGTCTCTTAAGGGGGAGTTGTAATTTTTCTTGGGTTATTAAGTCAAACAGAATTCAGAAGGTTTATTTGTGTCGCAATCGAACTATGCTTTAGATATTGTCAAAAAATTCAGTCTTGAAAGTGCCAAAGAAGCTAAAACTCCCATGAGTACTATGGTCAAATTATCTAAAGATAAGAGTGGTAAATCCAAAGATCCTACTTTATATCGTAGTATGATAGGAAGTTTACTATACCTTAATGCCTCATGTCCTGATATTATATACGCAGTTTGCATGTGTGCCCGTTATCAACATAATCCTAAAGAGAGACACCTCGCATGTGTAAAAAGAATCATTAAATACATAAAAGGCACTCTAAATTTAGGACTTCGGTACACTAATGATACTCCTAGTACTACAATAAGATACACTGATGTCGATTGGGCAGGGTGTACTAATGATAGTAAGAGCACATCAGGAGCGTGTTACTATATAGGTAACAATTTGGTAGGATGGAGTAGTAAGAAACAAAACTGCACTTCTTTATCTACAGTTGAATCTGAATACATAGTTGTTGGTAGTTGTTGTGCGTAATTACTTTGGCTTAAACAAATGCTAAGTGATTATGGCATTCAAGAAGACCAACTGCATCTCTATTGTGATAATCAAAGCACGATCAATATCTCAAAAAATCTTGTTCAACACTTACGAAGAAAACGTATAAAAATTAGACATCATTTTATACGCGAATTAGTTAAGACTAAGGAATTAGAAATTAATTATCTTCCTACTGATTTGCAGCTTGCAGATATGTTTACAAAACCTTTGGATTACAATATATTTCATTCTTTGCTAAAATCGATAGGAATGGTTTGCGCTGAATAAACTCGTATGGCTTAAGTTTTTTCCCTTTGTCCATTTGAGACAAAATGGAGGAGAAATTTGAGTCTTATGAGTTCATTTTTTCTTAATTATTTAATAGCTTGATCTTAGTATTATTTACAGGAATCTGTACCGTTGTCTTCAATAGATGTTATTAGGGTATTGGTTTGCAATTAGTTGAATTATGTAATTTTCTTTTTCTAGGATATGGGTAGATAGAATTTTATATAGGAATAGGTTTTTCTTATTCTTTTCGTATCCTTACGATTCCTAGATGACTCAAAGGAGATTTTGTCTCATATTTTCAAAGGGGGAGATTAAAGAACCTTATACTTTTGACTTACTTGAGTTACATTATATAAGTGCTCATCTAGTTTGGAAATTGTGACAAAATATTGAGTCCCATCCCCTAGATACCAAAAAGACTCACATTCTTCTCATGATGCCTCACTTGATTCATTCAAAGGTAAAATTCTTAACTCCACACATACTAGGATTGCATACATTCATATATAGTTCATTAATTGCTTGTGTGAGTTAATTCCCTTTTAAAATAAGGTTTTAATATTTTTGGGAATTTTTAAACAATTTTTAAAATGATTTCTTTCATAATAAAAGTTGGTTTTATAAACTTTTGGGGTCATTTTGTAATTTTTAGTTTTATCTAAACTTGCTGAATGTTTGGTTGGGTAGAATTCGAAAGCTCTTGAGACTTGAGGGTGCGTGTGTAATTATTTTAGATCACGCGTTTGGGTTTAATCTTGGCCTTATACCTGTCCGCATTATGGAGGCTTGATTTGTGCTTTCTCTTAGACTCAGAACCTTCACTCAATCTCAGCACTTGTATTTCTTTTATCAATGTAGTTCATGTGTTCTATACCAATCCTTGTGAACCCCCATAGACCAATCAGCATATGTTTAAATCACCGCTTTTGTTAAACTGTTAGATGAGAGTCAACAGTCCATGACCAAATCTCAGCCATTGGATTTGATCTCTTATTCTTGAACCTTCCTCGCTGAGTATAAAAGGAGGTTGGATCTCAGCATTCAAAGACTTTTGCCAGTTCATCTAAACTAAGAGAAAAAGATAAGAGAGAGAAACCAGAGAGCAAACCCTAAATTATTCCAACCCTAATCTCATTTTCAAAGCCTAAATTCCTTTTCCAAATTTTGTTTACACCAAACACCAAACCTGAGTGTTTGAGAGTTATTTTGGTAGTGGTTTGAAGGAAGTTCGTGGGTTGAATCCTCTGAGTTTGAGATCTTGTAACCAACTTAAGCATTTCAGTTTAATATCTATTTCTTTCTTATAGAAATTGTAGATTATGCTATTTTATGTTATATTACACTTAGATCTGCATTTTTACATTTCTCATCTTGAGAAATCAAATTTGTTGATTATTTTTTTGTAAATGTTTTTCATAACTCTAGGATCAAAAAATTGTTTTCTATTTCTAGTTCTTATGCAATAAGACTTCTGATCTAGTTGGAATCACAATCGGTGGTTTTCAATTTCAAAAATAGTTTCAAAACCCTCTGAAATTTATTAAGACCTTGAACCGTCTTTCGAACAAGGTAACCTTGGATTGGGTTAGTTTAATGATCAAGAAAGTCATTTATTTCTAAAGAAGAGAGAAACTAAAAAACTTATTCATTTAGATCTTTCTGTAATTTGATAGGACTTATTTGTATAAATAAGTGTGCGTGTGTTCATGCATGTGTTAGATCACTTTCACAAACACTTTTCACACTACAACAGAGAAGTGTCGGATATAAGATCTTGAAACGTCAAGTGTCGACGTAAAGCTGAAAGAAAGTGTTGAGAAGTTCGCAAAATGAGAAAGTAACGTCAACATCAAAACTATAGAAAAGTTAGAATCAACTAGTGGTTACATATTCTAAACTTGTATAGGTTTGTTTTATTTGCATGTGTATTAAATTTCCTGTAACTTGTATATTTTGTTCTAGTGGATTTTTGGTTTGTAACTTAGAAGTCACCGTGGATGTTTCCTCAGTTGGTTGAGGTTTTACCACGTTAAAAACTCTGTGTACTTAATCTTCCTACATCTCCTCATCTAATTCTTGTTGGTGTGCTGATATAAACTGTTTTAGTTTTGTTTTTCAAAACTAGTTACATAATCTTGATCATATCTCGTACATTTTTTATTAAATACATCTTGTGGTTAATCTGTTTTGATTTAAAGAAAAGAGTTTCTCCAAAAAATAGTTCGGAGTTATTAGACAGTTTAATCTTGAATTAAACGGCTGAAGTCACAGTTTTTCAAGAAAACAAAAGGAGGCCATTAGAAAAGGAGGAGCTTGTTTTGAAGCTTAAGGAAGTATTCAAGTGATTCTTTCACCATAAACATCGTTGGAGAGTGGATTGAAGGGAAAGACCAAAAAAGGCATCATCAACCAATGAAATCAGACCTTCAATTAAGAGGCAAGTATTTATCTTGAATTTTTAGTAAGCATGTTAAAATACCTATGTTGCATATAGTTTGATTTACATATTTTTGGAATATTTAATATGAATTTGGGTGGGTGTAATCCACGAATTGAAGTAGGCTTTCATGTAGTCATATTTATGTATATTGGTGACACGAAATTAGAGGGTTTGAGATAATTTATAATGAAGAAATCTGGGTCTTGATTAAAAGATATGAAGAATATGAGAAACTAGAGTTTTTATATATTGTTAGAGGATAATCGATTCTTGGATTGAATTCAAGATGAATTAATGACTAATTTATGTTGGAAATCATTTCTAAACATCTATGTGGTGATTAGTTATGTTGGTTTGAAATTTGGTGAGGTTTCACAAAGGTTTGAGGTGTCAAAAATAGAGGAAAAACGAGTTAGAGAAGAAGAAGGTTCGCAGATATGTTACAAATATTCGGTTCGATTTTGAGGCCGAACCGCTTCGGTTTCCTTTTTTGTCAAACATAAAATTTACAGATCTTTTCGTTACCATTGCCTAGGCACTAACCTCATATTTTTCTGATTTTTTTAATTAGTTATGATTTTTCTATTAAAGGGTATCCGAGATTAAAATTTGTAGTCAAAAATTAAATCGAGGTATAAAATCAGTAATGAACTATACGAGGACCTTGGGGATTTCAATATACCAATAGTCGAGGCTTAAACTTATTCATAATGATGATAAAATTAGACTACGGCCTACGAAATTTGGCCGCTTGTGTTGCGTATCGGGAATTATGAATTGGCTCACGGGAAGAATAAATGATTACCTAAGGATTAGTACCAGTAGAATGGTGAGGTGTTAACTTATGAAATTTCTTAAAGGGTGAGGAGGACTCTTCGGTAGAGAATAAAATTAGGAAAAAATACGATGAGTAGTATAATGGTAAATTGATAATATGTAGAATATTTGGGAGTTATATATACTACGTATGAAACATATATTATAAGTTGAGTGTATACCTATACTGATGTCATATGTATATATAGGTTGTGTGAATACCTACTGTGTGAATCCTTATGTGATTTTCTTTATGTTAACATACATACACTACTTGCTATCACGGAAGTCCCGCATAGTGGGTGATCCCACCTTGACGATTCTAGTGAGGTTTGCATTTGTGCCCAAGAATATAGTGTTGATAGTGGATAACTATGTGAGAGAAATAGTGATGTCGGCAAGTTGTTTGGGTACATTAAGTATGTGCGAATCCCCAAAGACTTGATTTGATTCATGGTTCGAAATAGTGTTATGTTCGCCTCCAATATTATTGATTTGATTCATGGTTCGAGGAGACATTCCAAACTCATAGTCTATGATTAAGTACGAGAGGTAATTGGGCTGATAGAAAAGTACGTGAGTGTGCATCGTTATGTCCTGTACGAGAGATGCGGTATTATATATATATATATATATATATATATATATATATATATATATGTATATACACACATAATCTTGGATGTTTAATCTTACTTATGTGCAATAGTAAGGAGACTAGATAGTGTATATGTAAACAATGTTTAATCTTACTTCTGTGTGATAGTAAGGAGACCAGATAGTGTATATATAAAACAATGCTAAATCTACTTAAGAATAAATAGTAGAAAAGATAGATAGTTCAAATCAAAAGGAAAGTAAGGGTGAGAACTTAACATGAGTATCATAATAATAACATAAGAGAAATGTTAATTATTAGTTGTTCATTAACGTACTGTATGGGCGGTACGGGGTAAGTTAAAGAGAAAAATAAAAAAAGGCTTGATTAGAATTTAGGGTATACTGTAGCGTGCTGTATGGACAGTACGGGAGAGCTAGACTAGTGTATGGTTAATTAAATTCTTGAGACCTAGTTAGATTGGGTAGCTTGACTAGGTGGAACGTTAGGTGCACACTATTGAGGTGAGGAACTCAAGCGAGTGTACGCAGACTAACATGTGTATCTAATAACTGGTTATTTAAACTGCAATTTAAATACTTGCTAAATGTTTTCAAATGATTTTACTTGGCTCTGACCCGTACTTGCAAAAAAAATTCCAAAACCTTTTAGGTGTCCTGCCATAGGAACACTCAGTTTGATGATCTATTCCAGGGATTCGTAGATGCAGCACATGAGGATGCTTGTAGGACTTAGACTTTGACGTTTCGGTTACTTCATTCCTAGAGAAGGATGCGGTTTAGTTATTTCAGTTGGGCATGTCTCGCCTTCGGCTACTTATTTTATTTACTTTATCAGACTTTGTATTTGTGAATTTTATAAGATGGTTAGTCAGATTTTATATTTGAGAACCAATAGTTTATTCGGTACCATTTTATCTTATTTACTTATCTGGTGTTTAGTTCATATTATTTTACTGCATGGATGATTTGGTTATTGTGATTAATTCACTTGTTGTTATTGTTTAATAAAAAAATTGGCATTAGTCTTTTTTAATACTAGGTGGTTAGTTAAATTTAAAAAGTTTTCGACAGTGATGCTAAGAATCTAGATAAGATTCCTATTTTAATTGGATGAATGACTGATCACATAGTATTTAATTAGGCATGGTGTCATAGTTCTTAAGTAACTTAGGTAAATTTCCTTCAAGTGAAACTAGTTATTACACTTTTCAGTGAACATAGTGGTACAATTGCAAATTCGAGAGAACCGGTGACCCATAAGAGGGTCAAGCACATTGAGTGTATGTTACACATGGTTGGATAAATCAAACAAAGTGTGTAATAATTTTATCACGAGGTTGTATTCGATAACGCTCGATTAATTCTTCTACCGATAGGCAATAAACTTTCGTGTAGATGGGTTAGGAGTTTGATACATGGCTTTAAGACTAAGTGGGAGATTATTGTGGTTTTATTCTTAAAACCATGTATGAGAGTTACCTTTAGGGTCAGGTGTGTTCGTTAATTTTGAAATAAGAATCGTGGTTACGAGAATACCTTATATTTGGTTTAATTATATTGTAGACATGTCATTCAATAAAGTTTAGTAGAAATTTCGATGAGTCGAGTTCGGGTGGATCACTAGGAGATCGAAATTCAAATTATAGAAGTATGGAAATTTTCACACCCTAGATAGGTAGTTGGATTCCTAATGAAATGGTTGCGATGCAATCCTGGTAGTTTATCTCAAACAACGGGAACCTTTATGATGGTTCAAGAACTTGTTCGATAGGTTGACGAAGGTTTGTGATTGGTACACCAAAGGAATGAATTGAATAGGACCACCCGTGAGATTTAAGTCTCATCAATGTTTTGATAAGACTCAGGCTATCTTACAGTATTTGCGAAAGGTGAATATATTCTTAATTATGAGAATTATGAGGATTTAAATACTTGCACAAATGTCACTTTGATTTCTACGAGTGTGGCCTGATTTACATTGAGTAAAATGATCTCTGAACATTGAGTGACAATTGTATAAGTAGGTCTAAGGTCATAATTCAGAGGAGTCCATGTCCATAGGAGACCATGAATTGTGATACCCCTTTGATAGACTTATATGATTTATTTCCACCAAGTAAAACTCAGTCGATGGATTAATTTATAATCCTAGTGGAGTAGCGAACAAGTTGAGTTTTAGAATCAAGAAAATGATTGGATGTTGATTAAAGTCAATTAACAGTAAATTAATTTTGCCAAGTGGGTATTGAAAACATAACGTGGAGAATCATATTATGTACTGTAATAATCTTTATAAATAAGACCTCATTAAATCCGAGTGATTTATGAGATAATTACATTGGAGTGCAATCGCCATTACTTAATGGATTTAATTCATGATTAAATAAATAAAGGAAATGATTACAGTAATTATAATTAGGATTTTTTAGTATTTATTTGGAGATAACTTAATTATTTATCTTGGGTCTCATGTGTAGTTCATATACCTAAGTAGAAAAGACCCATACTCTTAAGAAGCCCAGTTTCACCCAAGACCACCTTTTATACATGTATATAAAAGTGTTGGGAGGGTTTTAATCATTATTGTTGATCATGAGGGTTTTAGAAGGGTGAGAGAAAACACTATTTATGTTTTTGGTGAAAAGGTCTAGAGAGAGACCACCATATCTCAAGTTTTATCAAGGTTTTTTATCTCAAAATGTGCCACCCACCTACCTGACTTTGGGGAGGATCATGCACTAGAATATCCTGACGTGCATAAGGTTTTTCAGATAACTTGGAGGGCATCAATGATTTCATCATGATCTACCTTTGTCTCCTCGTACAAATCACAGCAAGATTCTTTATGGTATGTATTATTGAACCCTAGGTTTAATATTTAAATCTAGCTTTGTTTTTTTTTTCTATGCATGATTAATCAAAGATCCATAAGGCTGAATTTTTTCCTTACTTAAATTTCAATCCCAAGTTATTTTTCTCAACAAGTTGACTTTTGGCATAGTCAATGAATATGGTTTAATATGGACTTTACTTGAGTCACATGGTGTTGGAGTTCTATCATTGTGCAATAAGGTGATGATGAGGTTTTCGGCATTATGAAGAAGGTGGCTATGAGTGTATGATGGTTCTTTATGAAAATACAGCATGTGTTTTATATGGATGAGGATACGGGGCATATATCAATTACGCTAGAATTAATTAAGAGATAAGTTGATTGATGAAACTGCTGAGTTAACTAAATGCAGTTTGAGTTTTATTGACATACATTGAGCCATTGTTATTTATTATATAAACTGTGAATTTACCGTTTGTATACATATCTGATTTGAGTTGCGTAGATTAACGACATGTTAGGGTTTTGACCCAATATATTCGTGGTGGATTTTTAGGTTCTAGAGCTCCGGTTATCCCGCTTATATTTTCTCTCTCCAGCCAACACACATTTTTAATTCTCCTCTTGAGATTTTCATCTACAGACCGATGTAGGTATTTCTCTTGTTAGACAATCATTTACATTTTTAGGCATATGAGTTAGACTCATTCATTTAAATGGCGTATACATTTGATAGTAAGACTTGACTTGTATATTTGAGATTTAGTATTGGCATGTATAGTTGAGAGTTGATGTTTAGTTGTATCTATTTCTCACTATATTATGGTTTTGATACATATTTATGAGGTTTGAATTTTAAGGAGTTTCATATCGTATCCTTATATTTTTCACGTGTTTCGCTTATTCCTTTCATGCTGAGAATTGTATTTAAATTGTTTATAAACTTGTATAATTTAATAATTATACTTCATCAACTTGAGTATTAAAATATATGGGTGTCACGATCTAACCCTTTTGGGATTCCAAACGACTCACATGGATTGTTCACCCATATGATTGATTGTAAAATCGATGCGGAGAGGTGGATCTCACCTTATCATCTTTGGGTATCATTTAATGGGAGCTCCAATCATCACTTGGATCTAGAGGTGTACTAGGAAAACGTTCCCTTATCATTCGGTGGTGCTAGACTCAGGCCTTTGATTCTTATATCTAAGTTCCTCTATACTCAGTCATTTTGACCAATGTATCTCTATATCTCCTTTGCATTTCTAGATTTTTTGTGTGCACATATTGACTAAACAGACCATACGATTCCTTGTTGGGGGCCCTTGATTGGAAGTATCATGGAATTGATGCTTATGGCAGTCATAGCTCCCATAATGAGTTGACCATCCTATAGAGAATGAACTAATATGAAAGGCAATTAATCTATTTGGTATTAATCCCTCATTTAAATAGGAATATTAAATATGGTCGTTTGTTTGGAAGTGTTCCTCGAATGGTTCATAGAATTCTATACACTCATGGTCTTATAATTGGCAAAATTTTGTTAAGTGGTGGGATCATTGATGCCAAATTGTATAGTGGATTAACTCTTATACAATAGAGATTGACAGCTTTAGACTTGAATGAATAAAGCATAATGTGAATTGACACAAGATATATATGGTTCATCATGATCGGCCTTGTCTACATACACAAAAAAATAGGAGAGATGTTATATTCATAATCAACTCAGGTGATAGAATTACTAGCTAAAGCCCAGGTCGTAGGTTACAATTTTCTAAATTTTATACCCCACCCCCACCCTACTGGATAAGAGACTTGGATATGAACAAATAGAGCCATGAATCTATTAGATCAAAATCGTGATCACACTACACCATAAATTAAAGATGGTCAAAAACCTTGATCGCGATGAGCACCTTGGGTCATGGCTGAAGTTAGTGATTATTCGTTGTGACTAAAACATGTGGTCACGAACTTCACAGCCTCCTCCATGGGACAGTATATGGTTTTGTGGTCATGGACCATGGGTTGACTAGTTTTCAAAGATGGTCGCGGACCTAAGCTGTGACCACATGGTAATGGACCTAGTCCATGACCATGTGTGGGACACTGTTGAAAATGGGTTGCGGTCCAAATTTGTGACCTATAATTTTTTAAAATAACAAATAAAAACATGGTCACGGTCTTGAATCGTGACCATGTTTTTTTTTTTAAATTATAGGTCATTGATTTGGGTGCTGACCATATCCATTTAATTAAAAAATATATATTTTTAGGTAGACCTGAAGAAAAAACTTGTATTTAGCAAATAATTCATATACATATTAAGCAATATTGTGATCGTGGAGTTGACAATTATAAGTAAAGAACCATGCCATCCTATTTAATTCACAAATAATATTAAATATTCGCAAATTTTCTCAAATCGAGCATCTCGTGACGATGCAGTCAATTCCTACAAGTTACATTGGTCCCATGTGAGGTGTTCGTACGTCTTACCCATTTGGGGGATGTTTTGAGTTTTCTCCCCCTAACATCATATTTTTAATCTTAAGTCTAGTTATTAACAAATTTAATCATATTATTAAACAGGGCATCCCTTGACTACGCGGTTAGTTCCTACGAGTTACGTTGATCCTGTGCAAGGTGTTCGTGTTCCTTATGAGACCATTTGGAGGCTGTTTTGAGTTTCCGAACTCTAGCAGTAGGTTTTTAAGTTTAAGTCTAGATATTTTCAAATTTTTGTCATATTCTCAAATTGGGCATCCCGTGATTGTGTGGTCAGTTCCTATGAGTTACATTGGCCCTGTGAGAGGTGTTTGTGCCCTTCTAGAGCCATTTGGGGGCTATTTTGGGTTTCCCCCTCTAGCGGCATATTTTTAAGACTAAGTATAGTTATTTATAAATTTTAGTCTTATTCTTGAACTGGCGTCCCGTGACTATGTGGTCAGTTTCTACGAGTTACATTTGTCCCGTGAAGGTGTTTGTGCCCTTTACGGGGTCGTTTGGGGGTTGTTTGGGGTTTTCTCCCTCTAGAGGCATGTTTTTAAGCCAAAGTTTATATATTTGAAAGTTTTAGTCATGTTCTCAAACTAAGCACCCCATCACTATGCGGTTAGTTCCTATGAGTTACATTGGTCCTATACGAGGTGTTCGTGCCCTTTATGGGGTCGTTTGGGGGTTATTTTGGGTTTTCCCTCTACTGACATGTTTTTAAGACAAAATCTAGTTATTTGAGAATTTTAATCATATTTTCAAACCAAGCATCCAGTGACTACACAATTAGTTCTAACGAGTTATATTGGTCTTATACGAGATGTCCGTGCCTCTAATGGGGTTGTTTGGTAATTGTTTTGAGTTTTTGCTTTCTAGCGGCATGTTTTTAAGCCTAAGTATAGTTATTTGAAATTCTTTGTCATATTATCAATGGTATGATCCGTAACTATGCGGTCAGTCCTACGAGTTACATTGATCCCGTGCAAGGTGTTCGTGCCCCTTACGAGGCCATTTAGGGGTTGTTTTGGATTTTTCCCCTCTAGCGACATGTTTTTAAACCTAAGTATATATATTTGAAATTTTTATTCATATTCTCAAACTGTCTATTTCACAACTATGCGATCAGTTTATATGAGTTACATTGGTCATGTGTGAGGTGTTCGTGCCCCTTACGGGGTTGTTTCAGGGGTTGTTTTGAGGTTTCCCCGTCTAACGGCATATTTTTAAGCCTAAGTCTAGATATTTCTAAATTTTAGTCATATTCTGAAATTAGGAGTCCCATGATTATGCGATTAGTTCCTATGAGTTATATTAGTCACGTACAAGGTGTTCGTGCCCCTTATAGGGTTGTTTAGGGACTATTTAGGATTTTCCCCCCTCTAGTGGCATGTTTTTAAGCCTAATCAATTTATATATAAATTTTAGTTATATTCTCAAATAGGGCATCCCATGACTACGCATTCAATTCCTACAATTTACATGGGTCCCGTGTGAAGTGTCCGTTCCCCCTACATAATTATTTTGGGTTTTCCCAATCCAGCGGCATATTTTTAATCCTAAGTCTAAATGCTTTCAAATTTTACTCATATTCTCAAACGGGGCATCCCATGACTATGAAATCAGTTCCTATGAGTTACATCAGTCCCATACAAGGTGTTCATGCCCCTTACGAGGATTTTTTGAATTTTTTCCCTCTAACATCATGTTTTTCAGCCTAAGTCCAGTCATTTTCAAATTTTAGTCATATTCTCAAGTCGGGAATCCCATGACTACGAGTTCAAATGTCGTAACCCTTATGAGATTCAAACATCATGGATCGCCCACATCACCATAAATAGGAAGTTCGTGGATCATACACATCACCATTTCTTTAAGTATGAACTCTTCACCCTTATGAGAGTTAAATATCATCACACCTTTATCCCACAACTCTTTAAGTTCTTTGATAAATGGGGCTAAGAATATATCAATATGAACGTCGGGAGCCTTCGGTCCGGTTATCAATAAAGATAATAATGTGAACTCCTTTCCCATGAATAGTGTTCGAGGGATACTTAAAGGTGCTATGAGAACTAACCAATAACTCTTATCAGTTCTTATATTACCATAAGGGTTAAACCCATAGGTTGATAATGCAAGATAAACATTTCGAGGTTCCTTTGTAAATTCTTAGTGTCATGCTTTTGAAATTTTCCAGATGAGCGAATCAAACAAATCACGCATGAGATTCCCACCCACCTCGCATTGAGAATGCCATGTCATGGCCTCTGCTATCCATGGTATATTGAAAACCCATTTTAACAATGGATTGAGGGAAAATACTTCAAAACATTTTATGCAACTTGCGAGCACTCGTGATATTTTGTAGTCTTGTCTTTTCCATTCTCACAAGCCATATGTTTACGCTTACTGCATACCGAACACTCATCCTTGTCTTCATGCTCATTGCAATACGATATTCAATCATACCTGCAAGCATGAATAGATTTGTCGTTCAAACCCAAACCCTTCAAGATCTTCTTCATTCTAGAATAATTTTGTGGTAACATGTTCACTTTTGGTAGAACGTTTGTAACTCACATAAGAATTTCGATTACGTTGTTTCCCTATAAAATAAATTCAATCCTTAAATTATTCAAACCAATCATTGAAAATAATCTCGAGTGATATTCATCGTAATCTTTATACAACGGTGTAGTCACGTCGGATTTCAACCGTATGTATTCCCAATCTTCTTGTAATTTAGCATCAATTGGTTCATTGACTTGGTCATAATGCACATTATTTGTATCCATTAACTGGTGGTTTTGATGGTGGTGGACTCTATAAGAATCATCCATTAGGCCGGTCAAAGGACAATGTGTTGGTGAATCATGTACCACCGCTTCCACTCGGTGGGGTTTCATTACCCGATCGGGTACCAGTAATTCTTATGGAATATAAGGTAAATTATTTTCACCATAGTATATCCATATCTTATAGTCTTGCCAAATTCTGCACTTTAGTAAATGCAACTCAACATCTTCTAAAGACTTATATTTTTCGTTCATACAATGGGGGCACGGATCTGGAATCTTATCACTTTTAAGATTTCTACATACGTATTTAACAAATTCTCGAATTCCCTTCACATGATTATCAGATATTTGGTTACTCTTCCCCATCCACACTTTATATTGTGGTAAATCCATTAAAATAATATGCAATAATAAATTCACATGTATTAATAGGTTGCAACAAAGGTCATGCTACATACAAGAACGCATAAGTCATAATTCATTCAAATTATTCAACACAACTTAAACTCAAATTAAACAATTTAAAATAACTTAAATAAACAAAATATTATTACAACTTGTTCTCAAATATTACAAATTGATAAAAATTGTTCACAGCCAAGGATTCACCAATAAATAAACTGGCGAAGTGATAAAATAATTTTGTAGTATTTCAGTGTGTTCCCTTCTCGGTTGTCAACATGCACAAGAATTTCTCCATAACCATTTTATATTCCATTAACCTATATATAAGCCTCACCCATATGAAAAGGGAGATTATGTATAGGATTTCTGACAACTAAGGAAACGAGTGTGCACACAATAATAATCCTGCAATTAGTTTAAGTTTTAAAAATAGTACTCCTCTCCATAGTCACAATGAGTGGATGACGATGATCCAGGGATTGTGAGAGGCAGAGTCACTAAGGATGGGAATATTGAAGGAGGCATCATTTGGTAGGGGAAACATTGAGAGAGAAAATAAAAGAAACCTTAATAAGTAGGGTAGGTGAAACCTTAAGGAGGCATCGGGGGCGTAGAACCTTGAGTAAATAATGGCACAAGGTGCCCGATTTTACTCATCAACACTCCCAGGTTAATTTTAATCTCCTTGACATCCCCATATATTTTGGACTGACTTTCCTTTCGTCTCGAGATGCGATTCTTGGCCGAAAAGAGCTCATCCATGAGAGGTTAAGTGTGTTTTAATTTGATTTTTGGCATATGTGATCCGATACCTATTGTCCTCCCTCTTTTATCAGTTCTAAGGTCTGGGTTAGGGCATTATTTTTAATGTCATCATAAGGGCTCGAACCGGATTGACTCTTAATGGCCTCAATTGGTTCTTATAGCATGAAATTATATTTATTCATATGATTTTAACATTATTTTATATAACATCTATATATATATAATAAATAATTGGTCATACTCACCAGAGTCGGAGCCAAGTGTGGGGAAAATTTATTATCTTTGTCCCATCAGCCATGCATGTATAAGTTATCCTGATTAGGTTTTTTATCATCATATGGATCGCCTTTTAACCTATCTAACCATATACTCTTCAAATCTTCATAAAATTTAGACCCCAGCATGTGTATATCAAATTTGTTTGCTCTGTTTTGTTTATTTTTCTCCCTCAGGACCAGCTTTTTGTTTCACCTCATTTTCTAAAAAATTATTCCATCGATCAATCAGCATTTCAACATTTTGTGGGACTTTGTCAATAAGATCCAAAATATTAGAGATCGTTGTCTATCTAGGGAAATGTATTTATCGAATGCTTATTTAATATGTTCTTATTTGTTCAACAACTCGAGAAAGAACCTTTTGCTTGGAACAGTTGGGGATTACAAAGTTTGTCATAAATGTCATCCTTGATGTCTTAATCAGCTAAGTTCAAGCAATTTGTTGCCTTGACTACCACATTTATTTCACCAAGTGACAAACGCTAGAATTTAAAGATCTGGAGGAAATTTTTATTGTTAGTAGGATTATTCCCCCAGAAAGGAGAACCGAAAGGGATTTTTCCCATTTGCTCAAGAGGTATCGGGAGCGGGGGCGTTAGTGTAACAAGAATATGTTGCCTACTCATAGATGGAGTAGTAGAATGAACCAATAGAGGAATAAATATGTATTCACCATGTGGTAATGATAATCCTTATTAGGGTGCAGGAGATGACAATCTGTGTTGGGGTGTCACGCCATCACTTGGTACGTTCTATCCATTATCGCTTGTCATTATCGATAATAAAAAAAATAAAATGTCATGAACTCATTATACTAACATGTTTATGACTATATATATATATATATATATATGTATATACCTTCTCATAATAAGACATTAACATATGTTTAATGTGTTTGATCTCCATCCATTCAGTATTACTTTTTAAAAATCTATGGATTTTTGCACATGGCCAACTAACAGGACATGTATTTATGATTGATCTATAGATTTCCATGACAATAACTCATAATCCTTTCTGCTTCAACTTATTGGCAAAATTTAATTTAACATTCATATGTCGAGATATCACAATCTTGGCTAATGATCTCTTTACTTAGTTGTATCCACAATGAGTGAATATTTTTTCTTCCTTCTCTGATAGCATAAGCAACGTCAGGGCTACATCGGGATTATATACGCAGAATATATTTTCTATAGCCTCATCCTAGATTTCTAGTAAGGAAAACATAATATTATCGAACAGGTACTCTTGTTGGAGATGTTATCCATGATTTTTAAGGTAGTTAAATTGTTCGATCTTTGAATTCCTATACTTGTAAATAGGAGTACCCTATAAATAAAACGCACTAATAAATGAGGTATAAGTGCGGTCCAATTACAACCTCGTGTACTCTTGTTGCCAGTGATTATCATTGCTCCTTATCATTCGTGAGAAAAATATATGAGGGTGTGAAGATGAGTCCTATAAGTAATGGTTCTAATTAATCATTAACTAGTTATTGTTTTTCAATCGATCCAATTTAAGCTTATCATATTTTAAACTTAGGGTTTAAAATCCAATTTAACTTTTTGAACCTAAGGGTTTAAAATCCAATTATAACAATTCAGTATTTTCACATATGAGTCCGTATGCAAGCGGATGTAAATTGGAACTGTGCACAGGAGAAATCTTCATGTCCATTTCATTAGTACCTTGCAAACCACTACCTACATCAACTTCTCTTATTGTGCGTTGATCAATATCATCAAATCAAAGTTATATGTCAAAGAGAAAGGATATTGAGGGTGGTTAAATGAGACATGAAAACTTATGATTCTATAAATATAATTGCACAAAAGGTAACATGTAAATGACCGATAGTTTTAGATATATAAGGTTAATTAGATAGTGAGTTGATACTATACTACAATCATTAAGAATCCTGAGCTATATTTCACTATTGAGTTCAATTCCTTGGCTATTAGTTTTTCTTTGTTACCATTCAATGGTGTGAATGTCTCAAAATTTGAATGTCCAAAGTAAAATCATGATTAAACGCCAGAGTGAGTTTTCTAAGACAAATAAATTTACACAATAAAAGAATAAGAAGGTGTCCTAAACATATTATTAGCATGTTGATTGAGGAAAGAAATTCAAATTTTATAGATGAAATTAATAAAACTTGATGTAAACACATAGGAAGACTCATACAACACTCACAGAAAAATCGTAATAATTCCTCTCAATCTTCATTCTCAACTTACTAATATTGATAAGATGATTATGAAGATATAGGGAAAGACCAAAATTTATATTCCTAATTAATGGACCTCCCAAAAAAACCTAGATCATTTGGATATTTAAAATATCTCATTTATTTTCCTCGACTTTTATACAACCAGAAATATCTAAATATAAGTAAATTCAAAATCATTTCAGTATCACCTAATTTAACATACAATCTTGAGTTTTATGCAACAAGTGAAAGAAACCGGAATAGAAGAGTAACAAAAGATTAATGAAAGGATAATTTTTTTATTAGATTGCAAAGGTAAAAAGTTAAATAATGTGGAAAGATTAAAACCTTAAATATCTTTTAAATAATGAAATCAAATTAAGTGCTAAAATTTTGAATTTGAGTTTCAACTAAATAGCAGGTGAAAGTAACAAGAAATTCCATGAGTTCAATTAACACATGGACAAGTAAATTTCAATAGAAATTTGATTAATGAAGCCTAAATATTCATAACAATTTAGATGAAAAGTGATGAGTGCATATAACCATTTCAATTTCAATTTCACATAAATACTCATTCACATGCATACACATATACACACATACACACATATATATACACATATATATATACACACACATATACATACATATAGACACGCAAACACACATACATACACATGCATACACATACACATACACATACATATACACACATAGTGTGCACATATTTCATTATAAATCAAGTGTGTAGAGAGGATACATGAACAATGTGTAGTCACCAGAGAGAGAGAGAGAGAGAGAGAGAGAGAGAGAGAGAGAGAGAGGGTCGTTGGATCACTATGTGTGTGTAGAAAGAGAGAGAGAGAGAGAGAGAAATCATTATGTGGAGAGAGAGGGGAAATGTGTGTGCAAGGAAATTTTTTGAATCGAGTCTATTTGTATGTAATTTCATTATTCCAGACAAAACATTTGAGTTATAGGTTAGGCATTATATTGTTGATCTCGCAATCCTATGACATGTTTGATGAAGACATAGCGGTAAACCTTCAAAATGGATATACATTGTGTCGTATTTAATGTCAAGTTTATATTAACTTTACCAAGGATATCGCAGGTATAGATTCATTTTGAATAATCATCCTTGGATATTTGTTAAGAGAGTTTGTTGTTGAACAAGACGTTTGGAACTATTATAAAATGTTTTTTAAGATTTTAAAAAAAAAATTGATCTCATTGGAACGAGTTATGAACTTCGTTTGAACAAAATTTGGTTTTTGTTGGAACAACATTAAATCTTGTTAGAATGACATTGGAAAGTCATTGGAATGTGCATCTAATGAACATCAAATGAGGGGACTCTGTCATTGAGTGCACATCTCGTTGGAAGGTTGTTGGAAGTTGCTTAGAATGAATATATCTTCTCGATCGAACGAACTTAGTTCTCGTTAGAGCAAAATTCTCATCTCATTCAAATGAGTTTGCCACCATGAAATTCATATTTGACTATTTATGGGCATGTTGGACTTAGAATTTTGAAGAAATTTTGGCAAAAATTAATTATACACTTGATTACCAAAGTTCCAAAACCCTAGTTTCACCCTTTGAGTTTAAAGATCCAAGTTTCAAGATTCATATGCTTTGAGATCTTTTGTTTTAGGCACCAAAGTTTATTTCTTATCATCTTGGATTGAGAACGTGTTTAGTGAGGTGGATTCCGTGTTGCTTATTATGTTGCGATAAAGAAGCGGTGCATTTTGTATTCCGATTCCATAGAAGATTATTGATCTTAGATCCATATATTATGAGGCGTGCATTGAGGCAACTTGTGTGGGTAGACTCTTGCATTGCATTACGAAGAAGAGGTTGAAGATAGAAGAGTGTCAAGGCTTGTGAGGGAAACGAGTCGTTGAGTAAGTCCATTATCTCCTCTTTGTAAAACCTTATCATAGTGAATTGTGTGGTTGGACCATTCGAGGTTTTTCCCATTGTGAGTTTTCCTCATACATCATCATGTTATGCGATTGATTTATTTATTTACCTTCTTATCATCTACATGCATGTACAATTTTAAAAGGATAAAATTGTATAAATGGAGTTTTCACAGCAAACGATTTAAAATTGGTGCAAAGTTTTATTGGATTAATTCATTTAAAGTTTTGAACTTTAAAATTTTTAAAATATAAAAATAGACATTTTGTTTACAAGACCATCCTTGCCTTTTGGGTACTTGTGTTTACAAAGTGGTATCAGATCGGGTTGCACTAAAATATTATGTTTTTATCCCATGTTTTTAGGCATGAATTTTAATGGCTTTGATGGTATTATAAGCCCGGTGTTTGATGGGACAAACTATGCATACTGGAAAATACGTATGAAATCAACACTTAAAGCTACAGATAAGCGGGTTTGGTTAGAATTAGTTAAAGGGTGGTCTCCACCTATCAGTAGAGAAGGTGAAGTGATTCATTTAAAAATCATAAAAATATGGATTGAGGCTGAGCACAGGTTATCACATTTTAAATCTCGAGGTTTAAGTTCTCTATTTTGTTCTGTCACCTCAGAGGAGTTATTATTACTTAAGAAATATCAAAAGGGGCTTGGGATATACTTCAACTCACTCGTGAAGGAACTAGTGTTGTTAAGGCTTCTAAGCTTCAAAACCTCACAACTCAATTTGAAATGATTAAGATGTTGGAGAGTGAGACCTTTGATGAGTTTTATGCTAGACTACCCGATATAATTAACTCGTCTTTTAACTTAGGAGCGAAGATACTCAATAATTGAAAAAATATTAAGATCATTGCCTAAAAGATTTAATACAAAAGTGACCATTTTGAATCTTTGGATATTCCACGAAACTTGAAGAGCTTGTATGTGACCTACAAACTTATGAGCTTGACACGTTTACCTCTAAGACTGTGAAGAAGATAGAAAAAGGCATTGATTTGAAAGCCCTAAAGGAGGAAACACCTATTTTGGATGATAAATCTGACATCGAGTCCAAGGATTTGTCCTTGATAGAAATTCAAGAAATTTCTCATATTCCATGACCAATCAAAAGATGCAACAAGGTTTGAGAAAAATAGGTATAACAAGGTCGATCACTTCCGTAAAAACCAAAATGATAAACTTAAGAGGGATGAGTCAAATAGATATTACAATTATGAGGGTTACGACCACAGGATAGTGTAACACCCCGTGATTTTTTAGACTGAGAAATTATATTTTTGGGAAAATAAAATTTAATTAACTTGGAGAATTTTAAAATTTGGGAATTGAGGCCCAAAAATAGAGAACATTTCAAAGTATTCCGGATGATGATTTCGAGGGTACCATCGATCCCAGAAGGGTCGAGATAGTCAAAATGACTGTCATTGGATTTTATTTCGTCTCCGGAATATTTTTAAGTTAGTTTGACTCGAATTGGAGTAAACGAGTCATTTAAAGTGTGTATTAACATTTAAAATTGGGACTTATGTTTTAAAGGCTTAAAAGGCTTACGGGACAAGCTTTCTCATTTAGAGAAAGAGAAAAAGAGAAAAAAAGAGAGAGAGGAAAAAAGCTTGATGATTTCTGGCCCAACCGCGACATCGAGGACGATCCAACCTATACAAATCTGAGGCATGTGTTTAATCTTGCTAAATAAGTAATTTGTGTATTTGATTTCATAATTTATGGGTTAGTGTTTAATCTTGCTAAATAAGTCATTTGTGTATTTGATTTCATAATTTGTGGGTTAAAGAAATGGTTTTTGGGTATTAATATCAAAACCTAGATTTTTGGGTTTAATCTTGAAATCAATGTTTAATTATGGGTTTGATGTTGGGGAAATGGTTGGGATCAACTTTGGGTTGATTTATGGGCTTAAAATTCATGATTTGATAAAGTTTTGGGGGTTAGAATAAAAATTTTAGGGTTAAAAATTCGTGGGTTCATTGAAGAAGAAGAACCCTTCAAAATCTGCAGGCCCGAATTGATTCGCCCCCTAAGCGAATCGATTCGGTTTAGGGAAATTGGCAGGTCTGCATTGACCGAATCGATTCGGACCCAAACCGAATCGATTCAGCCTGTGGCAGAAGCCTAGGTATTTGGACCCGAATCGATTCACCTTGGAGGCCGAATCAATTCGGAATAGGGCCGAATCGATTCCGGAACAGGGCATTTGGAGATATTTTCTCCATACTGATTTCAAATCCTTTTTGATTGGGTTTACTGATTTGGGGCTTTCTCTTATGATGTAATAGATATATTTTGGAGACTTATAGGGGGGGTCTCTCACTTAGTATGATAGTGGGGACTTCTTGAAAAAAAAATTGGAGAAGAATGTATCCATGTATGTATTTAGAGTTGTGTATAGAGATTGCGGGGAAACCTCATTGGGATTGAGAATCCTACTTATAGACCAAAAGTAAGTATAGATGTGATGGAAGGTTAAGAACTCTTAGAGAGAGAGAGTTGCGAGGGCATGGATCGAAATTATAGGGCGAGGGTAGTGCCACATCCTTATGGTAAATAGGATTCTATAGAGATTAAGGTTTGGGGCCCAATGAAAAAGAGTGGTCGTATACCCTTAGTAATGATAAACTTTAAGAAATAAATTCGAGAGATCTTAGACTAGGGGATACACAAAAGTTATTGAACCATAGTCGTAATCGAGAGCGATGGGATCATTTTACCAACTAGAGTAGAATGTGTAAATCTAATTGGGGGTAGATGTTGTTTATCAGTGTGTGATTTACATTGGGTATCTTCCCTAACATATGGGATTATTTGATGAAGGTAATACTGAGCTTGAGGCTTATAGACTATTAGTTTTGTACATACCAGTAGTCGAAATTTTTGCTATAATGTGCTCTCGGATATAGATGGTATGCGTAGTGAAGGTTTCCTATACAAAATTTTGGGTGATAACCCTAATGTTGAATATATATGTATATATATACATATGATTTTGGGAGACTATTCATCATAGGAAAAATGATTGAATACGTTTCAAGTGAGGGATTGCATTCACATATCGACGTAAATTTAAAGGAAATTGTGGTGACGGCTTGTATATTGAGGATTATGTATACTTATAGCCGAGTGTATATAGATATCTTATACACATGAACGAGAATTATTTTGTATATATAAATATATGGATATGTGAATATATGTATATATATATATATATCTATATAGATTTGAATATATGTATTTATGTTGTGGACATACATGGTATGGATATCTAAACCGTATATGATGGTTTAGGGTTTGATCATATGATGGGATCATATGAATGTATATATATTGTGAATGTGAATGATATATATACTTATGTGGTTAAGCATACCCCGCTTATGCTATCATTAGGAAGTTTCTGCGCAGAGGGCGAGCATCCTGGCTTGAGGAGCAGGGTGTGGATATTCCCCAGGTCATAGTCGTCCCGTGTGTTATTATGTGATTTATATTTTTGGGATGAGACGTGGTGGGTATGTTTCATCTCATTACCGATTTGGAGCTATGACCGCTTCCCGGGACGTCGTGTGTGTGAGTTTACCACGAGTTGGGTGTCGTTTAGTCCCACCATGGTGGCCCCAGTATTGCTACGTGAGCCGGGCACTGGGAAGATGATAGCATAATGCAGTTTTATCGGCGCTATATATAGACGGGTATATTATTGTGCATGGCCATTGTACATCAGATGTGATAGGTACGCTTGGTCATAGGTATATATATATATATATATATATATCCTATAGATAAAAGGATATGGAATCGTTGTGGAGTACATCTTGGATGATTATGATGTACTATATTGATGGGGGTTGATGTATCGTATTTAAGGAATATTTCGGTTACATCATCCCAAGGATATTATTGGAGATTTTAAGTTATTTTTATATTGTAATCTAAATTTAGTAGTTGTAGTAATATAATATTGTATGTATGGCATAATGGATATCTAGGATCGGCATTGTCAAGGAGTAGTGTAACGGGGTGGTTCCTTGTTTGGATTTCACTTTGCGAAACACCCCACGCACGAAACGGAGTACAATGTTGAAATTGGAGAGAAGTTTTGTCAATAATAATTTGTATGCATGTTTTTTATTAATTAAATCATATGATTGAACCCAAATATAAATGGGTAACGTATTAAGAATTATAATTAAATAAATTATAAACCAGAATCCATTAAGCCTAATATGGCATATTTATTTGTAAAAATAATTAAGTGTGTTGAGAAAGGGGTGGATTCTTGGGTTAAGATAGGAAGGAAATTCTTGGGGGTATAGGTTATGCCCATGTTTAGTTAGGTTGTCCTTATAGGTGGGGTAGTTTAACTAAAATTTTAGGATGCGAATAGGTGCGCACCGTTAGATGAGAGGTGAGTTGGGATTTCACGAGAGTGTGATTCCACTTTAATTATGAAATAAGTGCACCGATATTTATTATGCACGGTTAACACACTTGCTAAATATTTTCACAACTCGGGCTCTAGCCCGTTTACTTTTATCTCCTGCTTGTATATATATATATATATATATATATATTATTATAGGTGTCCTACCGCATGGATGCCGGATGACCTTCTATCCAAAGTCTTGGGAGCCGTGACAGGTGCGGACTATTGAGGGATGTAGAATGTAGTCGCTTCCTAATTTTTGAAATTATAGGTAAGAATCATGTTGTATATCGGGTTTGTACCCAAGGGATATTTATATATGTCTATATTTATTTCATTTCAGTTATTGTATTGGTTGTGACCAGATAGCTTATTCGAGTTTATCTCCTTCTGACATATTCTTTTGTAGTTATTCATTTCATTTATTATAACTCTATTATGCATCTTTATTTTCTTAGTTATTAGTTTATAGTGTTGGTTTGTCGTCTGTGGAATATTTCATTTAATTTTAACATCTCGCTTATATGATATCGGGTAGTTAGTCGTATATTATGTAGTACGGACAATTGATGTTGAGACTGAGCCATCTGAAGCTCCTGATTTAATGTAGTATATAGCTGGCCACCCGTTATTATTTTAAGCGAATTGTTACAAATAGCTGATTGCCTCACTAAACTAAGGAAGGAAGGAAAGAAACCTATAGCATATAATGACATCCTTGGTGATAGTGATCCGGAATAGGGATCCAATTCCCCCATTGAGCGCAACTTTACCATGTTCATGGCTAGTCATGTGAGCCTTAATGAGAAATATTCCCATAAGATATTTCTTTGCATACACTTCCAAAACCATTATTTGTGGATCCCAATTGAGTGATGGTTGAGAGAGTGTATACGAGAGTGAGAATGAGTGTGAACTCAAATTTGCCTTCCGTGAGCTGTCTACAAAAACTTTGAAAGTTAAGAAGGCAAACTTGAAGTTGGAAGATAAGTTGAAAGAATGTGACATAGTGAATGATGTCAGTGCTTTGATTGAGGATCTTAGGTCACGTGAGAGTACTCTTCAAGAAAAGCTAGAGTATGTTGAGGGTGAGAGAGATAGCCTTCGTGGTTTGAAAAAGGTTATGAAAAAAGAGCTTCTATAGAATGAGGTGTCTAGGAGTTTACTCAAGTTGAGGATAGTTGATCTTGAAGAAATATAGAGAGACTCGAGTCATGTGAAATTTTATTTGGAATCTAGGTAAAACAAATTGGATAGAATGGTAGTTACAGTCCAAATCAAATATAACAAGTGTGGAATTGGCATCGATGATCATGATTCTTTCTCTAATAAAGCCAAGATCATGCATTTGAGGGAGTCGTCTAGGAACATTAGAAAGGTTAACCCTTAAGTCACACCCCTCGTCATGTATGCACTTGAACACATTGCGGTAGGAAAGGTCACCTTAGGCATTATTTCTCTGATCTTTAAAATTATCCTAGGAAGTCTAAAAATAAAGTCATCATGGTTCCCAAAGCCCTTAAGAGTTACGTTCTACCTACTTGGATTAGGAAATTTAATTTGAAGTCCTTACGTATTAGACTTATTGATTCTCATTTGCTTCTGCATGATACTTACCATGTTATATTTGATAGTTAATTGTGTTCGCATATTTATCATACAATAGTTTGTGCTTCATGATATATGTTTTCTAATATTATGACATGTGTATCTTTGGTATTTCAATTTTTGTTTTATTGAGTCATATTGAAATATACAAAAATATTATGTTTGTCTTTTGAGTTAATTTATTTTTCTAATTGGAATGTTTTTCAAAAAATTTAGAAAAACTACAAAAAATTAGTTTTTTTGTATTTTAGATTTACACATTTTATGTGGCATATTGGTGAGTTTGAATCCAATTCATTCTTTTCATGTGGATATGATGTTTGGTTATGATTGATAATACTTAGATTGCTCTTAATCATGTTATCATGGAGTTTTTCAAACTTGATTCGCTTAATGGATTCCTCTATATATTTCTCTGCACACACATGCACAAGCTCTTTGAATTTTAACTTCACATGTATATTTGATCTATGTGCTATGTACTCCCATCAAATTTGTCATCTACATAGTAGGTGACCATGGGAGATTTGTGCATGCAGGAACCGTTACCCGTGAGAATTTTTAATTTTATTGAAAAATATGAGGGTTCATGGGAAAGGGCTATGAAGGGAGAAAATATCCTTTGCGGGAAATCCATCGTTAGCAAGAGCCTAATGAAAAGATTTAAAGTCAATAAAAATAGAAAAATATCCAAGGCCAGCATGTTTAGTTTGCTTCTTTGATTTTTAAAAGTGATAGCTTTAAAAGAATTGAGTGAAAAGAATATATGATATACATTTATCTTTTGAGGGAGTTACAGCTAAAGATCAATGGGCTTGCACAATGAATCCTGGTTGTGCTTATTTTTCCATGATGCTATTGATTTCTAGAATCGTCAAATATTCTAGGCTGGTGTGCATTGTGCTTATTTGTTCATAGAGTTTACTTTATCTTGTCACTTGAGGCTAAATCTTGGTTTGATAAAGTTTTGTGATCAACTAGAACTCTTTGAATATATTTGAGTGTTTGGTTCATAATTCATTTGTATTTAGTTCATGCCCATTCATTCCATTTCAAATGTTTAGATAGGTCGATACTATGCTAGTGTGTAAAGCTTCTATGTTTTTTTATCGCTTTTTTGTTGTTGTTTATACATATATATATGTGTTCCGGGTAATCTTTGGTATATCTTTTGTATATTTTTATATATTTAGGAATTTTTTATTTTGAGTCTTTGCAGTTTATATTTAGTCCATGTTTTCCATATGATTTTTCTTTGGATTTTATTCGGCATGCTATCTGATCATATCGGTCTCTTTTTGCATTGACATTGATATTGGTTGATCATAGTTTGGATTATTTATGCTTGAGTTGTCATATTTTTTGTTCATTGCAATTTACACCATTGCATGATATTATTCCTTCTTCTATCTCCTATTGGTATTATATGTTCACACATTTAGGGGGAGATATCGTTTGGGGGGAGTAATAGTTTTATTTTATCTTGTTTGTATATTTCTTGAAAAAAGGGGGAGAAATAATATATTTCCTTACATGATTAGGATATATTTATATTAGGGGGAGACTTCTTACCTAGGTTGAGATTTTTTTAAACATTGTTAGAATTTTATTCTTATGCAGATTTATACTTGTTATATTCTCTTTGCATTTGAAGGTGTGTTTAAATGTTCAGGTTTGCAACATGTGGAAAAAGTTTTAAGCAAGCAAACCTAATTAGTTCATGTGTTTGTGGAGTGTCTGTACTTTTTCTCCTTTTGGGGCACGGAGTTGAGTTTTTTTAGAGAGCTTAACATCCCATAGGACTTTTGTTTTGGTTTTGTTCTGAAATATCCAAAGGGGGAGATATGTAAGGACAAACTTAAATCGATTCAATTTATATGTAATTGGCTTAATTTTCGAAAAACATTTTTACTCATAGGTTAGGGTTTGTATTGTTAATCTCATAAGCCTGTAACATGTTTGATGAAGGCATAACGACATAACGACAAAACTTCAAAGTGTATTTACATTGTATCGTGTTTAGTGCCAACTTTATCTTCACATTGATCGAGGACCTCGCTGGTATGGAAGCATTTTGAATAATAATCCTTGGATATTTGTTAAAGGTGTTTATTTTTTAACAAAATGTTTGGAACTATTTTAAAATGTTTTTTGAAGAAAAATATTTTTTTTATTTCGAATATCGTTAGAACGAAATTTGGTTTTCGTTGGAACGAAATTTAATCTCGTTAAAATTACATTGGAAAGTCGTTGGAATGTGAATCTAACGAACATCAAATGAGGGTTCTTTGTTAGTCAGTTCAAATCTCGTTGGAAGCTCATTAAAGTTTGTTAGAACAAAAATCACTTCACATTCGAATGAAGTTAGTTCTTGTTAGAACGTAATTGTCATCTCGTTCAAAAGAACCAATTAATCTCTTTCGAATGAGTTTTTCGCCATAAAATGTGTGTTTTACTATTTATAGGCATGTTGGACTCAAAATGTTTAAGAACGTTTTGAAAAATTAATTCTACACTTATTTACCAAAGTTCCAAAGCCTTAGTTTCACCCTATGGGTTTAAAGATCCAAGTTTCAAGATTCATATGATTTGAAATCTTTTGTTTTGGGAATCAAAGTTTGTTTTTCATCATCTTAGATTGAGAACATGTTTAGTGTAAAGGATTTCGTGTTGTTGTTCGTGTTGTGGTGAAGAAATGTTGGATTCCGTATTTCGATTCCGCAAACGATTGTTGAGCCTGGATCTGTGAATATCGAGGTATACTTGTACGCATGTGCTATGAGAGCTTATGTGGGTAAACTCCTGCGTTGCACTATGGAGGAGAGGTTGAAGATAGAACAACGTCAAGGCTTGTAAGAAATACGATTCGTTGAGTAAGTGTATTGTCTAGTCTTTGTAAAACCTTATAATAGTGAATTGTGTGGTTAGGACATCTGAGGTTTTTCCCATTGTGGGTTTTCCTCATACATTGGCATGTGCGATCGGTTTATTTATTTATCTGCTCATCGCCTAGATGCATGTTTTAGGTTAAAAAGATAAAATTTGACAAATCAATTTTTCATTACAAACGGTTTAAAATTGGTGAAATGTTTTACTAGGTTTATTTGTTTAAAGTCTTGATCTTTAAAATTTGAAAAATATAAAAATAGTCATTTTGTCTAAAAGGCATCCCTTGCCTTTTGGGGATTTGCATTTACGTCTTGAAATGAATTACAGACCTAGGCTATTTATATCTATAGGATGTGGTCACGGCCCTAATCCGTGACCACCCTGCCATGACCATTAATCTTTTACACTTTAGCAATATGGAAACAATCATGTTGTGTGTAATGTGAAAAATAAATTGTCGTGGACGTGTGGTCATGGACTAGGGCCTTAACTACCACTATGACTATTTCAAAATGGTGATGGTCCAAGGTCGTGACCAAACTTAAGTGAAAACCTTAAATTTGTCATACAGCTGGTCACATTCTGGAGTCGTGACCATCTTTGGTGGGGGTTTGGTGCCCAGTTGTTCACGGATCATGGATTTGACCCCCGTGACCATGGTCTAAGGCTGTGGGCATATCCATTGTATGTCATCCTTTAGATTGGCCATTACCTGTGTCATGTGAGGTTTGACTACAGTCACGGTCTTGGGATACTGACCCTTCTACCATGACCATTTTGGGTCTGTGGTGTAGTGTCACCTCATATTTTGTGTGAATCTTGTTGCAATGCTTCCTATTTTCTTCGGTGATGAATCATGCGTTAGCTGGGATCCTTATGAGCTATCATTTCCTTAGTCTTCTCATAAAATTTAGGGATCGAACTTAACCCAATTATTGTTGGTCATCTTTATTCGAGTTGATGTGTTTGTAAAGGTTCATGACTGACTATGACAACGGTAGACACAATTTTCTTAAGATACATTCCTATTGCCTTTTTAATTTAGCCCCCTTTAATACCCTTAATAAAAATCTTCGAATTCGCACATACATTAATTTAAATTTGGGAATTACTAGAATTTTCATTTATTAAACAAAACATTTATAATAAGATTATATACAAGTTACAACTCGCATATAGTCATATATCTATCTTTTCGTTAGTCGTTGAGCCCATCTTTTTTTATGTTAGTTTTTCAGGTAGTTTTATAATTTTTATTTTGAAATTGATGTTAGATGAGGTAAATATTCAGTCAATAATACCCTTATTTCCCTCGTAGTAAGTAATTCCCAAGACTTCAAGAAGAAAATGATAAACAATGAAAATTTAACCACAACATGGAGTTATATAAACATAATTTAAAAGTCATGTTAAAATAATTGAATGTCATTGTATTACAATATTACAATTTTATTTTAAAAAGATATTGATTTATCTTTAAAAAATTGTGTTATTTTACAAGAAATTGTGTAGTCATATTATTATAAAATACAATCATATTTATACCAAAAAACATTGGCTTAGTTTATGCAACATATAATTATATGGGTTTTTACTAATTTGTCCTCTTTACTAAGTATGTATTCAAATAGGTCCTACGATCATTTTTTTCTCCGAAAGGTCCCATGAAAAAATATTTTTACTCCAATAGGTCATAATTATAAACAAGTAATGAATATTCACTACATGTATAAATAAAACTGATTGAGAATATATTTTTTATTGGACCTATTAGGAAATTTCGTTTATAAATAGGATTTATTTGTCAAACTCCCTATCAATTATTTTATTAAAAATGCGAAGTCATAAAGTCCCTTATCAGAAAAAATATAATCACATAGATATTCTACTTATTTACCAACATTTATTAGCAAAAATAATATATATATATATATATATATATATATATATATATATATATATATATATATATATAGACACATAATCTATTTGTAACAACCCTCGATTCTGGGAGGCTCATTTTATACTAATTTTACCGCATAAGGTAATTATATAAAATGTGGGGATTGGAGTAGATATTAATTTAATGAATTTGAAGTTAATATTTACTATTTTGATGCATATTTACTGTAGGTGAAAGTAAATATCATCAGGTTGCATGTTTGTAGTGTCAGGTATTTAAACTGGCATTTTGATTTAAATGATATTGGAACTCGAAATAATTTATAAAATTTTCGGATGCCAGTTTAGAGGGTGTAGTTAGTCCCGGATGGTGCGAGACAGTCAAAATAAGTGTCCTATTGTATTTTTTGCACTTCGGGCACTTTTACCTGGTTTTAGCTTAAACGCGTATTTGGGAGTCATTTTAATGTGGTATTAATCATTTAAGTTGGGATTTTAACCTAAGCCACGATTTTAGTCTCCTAAATCCCTTATTCTTCCCCCATTTTATGTCTTGAACAAAGAGAGAAAGGAAGAAGAAGAGAAAAATGGAGAAAGAAGAGAGAAAATGAAGATTGAAGATGGGAGATTGCTTCTACCACCAAGAAATCTGAATTTGCAACCCTAAGGCAAGTTTTCTACTTGCTAATATGTGATATAAGTTGAATAATTTGTATGATAGTTGTGTATTTGCATTTATGGATCACAAATGAAATTTATGGGATTTAAACCCTAATATTTGTTTTTGATGATAAAATGGTGAGTATAAATGGTTACAAATCATGTAGGATAATCTTTGGGTAGATAAAAGTTGTTGGTTGTGTTCAAAATGATAGAGATTTGAGATTTGGGTTTTAGCTTTTGGAAGAAGGAAGAACCCTAGGTCTGCTACGACCGGTCGACCGGGCCTTCGTGGGAGGGCTTACTGCTTCCCTACAAAGGCATAAATTTTGAGCGCGGTCGACCGCGGTTCTTTGACCGGTCGACCGACTATACCATTTTGAGCTTTCTGCTTCCTTTCGTAGGCAAAACCTTGAGATGCGGTCGACCGCGGTCTTGGGACAGGTCGACCGGTCCCCTATTTTTCACCTTTAAAATCTTATTTTGTTTCCTAGATTTATTTTCTTCAATAGGGACTAGGATTCTTCTTGAATGAAGTAAATTTAGAGTTTTAAGAGTCCTAGATGTATTAGCTATCCACCCTACTTTAGAAATAGGAAAGGGAGGGGGACTTTTCTGGGGTTATGCCAATTAATGTTAGGGCATTCTTTCTTCTAGTTGACTAAAATAAGACTAGGAGATGTAGTATTACGTTTGAGAGACCTTAGAAGCTCAATAGAGCTATGATCCGTCTTGATGGTTTATAATAACTTCACAAGTAAATCTTGGGAGAATAGATTGATATTTCATTTATTCATTGAGGTCGTAATACCAACTTCACAAGTAAATCTTGGGAGAATAGATTGATATTTCATTTATTCATTGAGGTTGTAATACCGTTATGATATACGTATGGCTCCGGATAATAAGTTATATCATTTACAAATAAAGTAAATGGAAAAAGGTTTCGGATATAAATGAAACTTGTACGTGGAAATGGTATTGATTTTAGTAAATGATAATTTACTTAATCATGAACTCGGTAAATGATAATTTACTTGATTCTTGAAAAATGATAAATAAATGGTTGTTACACACCTCTCTAAATGACATCATAAGGGAAGTTCGCGCGCTTGGTGATGCCCCCTGGCTAGTGAATGCAGGGTGGATATAGTCCATAGGCCATATGAGCGATTATGTTATATTTTTTTTCTGCGCTGGTGAGGAGATTTCGGGTGTGGTCTTGACTCTCCCGCAGGCATATGGCCTCTTCCCGACGTTGCGTTATGAGCCCAGGTTGTCTTGTATAGATAGGCCCTCGAAGATGATGGTCATTTAGGGGCGCGCCCAGTGGGGAAACTCGGAGGGTCGGTCTTAGAATCGTTGTATGCATATGAATATAACCATTCTAAATCAAGTGGGACTTGATGTATGATTATTGCCATAAAGAGCATTAAATGTTGATTATATTCCTGCTAAGGAATGGTAATGCCAGGACGGGCATGTAATAAAAATAAAAAGCCACAAAGAGCTTAAAACTGAGATTAAAGCCATAAAGAGCTTATAGTTATAGATTTATTTTCCTGTTGAGGAATAAACTACGACATGAATCAGGGAATATGATAGAAGTTTTAATTATGTTAATCTTTCTTTTCCTCTTGCTCAGTTAAATTTATAACCCATGCTTTTCTTCATTTCATTAGCTTATGATGTAGAACTGTGCATAGATTTGCTTTCTTTTGCCTTTTCTAGCATGATGATATTCATAACTGTCATACTCTTTATTCATCTGGTAATCATATAGAATCGGGCCCTGGCCCGTTTACACTTCTTGTTGCATATGCATCTTGTCTCTGCTCAGGTACTCCTCCGCAGGGATGCCTGATTTGATTTCCTATTCCGATGTCCTCGGCGAGCCGTGATGCATTGCGGGTATTACGGGACACCATTGTTATAGACGTTTTCATTTTTGCATCCTAGTTAAGATCAAGTCCTTTATTCGGGCGAGGTGTCCAAGCTTTTGTAAATGTCTAATGTAATGTAATAAGTAACTTATTGAACTCGTGTATTATTGGAGTTTCAGTTGGTGACCGGTATCACATTCGGTCTTTTTATTGTATTCTTATTGTATTATGTATATAAGTCTTGGGGTTTCCCTTATCTTTCAGGAATTGGGTTGTTTGTTTTCATTTATTTACTTTCAAATCAAAGTTTTTGGCAACCCGTTTTCTGAAATATTGGGTGGTTATCCTGGATACTCTATATTTTTATTGTGATGCTGAGAATGATTCCATCTATGATTCCGTTATATTGAAGTATTGGGCTGGCCACCCCTATTTTGGTGAGCGGGTTGTCACAGATGGTATCAGAGCATCAGGTTCTAGAGTCCTTAGGAAACTGTGTGGACGCCTTAAGTTTCAGCGTTGCTCTTGATTTGGCATAAAGCCTTAGGATTAAGATCGTTGGTTTCTTTGGTGAGATTTCGTTCTTCTGCCATGAGGTAGAATCTATAGAATCTTCTGCGCATTCGTGTGAGAACAGTGGGTTGATTGGAGAAGGGCGTCATGAGCAGGAACTACGAAGGACTGTAATTTGTGGTCGGGGATGAGGGCCGCTTTGGAGGTCGCTCCCTTTTTGTAGCATTTTTTTTGTCTTGCTACTACGGCCACTAATTTCAGTTGATATAGTTTTCCCCTGTACCGCGAGAAGTAGAAGGTGGTACTAAGCTTGAGATTTCAAGCGATGTTAAATCGAAGTGGAGAAGTGCCCTGAAGTAGGATTAAGGATAATCCTTTACCCGTAGGAGTAGTGTTGGGATGGTGAAAATGTGGTCGCTATATTTATGGATGCCGGAAGTTTGGCCCATAGAGAAGCCCGGTGGATACTTGCAATGGCGAGTTTCTCTAGGATAACTGGACTGAGGAGAAGGTGGATTCTCGAAGGTTCACAAATGTTCGGCTAAAGACCGATGGGGAATAAGGTGTTGTACGGTTAGGGAGACCGTGCACTAGGAAATGATAGGCTCCAGAATAAGTGTCGTTAACACTTCTAATGGAGTAAGATTCATGAAACCCCGTTGGTGGACATCCGCCTGGGGAGATTTCATTGAACTAAGGAAGAGGAGGCCGAGAGCGTGTCCTCTTTTACTGAGGAAGTAAGAGGGATTGTGTGGGCAATTGTTGTTAGCCAGTTGGATCAATGGTTAGGATATGGAGTCTGAGAACCATTAGTATTGACCCAGAGTGATTGGCATACATGGTTGGTGGGAATTCCACCTTATTAGTGGGTGGTGTATTCCTTAGGATAAGACTTAGTAGTATTATATCCACTGTAGATTCGGGTGTGTAGTTTGAGCTCGTTGTAGTTTGATGCGATTATAGAAGAGTAATTAGATGACTTCCGTAGTAGGGGAGTTTTATGATTTCTTCACTCGTTATGAAACGAGTGATGATATTTTAAAGGTATATGTGTTACATGTAATGTGTGGTATGAGTGTTCTATTGCTTGTTGCATTGTATGTGGTTGTTATGACTTATCTCCACGACCAACAAAGTTAAGTAGTAATGCATAGGAGGGGTTCCTTGTTTGGATTCCGCTTTTGCGGGACGCTCCACGCGTGAACCTTAACGGCGTTGGGAGTGGAGAGATGCCGTTTTCTTTTCTTTTAATTTATATATTATACGCGAGTAAAGGTAATTTGGTTGGTTTGGGGTGATAGCAAGCAAATAAAATTGTGAGGCTATCTTACTTCTAGTTCAAAATGGAACTAGTTGTTCTATGATTTCTCCCCTGGATACAGGTTGAGACTTTATAGAGGTGAATCGAGGTAGGTAGGAGATTTTGTTATTCATTTTATTACCTTGTGTGAGTGTTTGATTAATTGTTTGTTTGTCTTGTCTATGCATGTTACGCTTATCTCCATGATCAACTAGTTAAGTAGGCATGTGTCGGAGGGGTTCCTTGTTTGGATTTCGCTTCGGCGAGACACTCCGCCGCATGAACACTTAACGATGTTGTGATTGGAGAGACGCCATTCTTTTCCTTCTTGTTTATTTTATTTATTTTGCTGTTAGATGTGGGATAGGAAGGATTATCCGAGAATCACGTAGTAGAGTGATTTAGGGGCTATTGAAGTGCGAGATAGAAGCACTGTATATAGTTCTCTCCTCTAATCGATGTGAGGGAGACTGTGATACGAAGTCGAATTGAGACTTCGGGATTATGCCTTGATAAGAAGGCCATGTTTATATAAGGAGATATGTTTTTGAAAGGCTTCACAGGAAGTGAATGTCTGATCAGTTAAAATCTTTAATAATGCTATGGTAAGACGTAGAAGTAGAATTTTGTTGAGATGATTGCAAGTTAAAATTTATTGATCCCGATTATGTGTTTTAGACCATCACATCTTAATGACCGACGATGCGAGGTAGTAGTGTAACGGGAGGGTTCCTTGTCTGGATTTCGCCTCGGCGAGACGTCCCACGCATGAAACCGAGCGAACGTTGGGAGTTGAGATAGGTCTTGGACACTAGGGATATACTTAGTATTTCATATATATACGACTTAGATAGGATATCTATAGATAAACCTTAGAATTCATTAGAACTTTAGGACATTAGGTCTCTATGGTATGTGATGTTATTACAGGAAGGTGGTAAGGAGTGGACCACGAATAAGTCGTGGGTTAGGATTAGATCCCTAGGAACGAGATTTATGGGTTCTCGAGAGGTTTGGTAGGTTTGGCCACAGTAGATGAGGCCTTTCTTAGAAATAGTGTTACGTTGGAACTTCATTTCTGGGGAGTTAAAAGGACGGGTGGACCCTCACTCCTGAGCCCATGATAGTGAGCTCGAGAGTGGTTGTAATGAAGAAGCTTCTGCCAGGTCGGGGAGTAATGATACTGGAGCATAGACCCATTATTTATGCATCTCACAAGCTTAAAAATGTGGGAAGTATTAGTCCATGCTTGAATTAAAATTTCATCGTGGTAGTGATCACCTTAAATAGATAAGGCACTACTTCCTGGGCAGGAAATCTAGTCTTTCTCGCTAGCAGCGAGTTGTTGCTATATGTCGTGGGAGAAATCGAGTTGGTGCTCGGAGTTCAAAAGGAATAGTGATTGTATATTTTCTCATTCGCTAAGGAAATGCGATTTGGGGTAGGAGATGCGTCGAGTAAGAGAACCGTCAGAGATATTTGTGTTGGCTTGGAAAGCCAAATGGAACGAGCATGACTCGGAAGACTTTGTAGCAAGGGCATTCCGGTCTGTGATCGACCATTTCACCTACTCGTGTGAAGAAGATTATCGGTGGAATGAAGAAGGGTATATTCATAGACGTTTGCATTGATTTGTCGGTAGCGTTCTGGTCATGATCCTATTCGAGAAAATTATAAATCGTTTGACCAGACTGTTGCATTTCCGGCCATTATGGACGAACTTCATGTGGATGAGTACGGCCCGCTCTTTATGGAGGAATGGTCGAACCGTGGGAGGCGCCTATTAAAATAGGGTAGACCGAGACTTGATATTCGTGTCGGAGTTTTGGTACAAGTTTCCATGAAGTAAAGGGGAACCATGGCTTAATGTTGAAAGGCGTATCTTTATTGTACGCCTTAGAGTACATGACTGACGGAGCAGTAGTGTGTATGGATGGAAATCCCTGTACAACCTTGAGGCTTTTGAATGGCCTTATGGATCATTTCCTAAGGCATTGGCATTGTGAGTGGCCTAGCGTGGTCGGGTGATTAATTCGCTTACTCGTTGGAAGGAACCAACGGGTAATATGTTCCTTGGACTTGGAGTAGTCTCGGGATATTTCTTTAAAGATTTGGCTTTTAAGCCATACACCTTGATGAGATACGTCAATGTGAGGATAAGTTGAGTAGCGTTGGGGTTGAGCCACTTAGAGTCGGTATGGGTACCCCGAGGGGAGATGTAACATGATTCTGGAGGTTGGGCGATGTTTGCTGAGTCATGTGGGCATCGTCTTCCGCCGTAGGAAGCTAGAATCGATAGTTAGTGAGAAACGCTTTGTGCTATACTAGAGCACAATTGCTGTAGGCTGAGATCGATAGGGTCGATCTTGGTCCAGGTCCATTTGGGACGTTGCGTTAACCTGGGGTTTGTTTAGGATGGTAGAATCCTAGTTTAGAGTAGTATACCCTTTATGAGAGTTGGGTATGCCCGAATTTTGGGGGCAAAATTCCCTCTTAAGGGGGGGAGTATGTAACAACCCTCGATTCTGAGAGGCTCATTTTATACTAATTTTACCGCATAAGGTAATTATATAAAATGTGGGGATTGGAGTAGATATTAATTTAATGAATTTGAAGTTAATATTTACTATTTTGATGCATATTTACTGTAGGTGAAAGTAAATATCATCAGGTTGCATGTTTGTAGTGTCAGGTATTTAAACTGGCATTTTGATTTAAATGATATTGGAACTCGAAATAATTTATAAAATTTCCGGATGCCAGTTTAGAGGGTGTAGTTAGTCCCGGATGGTGTGAGACAGTCAAAATAAGTGTCCTATTGTATTTTTTGCACTTCGGGCACTTTTACCTGGTTTTAGCTTAAACGCGTATTTGGGAGTCATTTTAATGTGGTATTAATCATTTAAGTTGGGATTTTAACCTAAGCCACGATTTTAGTCTCCTAAATCCCTTATTCTTCCCCCATTTTATGTCTTGAACAAAGAGAGAAAGGAAGAAGAAGAGAAAAATGGAGAAAGAAGAGAGAAAATGAAGATTGAAGATGGGAGATTGCTTCTACCACCAAGAAATCTGAATTTGCAACCCTAAGGCAAGTTTTCTACTTGCTAATATGTGATATAAGTTGAATAATTTGTATGATAGTTGTGTATTTGCATTTATGGATCACAAATGAAATTTATGGGATTTAAACCCTAATATTTGTTTTTGATGATAAAATGGTGAGTATAAATGGTTACAAATCATGTAGGATAATCTTTGGGTAGATAAAAGTTGTTGGTTGTGTTCAAAATGATAGAGATTTGAGATTTGGGTTTTAGCTTTTGGAAGAAGGAAGAACCCTAGGTCTGCTACGACCGGTCGACCAGGCCTTCGTGGGAGGGCTTACTGCTTCCCTACAAAGGCATAAATTTTGAGCGCGGTCGACCGCGGTTCTTTGACCGGTCGACCGACTATACCATTTTGAGCTTTCTGCTTCCTTTCGTAGGCAAAACCTTGAGATGCGGTCGACCGCGGTCTTGGGACAGGTCGACCGGTCCCCTGTTTTTCACCTTTAAAATCTTATTTTGTTTCCTAGATTTATTTTCTTCAATAGGGACTAGGATTCTTCTTGAATGAAGTAAATTTAGAGTTTTAAGAGTCCTAGATGTATTAGCTATCCACCCTACTTTAGAAATAGGAAGGGAGGGGGGACTTTTCCGGGGTTATGCCAATTAATGTTAGGGCATTCTTTCTTCTAGTTGACTAAAATAAGACTAGGAGATGTAGTATTACGTTTGAGAGACCTTAGAAGCTCAATAGAGCTATGATCCGTCTTGATGGTTTATAATAACTTCACAAGTAAATCTTGGGAGAATAGATTGATATTTCATTTATTCATTGAGGTCGTAATACCAACTTCACAAGTAAATCTTGGGAGAATAGATTGATATTTCATTTATTCATTGAGGTTGTAATACCGTTATGATATACGTATGGCTCCGGATAATAAGTTATATCATTTACAAATAAAGTAAATGGAAAAATGTTTCGGATATAAATGAAACATGTACGTGGAAATGGTATTGATTTTAGTAAATGATAATTTACTTAATCATGAACTCGGTAAATGATAATTTACTTGATTCTTGAAAAATGATAAATAAATGGTTGTTACACACCTCTCTAAATGACATCATAAGGGAAGTTCGCGCGCTTGGTGATGCCCCCTGGCTAGTGAATGCAGGGTGGATATAGTCCATAGGCCATATGAGCGATTATGTTATATTTTTTTTCTGCGCTGGTGAGGAGATTCCGGGTGTGGTCTTGACTCTCCCGCAGGCATATGGCCACTTCCCGACGTTGCGTTATGAGCCCAGGTTGTCTTGTATAGATAGGCCCTGGAAGATGATGGTCATTTAGGGGCGCGCCCAGTGGGCAAACTCGGAGGGGCGGTCTTAGAATCGTTGTATGCATATGAATATAACCATTCTAAATCAAGTGGGACTTGATGTATGATTATTGCCATAAAGAGCATTAAATGTTGATTATATTCCTGCTAAGGAATGGTAATGCCAGGACGGGCATGTAATAAAAATAAAAAGCCACAAAGAGCTTAAAACTGAGATTAAAGCCATAAAGAGCTTATAGTTATAGATTTATTTTCCTGTTGAGGAATAAACTACGACATGAATCGGGGTATATGATAGAAGTTTTAATTATGTTAATATTTCTTTTCCTCTTGCTTAGTTAAATTTATAACCCATGCTTTTCTTCATTTCATTAGCTTATGATGTATAACTGTGCATAGATTTGCTTTCTTTTGCCTTTTCTAGCATGATGATATTCATAACTGTCATACTCTTTATTCATCTGGTAATCATATAGAACCGGGCCCTGACCCGTTTACACTTCTTGTTGCATATGCATCTTGTCTCTGCTCAGGTAATCCTCCGCAGGGATGCCTGATTTGATTTCCTATTCCGATGTCCTCGACGAGCCGTGATGCATTGCGGGTATTACGGGACACCATTGGTATAGACGTTTTCATTTTTGCATCCTAGTTAAGATCAAGTCCTTTATTCGGGCGAGGTGTCCAAGCTTTTGTAAATGTCTAATGTAATGTAATAAGTAACTTATTGAACTTGTGTATTATTGGAGTTTCAGTTGGTGACCGGTATCACATTCGGTCTTTTTATTGTATTCTTGTTGTATTATTTATATATGTCTTGGGGTTTCCCTTATCTTTCAGGAATTGGGTTGTTTGTTTTCATTTATTTACTTTCAAATCAAAGTTTTTGGCAACCCGTTTTCTGAAATATTGGGTGGTTATCCTGGATACTCCATATTTTTATTGTGATACTGAGAATGATTCCATCTATGATTCCGTTATATTGGAGTATTGGGCTGGCCACCCTCTATTTTGGTGAGCGGGTTGTCACACTATTTCATCTATTCAACAAAATAATTATAGATTAAAATCCCTAACCATCCCCAAAATTGTTTGCAACTTCTAAAAATCATTTCCAAAAGATTACAATTAACCATCTATACAATATATCTAAATACTCCCCCCCCCCCCCCCCCCCCCCCGCCCCACACACGCACATATATCATCCATTTAAGTTAAAAATTAGTCTCACTAGATACAAAAGTCATATTACGTTGGAAATGGGGACATGTGATGATGGGGGTGTGAACATAAGGAGGCAATAGTTTTGTCGATGGCGATTGGCGCAATCTTTTTGAGTTTAGGGACTGAGAGAGATTGGGAGGAGAGGTGAAGAGACGCGATGATATTTTTAACACTCCTTTTCAGAATGGTTGATGGAGTATATTAGTCAGACACAAACAGGACACCGATACAAAATTTGAAATATAGAACTTGTGATAACACAAAATCAATAATATATAAAAATAAAATAAACAATGGTGTGTTATCCAAAATGATTTTCCTAATTATAGAATATAACATAACATATATATATATATATATATATATATATATATATATATATATATATATATATATATATATATATATATATATATTCAAGCTCTCCAACATACCTTATTAAACATACAGTTAATATATTGTTAAGACTCAACTTTGAAAAAAGAAATGCAGTTAAAAAACAGTTAAAACTTTTCAAATTGTCATAATAGTTGGGAACAAAATAAACTATAAGAAAGAAATTAAAATTGGGCGAGAAATATAATTGTCACAATCAGTCCTCCCTCTATTAAAGAGTTGGGATACCCCAAGTGCACCAATCCCAAGAGCTACAATGGGTTATAATATACTACACCCATTTCACATATTTTATCTATGTGGGACTTTGGCTTTAGGAAAAAAACTTCAACCAAATTTCATGTTCCAAGTGGGTACTTTGATCAATAATTTCTCATTCATTAGCTTATGATTTTGTATAAGTGAGTATACCACATTATACTCCTTACAGAGGAGAACACGTTACAACTTTGAATTGTTTCGAAAGACATGTGGATACCATATTAAATTGACACTAAAGTTAACCAAAATATAATTTTTCAACCCAACAAAAAACCATTAATTCAATAATACCCATATGAATGAAAATTGGTTGGATTAACATAAAAGACTATGCAGACACAAAGATAGTTTCTATTGGAAAATTTCTGCATCACGAGAGTTAACTTTTGGCCTTGAATCTTCCCTAGTGAAAGACTTCAAGATCTAGTAACTAATCAGTTAACACATTGTCTCGAATAGTTTACTTTTTAATTTAAATCAAAATCGTAGACTTCACACAGTAATTTTCTTAACAATGTTTTTTTTTTGTTGTTGTGTTCATTTTGGACCTAAAAAACTCCCGGTCTTATTAGTGCTTTAGATAATTTTGATCTTTTGAAGTTATCAAATAAGCATCTCATTCACACTCGGATATGTGACTTCCTATTAAGAGTATCCTACTACACCCCACTTGGAATTCCAAGATATATGAGACATTAAAATTTATTCTTTTCCTTACTTACATTATAGGAAACAATGTTTTATATAGGAATATGTATGAGTTTAAAACTTTTAAGTGCTCATTTTCAAGAGTGGACCAAGATTTCATTGTCCTTTTGAACCTAGATATTAGGATCTCCGGTCAGGTAGGTAGTGTCTTGTAACACCCCGAGAGGTGCTACTAAAAATATTGATAAATTAGAGAATTTATTTTATATAAAACAATACCATCTATATTGAGAATAAATTTACGAAAGCATTAATAATAAATCGACTGAATTAAATACCTCAATTTTATTAAATCTCAAATGTCCTTTTACAAAACAATTTACAACAAACAGTGCGGTTAGATTTAAATTTTGACAATAAATATCTAGAGCCTTTAACGATGATCTCAATCCCAACAATGCCAAAAATATCACCTCGCATCAAACCTAAAATACAACAAACTATGGAGGGATGAGCGAAAAACTCAGTAGCTCCTATAAATGCTCCAAATGTAACTACACATACTCGTGTGTGTATGTGTGCATCATATACAAGAGTGTATGCAATATGAACACTCAAACTAAAATCCTAATAAAATAATCATCACTTATGATCTCACTGTGGCACTACATAACCCAAGACCCAATATCAAAATTTCCGCCACACTTCCCAAAGTACCATATGGTCTACCGTCCACTATCTTGTTAATTATCCTCAAAATAGTCCAATGGCCCACTAAAATAAATAACATAACTTGGGCACACAACCCATCATAAACTGGTATCACTGCCATAAAACCTTGGCCTTCTCGCCAACCGAGGTTCATGGCCTAGTCTTTGGATAATAAAGAAAATCATAGCCGAGAGAACACCCCATTCAGCGAGTGGTTTGGCTAAGTAATGACTATGCACTCTCCAATAATAATCATTATAATATCATTCTCCCAATTAAAATAAATTTTATATTCAATTCCCATAAATCAAGTTTACATGTTTTCTACCCATTTCTATAACCTAACATACTCGTAAAATCAACTAGTTTCGTTACCCCAAACTACACGACATGAAAATAACATATACAAAATGGGTGCAAGAACGAATATAATATACGAGCATACAGTACATATAAATGCAACTCATAGCATGGATATAATTATACACGCAAGGTTGAATACGTGTAGCACACTAAATTAACCACAAGAGAACGAAACTACTTCAAGCGAGTTAAAATCCACCATTATAGGCTGATTTTGAAAAACCAAAAAAATCAGCTATAAACATTATTCAAACTGCCAATATGGATTCAGATTTGGATTCTACATGAAAAATTAGGTCAGGTATTTGTTTTGAGTTTTTCTCAAATCTCATTTGAATGCACTCAAAAAGAATATGTAAACAGTATAAATTGACTCTTCTCATTCCACTCGTTTTTGCCTCTTTGGATTTCGTTTTTGGCCTCTCTTTTTCATATCCCTTTCCTTATAATCACCCATAATATTCCTTATATAGTCCCTCTCTCAAACCTTATCTTGGAGCCTAAGCTAAAGCATATTACTATATTGGCCTTTCATTAAAAATTGCCTACTTTATATATTTAACTCATCACAAAAATGTCCAAAAGCCATTTAAATTTGAATTTAAATATTTAATTCGATTTCAAACCAAACTAAATTATTTTTAAATGTAATATAAAAAAAATTCATTTAAAATAAAATATCCCGACTGAAATCTTATATAATATTTATAAATATGCTCTCAAAATTACAGGGTATTACATTCATCCCCCTTACAAAAAGAATTTCGTCCTCAAAATTCACCCAAAATTTTCTTACCATAATTTCAAATAGAAAGTTCAACATCACCCAAATAAGACCGAACATCAACCAAATCTCTCTCAATGGACAACGTAACGAACCAATGACCCCAAGCCCGAGAATATGAATAACATATGCTCTGATTCCACTTTTTGTAACACCCCAAGAGGTGTAAAAATATTGATAAATTAGAGAATTTTTTTTATATAAAACAATACCATTTAGATTGAGAATAAATTTGCGAAAGCATAAATAATAAATGGACTGAATAAAATATCTCAATTTTATTAAATCTCAAATGTCCGTTTACAAAACAATTTACAATAAACAGTGCGATACATTTAAATTTTGAAAATAAATATCCAGAGCCTCTAACGATGATCCCAATCCCAACGATACCATAAATATCATCTCGTATCAAACATGAAATACAACACACTAAGGGGTGATGAGTGGGAAACTCAGTAGCTCATAGAAATGCTCTAAGTGTAACTAGACATACTCGTGTGCATGCATCATATATAAGAGTGTATAGAATATGAACACTCAAACTAAAATTCCAATAATATAATCATCACCTATGATCTCAACGCGACACTACACAGCCCAATACCCAATATCAAAATTCCCTCTACACTTCCCATAGTATGATATGGACTACCGTCCATATCCTGTTGATTATCCTCGGAACAATCTAACGGCACCCAAAATAAATAACATAACTTGGGCACACGAACCATTATAAACTGGTATCACCACCATATTAACTTGGCATCACTGCCATAAAATTTTGGCATAATCGCCAACCAAGGTTCATGGCCCAGTCTTTAGATAATAAACAAAATCGTAACCGAGAGTACACCCCATCCAGCGGGTGGTTTGGCTAAGAAATTCGTATGCATTCTCCAATAATAATAATCATAATATCATTCTCCCAATTAAAATAAATTTCATATTCAATTCCCATAAATCAAGTTTACGTGTTTTCTACCCATTTCTATAGACTAACATTCTCGTAAAATCAACTAATTCGTTACCCCAAACTACACGGCGTGAAACTAACACATACAAAATGGGTGTAAGAACAAATATAATATACGATCATATAATACATATAAATACATCACATATCATGGATATAAATATATAATCAAGGTTGAATATGTGTAGCACACTAAATTAACCACGGGAGAACGAAACTACTTCAAGCGAGTCAAAATCTACGATTCTAGGCCTGTTTTGAAAACCCAAAAGAATCAATGTTGGACATTATTCAAACTACCAATCCTACTTCAGATTTGGATTCTACACGAAAAATTAGATCAAATATGTGTTTTGAATTTTCTCAAATCTCATCTGAATGCACTCAAAAAGAATATCTAAACACTCAAAATTGGCTCTTCTCATTCCACTCTTTTTTGCCTCTTTGGATTTCTTTTTTGGCCTCTCTTTTTTATCCTTATACCCATAATATTCCTTATATAGCCCCTCTCTCAAATCTTATCTTGGAGCCTAAGCTAATGTATATTACTATATTTTCCTTTAATTAAAAATTGCCTACTTTACATATTTAACTCATCACAAATGTCCAAAAGCCATTTAAATTTGAATTTAAATATTTGATTCGATTTCAAACCAAAATAAATTGTTTTTAAATGTAATATAAAAAAACATTTTCATTTAAAATAAAATGTCCCGACTGAAATCTTATAGAATAATTATAAATATGCTCTCAAAATTACGGGGTATTATATGTTTCCATCAAAACAACTATTTATTTTATATGCTTTAATCCCATTTTCCTCGGATAATGATGCACTTGATCTGTATTCAAACCTTTAATTAATAGATCTGGTACATTATCCTTAGACTTCATATAATCAATGAAAATAAATCTATTAGAAAGAATTTATTTCAGGGTATTATGTCTTCGACATATATGTCGAGACTTACCATTATACATATTAATCAATGCTCTGCCAATTATCGATTGTCTATGACAATGTATGAAAATTGCAGGTACGATTCTTGGCCACATTGGAATATCCTTTAAAATGTGTCGAATCCACTCCGCTTCTTCTCTAACTTTATCTAAAGAATTAAATTCAGATTCCATAGTGGCTCTATTAATACACGTCTATTTTGAGGATTTTAAAGACATTGCAGCACTACCAAGTACATATACATATCCACACATGGATTTGAATTCCTTCGAATTAGATATCCAATTACCATCACTATATCCTTCAAGCACAGATGGATGTATTGTTTAGTGGAATCCATGGTTAGGGGTATATCTTAAATATCTAAGAACCCTTATTATGGATTTGAAATGGTCCTCCCTTGGATTACGTGTATACCTACTTAATTTTATAACTGAGTAAAAAAAATATCTGAACAAGCGTAGTTCATGACATACGTTAAACTATCGATGATGCGAGAGTACTCTAGTTGAGATATATTATTCCCAATATTTTTATATAAATGAAGATTTGGGCCAATAAGTGTTTTATCTATGCTATCACTATAATTATCAATTGTATCGAGTATCTTCTCAATGTAATGAGATAAATACAAGACAAGTTCATCCGATGTTTTAGAAATTTTAATTTGTAATGTAACACTCGTGATACCCATATCTTTCATATCAGATTCACTCGAGAAATTTATTGTAACACCCCGTATTTTTGTACATTTAATATTTAATTAATTCGGAAATATTAAATTACTTGTGTATTGTAATTTTAATTGAATTAATTATGGAAATATATATATTTAAATATTAATCGGGGAGTGAATGGTTAATGTTTAGGGAAATTTATTTACTAAGTGAATAGTAATAATTTAAGTACGTCATTTCGAGTATTAATGACAAGGTATACACTTATCCCAGTCGGGAGTCGGTATAGACTAAATTGGGTGTGAGATAAGGATTTTTATAAATTAATTCGGACACCAATTCTGAGTGCGCGGTTGAGTCCGGATGGGTCGAGATAGTCAGAAAAGAGTACCCGGGGGTAGTAATTGGGTCTCGGGGTAATTTTGGGCATAGTCGGGCCCACACGGGGTGAGTTGGGCCACTTTAATTAAGCCCATTAGGATAAAAACGGGATGGAGGGTTTTTAACTTAATTGGGAGATTAAAGAATGGCAGCCAACATAACTCTAAACCTAGGGTTTGAGAGGGGATTTGGGGGAAAGCAAATCAAGAACAAATTGGAGGTTTTTGGAGCCAAATTGAGGGACAGCAACAACGGATCAGACACTACAAACACTTTGAGGCAAGTGGTTAACTGTTTTGATTCTTAAAGCATGATAATCAATTCATATCATAGTGATGTGTAAACCAAAATTCGTTTTTGGGTGTAAATGGATACAAAATGGGGTTTTTGTTTTTGAAACACTTGAATGAGATTCAAAGTAAGATTTAGCTGGGTGATTGATATCTGAATATGTATACATGATTTGAATGAGAAATCCAGAACATAAAAGAGTGGAAATCGAATCTGAAATTTGGGATTTAAAACAGATAAAATAAATTTTATGGAGAAAGACCCATTTCGAAAATTATGAGATAAGTAGAGAAGTTGATTATCTTAATGGTCTCTATGATGAATATGATGTGGAGTAACCATGTGTAGATGATGGGATAATGTAATTAGAGGTTTGAATTATGGTTTAGAAACCTTGAAATTTCGTTAATGGGGAATTCAGCGAGGAAGGAACGCTAGCACGAAGGGATCGATCGATCGATCGGGGGCATCGATCGGTCGACGATGGGAAATTCTAGGCAGTTCGGCCTTGGGTGAGATATAAGGGGAAATTAATTATAAAATAATTTCCATACAATTATTAGTGGTAAATAATTGTGAACCAAACATTCCTAGCAATTATGGGAGAAAGTAATTGGGACTAGGATGAATTTATGTGGGGCATTTAACGGATGAATTTGAGAGATTTTATTCCAAAATAGTGAGGTATGGATCAAGTGAGCGAATCCGGGTATATTGGTCATGCGATCCCAAGGTAGTGAATTAAGTTTACAGATAAACTAAATAATTTTGAGTCGGGATATAGACTCGGGGAATATTTAATTATGGACCAAGTGGGCGAGTCCGGGCAGGTTGGTAATTATAGGGAAATATAACTGGGAAAATTATGGAAATAAATGTGTGACACATTGTGGGCGAAAAATGTGGGAAAGAAATTATGAGATGTAAATTGGACCAAGTGAGCGAGTTCGGGTATGTTGGTTAAGTGACATCAAGGCATTAAATTAATTATCGAGAGAAAGTAATTAGTTTGGAGTCGGAACATTAACTCGGAAAATGTTGAGGTACGGGCCAAGTGAGAGAGTCCGGGGATAATGGTTGGGTGACACCAAGTTATTAAATTAATAAATGCGTTAATTAATTTAGTTAGAGTCGGATTGTAGACTCGGGTAATATTGAATTAATAAGAGTGATAATTAATTTAATAAGAGTCGGATTGTAGACTCGGGTAGTATTAAATTAATAAGTGTATTAATTAATTTAATTAGAGTCGGTTTGTAGACTCGGGTAGGATTAAATTAACAAGGGTGTTAATTAATTTAATTAAAGTCGGTTTATAGACTCGGGTATGATTAAATTAATGGGTGGAATAATTAGTTTAATCAGAATCGTATTGTAGACTCGTGAAGGGTACTTATTATTTAATGAGAATTAATTACATTGAGTCAGGCCACAGACTTAGGGAATTACAGGCAGTGTATGGGATGTTGAGTACATGGTAAAGCCGTGGTTATTTATATATATATATATATATATATATATATATATATATATATATATATATATATATATATACGTGTATGTATTGTGTGTGACATTCAATTACAGGCAGTGTATGAGATTTTGAGTACACGGTAAAACCGGGGTTCATAATATATATACGGGTAGTGATAGTATATATATATGTGTATATATTGTGTGTGATAGTAAATATCAGTGACTAGATATTTATTCAATTTAAATACTCTAATGCTATCAAGAGAGATTGCGCGATGTGGGTGAATCCCCTAGCTTGAGGAGTAGGGCGAGTATATCCCCAGGTCATAGCGTCCGGTACATGGGTGAGGAGATTATCTCACTTTCAAGAAGGAATATGACCGCCTCCACTTCGTTTATATTTTGGTCCAAGTTGGTGAGCGATTCTAACTTGGGGAAACTAGGTTTTGTGAGCACACCTAGTGAGATGGCATTTTAGAGTGAATCATCCGGTGAGGGTATACTTGGAAGGATGGATACACGTATGATATATGTGTGGATGTTAGTAAAGGTACGTATAATATGGTAGTAAATATTATATGTAGGTGATAATACAGTGTGTGATGTATTTACCTTATATAACTCGGGTTACAGTTATATGCTGTTAATTAATGAGAAATTAATTAAGTTATTCATTTGTGGGAATAATACAGTGTGTGATGTATGTACTTTATATAACTTGTGAGAAAGTTATATGCTACTATTGAAGAGGAATTAATTAAGTTAATTGTGAGATAACTTATAATTCAAGAAATTATTATACTCGGGTTAGAGTAGTATGGCAAGGGAAGGTTATACCAGGACTAGTTGAACGGGGTAGTACAACTAGGTGGGGTTAAGGTAACCGGTGGGTGTGCACAATAGTGGAGGGGTGAGAATGTCCTCAAGGGAGTGTGACACTAACTTAAATATGAAGCGCATTCATGCATTATAAATTACTACAGTTAATTCACTTGCTAAATATTTTCAAAATTTTTTGGGTTCTAACCCTTGCTATAAAAATATTTTCAAAACCTTTTAGGTGTCCAGCCACAGGGACGCCAGGATTGATATTCTATTCCAGGGACACGGAGCTGTGGCACATGTAGATGCTAGCAGGAGTTTGGATTAGACGCATCATTCATTCATTCCTAGAGTAGGAATCTTGTATTAGTCTCAGTTTTATTTAGGGCTTGTCGCCCAGACTTCTCGGTACATTTTTCAGGTGTTGAATAATTGTATTGGATTATTTATTTGGTGGCCGATAATTTATTCGGCAAGTTGTGTATATATGATTCAGTTTATTTTCATTCAGTTGTGTGAATGGTTTATATTTTTATTCCGCATGTATTGTTTTGTTTATTTAAAAAGTTAAAATTGGCACCAGTTTTTGGAATACTAGGTGGTTAGTAAGTTTTAAAAAGTTTTCGACAGTGATGCTAAGGATGATCCAACTGGGATTCCTGTTTTAATTTGGTATAGGACTGATAACCTGGTATTTTATTAGGCGGGGTGTCACATTTATCTTAGTAGATTTAATGATATCCTTATTACTTCTATAATAAACATATCGTCTAAATAGAGATAAACAATGACATAACAATTTTGAGTGTTTTAAATGTAAACATGTTTATCACACTCATTTATTTTAAATCCATTTGACATCGTTACATTATCAAATTTCTCATGCCAGTTGTGGCAATCCGGTGTGGATTCTTCCAATGCGGGATTGCCCCGGAATTAGAACAAAAAGAGTAAAACTAGAGAATTATCCTTATCTTCCAACCATGCGCGTGTAGCTGATTTGAAAATATGAAAGACCTCTTTTCGCCACTCACTCTGGTATCTTCGCGGGTTGCCTCGAATATAAATCGATTGTTGTCAAAAGGGGAGAAATATGAAAAAATGGAGTCGTAAGCCTATTTTTCTCAAAACAGGCAAAAGAAATGTATCTGTCTCAAGAGAACAACATGAAGTTCATATTGATGCAAATGAAACAAAATGAATCAAGGCTCTGGGAACTAAGTTACGAAATGGAAAGGCGTAACGCGCACATTTCTCCCTTTCGGTCTCTCATGGGCTATGTTAATATTCTCCTTTTCTCCAAAGTGTGATGTATGTGTACATGTGTGTAATGTGAATAACGGGAAAAGGAAATCATCCGACTCGCGTAATGGGAAAGACGGAGAAGAATCATACCAAGGAGTGTACCCAAAAATGACATAAAATATAATGTGAGTGTCCGTCGAATCATAGGTCTCTATAGAAAAGCGAATGTGCACTTCGAACGATACATATATATATATGTGGATTTCATGACACAAAAAATAAATACAACATATTGTAAAAGCACAAAATAGGAAAAATAGGACTCGAAACCAAGGATTGGCTCGGTACACTTATGTAGCCCAAGGGGCATCAAAGTCCACGTAGTTCGATATGCCATAGGGGTTGGGTTTAACTCCTAGACCCAAATTTAAGGCTCATCTTTGAATATTTTTGAAGAAATCATGTTAAAATGTAAAAGAGTGAAAAAGGAGGAAATCTTATGTTTGGAGTTTACAGGTAAATATCTTTTTGGATTTTTATGAAAAAAAATTATCTGAATACTAGTAATAAAAAAAGGATATAAGTTGATGTGAGATAGTGTAATAAGAATAAAAGATATCAAAAAATGGAAATTAGGTGAGTAAATAATGTTAAATGGATATATTAGAAAATAGTAGGAATAGACCTCCTAAGAGACTTTTTTTTATTGATTTTTAAAGGAAAGTATGTTGATTTTATGGTGATGTAATAGTGGTGAAGTAGGGTGAGGTAAGTGGATAAAGGTGGTATGAAAGTGAAGTACAAGAAATGGAAGGAATGTTAGAAAATTGGGTTTTTGGGGAATGACGACGCTCTGATTTTGAGAGAATATTTCTGGTTGCTGATCGGTAGGGCCCAAATTAGGGTTTAGGGCGTGCCGATCGGCATGGCCCCTGTCCTTCCTATTGGCATTTCTTGCCTTTCTGGCCAAGGAAAGTACACCGTGTCGTTAGGTAGAGGGCCTATAGATATTTTGGAACGGATGTTTCCTGAAAAACAGACATAAAATGCAAACCATAAGTTTGAATAGTAAACGGATAGGACCATTGAAAAGGGGATTCAGAGCCCTTCAAGAATCCATTTCACTCTTTGATTCAATAGTTTACCAAAGTCAAATGGGGTTCGAAAGCACCCGATGGTCTCTAAACATGTATTTTCAGGAAAAAAGGGTAATTCGTATGAACCGGGAGGCCGATTCGTGAACGACACGGACCATTGGAAAGGGTATTCGTAGAAATATAAGATTTCATTGAACTTCGCTAAAGATAAGGACTAAATCAAGGTTAAACGGGGCTCGAAAGCCCTCGATGGTCTTTTAAAGTAAAAAGGAATGTTCGTACGAATTGTGAGGTCGATTCACGCACAGTATGGACCGTTGGTAAGGGGATTCAGAGCCCTACAAGATTTTTTAAGTTTAGCTTAGGTTAGAGATTTAATTGAAGTCAAACGGGGCTTAAAAATGCCTGGTGGTCTTTAGATCATGTCTCGGAGTAAAAAGGGTCATTCTTCGCGCGAACCGTGAGGTCGATTCGCATATGGCATAGACTGTTAGAAAGGGGTATTAGATTTCATTGAGATTAACTCAGATTGGAGAGTTCATCGGAATCAAACAGGACTTAACAGTTCTTGGTGGCCTCAAAATCATTACTCGAAGTAGGACCTAGGGTCTACGGAGGGAGGAGGAGTGTTAGGGACCTATGAAAGTACATAGGGGGTACTAGGATGGGGTGTCTATACCTGTGTTTATATGATTATTTTAATTCATAAATGGATTTGACAAGTCTACAAACTATCATTTCTTATCCTCGAACAATAAACTATTTTGGTTGTTCCATGTATACCTCTTCATTGAACTCGTCATTTAAGAAGGAGGGTTTCACATCTCAAGATTATGTAACGTTTCCATAGTTATTATCATTCTAATGGCTATTATTCTAGTAACAGGTGAGTAAGTATCAAAATAAGTCATTATTTCCTTTTTCTTTAGCTTTTATCTACAATTATGGTTTTGTATTTTTCAAATTATCCATCCACCTTGAGTTTTATCTTCAATATCCACTTGCATCCAAGACGTTTATTAACTAGTGTGAGATCCACTAATTCCCAAGTATGATTGGGCATGATGGATTCAATTTCATTATTTATATCCTATTTCCATAAAGGAGCTTATGGGGTTGACATTGTTTCATTGAAGTTTCTCAGGTCACTTTTTAACAAATAAGTTAGAAAATCTAGATCAAAAGACTTTGAAGTCTTAGTCCATATACTACATCTAGGTTCGAAGTCATCATATTTCTCAATAGATTATTTATCTACATTCTCTTAATGGCTACTAGAGGCAGTGTCATAAGTTAATTTGTAAGAACTTTATAAAAGCAGTAAGTATGCTCTCACATCACTTGAAATAGTGGAACGCTCTAATAAAACTTAAATAATGTGAAAACAATTATGCTCAACAAAAATTCCAATTTGGGAGTGCGCAATTATCTTAAACCAATTTTATCTTTTTATCCTAAACATACATCTAAGTGATGAAACAGATAAATCAAACCAAGCATTCAACATAGATAAGGTTTCAGGGAAAAAAAAACTCTTTCGGGTCAAACTTCTTATTCACTTCAGAAATCTACAATACAATTGACTTACAGAGTACTTTATAATCGCCACAATTTCGCAAATCTCTAGTGAACAACTATGATACTTGCAAGAATCACATGACCATGGTCCTCCGTCAGCCTCTACCTTTGTCTTCAGTAGTGAGTCCCTTCAGGTATCACAAGTCAGCCATGGATATGCCCTCTTCGTAAAGGTGTATGAAAGTATACAAAGCTTTCTAGATTTTAAACGAAATCACAAAACTATATATTCAGGATGTTTTTTTGTGAATTAAACATTATTTTTGCAACACAAAAGTTAAGAACTTTTGCAAAAGTTATGCATAAACGAATCTGGCAAAGTTTTAAATATAAACATAAAATAAGTATTTATAGGACGTTCATAAATTTTTAGGTAATAGCGTCGTTCGAACGATATCACTATGTCGTTCTAACGAGATCTTCATCTCGTTCAAATGAGATGTGCCTGGCTTATAACGACATTAGGAAAATAAAAAAATGTAAGCCCTCATTTGAACCTCGTTTGAAAAGCACATTGAATGACCTTCAAACGACGTGTAATCTCGTTTGAACGAGAGTTAAAAAATAAAAATATTTTCCTTTCGAAAGAAAAAACTCTTGTTCATTTTTCATAAAAATAAACATTTCAAACATAATTTTATAAATTAATTTAAACTCTAAATTTTTTTATACCTTTACGAGATGTCGGGAAGTCTTTAAACTTGGAGATGCTTGAGTTCAAATCATCTTGACGGTGCGTGACGATTATTAACGGGATACGCCGAACTAGTCTAAAGCAATGCAATAAACAATCCTAGAAAAAAATTTCTTGCGAACTTAAAACAAGTGCATTACTATGCGAAAATATATCTTCGAAGAAATACTCATTTCTAAATTTAATAATAGTTTTTACGTTTATATTAGGAATCTTTGATTTATGAACAACAAATCGATATACACTACTATTAGTTGCATAACCAATTAAGGTACAATCAATAAATTTTGGTCATATTTTAATCCTTTTAGGATTAGGAACCTATACCTTTGCAAGACACTCCCATACTTTGAGATATTTGTAAGGCGGATTTTACCTTTCCACAATTCATATGGTGTCGTATTTGTTTTCTTATAAGGAATTTTATTAAAAAGGTGGTTTGAATAAAGCAAAGCTCCCCCCACAAGTTCTAAGGTAAACCCAAACTTATCAACATAACATTCATCATCTATTTGAGAGTTTGGTTTTTGCGTTCGAAAACATCATTGGATTTAAGTGAGTAAGGAGAGGTAGTTTGATGAATAATTTCATGTTTCGAACAAAATTGTTGAAAAGGAGAATCCTATTTACGACCTCTATCGCTTCAACCACTTTAATATTTTTCTTTAAGTTGATTCACAACTTCTGCATGGTAATGTTCGAAGACAATTACAGCCTCATCCTTGCATCAAAGCAAGTAAACATAGCAATATATTGTGCAGTCATCAATAAAAGTAATAAAATACTTTTCCCATCTCTTATTTGTAAAAAATTCAAATCACATATATCACTATGGATTAAGTGAAAAGGGATTTTACTTCTTTGCACTGATTGAAAATGAATTCTAGTTAACTTCGATTCCACACATGTTTCATACTTGTGAGTTGAGTCAATATTAAATTTAAGTATTAGGCCTAAATTAACTAATCTACGAATAATATCATAATTAACATGGCCTAATCTACCATGCCACACATTATAAGAGTCGAGAAAATCAGTAGAAGATACATTATTATTATTATTATTATTATTATTATTATTATTATTATTATTATTATTATTATTATTATTATTATTATTACTATTATTATTATTATTATTATTATTATTATTATTATTATTATTATTATTATTATTATTATTATTATTATTATTATTATTATTATTATTAAGAGGCATTGCAGTCATTACATTGTATTTGAAGAGCCCATCGCTCAAATATCTTTATCCAACCTACATTCCCCTCTTAATGAGTACAAATTTGTCAAATTCAAATACAAGTTTAAATTCTTTTTTACTATGAAAGGATCCAGAAACCAAGTTCTTTCGAATGTCTGGGAGATGAAGCAAGTCATTGCGAGTAAGTTCCTTTTTCGAACTCATCTTGAGTATAACTTTTTATCTCCCTTCAAACTTTGAAGTAGAAGAATTTCCCATGAAAAGCTTATTCTCGTGATCAGAGTCTTGGTAGGAAGTAAACATATTCTTGTCAGAACATATGTGACTAGTGGTCCCAATGTCCACCCACCATTCTCTAGTATTACCAATCATGTTGACTTCAGATACCATGGCTAAAAGGCTCAATGACACACCCCAACCCAGTTACTTATAATTAAGTTTGAAAGTCAAAGTGAGTCAAACCATGATTTATTTAACCAAACCATAAACAAGAGTTTTAATTTCAGAGTCATCATTATAAATCCATATAACTGAAAACCTTTTTACAACATCAGAGTAGTCATACTTATACAAACTTGCTTGAAGGATAATTTAACTTAATTACATCATTTATATTTAAACAAAATCTTTGTTTCTCCCATTCCTGGCTAACCCTGCCCGACTTCCTAGATTTGGCAGTGACATCGCATTACCTGAAAAATGTGAACATAGGAACCATGAGCAAAAATAGCCCAGTGAATGCATCACTACTAAACTACTGCATGAATTTAAATGCAATAAATCATGTCCATATACTTATGTATTAACTTATCCGGCTCATTCATAATGAATGACCAACTTTTTCGAATCATGATTCACATATCCTGTCTAAATAGACAATTCTCCCCCATTCCTGGTCGAGGAGTAACCCCTTGTCATTAATAGACAAATCTCCCCCATTCCGGGTCGAGGAGTAACCTCTCATTTCGATAAACCGAAATGAACAATTTTATATTCATAAAATTATGATCATATTCGTAATAGTATACAAATACATCATTCCAGTGAGTACACTCACCTTGATTGACAACTATGTATTCGCGTTTCCTTCTAGTGGAGCTGAACTGGGTTGATTAGACCTTACACCTGTCAATCCAACTAAATTAGTACTGAACCTCAATCATAAATATTATCCTAACATAATTATGTAACTTTCCATGACTATACATCAGCAATATAATTTCAATTAAGTCACATTCCATAAAACATAGGTAAAGGCAAAACAATGATATACATGTTGATAAAGTTACGGACATTCAACCGTAGGAAATACCTTAAAATTAATTTATAACCAAAGTAAAGTAAACATGAAATTATACTTCTCAATGTATATATACATGAAACATGTGCCCAAAATACTCTTCGGAAAGAGGAGATAACCATATTCTTTCATGGGATATCCGGTATGGCCTCAAATTACTGCCCTCTATAATCAACCATCCTATATTCCCAAAACGTGTAAATGCAGGGGTCCAAACTTATCAATATGAAAATATATATGAATATAATTTCCATTACAAGTGACGGTATAATTTTTCAAGCTTCCTAGAGAAAGTTATGACCATTTCTTTACAACACATGAAATCTTCCCTACAAGCTCCTCTATTGTTCCTTCAACTTCCAAGAATTTTTATAATTTTTCTACATCATAACTTTCCATGATTTTAAACCCATTTTCATTAAACATAGCTAATAGTACAGAATTAAAGTTTCATAATTGTTTGACTTCATTTGCTATCTCAAAAGCTTGACTAAACTCAGGGCATACAGAAATGAAGTATAAAAACAGAAACTTTGTACCAACTTGAAATCATCGTTACGGCCTAACCACAAGGAGATAAGTTCTAATTTTCAGATATGATATGAATATATGAGTCTAATTTTATATCCAATTGGAATTTCTCAATTACGGTAAGCACATAAAGAGATATGCAAGTTTGAATACAAGGGGTTTCAATACAAAACAATTTTTAGGGTTTATGCATTCAACTAACTTAAACTTGCATATATCCCTACATATGCACCAAAACATGAAAGGTAAATAAAAAAATCAAGGATTTATATCATATAAATCGTAAATATATTAAAAATAACAATATTTGCAATTAGGATTACCTTCGGGACTTTTACGTAATTTCTACGGATTTTTCTACACTTTTTCTCCTCACTTTTCTTCCTTAACTTCTACTTTCTCTTTCCTTAAGCTTAAAACCCTTTCATGGCTGATTTTGGCTGAAGGATAAGGCTAATGCAAGGGTATAAGGTCGGCCAAGGCTGACTCCCAAGCCACCCAATCAAATTAAACCATTTGGTTTAATAAAAGACAAAATACCACTTAAAGGAAATGGACAACTTTGCCCTTTGTTCGTAAATTCGGTATAACTCTTTACTCGGGCATCCATTTGATGATCCGTTTGTTGTATTACAACCCTAACTCACATGTCTACAACTATCTAGTTTTCACCTCAAGTCATTTACAATGTTATAAAGGTCAAAACTAGTCTCTAACAGGAACCTTTCCACCGAAAACAACAAAATTTGTGTTTGTAAATAACTCGACCTTTCATGATTTATGAAAGTAGGATTATAATAAACATAATCACTTAACATTAGATATACTAATATCACATTATTCATATCACATAAGATAAGCATGATTTAAATATAATTTATCATAATTATATTCTGGTTGTCACAACTCACCCACCTTAGAAAATTTCATCCCCGAAATTTAATATAAAGGTCACTTACCAAACAAATGGGGATACTGTTTCCTCATGCTATCCTCCGTTTCCCAAGTTGCTTCTTTAACTCCATGGCTCATCCACATAACCTTAACTAAGGGAATAACTTTATTTCTCAATACTTGCTCCTTACGATCAATAATTTCCATTGGTTCCTCGATGTACGACAAGTCTTCCTTCAGTTCAATTGGTTGAGTTTTCAACTGATGAGATGGATCCGCCAAATACTTACGAAGCATCGATATGTGAAACACATCATGTAAACGGGATAAATCTGGAGGTAATGCTAATCTATAAGCCAGGGACCCAATTCTTTCCAACACCTCATATGGTCCAATGTATCTTGGACTTAGTTTCCCCTTTTTGACAAATCTCATAACGCCTTTCCATGGTGAAATACGCAAGAATACAAAATCTCCCTTCTGAAATTCCAATGGATACTTCCTCTTATCTGCATAAAATTTCTGCCTACTTTGTGCTATCTTTATCCGTTCCCGAATAATTTTGATCTTTTCAGTCGTCACATCTATTAATTCAGGACCCAATATTTTCCTTTCACCCACTTCATCCCAACACAAAGGCGTTCTACATCTCCTCCTATATAAAGCTTCATAAGGAGCCATACCAATAGTCGACTAATAACTATTATTATATGAAAATTCCATTAATGGCAAATGATCATCCCAACTACCTTTGAAGTCAAATACACTGGCTCGTAACATGTCTTCTAATATTTGAATCGTCCTTTCTGATTGCCCATCAGTTTGTGGATGAAACGCAGTGCTGAACTTCAAACTTGTGCCCATGGCGTTCTGGAGACGAGGACAAAACTTAGAAGTGAACGTTGGATCTCTATCTGATACTATTGACACTGGTGCCCCATGTAAACGAATAATCTCATCAACGTACATACGTGCATACTTGTCAACATTGTAGGTGGTCTTAACTGGGAGAAAATGAGCTGACTTCGTCAGTCGGTCTACAATCACCCAAATAGAATCATGCCCCTTTGGTGACCGGGGTAATCCTGTAACAAAGTCCATCGTTATATGCTCCCACTTCCATTCCGGAATAGGCAATGACTGTAATAATCCTGTCGACTTTTGATGCTACGCCTTTACCTGCTGGCACACTAAACATTTAGCTACGAACTCTGCAATCTCACGTTTCATATTATTCCACCAGTAATACTCTTTCAAATCTCTGTACATTTTGGTACCTCCCGGATGCATAGAGTAAATTAAACTATGTGTCTCTTCTAATATATCTTTCTTTAAGGGTGGATCATTAGGTACACATATCCTATTTTTATAACACAACAGTTCATCATTCTTAATTTCAAAGTCACTCTCTTTACCATCCAGGACATCTTGTTTCTTCTTCTCAAGGAATGGATCACTGGTCTGCAAATTTCGTATGCGCTCGGCCAATAAAGGTATCACTGTGACATGTGCTAATAATCCTCCACTTTTTGAAAACTTCAATTCAATCCCCATCGATGCCAAGTCAAGAATATTTCCTACACGGGCACACCGTATGCAACCGAGAATCCCTGATGATTTTCTACTCAAAACATCTGCTACTACATTGGCCTTCCCAGGATGATGATGAATGGTACAGTCCTAGTCTTTAATTAGCTATATCCAACGCCTCTGTCTCAAATTCAGTTCTTTCTGTGTAAACAAGTATTTCAAACTTTGATGATCTGTAAATATCTCACAAGTTTCTCCATACAAGTAATGTCTCCACAACTTTAAAGAAAAAACAATGGCTGCTAGCTCGAGATCGTGTGTAGGGTAGTTTCGTTCATGCGTCTTTAATTGTCTGGAAGCATATGCTATTACCTTCCCATTCTGCATAAGAACACATCCTAACCCCTGAAATGAAGCGTCTGTATAGATCACAAAAGACTCATTCCCACATGGAATAGCAAGTATAGGGGCTGAAACCAACCGCTTCTTTAATTCTTTAAAACTCCTTGCGCATTCTTCATCCCACACAAACTTCACTTCTTTACGGGCCAACTTTGTCAATGGCAATGCTATTGCTGAAAATTCCTTAATGAATCTGCGATAGTAACCTGCCAACCCTAGGAAACTCCTAATTTCTGTCACATTCTTAGGACTCTCCCATTCAACAATTTCTTCCACCTTCTTTGGATCAACATATATCCCATTTCCCGAGACAACGTGCCCTAAAAGCACAATTACATTCAACCAAAACTCACACTTGCTGAATTTAGCAAATAATTTCTTCTCTCTCAAAATCTGCAATACAAGTTTCAAATGTTTCTCATGTTCCTCCATGCTACGCGAGTAAATCAACACATCGTCTATGAATACAATCACAAAGGAATCAATGAAAGGGTGGAATACCCGATTCATCAAATCCATAAAAACTACTGGAGCATTAGTCAATCCAAATGGCATCACCAAAAACTCATAGTGCCCATATCGAGTCCGAAAAGCTGTTTTGGAAATATCGCTATCCTTTACTTTCAGTTGGTAACCCGATCTCAAATCAATCTTTGAAAATACTGTGGCCCCCTGTAATTGGTCAAACAAGTCATCAATACGAGGTAGAGGGTACTTATTTCTAATGGTCACCTTATTCAACTACCGATAATCAATACATAATCGCATTGTCCCATTTTTCTTTTTCACAAATAACACTGGGCTCCCCATGGCGAAACACTAGGCCGAATGAACCCTCTGCTTATCAGATCTTGTAATTGCACTTTCAATTCCTTCAACTCTGTTGGTGCCATTCTATAAGGAGCAAGGGAAATCGGACCAATACCTGGAATTAATTCAATAGAAAACTCTACTTCCCTATCGGGTGGCAATCCTGGCAATTCTTCTGGGAAGACATCAGAAAACTCTCTAACCACTGGTATATCTTCAACTTTAAGTGCTTCCTTACTAACATCAACCACATACGCTAAATACCCTGTACAACCCTTACTCAATAACTTTCTGCTCTTTATTGCTGAGATAAGACAATTAGGGACAACATTCCTTTCTCCTATAAATTGGAACTCGGGTTCACCAGGCAAATGAAATGTAACTTCTTTGCTAAAAAAATCAATGGAAGCATGGTATGATGATAACCAATCCATCCCCAATATAATATCAAAATCTCGAATGGCCAACGGTATCAAATCAACATAGAAATCTCGTTCCCCCATTCGTAAGATACAATCTTTATAAACATGCTCAGCCAGAATTACACTTTCCATTAGGGTAGAAATATATAAGGCACAATTGAGAAATGAACATTGTCTACCCAAATATGAAATAATATCTAATGCCACAAATGAATGCGTAGATCCAGGATCAATGAGTGCATATAGATCTTTGTTTGCAATAAAAAGTTTACCTGTAACCACTTCAGGTGTAGCATGGGCATCTTGCAATGTCATCGCAAACACTCTTCCTCCTTCCTTCGATCCACTTGCTTGTCCTGTATCTCTTCCCCTAGTGGCACTGCCTGGAGAGGATCCTTTATGAGGCCCCACACTACTGACTGAAATCGCTCTTGATAACATCGGATAATTCTTTCTCAGATGGCCCTTCTGATGACAGTTAAAACATTCTATATTCAGTAGCTTTGGGCAATTTCTCTTTACATGACCCGATGTCCCACAAAATAAATAAACATTTGGATCTCCTTGCGATGAAACTCTTGAACCTCTTCCACCACTTGCTTCACCCCTTTGAAAACTACTTCCCATGCCTCTACCATGCTGGAATTTTTGCCCTCCAAGTCTCGAATATTCTGTATCACTACCCTTTTGATAACTTGGATCGAATCTGCTTCTCTTTACACCTCGTTCTCGATTCCCTCTAGCTTCATTCACGTCCCTTTCTACTAACATGGCTTTGTTCACCAAGGCTGAATAATTAACAGTCTCTTAAGCCGATAGCCTTGATTTAATAACTAACTCTAGTCCATCGAGAAATCAGCTGCACATATCTTCCTCATTCCGTATAAACCTCGAAGCAAAACGAGATAAGGCTGTAAGTTTGGCTTCATATACTCTGACAGTCATGCTTCCCTGATTCAACATGAAATATTCCTTTTCCTTTTGTTTTTGATACATTGGGGGAAAATATTTGTCATACAAGGCTTTAACAAAAGCATCCCATGAGATCACATTCCCGCCTCCTGGAGTAATCAACAAATGTTTCGTGGCATCCCACCAGTACTTATCTTCTCCTTTCATCATATACGCCGCCAAGGTTGCCTTTTGATTTTCAGGCATCCTCATTACCCCAAAGATAAGTTCAATTTCTTTAACCCATACTTCTGCCTCTGCTGGATCAACTGCTCCTTCAAATGAGGGTGGGTTCATCTTAATAAATTTCTCATATGAAGTACTTCTTTCTTCCTGGTGTATCACCTCCTCAGCCCTAGCGAATGCTTGTACCTCCAGTTGCCTGGTCTGTTGTTCTTCCATCTGTGCCATAAATCTATCTTGCTGCTCTGCCATTAGAGTCATAGCACGTGCCATTTTTTGCATATCTATCAGTTGTTCTGGCTCAGGTTCCACATTTATTTGAACAGGTTGCTCAACCTCCGCGTCTGCTGGAATATTTGAAGCCTCATCCTCCATTCTCACATTTACATTCCCTCGTTCCATTCTCTTATATCTGAAATGAATCAAAGATATAATAACATGCAGATATACATATCTTTCCTAACACAATCGTTAGTATCAAATAAAATATATTTCTAACATTCACTGCCAAATCTAGATACTTCTCACTCCAGAACCTCTAAAACCTAGGCTCTGATACCAAAAGCTGACACACCCCAACCCAGTTACTTATAATTAAGTTTGAAAGTCTAAGTGAGTCAAACCATGATTTATTTAACCAAACCATAAACAAGAGTTTTAATTTCAGAGTCATCATTGTAAATCCATATAACTGAAAACCTTTTTACAACATCAGAGTAGTCATACTTATACAAACTTGCTTGAAGGATAATTTAACTTAATTACATCATTCACATTTAAACAAAATCTTTGTTTCTCCCATTCCTGGCTAACCCAATCCGACTTCCTAGATTTGGCAGTGACATCGCATTACCTGAAAAATGTGAACATAGGAACCATGAGCAAAAATAGCCCAGTGAATGCATCACTACTAAAATACTACATGAATTTAAATGCAATAAATCGTGTCCATATACTTATGTATTAACTTATCCGGCTCATTCATAATGAATGACCAACTTTTTCGAATCATGATTCACATATCCTGTCTAAATAGACAATTCCCCCCCATTCCTGGTCGAGGAGTAACCCCTTGTCATTAATAGACAAATCTCCCCATTCCGGGTCGAGGAGTAACCTCCCATTTCGGTAAACCGAAATGAACAATTTTATATTCATAACATTATGATCATATTCGTAATAGTATACAAATACATCATTCCAGTGAGTACACTCACCTTGGTTGACAACTATGTATTCATGTTTCCTTCTGGTGGAGCTGAACTGGGTTGATTAGACCTTACACCTGTCAATCCAATTAAATCAGTACTGAACCTCAATCATAAATATTATCCTAACATAATTATGTAACTTTCCATGACTATACATCAGCAATATAATTCCAATTAAGTCACATTCCATAAAACATAGGTAAAAGCAAAACAATGATATACATGTTGATAAAGTTACGGACATTCAACCGTAGGAAATACCTTATAATTAATTTATAACCAAAGTAAATTAAACATGAAATTATACTTCTCAATGTATATATACATGAAACATGTGCCCAAAATACTCTTCGGAAAGAGGAGATAACCATATTCTTTCATGGGAAATCTGGTATGGCCTCAAATTACTGCCCTCTATAATCAACCATCCTATATTCCAAAATAGTGTAAATACAGGGGTCCAACCTTATCAATATGAAAACATATATGAATATACTTTCCATTACAAGTGACGGTATAATTTTTCAAGCTTCCTAGAGCAAGTTATGACCATTTCTTTACAACACATGAAATCTTCCCTACAAGATCCTCTATTGTTCCTTCAACTTCCAAGAATTTTCATAATTTTTCTACATCATAACTTTCCATGATTTTCAACCCATTTTCAGTAAACGTACATAATTAAAGTTTCTCTAATTGTTTGAATTCATTTGCTATCTTAAAAGCTTGACTAAACTCAGGGCATACCGAAATTAAGTATAAAAACAGAAACTATGTACCAACTTGAAATCATCATTACGGCCTAACCACAAGGGGATACATTCTAATTTTCAGATATGATATGAATATATGAGTCTAATTTTATATCCAATTGGAATTTCTCAATTACAGTAAGCACATAAAGAGATATGCAACTTTGAATACAAGGGGTTTCAATACAAAGCAATTTTAAGGGTTTATGCATTCAACTAACTTAAACTTGCATATATCCCTACATATGCACCCAAACATGAAAGGTAAATAAATAAATCAAGGATTTATATCATATAAATCGTAAATATATTAAAAATAACAATATTTGCAATTAGGATTACCTTCGGGACTTTTACGTAATTTCTACGGATTTTTCTACACTTTTTCTCCTCACTTTTCTTCCTTAACTTCTACTTTCTCTTTCCTTAAGCTTAAAACCCTTTCATGGCTGATTTGGGCTGAAGGATAAGGCTATTTGAAGAGTATAAGGTCAGCCAAGGCTGCCTCCCAAGCCAACCAATCAAATTAAACCATTTGGTTTAATAAAAGACAAAATACCACTTAAAGGAAATGGACAACTTTGCCCTTTGTTCGTAAATTCGGTATAACTCTTTACTCGGGCATCCATTTGATGATATGTTTGTTGTATTACAACCCTAACTCACATGTCTACAACTATCTAGTTTTCACCTCAAGTCATTTATAATGTTATAAAGGTCAAAACTAGTCTCTAACAGGAACCTTTCAACCGAAAACAACAAAATTTGTGTTTGTAAATAATTCGACCTTTCATGATTTATGAATATAGGATTATAATAAACATAATCACTTAACATTAGATATACTAATATCACATTATTCATATCACATAAGATAAGCATGATTTAAATATAATTAATCATAATTATATTCGGGTTGTCACACTCGAGTTCGTAATATCATCTAAACGGTTCTCAACCTCGGTGACATTGGATTGTGCGGGCTTCTATTTTTTTATTACCTTCATTTTTGCGCTTACAACCACGATGTCCTAGCTTGTTACACACAAAGCATTTTCCATCAAAGTTTTATGACTTTCCACTTTTTGGTTCTTTAAATTGAGCACCTTGGTTCACACGCTTTCTTTTCTTGTTCTTGCTACTTTGTCCTTCTTTCACAACAAATTCTTTGAATTCCATCGGATTTTCAATTTTGTTCTCGCATGCACGATTATCCTCTTCAATCCTTAATCTCACAATCAAGTCTTCATGCCCCATTTCTTTACGTTTATGCTTAAAATAATTATTAAAATATTTTCACGATGTATAGTGGAAATTTTTCAATCATTGCATCCACTTGGAATGATTCACTCAATTCCATTTTTCAAAAAATATTTCATAAAAATATAGTTGGAGCTCTTGCACTTGATTCGTGACAGTCTTTGAATCAATCACTTTAAAATCCAAGAATCTACTCACAACTAATTTCTTCATTTCGACATCTTTCATTTTGTATTTTTTTTGTCCAAAGACTCTCACACCTCTTTAGTCATTTTAAGAGGGCTATACACATTATATAATTTGTTTTAAGATTGTTGAAGATATAGTTCTTGCAAAGAAAAACAGAATATTTTCATGCGTCCACTACTTACTTATCGGTCAGTCTCATTATCTTTTAGAGTTGGTGCCTCTTCATAAAGGAATTTAGCCAAGTTCAAACTTATCAAACAAAATAACATATTATGTTGCCAATGTTTAAAATCAATCCCTTTAAACATTTAAGGCTTTTCACTATTTTCAGCATTTGTTGGTACAAATGTAATGGGCAAAGTAGAAGTAGAAGTCATTTATATTTTTTTAAAAAATTCCAATAAATATATCACACGATATATGAGTGGAAAAATTATATAAATATAATTACACTGGTTTAATTTTAATTTTTATTGAATATGAATATTAATAAAACTTATAAACAACACCGAGTTTAACGTATAATAATATTCATGCAATACAATCAAAAAAAATTTTGAATGAACAATTTTAATAAACACTGTATGTAAACAGTTTAATATAATTTACATAAAGCAGACTAAATTAGTTCTCTGAATAACAAAAAATATTTTTTATTTCACAGAAAAATTGGCCGTGTATAAAAATAATTGTTATAAGCACGCAGATAATTAAAAAAGTTTTCAGGTCACATATAAATAACTTTTGCAAGACACAAATTATTATAACATTGATTCTGTAATAATGTTTCTAAGTAAATCATTTTATAATAATATGAAAATATAAAATATCGTCTTAAGATTGTTATCCAAAATGAGTTTTCTAATTACAGAATATACATAGAAGATTTGTCTTGGAATGCTGCTTCACGGACTCAATGGAAATCGTTTCCAAAGATACAACAAACAACATTTGTAATTATTCCAAAATACAAGTTACATGTGAATCAACAATGGAAGAACTCTCTTTATTTTAGACACGAAATGGACTGACTGACATAAATATAATATATGACAACTCAACTATGAAAAACGAAATGCAAATAGCCAATTTATACTAAAATAATGGCAGTTAAAAAAGAGTTAAAACTGTCAAAACATGTGTTGATGCAAAAAACTGGACCGAATCCCATTTTTATGATCACAGATAAATAGATGAAAGCAATCCAATCATGCACATAAGAGACAAAGATTTTTAAAGTGGTTCGGCTATGAATAAAGCCTACGTCCACTTTTATTTTATTCCCAGGGGTTTACAATAGCACCATAGGGTGTAGAGAGAGAAAGGATGTGTATCTTGTGTATGGGGTTTCTAGGTTCTCTTGGTTCTCTTCCCTTTTGGCTAAGGGAATACATGTATTTATAGTGATGGGAGATAAAGAGATTCATTGTATGTAGACATTTATGTCTACATTCAACGAATCTAATGTTGAATTGCTTGGTATGCTATGTGTTGTCATCTATTAATACAGTATAAATGTACATTAAGGATCATTAAATGCGCTGCCATCTTCATTAATGCACATTAAATGCATAGTTATCCTTTGATCTTCCTGGTTGATATGCCGACCAACTCTCCTCGGGTGCCGACTAACACTCCTCGGGTGCCGACCAACTCTCCTCGGGTGCCGACTAATTCTCCTCGGGTACTGACCAACTCTCCTCGGGTGATGACTAACACTCCTCAGGTGCCGACCAACTCTCCTCGGATGTCGAATATTGCCACGTAGGATGACATGTGTCCTTTTCTGATTGGTCCTCATAGATGGAGAATTTTTGCATTAACAGAAGCCCCCAATGCTCAATGCTTGATGGTTTACTTGAAAGGATGGAGTATTTATTCTGCAGTGTTGCTCGGTGCTCGTGAAATTCTTGATCTACCTTCTTGATTTGTTCAATATAAAGTGCATTATCTCCTGGACGACATATGATGCAGGCTGATCGACGGTTGCTAATCTTTCTTTTGAGGAACTCCGTGTGCTATGTATCACCCCTGGGAATTTGGATGCAGCCATGCCATAGTATGCAGCTTGTAGCTTGTCATAATCTTCAAGTATGTTGATTGGTTCGCTAGCCGACCAACTGCCTCCTATGCCAAGCCACTGAGTGCTAACTCCATGTGCTTGATTCTTCTGATTTATGATTCTCTGAATACTTTGTCGAGTAACATACTAGCTTTTGAACCCAACTCTTCAATCTGATTAGTACCAAGCTAGTGGTGGACTTCGAAACATTTTCATACAACTTCTTCTTCAATATTGGTCGGGATAGTAGTAGTAAAGATCTCAGTGCTGTAGATGCTAAATTTGACTTCTGAACTTCAATACTATGTGCATAATAACTCCTGAATATGCCTCCTGAACTTCTGAATGCACCTCCTGAACTTCTGAATACGCCTCCGTGTGAGTTTGTGAAGTTGAATTTGGTGCTCGACTGCATGATGTTATAAGAATGTGCCACCAAATGAACAAATATATCTGTAATAGAAGCCCCCAAATGAACAAATACTTTATCGAGCACCTCCTAGATCTACCATCCGTGATGAATATCATGATGCTCAAAGATCTTAACTTCATAAATTCTCCTCTTGCTTTAAATGATCCACCTGCTGGCGAGGAACCTGTTTCAAAAGCAGAGGGGAAGAAACCAATAGAATGGGAATATTGATGTAATAAATTTGTATTTCATTCCTGATGTATTTTGTTTTTTATTTTAATGAAAGACTTTCATTTTTGTTCGCAATCTTAATTGCTATTGTCTTGTAAAATACTTTACATCTGTGCATATGTGTCTGTTAAAAAGATAACAATATTGTGTTGTTTGTCGATCAACTTATTGTCGACTAGTTTGAATTTGTGGTAACCATTTGATAAAAAATGATGTTTTGTTTGTCGACCAACTTAGTAAAAAAGTTACGAGTATCAAAAATGTTGCTCGATCACTTTCTCGTTTTTATAAAATGTTTCCGACCAACCAAGGTCAGTAAATTTTCCTTTTCGACCAACTACAGTTAGTGGGTTTTTATCCCCGACCAGCCATAGTTAGTGGATTTTTCCTCTACGAGCAACTTTGGCCCTTTCTGGAATAATCTTACCTCCCGACCAACATAAGTTGGCATTTTCGAGAATATATTTACCTCCCGACCAACATAAGTTGGCATTTCCGAGAATATATTTACCTCCCGACCAACATAAGTTGGCATTTTCGAGAATATATGTACTTCCTAACCAACATAAGTTGGCATTTTTAGGAATATTTTATTTCCTAGTCAAACAGGTTGGCATTTTTTGGAATATTTTGTTTCCTAACCAACCGAGGTTGGCATGTTTAGGAATATTTTGTTTCCTAGCCAAACAAGTTGGCATTTTTACGAATATTTTATTTCCTAACCAACCGAGGCTGGCATTTTTACAAATATTTTGTTTCCTAACCAATCGAGGTTGGCATTTTTAGGAATATTTTTGCTGAGTAGTCTGAGCTTTGCCGAGTTTTTCCGAGTAGTGTGTAGCACTAGTATTCCCCGAATTTTTTTTAATAAAAGGAGCAGGTATAACAGCTTCACTTCCAAACGCCAGCATATATGGTGATTCTCCAGTTGCTGCTCGGGGAGTAATACGATAAGCCCAGAGTACTGACTGTAACTCGTTGATCCAGTTTGCTTTTGCGTCACTTAGTCTTTTCTTTAATCCATTTAGCAGTGTTCTGTTCGTCACTTTAGTCTGTCCGTTGCTTTGAGGATGTCCTGGTGCCGAGTGGATCTTTAATATATTGGACTGATGGCAATAGGCAGCGAACTCCTCGTTGTCAAATTGTGTTCCATGGTCTGTGATGAAGGCATGAGGAAGACCATATCGACAGATGATATTCTTCCAGATAAATTGGTACACCTTGTCGTACGTCATATCAATGAGAGGCTCCGCTTCTACCCACTTAATAAAATAATCCACTGCGACGACGAGGTATTTGAACCTTCCCCTAGTCGTTGGCAGTGGCCCGACCAGATCTACTCCCCATATGGAAAATGACCAAGGGGAAGTGATGGGTGTCAACAATGCTTGTGGAGTTCTTCGGATGGAGGAAAAGCGCTGGCACTTGTCACATTTCTTGGCATAGGCTATACAATCAACTCTCATTGTTGGCCAGTAGTATCCCTGTGTCATCATACTTTGCAAAAGCGTACGACCTGCTACATGGGCTCCACAAGACCCTTCATGGACCTCTTCAATCAAATCTTTCACCTCGGTGGGATGCACACATCTTTGCAAACCTGCCATAATTCCTCGTCTATATAGAATACCGTTAATTAATACATACCGAGCAGCTATAAACTTCAATTTCTTGGCTGTGAACTTGTCAATTGGTAATTCTCCCTCCTCAATATATGCCCTGATAGGATCCATCCAAGATGGTCCTAAATCAAGGGTAATAAAATTCATCGTCAGATCTTCATCTATACTCCGACCAACTAAAACTTCAATTGGGATTGTTCTTCGTAGCTCGGTACGAGTAGCCGATGCTAATCGAGCTAAGGCGTCTACTCTCGCATTCTCCATTCTTGGTATTCTGACCAGCTGAATAGCAACAAATTCTGATACCAACTCCATCACCTTTGCATGATACCTAATCATTGATTCTCCTTTGGCTGCATATATTCCTAACATTTGATTTACGATCAATTGAGAATCACTGAAGACAATAACCTACTGCGCCTCCATAATTTTTGCTAAATTAAGACCTGCAATCATGGCCTCATACTCAACCTCATTATTAGAAGCTTTGAATTGGAATCGTAGGGCGTATTCCATGTCGACCTCGTCCGGGCTGTTCAAAACGATCCCTGCCCCACAGCCTGTTGTGCAAGATGAGCCATCTATATATAGCCTCCATATAGGTAACTAGTCTTCAAATTTCTGATCTGAAAGAGTTCCTCGGTGAAATATTTGTTACTTTCTTTCATCCTCCCCTAATATTTCTTGCTCCTCGTCGATCATCTTTTCTTGCCCTTTTACCAACCGGAGTTGGTCTGAGCTCGAAATCGATGATCCTGTAACATCCACTCGCCCTTTTACCAACCGGAGTTGGTCTGAGCTTGTGTCTGTTGATTCTGTAACATCCACAAGTTGATCAGCGAGCAACTTTTGGTCCTCGGGGGTATCAGGATAGGTGAACTCTGCTATAAAATCTGCTACAGCCTGCCCTTTTAGCGATGATCTGGGTTCATAAACTATATCATATTCACCGAGATCTATTGCCCAATACATCAATCTCCCTGATTTTTCTGGTTTATGAAGGGCTTGCCTCAACGGCATATCAGTATATACTACTATGGTATGAGCCTGGAAGTATGGCCTCATTCTCCTACTTGCCTCAATCAATGCCAGTGCCAATTTTTCCAGCCTCAGATATCCGATTTCTGCTCCTCGGAAGGCCTTACTAGTGTAATAAATTGGTTTTTCCACTCCATTATCCACTCTGATTAACGCCGAGCTAACTGCATTCTCTGATACTGCTAGATACAAGTATAATTTTTTCCCATCACCGACCTGGACAACAGTGGAGGTGCTCCCAGGTATTTCTTCAAGTCTTGAAAGGCCTTCTCACATTCATCATTCCACTCAAAAGTCTTTTGGAGCGTTGCGAAGAATGGGAGACATCTATCAGTTGCTCGCGATACAAATCTGTTGAGTGCTGCTACTCGTCCTGTGAGACTCTGTACTTATTTCATCGTCGTTGGAGATCGCAGCCCTAATAGGGCTTTGATCTTTTCAGGATTTTCTTCAATGCCTCGTTGATTGACAATGTATCGAGAAACATGCCTTCTCGAACTCCGAATATGCACTTCGTCGGGTTCAGCTTCATTTGATATTTATCCAGTTGATCAAAGGTCTGGCCTAAGTCAACTAGATGATCGGCAACTTTCTTGCTCTTTGTCAGCATATCGTCAAAATAGACTTCCATATTGCAACTGATTTGTTCAGCAAAGACCTTTTTCACCAACCGCTGATATGTCGCACCTGCATTTTTCAAACCAAAAGGCATAACATTATAATAATAAGTTCTCCTAGGGGTAATGAAAGAAGTACTCTCCCTGTCTTCAGGTTTCATTTTAATCTGGTTGTAACCAGAATAAGCATCCATGAAGCTTAGCAGCTCGTGTCCCGAGGTAGCATCGACTAGTTGATCAATTCGGGGCAGCGGAAAGTGATCCTTTGGGCATGCTTTATTGAGGTCGGTGAAGTCTACAAACATCCTCCACTTGTTATTCTTCTTTTTTACCATCACCACATTTGCTAACCAGTCTGGATATTTAACGTCTTCGATAAAGCAAGCTTTCTGGAGCTTCTCGACCTCCTCTTGTATAGCTTGATTCTTCTCGAGACTGAATACTCTTCTTCTCTGCTTCACTAGTTCGATCTCCTTATTCACGTTGAGCTTGTGACATAAGAAATTTGGGTCTATTCTGGGCATATCTTCATGACTCCATGCGAAAGTTTTCTTTCTGCTTCTTAGGAAAGTTATCAATTCCTATTTTAATGAGGTATCCAACGACGAACCTATTTGAGTAGTTCGTTCAGGGTGCTCGTCGTCCAGAATGATATTTTCAGTAGCTTCCACCAATTGACCCTTCACGAGTTGCGACTCATCTCTAGGATCCAATGTTTTAATTTCTGCACCTTTATCCACTTGATAAGTAGTAGTCTTTTTCCTCGACTCCTCCAGCTCCTCTTGCTCGACAGATGAATAATAACATTCTCGAGCTACTTTTTGATCACCTTTCACAACTCCTACTCCAAAATTTGTTGGAAATTTTAGGCATTGATGTACTGTAGATGGCACTGCCTCGAACTTCTTCAATCCTACTCTTAACTCGATTAAGTCAAGTATGAAGCTCTATGCCCAGGATTGGGGCATGTATGAAATGAATCTGATGGTGCCAATTGAATTGTTGTTTGCAGACTTGCTGCTGTGTTGTGTGCAGTCTAGCTGCGTTGTTTTTGTGCGGTATTGACCTTTTAAGGTCTTTATGTGCTGTTGATGAGCATCCAAGAATTGTACTGGGCAGATAATTTTTCCTGAACACCTGTTGAGGCTGAATCATATAAAAATTATGATTAGAATAATTATTCAGCCGATCAATATATAGTGTGCATTGGCTTCAATATTGGACATTTTAAATTTCCAGATAATAATATGAGAGATAACAATCAAAATATCTCGTGTTCTCATAAAAAATATGATGTACATAAACGTGTCTCCATAAAAATATTTAACGGACTTGTGATTATGAAATTTTCGTTTATTCATATTTGAAATAAAAACTAATCCACTAATTTAATAAAATCATGATTTGCAATATTTTGCAGATTTGATAAATAAAAAATTGGACAACTAATTTATGTTTATAATCATAAAAAGCACGACTGAATCAAAAGATATATGTATGTATGTACAACATATAATTGATTATTCATATATTGATAAAATTGATCGTATCAACACAATTACATAATATGATTATTCGTGGAGAGAACATAGTTTTCTTGAAGAGAGAGAAAATGGGTCTGATTCAATTCATGTTAATATCGGAATGGAAAATACATAATCGTTCTTAATGCTTATCCATATCCTAACATATTTGTTCAGAAAATTTTCAAGTGGATCCATAGATGCAAGGATTTGTATAATATTTATGAGTCTAAAATTCACCAGATCCCCAAATTGAAATCGATCACACAGTTAATGCATATAAAAATTATGACTAAATTAAAAGATTTCCAAACGAATCAAATTTGTATATACTCATATAAAAGTGATTTATGAATATAGAGAAATTATTTTATCTCCTTAAAGAAGAAATAATATAATATGTACACAAATTTCTCAAACTTTGTGATTATGAAATGTACATTTATCTAGATTTGTAAAATTAGATTCAACAATTTGTGAATATAAAATCATGATTGAATTAAAAGATGTATGCACAATATATAATTGATTTGATCTCTAAGTTTATGGATATAAACATATGAAAATCATGATTTGAACAAAAATATAATGGGAATTTGAATAGTCATCAAAGATCTTTCACAAATTATTTCAAAATCAAGAAAGAAAATTATCAAATCTTATCATCATCGTATATATTGGTATATTTAATCATTTAAAATATTTATTCCATGATATAAAATTGAAACTTGAGAATCAAACAAAAAGTTATGATTTATGAAATCCACTATTTTTCAGATTTCTAAATAAGAATTAATCTAACAGTTATGATTTTAAAATCATGATATGCTATATTTTGCAAATAAAAATTGGACAATTAATTTATGTATATAAACATAAAAATCATGATTGAATCAACAGATATATGTATAATATATAATTTATTATACATATAGAAAATAAAAACTTAGCTTTTGATGGAGAACAATGCTTGTAACACGTTCTCACAGACGGTGTCAATCTATTGATGCAAAAAACTAGACCGAATCCCATTTTTATGATCACAGATAATTAGATGAAAGCAATCCAATCAAGCACATAAGAGACAAAGATTTTTAAAGTGGTTCGGCTATGAATAAAGCCTACGTCCACTGTTATTTTATTCCCAGGGGTTTACAATAGCACCATAGGGTGTAGAGAGAGAAAGGATGTGTATCTTGTGTATGGGGTTTCTAGGTTCTCTTGGTTCTCTTCCCTTTTGGCTAAGGGAATACATGTACTTATAGTGATGGGAGATAAAGAGATTCATTGTATGTAGACATTTATGTCTACATTCAACGAATCTAATGTTGAATTGCTTGGTATGCTATGTGTTGTCATCTATTAATACAGTATAAATGTACATTAAGGCTCATTAAATGCGCTGCCATCTTCATTAATGCACATTAAATGCATAGTTATCCTTTGATCTTCCTGGTTGATATGCCGACCAACTCTCCTCGAGTGCCGACTAACACTCCTCGGGTACCGACCAACTCTCCTCGGGTGCCGACTAATTCTCCTCGGGTACTGACCAACTCTCCTCGGGTGATGACTAACACTCCTCGGGTGCCGACTAACTCTCCTCGGATGTCGAATATTTCCACGTAGGATGACATGTGTCCTTTTCTGATTGGTCCTCATAGATGGAGAATTTTTGCATTAACAGAAGCCCCCAATGCTCCATGCTTGATGGTTTACTTGAAAGGATGGAGTATTTATTCTGCAGTGTTGCTCGGTGCTCGTGAAATTCTTGATCTACCTTCTTGATTTGTTCAATATAAAGTGCATTATCTCCTGGACGACATATGATCCAGGCTGATCGACGGTTGCTAATCTTTCTTTTGAGGAACTCCGTGTGCTATGTATCACCCCTGGGAATTTGGATGCAGCCATGCCATAGTATGCAGCTTGTAGCTTGTCATAATCTTCAAGTATGTTAATTGGTTCGCTAGCCGACCAACTGCCTCCTGTGAATCAACAATGGAAGAACTCTCTTTATTTTAGACACGAAATGGACTGACTGACATAAATATAATATATGACAACTCAACTATGAAAAACGAAATGCAAATAGCCAATTTATACTAAAATAATGGCAGTTAAAAAAGAGTTAAAACTGTCAAAACACGTGTTGATGCAAAAAACTGGACCGAATCACATTTTTATGATCACAGATAAATAGATGAAAGCAATTCAATCAAGCACATAAGAGATAAAGATTTTTAAAGTGGTTCGGCTATGAATAAAGCCTACGTCCACTGTTATTTTATTCCCAGGGGTTTACAATAGCACCATAGGGTGTAGAGAGAGAAAGGATGTGTATCTTGTGTATGGGGTTTCTAGGTTCTCTTGGTTCTCTTCCCTTTTGGCTAAGGGAATACATGTATTTATAGTGATGGGAGATAAAGAGATTCATCGTATGTAGACATTTATGTCTACATTCAACGAATCTAATTGTTGAATTGCTTGGTATGCTATGTATTGTAATCTATTAATACAGTATAAATGTACATTAAGGCTCATTAAATGCGCTGCCATCTTCATTAATGCGCATTAAATGCATAGTTATCCTTTGATCTTCCTGGTTGATATGCCGACCAACTCTCCTCGGGTACTGACCAACTCTCCTCGGGTGCTAACTAACACTCCTCGGATGTCGAATATTGCCACGTAGGATGACATGTGTCCTTTTCTGATTGGTCCTCATAGATGGAGAATTTTTGCGTTAACACATGTCACAATAGTTAGGAAAAAAAATATTATAGAAACGAAATTAGAATTGGACCAAAAACTGGGTCAGAAGGTGGCGGGCGTGTAGACTTGGAAGTCAATCAAAGTCCATATATGTCTCTCCCTCGAAAGAGTTGTGATACCCAAGGGCACCAAGTCTATGAGACTAAATGGATTACAATATACTACATTCATTTTTCATATTTTATCAGCGTGAGACTTTGACTTTACACAAAACACATTGATCAAATTTCATGTTCTAAGTGAATACTTTGATCAATAATTTCTCATTCATTAATTTATGGTTTTACACAAGTGAATATATCACGTTATAGTACTTACGGAGGAGAACGCGTTACAACTTTGAACCGTCTCGAAAGACATTTGAATCCTATATTAAATTTACCTTAAAATTGATTAAAAAATAATTTTGTGAATCCAATTAAATACCATAAATTCAAACATGATGGAAATTGGAACCAAACCGACCATTATGAATCATTACCAGCTGATACTGAAAAATTGAATTATGAATGAACTTGATTAATTCTCTTTCCTCCTCAACTCACTAAGGTACCACGCAAACTAACCAATTTGATTAAGCCGATGTTGATCTTCGACGGTAAAAAGCTAATGTTAGAAACCTAAAATCCAACGTTTCAGAAGTCAAAAAGTAATACTATAACAAGTGGCTACAAATTGCAATGTACTATGAAAATTAAGAAAATTCCATATAAAGTGAAGGACGTGTGACTCATCCCGACGAAATTTACGTTTGTATCAATAGAACAGTTGGGGTAAACTTCCTGGCTACTTGCATACATTTTCCAAACATCGAGCTCTAGTGCAAATGAGGGCCCTGCACTAATTTGTCCATTATTAGGGGTATATATATATATATATGATATATGATGGTTGGCTCTCAAACTCACTTCTCTCTCGCTCTCTCTCGCTCTCTCTTGCTACTTTCATCCATACGGCATCAATCTATGATTTCTTATTGCAACAAAATCTTTGGAGAGGAACAGCTCAGTCTTCCTCGTCCATCCCATGTTTCCGAAAATATCGAGATTTGCCCCATTGGTAATCAAATCAATTCAATAAAACCTCTCAGCTCAATTTGGATGGATGAGCAGTATCAACTAGACATTCACAACTTCACTAATATCCAAGAAAGACTTGCTAAATTAGTTAAGCTAAACAATATTGATTATCTCCAAGAGTTTGGTGGCATCCACAAGATTGTAGCTTCACTAAAATCAAATATCGAAACTGGGATATATGGGGACGAAAGAGATATTTGTCTTCGGCACACAGCATTTGGCTCCAACCAAAGTTTGGAAAATAAGCAGACAAAAGGCTTATATTTGAGACTCCTACTAGAGGCTCTCAAAGACACTAATCTTATCCTCCTTTTTTGCTGCGCAACGATCTCTCTCGTCATTGGGATCAAGAGGAATGGTCCCCAAGAAGCATTTCTTGATGGGGCAATCATATTTGTAGCTATATTCTTGGTCGTGAATGTTGGAGCTTTATGTAGACTTTACAAGGCTAGAAAGATGATCAAGAAGCTATCCAGCAACAAAGATGTTGTTGGAGTCATGCGACGTGGGAAGATGCAACATGTCCCGGTTTCCGAAATTGTTGTCGGCGATATAGTATACTTAAACACTGGAGAACAGATACCAGCTGATGGTTTGTATATTCATGGAAATTCATGCAAACTATTTGATGGTTTGGTCCACGAGGAGTTGTATTTTGCTAAGTACCCCTCCTTGTTCACCGGTGCAAAGGTGGTGGAGGGTAACTGCAAGATGCTTGTGACATCCGTGGGGAAGAACACTGAAAGGAGCAGGTTGATAAGATCAATAAGAACTCTCCAAAATGAAGTGTCAAAGTTGCAAACTGCTATTGATAACAATAGCGCACGTTTGGAGAAGATCTGTTTGACCCTCTCATTACTTGTTCTTTTGGTGCAAGTGATACGATGTTTTATTTGGACATCTGAGTGTGACGAGAACCATAACCCGGATCCGAAGGGTGTGAAGAATACGGTTGAGGAGATCATGAGTGTGGCCTCTAATCTTATAAAGAAGAAACAAGGTGGGAAGGCTAACGGGTTACTTGTCATGCTCTGTGTATTAGTGTTCGCAACAAGAGATGGGTTGCCTTTAGGTATATTCATTTTTCTAACATATGCATCGAAGAAAATTAAACCAAAAGGAACTATCTTTCAAAACATTGAAGCAAGTGCTACAGCTGGGTTGGTTACCACAATGTGCACGGGTGTAACCGAAGATCTAACTCTGCAGCACACGAAGATGGTCGAGTTGTGGATTGGACTGAATAGTATAAAGGACTTGTCCACGGGAGTAGATGCCCGAGTCATTAATAATCTGGGAGAGGGAATCTGCATGAACGCCGCTGGTTCACCAAATGAACTTCTCCTCTGGTGGTCCCAACAAGGGCTTGGCATCATCAATAGAGAGGAATTGTATCCAAGATGCACAATCCTCCATAATGAACCTGTTGATCTAAAAAACACGAAGAGTTGGCTATTGTTTAAGAAAAATGGGGAGGTCAACAATATAGCCAATGTGCACTGGAAAGGATGTCCAAATACGATATTGTCCATGTGTTCACATTACTATGCAGCGGATGGAAGCATGCAAGCAGTAGATGAACAAAAAACATCAGCCTTTCAAGAATTGATTGAAAGAATATCTTCCGATTGTCTCCAGTGTATAGCTTTTGCTTACAAACAAGTTATTATAAAGGAGAAAGAAGGTCCCGTAGAACTGGAACAAGGCCGACAAAAGTTAAAGCCTGGGGAAGATGGTTTAGCCTGGTTAGGCCTCGTGGGTTTAAAGAACCCATACGCACCAGAGGTGGTTGAAGCAGTCAAAGCGTGTGCGAAATTTGGAAAAAGCATCAGGCTAGTAGTGGGAGATGATATAAACACGGCAAGATTAATGGCCATCCACTCTGGAATTATGAGGCCAGAAGAAGACGTTGATGGAGCTGTAATACAGGCTTCTGAATTTCGAAATAGTTCAAAAGAAGACCGCGTGACAATGATAGATAATATCCGCGTCATGGGGAACGCGTCCCCTTCAGATAAATTACTAATGGTACAGTGCCTGAGACAAAAGGGCGAGACAGTGGCAGTGACGGGAATTTCAGTTAGAGACCACCCATCCCTTAAAGAAGCCGACATGGGGCTCTTGAGGAGTGCTAATGTCTTAGATTTGACAGATAAGGATGTGGACATAATTCTCGTGGACCTGAATTTGATGATAGTTAGTAGGATTTTAATGTTTGGAAAGTACGTTTGCAAAAATCTTGAAAAGTTCATACAGTTGCAGCTGACTCTTAACATTGCTGCCTTCACTTTAAATTTCATTGTCGTACTTTCAACAAGTGAAGTGCTGCTTTCACCGTTTCAGCTCTTGTGGGTTAACCTAATTATGGACGTTTTCGGTGCCTTTGCCTTGGCTGCATCGGTGGCAGAGCCACCAGTTTCTCAGACCCAACTGGATAGCTGCCCGCAGGTCTACGATGAAGGTCCTATTTTAACCAAGACTACGTGGAGAAGAATAGCTGTTCAATCTTTATATCAAGTAACTGTTCTCCTGACATTAAACTTCAAGGGAAAATCGACACTCCACGTGGATGAAACTGTGCTAAAGGCCATGATCTTCAACAGCTATTTACTGTGCCAGGTTTTCGTATTAATCAACACGAGAGAGATTGAGAAAACAAAGTATTTCTTGTTTCTTGTTGTAGCGGCTACCATTGTTGTTATGCAGGTGGTGGCGAATGAGATTTCAGCCGTTGTCTTTCATACGGGAAGGTTAAATTTCACGCAGTGGTGCATCTGTATTGAAATTGCTGCAATCTCTTTGTTCGTAAACTGGAGTGCAAATTTGATTTCCATATACGTTACAGAATGGATCTGAGTTGCGTTATATGCCCCTTCCAAGTACCGTGTATAACCCTTTTGTTATGACAAATTGTATGAATATGTAAATTAATTTATTATGAATTAATTAATTAGTAGAATTGAAAAAGTATAAATCTAATTTAAGTAATATTTAATAATTTAAAATTGATGTTAAGATTGTGTGTGAAAAAAAAAAAAAATATGCACAGTTTGATAGATCTCAATGGCCGTAGCTGCCACTCAAATGTCTAGCAAGGAGATTGTGTTTAAATTTTTATCATATTATATTATTTTTCTCTACTATCTTCTTTCCATTGTGTATTTGCTTGTACTGGACCACCAAATATTAAGGAAGTTATAATTGGCATACACATATGTCGTCAATTCATCCATCAATGCCTAATCAACAAACTACTTTAAATAATTTAAAATATCCTTTATATAACACTTTTTTTTGTAGGGAGGGAAAGTGCCCGAACAATGTTTATTAAAAGAAATTAGGAGGAAAATCCCTCCTAGCTGGCCATCACAAGCCGAGAAACACAAATTAAAGAAGTTGATTTTTTAGCCCAATAAAGAGTGGCTAACGAGCAAAAAAAAAAAGTTAAAAAAAGGAGATTAAGGTGGTGTTTATTTTTACTTCTTAAGTCGAAATTTGAACCATTCAAATTTAACAGGTGTTAAATATTTTTTTTAATTAAGAAGTTAAACGTTATTTTTGCCTATGAATGATTAAGAGGTAAATATATCTCTAAAATTTGAATCTGAAGTCTAAATCACTCTAAATATATTCATTCAGAGGTGTATTCAGACATAAAAATAAACATATTTTTAGATTCAAATTTTAGATTTGGGATTTAAAATTAAGATTTCAGTTATTAAATTTAGGTTGCGTTTGCTTTTTTATCTGAATCTAAAAAGTCTGTTGTCTGAATAAATAGTGTTTGTTTGAAAATTATATATCAAAATCTGAATAGATATTATATGGAGCATTTTACCCTTATCCTTTGTTTTATAACAAATATATATTCATTTGCAAGAGCATAATATGTAACATATCAATCTTATATATTTAACATTCAAATACACACATTATGCTATTAAATATGTAAAAGGTAATACTACACATTTAGATAGTTCTAAAATTTCGTAGCATATAACTCCTGGGTAACGTTAAAAAAATAACTAAGAAGCTATTAAAAATCGAAAAATATTAATAATAAAATACTACAATCACAGTCAATTTTATTGATTTATGTAATACGTATGATGCGTGAATATGAGATTTTAAGCTATAAGCTACAAGACAAACAAAAAAAATTATATTAGTTGATAATTTTAAACTATATATTTTTCGAATTTTGCAAATTAAAATTATATGTTCGAAGTCCCAAAAATTTAAAGAAACATAAGCTTCTTTTTTTTTCAAGAACTAAAAAAGAAGTAAAAAAAGTTGCCACCGTCAAAATCAAAGCTAACCTATATCTTTTGACCTTTTTGTAAGAGGCAACATAGACAAATAAATAGTTATCACAAGTATAAAAGGAAAAAATATATAAACAGACAGACATACATATCTAGCCATATCTATTACCCAAGTAAAAAATTTGTTAGAATAGAAATAAAAGACACATACAAACATCCATCACCATTACTTTTCTCTCTCTCTCTCTCTCTGTATCTCTTTGAAATGGGACGGAAGAAGGTTATATGGGAAAGTAGATAAAAAGATTAAGGTGAAGTTTTTGAAGATTTTACAGAGAAGATTGTACATGAATATCACTTCTTTTATATTCATTTGCCTTCTTTATCTCTAATTTGTAAGTCAACGTGTTTAGTTGGAAAGAAGTTTTGTATTTGAAATCTTTATAAGACTAGAAATCTCAAAACAACTGTAAGGCTATAACTTAAAATCTATTTTGGTTCAGATTCCAGTGTTTAGATTCAGAGAACGTTGAACCTCTGAACCGTTAAATGAACCATTAAGCGCTAATTATTAACGTTAACATCTGAAAATTTCAAAAAATCAAACGCATTTTATTTCCTCTGAAATCTGAATTCTAAATGGGTTAAATTAAGATTTCAGAGGTGTAAACAATCGGACCCTAGACTTTAGATTCAGATAAAAAACCAAACATAATCTAAATTTATAAAATCATTCTTAAGAACACCCTAATATTAATCATGAACACATTAATATGATTAATGTTTAACATACAATTGTTCTTAATAAAAGGATCTTAGATCTTCATGTTTTCACAAAATACGTCTAGAAGATAGAAAATAAGACATACCTTGATCAAAGATCAAACTTGATTAATTGCTCCATCAATCTGCCTTCTTGGAAAAAATGCACTCTAATGGAATCTCGGAGTTTCTCTCCCACCTCAGAAATAGTGTGTTATGAGATGACTCTAGATGGTGTAGAGGTCTCTATTTATAAAGGGGAAGAGGGCCGGAATCCTAGTCAAGGTGGGACTCTTTCAAGTCTCCCACTAATGCCACTAACCATCATGTGACTAACGGATAAGGTTTACCCAAATCTTTTAATATCTTATTTATCACATTCCTAATTAATTATCTGACATTTATTAAAACCACATAAATGGGAAATTCGGAATTTAATACAATTGAAATTAAATAATTAATTTCGTCACTTAACATTAATTTCCAACAGTCTCTCACTTGGTCTTAATAATTCGCATAATTAGATTAGGTATCATAAGGTGCACAATCATTGATAAATTTATTTTGCTGAATCAAATGATTCACGGATGCGAGTCATGGCGGTTCCATACTATTCAAGAGCATGGTTCCTTCCATGTACCACAACACCAATGTTTCATTCAACTAAGCCTTTAATATTGGGTATCATAATGGCCTCATAATGTCCTTTGGAATAAGGACTATTTCTGTCAACAACACTTCATAATTGCATGCATTCACAAAGGACAGAAATAATTGAAATCAGAAACACTTTTATTGAATTCAAGTAATAGTGTCAAACAACTAAGCCAAATAGCAATCATAATTTTACTAATCGAGATCCATCTCTTTGACACGTTCCATAAGGTCTTTTGGAGATAGTCCTTTCGTAATAGGATCTGCTATGTTATCACTCGTACTAATGTGATCAATTGACACTTTTTGTTTCTGAATTTCTTCTTTAACTGATAGGTAATTCATTCAACGTGCTTAGTTACTTTAGGAATACCTAACATTTCTTCATAAAGAAGATTGCAGCGACATTATCATAATATTTCAGCGACTTGATAATAGTGTCGACAACTCCAAGTCCCGAAATGAAGTCACGCTGCCAAAATACATAAGTTGTAGCATCAAGCATACTACAAACTCAGCTTTCACAATACTTAATGGATGGATTGTGTTGCACTCCTTCATTATATTGGTTGATAAACCAAAACAAATATTCTTAAGCAAGAGTGAACTTCATACCATCCGTACAAATAGTAAATCTGAGTCACAATAATTGTTCATATTTAAATGAACACATATATCATAAATGTGAGCATATAGTCCTTTAAGTATCTCATTACTTCATACACAACTTTTAAACCCATAAAATTATTTTGATTCTCTACTTTCTAAATCCGTGCTTGTATATAGAGAAAATATATAAACTTACTCCCACTGATCTTAAGGTGTATACAAATATACAACGATTAAAAAAAAATAATGATATTATTTCTTAAAATGCCTCATGTGGGAAACTTATGTTTATAAAATGATCTCCTAAACATATACGCATGGTTTATTAGAATTCAAAAAATAATTTTCACATCCACTTTATGTAACTCTCAATCATAATGAGCTACTAATGTCATAAGAATTACATGTCCTTACATATAATTGAGAAGGTTCATTTAGAACCTTTTCTTCATTAATAGTGAAATATTTTACTACAATTTAGCTTTATCTCGTTTAACTACCGTTAGTGTCGCGTTTGGTCTTGATGACCCCCTTATACCCGACTTTAGTGCATCAATTATGTAATTCAACGAGATTTCAACCTTAGTTGTAGTCCATTAGTTTCACTTCTTATGACTTTTGAAAATAAAATCATGTCATTATTTATTCCTTCACCAAATTCATGTTCATGCAGATACACCACATAATCATTTAGGATAGTAGACCTTTTAGGATCTTCTTAATACTATTCCTTATGATTTCATCTACATTTCTCTCACGGTGACAATACTATCATTTAGTGGTTGACCATTTATTTGTTCTTTGTTGTTTAGACAATCTAACAACTAAAAGAACAAGGATTCAAGAAGGTTATCGTTAATGGGATAAGTACCCTACCTTCCTTTATAATCATATTTCATGATTTTCTACTACCACTAATTTCACCTTTCATAATGAATTTGACTTTAATGCAATAAATACGTGTCAATGACAATTATATGATCTATGTAGGTCCACTTTAAGGGAAGTTTCTCATAATCTCCCACTTGGGCCACATAGGTCATCCTTATATTAGACATCGTAATACCTTAAGAGCACAACTCGATTATCAAAATTTGTAAGAGACATTACAAAAATCTTGTCCACGAAGATTATGAAAAAAGAGTCTAGATTTAATTTGGTACAAGATTTAAAGAGTTTCATAAAAAAATGCTACGATTATGATGCAGGATCAAACAAATCTTTAAAGAACTATGTCCAAACTTTATTTTGTACAAAACATCAAAATTAAAATCATAACCCTTGAAAAATATACATCAAAAGATTCTTTAGAACATATCCCTCACGATCAAGTTTAGACAAACATTTTCCAAAACAAATTGAGGGTTTATGAAAACAAATGGCGATTTGATTCCCCAAGAACAAAAGAAAAGAATCTTATTAGCATTTCTAGTTTGTTTTGTAAGAAATCCTTGCATCAAAAGTAAATACTTTCTATAACATAGTAAGTATAACTTGAAAACTCTACTGAGATGAAAAACTCATTTCAAATCATAAAAGATACATATTATCTTTATCATTATTAGTCCGAGTGTGCAATATGTAAACAAACTTAATTTGTTTAACCAAATTAAATATGAAATTTTAGAGAAATAAAATGGGATACAATAATATGTGATAAGATAATGAGATAAATTGCTCACTTCATTAATGCTTTGATTTAACAACACACACATCGATTATATGATAAATTGACTGCATAACCGTGAGTTTTTGTCAGTAGTAACCGTGAATTATCGATTATATGATGCTTGTAGATTACTTTATTGGGTATAATGTTATTTCATTATATTGTACACAACATTTGTGCACAACTTATTTTCACATACTATAATAATGTATGTGATCTATGATGTTCATTCAATTATTAAAAATTGATTCCCTGTAAGGAATAACCTTGCTTGAAGAAATGAACTCAATATACCCCATTAATATCTTTACAATTATAAGCATCATGAGTTACTACTACCATCATCTTTACATTTAATATTCATTGCAATTCTAGTCGGGTCACTGTAGTGACTACCAAACATTTCATAATATGAATATTACATTACGTAAAGACTTACATACACAAGTCAATAAATTTTCACTTATTTTCATTACATATCGCATGATCAATACTCTAAATTATTCATGTTTATGGTTTTCATAACCTTAATTGGTGATATGATAGTGAAAGAAACTATGGCATCTGTGTTTGACGACCATTATTACCTTCCCAAAATATATATCACCACTAACATTTTGTTCAATTATTGTAATCACAATAAATGAATAAACAATAATATGCATGAAACATCATAAAGTATCATCATCATAACATTCAATATCATACATGGACCCGTAGGCAACCAGAATATGCATGATATTAATGCATTAGTCCAATATTTATATCTTCTGGAATGGAGCACTTCAATGAACACCAAACCATATATTATATAAATATAAGAGATATGCATACATGTGCAAAATACCCGTAATACATGAATAATTATATTATTGTCTATTCCTTAATTTGAAATTCACGAAAAATTAGACATAATGTGAAAATCAAATAGACAAAGAGTTTACATGAGATATTACACAAATAATAGTAAATGGAAGACATAAATCATTTACTTTCGCTTCATCACTTATGTATGAGTAACAAATCAGAAATATTGACCTAAATCATTCATGGTCATACTAATGCACAATATGGTTATAATCACAATTATCATGTTTATTTACAAAAATTCCAATGTTTATTTGATTCAAATTTCAGCATGTGTTGCGCTTCAATTTAACCTTATAACAAAATTAGGATAATCTGAAATGACTACAAGTATAGTATCTTCACATGTAATCTTAGCATGTATTTGGCATTTGATTAAACTGAACGAATACCTACTTATGAGTCTCAAAATTTGCAAGTCATGCATTCAAATATGCATGCATGCAACGAATAAATCTAGTATCCGCACATATGAATTGTAGCCTGTGTTTGGCATTTAATTCAACTTAATGGGAGTACTAGCCTTAAAATAAACAATAATTCTGATTTTCAACCACATGAATCGTTGGCCTGTGTTTGGCACGAGACTCATTAAAACATGAATATCATAATATTCAACAATATGAATCATTGGCCTGTGTTTGGCACGAGATTCATCAAAATATGAATATTAACAATAACACAAGTCTAATATCCGACCATATGAAATATGTTGGCATGTGTTTCGCACGAATATTCAACTAAAAAGGATCATTAGAGCAAGGTTTTATGAAATATGGGAAAACTTAAATTTTCACACACAACAAAAATTGCAAGGGTCGAATATTGAATTGTTGACTAAAATTTTGGTATATTTCATCTACATTCCGAATATCACGGAATCTGTGTTAATCATCACATAATATTCAGATTGTAAAGATATATTACCCTATAATTCATTTATCATGGTCCCATAATTTTGGCATCTGTGTTTGTTGCCTAATTCATTTAATACCATGATTAATGGACTTAATGTCAACTATTCTGTTTTTACAAAACTGGTTCTAATGTTGTTCAATTCAGATATTAGCATGTGTTGCGCCTCAATCCAATTTTATAACTAACATTAGAATAAGTCTTTAATGAATGTAAGTATATTATTCGTACATGCAGTCTCAGCCTGTGTTTGGCCTTTGACTTAACTCAAATGAATAATTGTTTACATGTCTCAACTTAAATATAGTTAATCATGCATTAATATTAACTATAATATGTAATCTATCAGTAATCACAAAGATACCAATAGTAGCTCGAATGCCTCAAAAACATAATTTTTCTGGAAGTCATAAACATTATTTATGTAAAATCAATGCCCCAAAAATATTATACACAAAACTTAATGTATAATTAATGGTTCAAATATAAATGCATACACAATAATCTAATATTTACAATTATAGATTAAGATACTTTTATGTCTTCTCCATCTAACATCATATAAATATTATTGTCGAAACATCAATTCATAATTACATTAGGACCTTTGGGCAACCAATTATAGATTATGCACAATAACCTAATATATCGAAATGTTATTGTCAAACACATAATCATACATCTAATATTCAAAATTTTATATTGAACCCTTTCATCAATACAAAATAATACATAACATGAATATTAGAACAACCATGAACATAAAGAAAAACATCCCCCGTGGTAAAAAAAAAAAAATACATAATATTTGGAAAAAATCGTGATTTTTGCCAAAAATAGAAAATTTGAGTTAGCACCACATAGATGTAGATAATTACTCCAGGATCTCAAAATAATTTGCGGAATTCAAAAATCAATTTTCTGGAGTGAGATATTGACGTCAACATTATTACCAAAAACGGCAAAAACGCAATTTTAAGGGTCTTAACGACGTCAAAACGCAAAAGTAAGATGGTGCCCATTGTAAACAATGGGTTTTGTTTATTTCGACGTTTCCAGTCGACCATGTCAGTTTCGTAAAATTCCGAGCAAGTTTTGACCTTTCATTCTCACCAGTGAGTATTGGCGACAGAAGAAAAACGTCACAGAAAATCTCAGACACACTTTAAGAGTAGATTTAATGACAGAAATAAGACGTCGCAGAAGGTCTCAGGCACAAAAGCAATTTAATGACATAAATAAAAATGTCGCAGAAAGTCTCAGGTACATATATCATTATAGACGAACATCAATAAGGAAAATCACGAGATCTTAAACTTTAGCTCTGATACCACATATAAAATCATTCTTAAGAACACCCTAATATTAATCATGAACACATTAATATGATTAATGTTTAACATACAATTGTTCTTAATAAAAGGATCTTAGATCTTCATGTTTTCACAAAATACGTCTAAAAGATAGAAAATAAGACATACCTTGATCAAAGATCAAACTTGATTAATTGCTCCATCAATCTGCCTTCTTGGAAAAAATGCACTCTAATGGAATCTCGGAGTTTCTCTCCCACCTCAGAAATAGTGTGTTATGAGATGACTCTAGATGGTGTAGAGGTCTCTATTTATAAAGGGGAAGAGGGCCGGAATCCTAGTCAAGGTGGGACTCTTTCAAGTCTCCCACTAATGTCACTAACCATCATGTGACTAACGGATAAGGTTTACCCAAATCTTTTAATATCTTATTTATCACATTCCTAATTAATTATCTGACATTTATTAAAACCACATAAATGGGAAATTCGGAATTTAATACAATTAAAATTAAATAATTAATTTCGTCACTTAACATTAATTTCCAACAAAATTTGCAAGGCCTAGAACTAGAGGCTTGAGACCTAAGATTATATTTTGATGCGGATTTCTCTTCTTTACTAAGAGTCGGAAAATTTTCAGAACTTATAAAACTAGTCTTGGAATCCTTAGCCTTATTCTCTAATTGATTTTGCTTACGATGTAATTCCATTAATTGATGTATTTTATTTATGAGACTTTGTAAATTTAGGACCTATTGTGATATATATTTTGGAAATAGGACAACAAACATTTTATTTATAGTTTTAGTTCTTATTTTTTAATAAAGCCGCTCGCGCGTACCCATATTCATAAAACGTTAACCAATCACAACATGCCGCGTCTCCCTTTAATTTGAAAATAGAGACTAAAAATGAATATTCATAATCATTATTATTTGAAGTCCTAAAAATACATAATCTTTTTATTTATATGGGTTGTTACTTATGTCACCAACGAATATATACCTTGTCCTGGTATCACACGAATCTGACAAGCTATTAATGAATAGGAGTTGGAACCTGATCTTGACAATTGGAGTTGGGTTGATCAGGTTCACTCAAGTTTTGCCCAATTTGGTCCTTTTGGAGGTTTGATTAATGGGCCTGGAATCCGCAGTTCAATTTGAAGAGATGAAATATCATCCAAGTGGGTTTGTAATATTGCATGAGATACCTCAGTTGTACAAAGCTGACGGTGGCTTTTAGAATTTTACTCCTCCGCTATTGTAGGAGTCCCATTGATAACTTCCTTATCTTGAGTTTGATATAATGGTGGAAAGTTCTCATCATTTCAATTTTGATCCGAAGGTAAATTCACAGAATAATCCATCAAGCTGCCTTTATTTCCTCTAACAGCTCGATCATTCAAGATAAGATTGTAATCTTTCTAGATGTCATCATTAGTACTTATCAAATTAATTGTTCAAGAAACAACTCCACCTGATTCTAGATTTGGATCTAATAGGGTTTTTATGAGTTTTCAGGCAGAAGTTCTTTCTCTTTATCATTGTGAACTCGGTGCCACATAAATTCCTCGTCTGTTTTTCTTCTACCAACCAATATCATGTGCATTCTTCTCAGGTTGAACAGTAGCATTTCTCATTTTCTTTATAACACTCTTACATGCTGAAATAGCATGGCCAATATCCACAAAAATAAATAAGAAATGCAGGTTGCTCAACCAACCTCAATATGAAATGAGAATTTGGATCCATATGCCTCCACAATGGTTACGAATTTAGGCAGATAATAAGGAAAATCCACTTCAATTAGATCCCATGCAAACAACCCGTATTTTTTGGCCAATGTTGTTGAATCAATTCTCACCAGATTTCCTACTCCATGAGCAATCTCTAATATTAACCTTGGATCCCAATACAAATCTGGTAGGTCTTTAAATCTGACCCAAATATTTGCCGAAGAAGAAGCATAATTTTTCACCTCATCTAAAATAAAAACCTTCTCTCTTACTCTTCGTCTCTATAAATAGTTATTATTACACACACTCGCAATTAATTCACCCATGTGCGCCTATTAGAAGCATCCAAAATCGCACAATGCAAGGAAATACTAAACTTTTCTTATTTTATCAAATCTTTCCTGGTCACTACCACAGCAGATAATACATTTAACAATTATTTATTTGCTTATAAAGATGATTTCATGGAGAAATCATCCTTTTTAACAACGAAATTTAAATTATAGTGATTAAGTAAACATTGGCCACGAACTAACAAAGCTCGTTATCAAATTCTCAATGAAAATCGGCGCCATCTCTTCCCACCCCGGATATGAAGTGCGAATTTTTTGGCTAACGAAATAATTAAAGTCAACCGTGAAATATTTCGTGGGTAATTTTTTTTTTCTATTTTGTCATAAAATATTTTTGTGGCCAAAAGTTGGATTTTTATTCTCCACAATTGGAGTTTTGTCGCGAAAACATAAACTAGATTTCTAAACCTAAGAAAACATCACACCCTCTCATTTCCTCTCTTTCATTTCCATCTCTCTCGATTCCATCTCCTCTGCCTCCCCCTGTCGATCATCTTTCTCCCCCTTCGGTCTCCTTTTCCTTCCCCATCAATCTCCCCTCCATCCCTGTCATTCTCCTCTGCCTCCCCTCACCTTTCCTCTGCCTCCATGTCGCCGATCTCCTCTGCCCCCTTCGTCGTCAATCTCTTTAACTTCTTAGGACTCGTTTGGTTCGAGTTTTGGAAAGCAAATGGGAATCCTTGATTCCAGGAATTCTAAGTTCCTGGAATCTTGAATTCATTTCCATTGTTTGGATCAAACGGGAATTCTATTTTCTTGGAATTCTAAATTACTTTCCTATGTTTGGTTCGTTAATAATCGGAATGGAATCTATATCATTTACCTAAAATACCCTTTTGCATTAATTTGTGTATAATTAAATATCAACACTAAGATTTACATGCATTCACACACACACACACAAAATCTCACATTCTCACACATTTCACACACACAAACACACATACATTTCACACACACATACACACACACACACACACACACACACACACACACACACACACACACACACACACATTCACACAAAATCTCACATTCTCACACATTTCACACACGCTCACTCTCTCTCTCTCTCTCTCACACACACACACACACACATTTTCTCACATTTTCACACACAATTCACTCACACACACACATTTCGTACACATTCTTTCTATTGCATACAAACATATCCCCCCCCTCCCCCAACACACACACATGCACACACACCACTAACGCACTTCTCGCGCATGCACAAGAGTAAAGTATATATACAAGTAGAATTTAAGAAACTATAAACATGACATAACAAAAGAAAACATAATGGTTCTCTTAACCACCAACAAAACCAAATATCGATTTTTACAAAAGACAGCTCCTAAACAAAAGTATACCATCTAATTTTTTTTTCACAAAACAAAACGAAGAAACGCATGTTAATTTTTTCCAATTAGCCCGCGAACCCATGCCAATTGTTGAGAAGGCTTCAAAGCGAGAAGCAAGCTACTTTTTGGATTATCACCAATGATAATACTTGCCGCATTTATGACATCATCGTCATCCAAACCATCTATGTTGCTCAACTCATCCACCACCTTCTTCCCGGGCTCGGTCTCATGATTCATACAAAGAGCATTTTCTAATTTCTCGATATTTGCATATGTACTTTCAACAAATTTTTTGAATGAAGACGTCATCTCTCCTAAGCTAGTTGCAAAACCATCCGCAACCCTACGACGCTTTTTGCGTCCCTTGTTGCAACTTGTAGAGGGACTTCGGTTGCCTTGAGTGCTAGATACATCAGTTCCATCAACGTCAACATCTTCACTTGGTAAAATATTATCATCATTCTCGGATAGACTACGAATATTGGCGCGAATTAACTCCTCTTCTTTTATTGGGTCAACCGCCCCATCAGCATTGGCTCGACCCTTCCCATATATATCATTCAAAGCATTGAAGTGGGGGAATTACTTGTTCCTAAGTCCCCGTGCGTTACTGTGAGACTAGACATAAAAAATATTAAGGCATATAATTAAGATAAATAACATTGATACGAGAAACAACATTAACAATCTGAAAAAAAAAATTATACTTACTTTAACCCATGTGTTGAACACATCCAAATCAACTTTAACCATGGAATCCACGTCATCCCATGCAAAGCCACTACCATGGTTCAACATTTTTGCAATTGCCACTATTTATTTTTTCAAAGTCTTCACGCATGACTCTATGTTTGGAAAAGCTTTCAGACCACATCCAGGAAGCTTTTGTTCCAACATCTTTTCAAGTTCTTACAAATATCCGACTCTAAATCCCGTATTAACTTTCCAATACCCATCGACGGATAGGTCTTGTCAGCACTCCACTAGTTTTGCATCTTGGTCTAGTGTCCAAAACAGCTTCGATTTTTCAGGTTGACTATTTGTTGCCATTGTAACAACTCGAATGCTATGTAAATGGAAAACTTAGCAAGTTAATCAAACTCAGCAAGTTAATAAAGCAAGTTAAACTTATATTTTTAAATGGAACTGATATATAAACATATATGGCAATGTGAATGGAACTGATATATAAACATATATGGCAATGTGCTTTTACAGCTGTTATATAAACAAAATTGATATGGCAACAAAACTGATAAATAGCACCAACTACATGTCTAATTCCTTATTTATAAATAACTTCTTACTAAGAGCATCCACTTAAACAGTCCCAATCACCAATGTAGGTAACCAAATCTGTTAGGAACTTAATGCAGGGAGTGAGTATTACAGCAACTACAACAACTGTAGCTTAAACAGCCAGTGAGTTAACCTATAGCAACTGCAGCAACTACAGCTTAAATGAGAGATTCTCATTTATTATAAAGCAAAACTACAGCAACTGCAGTAAAACTATAGCAGCTGCAGCAATTGCATTGTTATGCACATAACTGTAACCTCCCAAATCAAAGCTTATAACATGTATTATTATGCACAGAACTGTTATAAAGCAAAACTTATAACAGGTAATGTCATGCTTTATAGTTTTTCTAAAGCAAAATGATTAGGCATAAATTCTTCATATTTATCCCCTTAATTTCAGTATTTTTATGATCTCGTGCGGTGTAAATAGCTTGGATTTGTCTCATATTTATGCTACTAACCCTTTTTGGCAAGTATTTCGTATTTTTTGTATCTCTTATGTGTTTTATAGATATTTCATACAAGTTAGTGCCAAAGAGAACTCAAAATAGTGAAAGAAAACCAAGAAACGGGGAGTTTGAGGACATTTTCGTAATTTTTCAACTTTATTCCGGAGGTGGGGCCAACTAGAAAGTTGAAGAGCTTTCAATTACAAGAACACTGGAAAAAACGGTACCTCAATCAGAGTCCCGGTGTGAAAGTTATGAGCAGTCAAAGATAGAAGAAAAAGTCGAAGAAAAATTGGACCGATCCGAAATACCAAGTTCCAGAGAACCCAAGACCGAAGACGGATTGAAGTTGATGAAAATTAAAAGAACCGATCCGGTCATTAGTCACGCTCCAGACCCGTTACAAAATTAGTCACGCTCCACGTCCGTTACAAAATTAGTCACGCTTTCTAAGTGTGACAAATTGCTAGATACAGGATTTTTGTTTTGTGCTTATCTTTTAGTCAAAAGAGTTTTGTGTTTTGGGAACTCTTCTAGACGATCTCTAGCCTATATATTTAGTCATTAGGACTCTTTTTATGAAGATTACATTGATTTAAAAGCTCCATAATAAGTAGGAACATCTATGAGAAGGATTTACATACTTTGCACCATTAATTCAAGAACTTTTCCGGTTTTTCTTCAATCTTTGATTTCTTCAATCTTTGATTTCTTCAGGCATGTTCTTGTTCTTCAATCTTGGTAACTTTTATTTCCAGCACTTTTATTATTATTTCTCATGTTTAATATCCCTTTCCACGCAATTATGAATTCATGCAACGTAGTTAATTCATGCATAGTTAGGTTCAATATGTCTAGATAAATTCTTTATGGTTGGAATGCATGAACTCAACCTGATGTGGTAGTTGCAAGTGTATAAAATTAATCCTCTAAATTTAATGATTTGATTATGACCGTATTGCGTAGAAACACGATAATTATACATTTTTGGATCTCGTTTGCTTCAGGGTAACCGGGATGATTCAAAATGCAATTCGAGTGTAACTATCGCAATACCGATTTACTCGTCCTCTGATTAAGTATGGTGCGGGCTTGAACCTCATATACGTAAGGCTTGGGAGTACTAAATTCTGGGTCTAATTAATCACTTAAATTTACGATTAGTTTTATACCAACAATACTCTAGGGTTGAGGGATTGTATTATCGACTTGTTTTTCTCATCATATAATTCAAGTTTTAGTTTAATCATCTTCCGTCTTTTAAGTAATTTAGAGTTTGCATTTAGTTAATTAGTTATTTCCCATCTCAATCATATTTTTGTTTCTTTTTAGAGTCAAGTTAGGGTTAACAGTCTTACCTTTGTCGTCACGTTCACTCGTCCTAGTTCCCTGAGGATTCAATACCCAGACTAGCCACTATACTCCGTAAGAGTGTAGTTATAGTTTAGGTTTCTGTATTGTGGTTGGAAGCCGATAACAACGATTAGCGTATTACAAGGATGCTCGGTTTTCCACTCGATCAAAATGGCTCCGTTGCCGGGGAATTAGGTAGACTTAGGTATAGATCGAGTTAATCTAAAACTGACCAAAAAAAAATTCAAAAAAAAAATGATGAGTATTACGAGGGAGATGCTGGATGAGAGCGAATGGCAAGATATAATAGTTGAATTCCTTCGTAGTAACTATCCCTTCACATCACAGAAGCCTTCGGAGGAGAGTGAGAGAGATTATTCGGATAATGAGAAAGAAAGAGCGTTAGGAGATATGAGCCTAGAGGACTTAGAGAACGAATTCGGGCTTGTGGATGAGAGTTTCACTATCGAAGTCCAATCTCTATTGGACTCATTTTGTCACTTAGAAGAGAGCGAATGGAAATATAGGATGGAAGATTTCCTTCTTTGTGACCATCCACCCATGCCACTGGAGTTCTTGGATGCAATCAAGGCCATGGTTAGAGTATCGTCCGATTTAGAGCTCGATCCAGGCATTATCAAGTTTAGGGACAATCTAGGCCATTCCAAAATTCACTTTGATATTCTCTCTAAGTCGGCTCATTTGGATTACAAGTTGATTGAGAACCTCGTTGACTTCACTCACCTCATTCATCATATGCCTCGAGGTGTTCATTTTTTCTATTGGGTCGACTCCCAATTGTTCCGACTTTTGGTTTTCGATGTGAGGAAGACGAGCGAGACAAGAAGAGCATCATTCCCCATGTAAGGGGTCGGGTGATTTTATATAGAGAGATAATAGGTCGTCGCACCCCCGATGCGTATGGGGTGATTTTTGTTGTATTTTTTAGTTATGTATGAGTGTCATATAGTGTCTTGGTGCATTTTAATAATTTGCTTGTTTTCTTTCTCGCACTTATTCTTTTTCTTCTTTAGATTTTAGTCCTTTTGATTGAGGATAATGCAAAAGTCTAAGTTAGGGGGGGGTCACAAGTGCGTTTTTCTTAAACTTCACAAATTTTAAAAAATGCCCAAAAATCTCAAAAAAATCATAAAATTTTGAAAAATCCAAAAATATTTTTCTTCAAAATAAATAAAAATTGGAATTCAAAATTTTCAAAAATATCATTAAAAGTCGGTTTAAAGTCTCAAATTGTAAAAACACAATGCACAAAGCCGAAATTGACCAAAGATGGAAATTGTGCGAAAATTGACGTCTTAATGAATAAGTATGGAGATTAACAAAACCCGGTGAGATTTCGAGCCTATCGATCTTTTAGAGTTTTTAAATCAATCTAAATTACTGGTTAACTCATTGTTCTAATTCAGCGTTTTAAATAAGTCGTTGATGATCTCAATTCTTTGTTTTGATCGGTTATGGAAAATGAAATATTGTCTCGAAATGCGCGCTACAAATCTCTAAATTAAATTAATCTCAAGACGCATATTGTAAATTAATAAGTAATTCAGACAATGAAGTAGGCCATCGTTTGTTACCCAAAATGTTTAGCCATAAAAAGTCATGAAAAAATCATCCCTTTGTAACCCAAATTTGAGCCGAATAATTTTTCCTTTCGTTTGACAACTCGAAAAATCCAAATAGCCCGAAATTGTGAAAAATGGAAAAAGTCATATTTTAAGCCCGAAAAGTGCAACAAAAAGGGGCAAGAAAAAAATAGAAAAATGCTCAACAAAAATAGCAAGAAAAAGAAAAATGAAAATAGAAAAATATAGAAAAAGAAGAAGAAAATGAGTAAAACCCCGAAAAAGCACTAACGGACATCATAAGAAAAAAAATTCAATTTGTAAATTCTTAACCTTTTTCAATTTTACCCAATACACATTTTACCTGTAAAAGTCCTAACTATAAGGACGTATTCACTACACCAAAAACAGGATTCTGGCACAGTTCAAAACCGTGCCAGATCAAATCTGGCACGGTTTTGAACTGTGCCAGAATCAGGTGTTCCAAAATGGGAATTTTTTTCTGGCACGGTTTAAAAGTGTGCCAGAATCAGCCAAACAGGAACACTTCTGGCACATTTTTAAACCGTGCCAGAATTTGATATTTCTGGCACACTTTTGGCACAGTTTTTAACTGTGCCAGATTCAGCAAAATAGGAACACTTCTGACACACTTTTAAACCGTGCCAGAATTTGATATTTCTGACACACTTTTGGCACAGTTTTTAACTGTGCCAGATTCAGCATAGTTTAAAAAAAATTAGCACAGTTTAAAACCGTGCCAAAATATGATACACTTTTTCCACGGTTTTGAACTGTGTCAATTTTTTAATTAAAAAAAATATTTGAAAGCACAAAATTCACAAATTAATAATATTGCGCGTTATTAATAAACTAATGTACATACAAACTTCAAAATATTACAGGTCTTTAATTGCTCACAGGCCCAAAAAAAATTGGGCAGAATTTCCTCTATTTTCTGGACATTCCAAAACCTGTTAATACAAAACCTGCCTAACATAAAGCCCGCACGGCCACAAAATATAACAATTAACTTACAAAAGCCCTCATGGCCATAAAAGTCAATAATAAAACAACAAAAGACCGTACGGTCATGACACAAAAAAATGGATTCATTAATAAATCCCTTGTTGTAAACCATTGAGTTCTTTGTGTTCCACGCGAATAAAAGCCAACGATAAACTGTTATCCTGCAAAAAAAATAGAATACAAAAAAGATACGATATTAGTAACCCAATAATTTACAAAAAAAAATACTCAAAACAAAAAAAATTACATATATGAATGGAAATTATCGTCATACTCACAAACCGGGAGACCCGGGACTACGCGGTTAGTTCCTACAAGTTACATTGGTCCCGTGCGAGGTGTTCGTGCCTCCTACGGGGTCGTTTGGGGGGAGGTTTGGCTTTTCACCCATTACCGGCATGTTTTTAAGTTTAAGTGTTGATTTTTGCAATTATCGTCCTATTCACAAATCGGGAGATCCGAGACTACGCGGTCAGTTCCTACAAGTTACATTGGTCCCGTGCGAGGTGTTCGTGCCCCCTACGGGATCGTTTGTGGGGTGGTTTGGATTTTCACCCTTTAACGGCTTGTTTTTAAGTTTAAGTGCTGATTTTTGCAAATTATTGTCATACTCTCAAACCGAGAGACCCGGGACTACGCGATCAGTTCCAACAAGTTACATTGGTCCCGTTCGACGTGTTCGTGCCTCCTACGGGGTCGTTTGGGGGTTGGTTTGGGTTTTCACCCTTTGACGGCATGTTTTTAACTAAGTGTGATTTTTACAAATTATCGTCATATTCACAAACCGGGAGATCCGGGACTACGCGGTCAGTTCCTACAAGTTACATTGGTCCCGTGCGAGGTGTTCGTACCCCCTACGGGATCGTTTGGGGGGTGGTTTGGGTTTTCACCCTTTAACGGATTGTTTTTAAGTTTAAGAGCTGATTTTTGCAAATTATCGTCATACTCTCAAACCGAGAGACCCGGGACTACGCGATCAGTTCCTACAAGTTACATTGTTCCCGTGCGAGGTGTTCGTGCCTCCTACGAGGTCGTTTGGGGGTTGGTTTGGGTTTTCACCCTTTGACGGCATGTTTTCAACTAAGTGTGATTTTTGCAAATTATCTTCATATTCACAAACCGGGAGACCCGAGATTACGCGGTCAGTTCCTACAAGTTACATTGGTCCCGTGCGAGGTGTTCGTGCCCCCTACGGGGTCGTTTGAGGGTGGTTTGGGTTTTCACCCTTTAACGGCTTGTTTTTAAGTTTAAGTGTTGATTCTTACAAATTATCATCATATTCACAAACTGGGAGACCCGGGACTATGCGATCAGTTCCTACAAGTTACATTGGTCCCGTGCGAGGTGTTCGTGCCCCCTACGGGGTCGTTTGGGGGGTGGTTTGGGTTTTCACCCTATAACGGCTTGTTTTTAAGTTTAAGTGCTGATTTTTGCAAATTATCGCCATACAATCAAACCGGGAGACCCGGGACTACGCGGTCAGTTCCTACAGGTTACATTGGTCCCGTGCGAGCTGTTCGTGCCCCCAACGGGGTCGTTTGGGTTTTCCCCCTTTAACGGCTTGTTTTTAAGTTTAAGTACTGATTTTTGCAAATTATCGTCATATTCACAAACCGGGAGACCCGGAACTACGCGGTCAGTTCCTACAAATTACATTGGTCCTGTGCGAGGTGTTCGTTCCCCCTACGGGGTCGTTTGGGGGGTGGTTTGGGTTTTCACCCTTTAACGGCTTCTTTTTAAGTTTAAGTGCTCATTTTTGCAAATTATCGTCATACTATCAAACCGGGAGACCCGGGACTACGCGATCAGTTCCTACCAGTTACATTGGTCCCGTGCGAGGTGTTTGTGCCTCCCACGGGGTCGTTTAGGGGGTGGTTTGGGTTTTCACCCTTTGACGGCTTGTTTTTAACTAAGTGTGATTTTTGCAAATTATCGTCATATTCACAAACCGGGAGACCCGGGACTACGCGGTCAGTTCCTACAAGTTACATTGGTCCCGTGCGAGGCGTTCGTGCCCCCTACGGGGTCGTTTGGGGGGTGGTTTGGGTTTTCACCCTTTAACGGCTTGTTTTTAAGTTTAAGTGCTGATTTTTGCAAATTATCGTCATATTCACAAACCGGGAGACCCAAGACTACGCGATCAGTTCGTACAAGTTACATTGGTCCCGTGCGAGGTGTCCGTGCCTCCTACGGGGTCGTTTGGATTTTCCCCCTTTAACGGCTTGTTTTAAGTTTAAGTACTAATTTTTGCAAATTATCGTCATATTCAAAAACTGGGAGACTCGGGACTACGCGGTCAGTTCCTACAAGTTACATTGGTCCCGTGCGAGGTGTTCGTTCCCCCTACGGGGTCGTTTGGGGGGTGGTTTGGGTTTTCACCTTTTAACGGCTTGTTTTTAAGTTTAAGTGCTGTTTTTTGCAAATTATCGTCATATTCTCAAACCGGGAGACCCGAAACTACGCGGTCAGTTCCTACAAGTTACGTTGGTCCCGTGCGAGGTGTTCGTGCCTCCTGCGGGGTCGTTTGGGGGGTGATATGGGTTTTCACCCTTTGACAGCATGTTTTTAACTAAGTGTGATTTTTGTAAATTATCGTCATATTCACAAACCGGGAGACCCGAAACTACCCGGTCACTTCCATCAAGTTATATTGGTCCCGTCCGAGGTGTTCGTGCCCCCTACGGGGTCGTTTGGGAGTGGTTAGGGTTTTCACCCTTTAACAGCTTGTTTTTAAGTTTAAGTGCTGATTCTTACAAATTATCATCATATTCACAAACCGGGAGACCCGGGACTACACGATCAGTTCCTACAAGTTACATTGGTCCCGTGCGAGGTGTTCGTGCCCCCTAAGGGGTCGTTTGGGGGGTGGTTTGGGTTTTCACCCTTTAACGGATTGTTTTTAAGTTTAAGTGCTGATTTTTGCAAATTATCGTCATACTATCAAACCGGGAGACCCGGGACTACGCGGTCAGTTCCTACAAGTTACATTGGTCCCGTGCAAGGTGTTCGTGCCTCCTACGGGGTCGTTTGTGGGGTGGTTTGGGTTTTCCCCCTTTAGCGGCTTGTTTTTAAGTTTAAGTACTGATTTTTGCAAATTATCATCATATTCAAAAACCGGGAGACCCGGGACAACGCGGTCAGTTCCTACAAGTTACATTGGTCCCGTGCGAGGTGTTCGTGCCCCCTACGGGGTCGTTTGGGGGGTGGTTTGGGTTTTCACCTTTTAACGGCTTGTTTTTAAGTTTAAGTGCTGATTTTTGCAAATTATCATCATACTCTCAAACCGAGAGACCCGGGACTACGCGATCAGTTCCTAAAAGTTACATTGGTCCCGTACGAGGTGTTCGTGCCTCCTACGGGGTCGTTTCGGGGTTGGTTTGGGTTTTCACCCTTTGACGGCATGTTTTTAACAAAGTGTGGTTTTTGTAAATTACTGTCATATTCACAAACCAGGAGACCCGGGACTACGCGATCAGTTCCTACAAGTTACATTGGTCCCGTGCGAGGTGTTCGTACCCCCTACGGGGTCGTTTGGGGGGTGGTTTGGGTTTTCCTCCTTTAACGGCTTGTTTTTAAGTTTAAGTACTGATTTTTGCAAATTATCGTCATATTCACAAACCGGGAGACCCGGGACTACGCGATCAGTTCCTACAAGTTACATTGGTCCCGTGCGAGGTGTTCGTGCCCCCTACGGGGTCGTTTGGGGGGTGGTTTGGGTTTTCACCCTTTAACGTCTTCTTTTTAAGTTTAAGTGCTGATTTTTGCAAATTATCGTCATACTATCAAACCGGTAGACCCGGGACTACGCGATCAGTTCCTACAAGTTACATTGGTCCCGTGCGAGGTGTTTGTGCCTCCCATGGGGTCGTTTAGGGGGTGGTTTGGGTTTTCACCCTTTGACGGCTTGTTTTTAACTAAGTGTGATTTTTGCAAATTATCGTCATATTCACAAATTGGGAGACCCGGGACTACGCGGTCAGTTCCTACAAGTTACATTGGTCCCGTGCGAGGCGTTCGTGCCCCCTACGGGGTCGTATGGGGGGTGGTTTTGGTTTTCACCCTTTAACGGCTTGTTTTTAAGTTTAAGTGCTGAATTTTGCAAATTATCGTCATACTCTCAAACTGGGAGACCCAAGACTACGCGGTCATTTTCTACAAGTTACATTGGTCCCGTGCGAGGTGTTCGTGCCTCCTACGGGGTCGTTTGGATTTTCCCCCTTTAACGACTTGTTTTTAAGTTTAAGTACTGATTTTTGCAAATTATTGTCACATTCAAAAACTGGGAGACTCGGGACTACGCGATCAGTTCCTACAAGTTACATTGGTCCCGTGCGAGGTGTTCGTGCACCCTACGGGGTGGTTTGGGGGGTGGTTTGGGTTTTCACCTTTTAACGGCTTGTTTTTAAGTTTAAGTGCTGATTTTTGCAAATTATCGTCATACTCTCAAACCGGGAGACCCGAGACTACGCGGTTAGTTCCTACAAGTTACATTGGTCCCGTGCGAGGTGTTCGTGCCTCCTACGGGGTCGTTTGGGGGGTGATTTGGGTTTTCACCCTTTGACAGCATGTTTTTAACTAAGTGTGATTTTTGTAAATTATCGACATATTCACAAACCGGGAGACCCGGGACTACGCGATCAGTTCCTACAAGTTACATTGGTCCCGTGCGAGGTGTTCGTACCCCCTACGGGTTCGTTTGGGGGGTGGTTTGGGTTTTCCCCCTTTAACGGCTTGTTTCTAAGTTTAAGTACGGATCGCGGTCAGTTCCTTCAAGTTACATTGGTCCCGTGCGAGGTGTTCGTGCCCCCTACGGGGTCGTTTGGTGGGTGGTTTGGGGTTTCACTCTTTAACGGCTTGTTTTTAAGTTTAAGTGATGATTTTTGCAAATTATCGTCATACTCTCAAACCGAGAGACCCAAGACTACGCGGTCAGTTCCTACAAGTTACATTGGTCCCGTGCGAGGTGTCCGTGCCTCCTACGGGGTCGTTTGGATTTTCCCCCTTTAACGGCTTGTTTAAGTTTAAGTACTGATTTTTGCAAATTATCGTCATATTCAAAAACTGGGAGACCCGGGACTACGCGGTCAGTTCCTACAAGTTTCATTGGTCCCGTGCGAGGTGTTCGTGCCCCCTACGGGGTCGTTTGGGGGGTGGTTTGGGTTTTCACCTTTTAACGGCTTGTTTTTAAGTTTAAGTGCCGATTTTTGCAAATTATCATCATATTCAAAAACCGGGAGACCCGGGACAACGCGGTCAGTTCCTACAAGTTACATTGGTCCCGTGAGAGGTGTTCGTGCCCCCTACGGGGTCGTTTGGGGGGTGGTTTGGGTTTTCACCTTTTAACGGCTTGTTTTTAAGTTTAAGTGCTGATTTTTGCAAATTATCGTCATACTCTCAAACCGAGAGACCCGGGACTACGCGATCAGTTCCTAAAAGTTACATTGGTCCCGTGCGAGGTGTTCGTGCCTCCTACGGGGTCGTTTGGGGGTTGGTTTGGGTTTTCACCCTTTGACGGCATGTTTTTAACAAAGTGTCGTTTTTGTAAATTATCGTCATATTCACAAACCAGGAGACCCGGGACTACGCGATCAGTTCCTACAAGTTACATTGGTCCCGTGTGAGGTGTTCGTGCCCCCTACGGGGTCGTTTGGGGGGTGGTTTGGGTTTTCCCCCTTTAACGGCTTGTTTTTAAGTTTAAGTACTGATTTTTTCAAATTATCGTCATATTCACAAACCGGGAGACCCGGGACTACGCGGTCAGTTCCTACAAGTTACATTGGTCCCGTGCGAGGTGTTCGTACCCCCTACGGGGTCGTTTGGGGGGTGGTTTGGGGTTTCACCCTTTAACGGCTTGTTTTTATGTTTAAGTGATGATTTTTGCAAATTATCGTCATACTCTCAAACCGAGAGACCCAAGACTACGCGGTCAGTTCCTACAAGTTACATTGGTCCCGTGCGAGGTGTCCGTGCCTCCTACGGGGTCGTTTGGATTTTCCCCCTTTAACGGCTTGTTTTTAAGTTTAAGTACTGATTTTTGCAAATTATCGTCATATTCAAAAACTGGGAGACCCGGGACTACGCCGTCAGTTCCTACAAGTTACATTGGTCCCGTGCGAGGTGTTCGTGCTCCCTACGGGGTCGTTTGGGGGATGGTTTGGGTTTTCACCCTTTAACGGCTTGTTTTTAAGTTTAAGTGCTGAATTTTGCAAATTATCGTCATACTCTCAAACCGGGAGACCTAAGACTACGCGGTCATTTCCTACAAGTTACATTGGTCCCGTGCGAGGTGTTCGTGCCTCCTACGGGGTCGTTTGGATTTTCCCCCTTTAACTGCTTGTTTTTAAGTTTAAGTACTGATTTTAGCAAATTATTGTCATATTCAAAAACTGGGAGACCCGGGACTACGCGATCAGTTCCTACAAGTTACATTGGTCCCGTGCGAGGTGTTCGTGCCCCCTACGGGGTCGTTTGGGGGGTGGTTTGGGTTTTCACCTTTTAACGGCTTGTTTTTAAGTTTAAGTGCTGATTTTTGCAAATTATCGTCATACTCTCAAACTGGGAGACCCGAGACTACGCGGTCAGTTCCTACAAGTTACATTGGTCCCGTGCGAGGTGTTCGTGCCTCCTACGGGGTCGTTTGGGGGGTGATTTGGGTTTTCACCCTTTGACAGCATGTTTTTAACTAAGTGTGATTTTTGTAAATTATCGTCATATACACAAACCGGGAAACCCGGGACTACGCGGTCAGTTCCTACAAGTTACATTGATCCCGTGCGAGGGGTTCGTACCCCCTACGGGGTCGTTTGGGGGGTGGTTTGGGTTTTCCCAGTTTAACGGCTTGTTTCTAAGTTTAAGTACTGATCGCGGTCAGTTCCTTCAAGCTACATTGGTCCCGTGCGAGGTGTTTGTGCCCCCTACGGGGTCGTTTGGGGGGTGGTTTGGGGTTTCACCCTTTAACAGCTTGTTTTTAAGTTTAAGTGATGATTTTTGTAAATTATCGTCATACCCTCAAACCGAGAGACCCGGGACTACGCGATCAGTTCCTACAAGTTACATTGGTCCCGTGCGAGGTGTTCGTGCCTCCACGGGGTCGTTTGGGGGTTGGTTTGGGCTTTCACCCTTTGACGGCATGTTTTTAACTAAGTGTGATTTTTGTAAATTATCGTCATATTCACAAACCGAGAGACCCGGGACTACGCGGTCAGTTCCTACAAGTTACATTGGTCCCGTGCGAGGCGTTCGTGCCCCCTACGGGGTCGTTTGGGGGGTGGTTTGGGTTTTCACCCTTTAACGGCTTGTTTTTAAGTTTAAGTGCTGATTTTTGCAAATTATCGTCTTACAGTCAAACCGGGAGAACCGGGACTACACGATCAGCTCCTACAAGTAACATTGGTCCCGTGCGAGGTGTTTGTGCCTCCTACAGGGTCGATTGGGGGGTGGTTTGGGTTTTCACCCTTTGAGGGCTTGTTTTTAACTTAGTGTGATTTTTGTAAATTATCGTCATATTCACAAACCGGGAGACCCGGGACTACGCGGTCAGTTCTTACAAGTTACATTGGTCCCGTGCGAGGTGTTCGTGCCAGCTACGGGGTCGTTTGGGGGGTGGTTTGGGTTTTCCCCCTTTAACGGCTTGTTTTTAAGTTTAAGTACTAATTTTTGTAAATTATCGTCATATTCACAAACCGGGAGACCCGGGACTACGCGGTCAGTTCCTACAAGTTACATTGGTCCCGTGCGAGGTGTTCGTGCCCCCTACGGGGTCGTTTGGGGGGTGGTTTGGGTTTTCACCTTTTAACGGCTTGTTTTTAAGTTTAAGTGCTGATTTTTGCAAATTATCGTCATACTCTCAAACCGGGAGACCCGAGACTACGCGGTTAGTTCCTACAAGTTACATTGGTCCCGTGCGAGGTGTTCGTGCCTCCTACGGGGTCGTTTGGGGGGTGATTTGGGTTTTCACCCTTTGACAGCATGTTTTTAACTAAGTGTGATTTTTGTAAATTATCGACGTATTCACAAACCGGGAGACCCGGGACTACGCGGTCAGTTCCTACAAGTTACATTGGTCCCGTGCGAGGTGTTCGTACCCCCTACGGGGTCGTTTGGGGGGTGGTTTGGGTTTTCCCCCTTTAACGGCTTGTTTCTAAGTTTAAGTACGGATCGCGGTCAGTTCCTTCAAGTTACATTGGTCCCGTGCGAGGTGTTCGTGCCCCCTACGGGGTCGTTTGGGGGGTGGTTTGGGGTTTCACTCTTTAACGGCTTGTTTTTAAGTTTAAGTGATGATTTTGCAAATTATCGTCATACTCTCAAACCGAGAGACCCAAGACTACGCGGTCAGTTCCTACAAGTTACATTGGTCCCGTGCGAGGTGTCCGTGCCTCCTACGGGGTCGTTTGGATTTTCCCCCTTTAACGGCTTGTTTTAAGTTTAAGTACTGATTTTTGCAAATTATCGTCATATTCAAAAACTGGGAGACCCGGGACTACGCGGTCAGTTCCTACAAGTTTCATTGGTCCCGTGCGAGGTGTTCGTGCCCCCTACGGGGTCGTTTGGGGGGTGGTTTGGGTTTTCACCTTTTAATGGCTTGTTTTTAAGTTTAAGTGCCGATTTTTGCAAATTATCATCATATTCAAAAACCGGGAGACCCGGGATAACGCGGTCAGTTCCTACAAGTTACATTGGTCCCGTGAGAGGTGTTCGTGCCCCCTACGGGGTCGTTTGGGGGGTGGTTTGGGTTTTCACCTTTTAACGGCTTGTTTTTAAGTTTAAGTGCTGATTTTTGCAAATTATCGTCATACTCTCAAACCGAGAGACCCGGGACTACGCGATCAGTTCCTAAAAGTTACATTGGTCCCGTGCGAGGTGTTCGTGCCTCCTACGGGGTCGTTTGGGGGTTGGTTTGGGTTTTCACCCTTTGACGGCATGTTTTTAACAAAGTGTCGTTTTTGTAAATTATCGTCATATTCACAAACCAGGAGACCCGGGACTACGCGATCAGTTCCTACAAGTTACATTGGTCCGGTGCGAGGTGTTCGTGCCCCCTACGGGGTCGTTTGGGGGGTGGTTTGGGTTTTCCCCCTTTAACGGCTTGTTTTTAAGTTTAAGTACTGATTTTTTCAAATTATCGTCATATTCACAAACCGGGAGACCCGGGACTACGCGGTCAGTTCCTACAAGTTACATTGGTCCCGTGCGAGGTGTTCGTACCCCCTACGGGGTCGTTTGGGGGGTGGTTTGGGGTTTCACCCTTTAACGGCTTGTTTTTATGTTTAAGTGATGATTTTTGCAAATTATCGTCATACTCTCAAACCGAGAGACCCAAGACTACGCGGTCAGTTCCTACAAGTTACATTGGTCCCGTGCGAGGTGTCCGTGCCTCCAACGGGGTCGTTTGGATTTTCCCCCTTTAACGGCTTGTTTTTAAGTTTAAGTACTGATTTTTGCAAATTATCGTCATATTCAAAAACTGGGAGACCCGGGACTACGCCGTCAGTTCCTACAAGTTACATTGGTCCCGTGCGAGGTGTTCGTGCCCCCTACGGGGTCGTTTGGGGGATGGTTTGGGTTTTCACCCTTTAACGGCTTGTTTTTAAGTTTAAGTGCTGAATTTTGCAAATTATCGTCATACTCTCAAACCGGGAGACCCAAGACTACGCGGTCATTTCCTACAAGTTACATTGGTCCCGTGCGAGGTGTTCGTGCCTCCTACGGGGTCGTTTGGATTTTCCCCCTTTAACTGCTTGTTTTTAAGTTTAAGTACTGATTTTAGCAAATTATTGTCATATTCAAAAACTGGGAGACCCGGGACTACGCCGTCAGTTCCTACAAGTTACATTGGTCCCGTGCGAGGTGTTCGTGCCCCCTACGGGGTCGTTTGGGGGATGGTTTGGGTTTTCACCCTTTAACGGCTTGTTTTTAAGTTTAAGTGCTGAATTTTGCAAATTATCGTCATACTCTCAAACCGGGAGACCCAAGACTACACGGTCATTTCCTACAAGTTACATTGGTCCCGTGCGAGGTGTTCGTGCCTCCTACGGGGTCGTTTGGATTTTCCCCCTTTAACTGCTTGTTTTTAAGTTTAAGTACTGATTTTAGCAAATTATTGTCATATTCAAAAACTGGGAGACCCGGGACTACGCCGTCAGTTCCTACAAGTTACATTGGTCCCGTGCGAGGTGTTCGTGCCCCCTACGGGGTCGTTTGGGGGATGGTTTGGGTTTTCACCCTTTAACGGCTTGTTTTTAAGTTTAAGTGCTGAATTTTGCAAATTATCGTCATACTCTCAAACCGGGAGACCCAGACTACGCGGTCATTTCCTACAAGTTACATTGGTCCCGTGCGAGGTGTTCGTGCCTCCTACGGGGTCGTTTGGATTTTCCCCCTTTAACTGCTTGTTTTTAAGTTTAAGTACTGATTTTAGCAAATTATTGTCATATTCAAAAACTGGGAGACCCGGGACTACGCGATCAGTTCCTACAAGTTACATTGGTCCCGTGCGAGGTGTTCGTGCCCCCTACGGGGTCGTTTGGGGGGTGGTTTGGGTTTTCACCTTTTAACGGCTTGTTTTTAAGTTTAAGTGCTGATTTTTGCAAATTATCGTCATACTCTCAAACCGGGAGACCCGGGACTACGCGATCAGTTCCTACAAGTTACATTGGTCCCGTACGAGGTGTTCGTGCCTCCTACGGGGTCGTTTGGGGGGTGATTTGGGTTTTCACCCTTTGATAGCATGTTTTTAACTAAGTGTGATTTTTGTAAATTATCGTCATATACACAAACCGGGAAACCCGGGACTACGCGGTCAGTTCCTACAAGTTACATTGATCCCGTGCGAGGTGTTCGTACCCCCTACGGGGTCGTTTGGGGGGGGGGGGTGGGTTTTCCCAGTTTAACGGCTTGTTTCTAAGTTTAAGTACTGATCGCGGTCAGTTCCTTCAAGTTACATTGGTCCCGTGCGAGGTGTTCGTGCCCCCTACGAGGTCGTTTGGGGGGTGGTTTGGGGTTTCACCCTTTAACGGCTTGTTTTTAAGTTTAAGTGATGATTTTTGCAAATTATCATCATACTCTCAAACCGAGAGACCCGGGACTACGCGATCAGTTCCTACAAGTTACATTGGTCCCGTGCGAGGTGTTCGTGCCTCCTACGGGGTCGTTTGGGGGTTGGTTTGGGCTTTCACCTTTTGACGGCATGTTTTTAACTAAGTGTGATTTTTGTAAATTATCGTCATATTCACAAACCGAGAGACCCGAGACTACGCGGTCAGTTCCTACAAGTTACATTGGTCCCGTGCGAGGCGTTCGTGCCCCCTATGGGGTCGTTTGGGGGGTGGTTTGGGTTTTCACCCTTTAACGGCTTGTTTTTAAGTTTAAGTGCTGATTTTTGCAAATTATCGTCATACAGTCAAACCGGGAGACCCGGGACTACACGATCAGTTCCTACAAGTTACATTGGTCCCGTGCGAGGTGTTTGTGCCTCCTACGGGGTCGATTGGGGGGTGGTTTGGGTTTTTACCCTTTGAGGGCTTGTTTTTAACTTAGTGTGATTTTTGTAAATTATCGTCATATTCACAAACCAGGAGACCCGGGACTACACGGTCAGTTCCTACAAGTTACATTGGTCCCGTGCGAGGTGTTCGTGCCCCCTACGGGGTCGTTTGGGGGGTGGTTTGGGTTTTCCCCCTTTAACGGCTTGTTTTTAAGTTTAAGTACTGATTTTTGTAAATAATCGTCGTATTCACAAACCGGGAGACCCGGGACTACGCGGTCAGTTCCTACAAGTTACATTGGTCCCGTGCGAGGTGTTCGTGCCCCCTACGGGATCTTTTGGGGGGTGGTTTGGGTTTTCACCCTTTAACGGCTTGTTTTTAAGTTTAAGTGCTGATTTTTGCAAATTATCGTCATACACTCAAACCGAGAGACCCGGGACTACGCGATCAGTTCCTACAAGTTACATTGGTCCCGTGCGAGGTGTTCGTGCCTCCTACGGGGTCGTTTGGGGGTTGGTTTGGGCTTTCACCTTTTGACGGCATGTTTTTAACTAAGTGTGATTTTTATAAATTATCGTCATATTCACAAACCGGGAGACCCGGTACTACGCGGTCACTTCCTACAAGTTATATTGGTCCCGTCCGAGGTGTTCGTGCCACCTACGGGGTCGTTTGGGGGTGGTTAGGGTTTTCACCCTTTAACAGCTTGTTTTTAAGTTTAAGTGCTGATTCTTACAAATTATCATCATATTCACAAACCGGGAGACCCGGGACTACACGATCAGTTCCTACAAGTTACATTGGTCCCGTGCGAGGTGTTCGTGCCTCCTACGGGGTTGTTTGGGGGTTGGTTTGGGCTTTCACCCGTTGACGGCTTGTTTTTAACTAAGTGTGATTTTTGTAAATTATCATCATATTCACAAACCGGGAGACCCGGGACTACGCGGTCAGTTCCTACAAGTTACATTGGTCCCGTGCGAGGTGTTCGTGCCCCCTACGGGGTCGTTTGGGGGGTGGTTTCGGTTTTCCCCCTTTAACGGCTTGTTTTTAAGTTTAAGTACTGATTTTTGCAAATTATAGTCATATTCACAAACTGGGAGACCCGGGACTACGCGGTCAGTTCCTAAAAGTTACATTGGTCCCGTGCGAGGTGTTCGTGCCCCCTACGGGGTCGTTTGGGGGGTGGTTTGGGTTTTCACCCTTTAACCGCTTCTTTTTAAGTTTTAAGTGCAGATTTTTGCAAATTATCGTCATACTATCAAATCGGGAGACCCGGGACTACGCGATCAGTTCCTACAAGTTACATTGGTCCCGTGCGAGGTGTTCGTGCCTCCTACGGGGTCGTTTGGGGGTTGGTTTGGGCTTTCACCCTTTGACGGCATGTTTTTAACTAAGTGTGATTTTTGTAAATTATCGTCATATTCACAAACCGGGAGACGCGGGACTACGCGGTCAGTTCCTACAAGTTACATTGGTCCCGTGCGAGGTGTTCGTGCCCCCTACGGGGTCGTTTGGGGGGTGGTTTGGGTTTTCCCCCTTTAACGGCTTGTTTTTAAGTTTAAGTACTGATTTTTGTAAATTATCGTCATATTCACAAACCGGGAGACCCGGGAGTACGCGGTCAGTTCCTAGAAGTTACATTGGTCCCGTGCGAGGTGTTCGTGCCTCGTACGGGGTCGTTTGGGTTTTCCCCCTTTAACGGCTTATTTTTAAGTTTAAGTACTGATTTTTGCAAATTATCATCATATTCAAAAACCGGGAGACCCGGGACTACGCGGTCAGTTCCTACAAGTTACATTGGTCCCGTGCGAGGTGTTCGTGCCCCCTACGGGGTCGTTTGGGGGATGGTTTGGGTTTTCACCTTTTACCGGCTTGTTTTTAAGTTTAAGTGTTGATTTTTGTAAATTATCGTCATACTCTCAAACCGGGAGACCCGAGACTACGCGATCAGTTCCTACAAGTTACATTGGTCCCGTGCGAGGTGTTCGTGCCTCCTACGGGGTCGTTTGGGGGGTGATTTGGGTTTTCACCCTTTGACGACATGTTTTTAACTAAGTGTGATTTTCGTAAATTATCGTCATATTCACAAATCGGGAGACCCGGGACTACGCGGTCAGTTCTTACAAGATACATTGGTCCCGTGCGAGGTGTTCGTGCCCCTTACGGGGTCGTTTGGGGAGTGGTTTGGGTTTTCCCCCTTTAACAGCTTGTTTTTAAGTTTTAAGTACTGATTTTTGTTAATTATCGTCATATTCACAAACCGGGAGACCCGGGACTACGCGTCAGTTCCTAAAAGTTACATTGGTCCCGTGCGAGGTGTTCGTGCCCCCTACGGGGTCGTTTGGGGGTGGTTTGGGTTTTCACCGTTTAACGGCTTGTTTTTAAGTTTAAGTGCTGATTTTTGCAAATTATCATCATACACTCAAACCGAGAGACCCGGGACTACGCTATCAGTTCCTACAAGTTACATTGGTCCCGTGCGAGGTGTTCGTGCCCCCTGCGGGGTCGTTTGGGTGGTGGTTTGGGGCTTCACCCTTTAACGGCTTGTTTTTATGTTTAAGTGATGATTTTTGCAAATTATCGTCATTCTCTCTAACCGATAGACCCGGGACTACGCGATCAGTTCCTACAAGTTACATTGGTCCCGTGCGAGGTGTTCGTGCCTCCTACGGGGTCGTTTGGGGGTTAGTTTGGGCTTTCACCCTTTGACGGCATGTTTTTAACTAAGTGTGATTTTTGTAAATAATCGTCATATTCACAAACCGAGAGACCCGGGACTACGCGGTCAGTTCCTACAAGTTACATTGGTCCCGTGCAGGGCGTCTTTGCCCCCTATGGGGTCGTTTGGGGGGTGGTTTGGGTTTTCACCCTTTAACGGCTTGTTTTTAAGTTTAAGTGCTGATTTTTGCAAATTATCGTCATACAGTCAAACCGAGAGACCCGGGACTAGACGATCAGTTCCTACAAGTTACATTGGTCCCGTGCGAGGTTTTTGTGCCTCCTACGGGGTCGTTTGGGGGGTGGTTTGGGTTTTCACCCTTAGAGGGCTTGTTTTTAACTTAGTGTGATTTTTGTAAATTATCATCATATTCACAAACCGGGAGACCTGGGACTACGCGGTCAGTTCTTACAAGTTACATTGGTCCCGTGCGAGGTGTTCGTGCCCCCTATGGGGTCGTTTGGGGGGTGGTTTGGGTTTTCCCCCTTTAACGGCTTGTTTTTAAGTTTAAGTACTGATTTTTGTAAATTATTGTCATATTCACAAACCGAGAGACCCGGGACTACGCGGTCAGTCCTACAAGTTACATTGGTCCCGTGCGAGGTGATCGTGCCTCCTACGGGGTCATTTGGGTTTTCCCCCTTTAACGGCTTATTTTTAAGTTTAAGTACTGATTTTTGCAAATTATCGTAATATTCAAAAACCGAGAGACCCGGGACTACGCGGTCAGTTCCTACAAGTTACATTGGTCCCGTGCGAGGTGTTCGTTCCCCCTACGGGGTCGTTTGGGGGATGGTTTGGGTTTTCACCTTTTAACGGCTTGTTTTTAAGTTTAAGTGCTGATTTTTGCAAATTATCTTCAAACTCTCAAACCGGGAGACCCGAGACTACGCGATCAGTTCCTACAAGTTACATTGCTCCCGTGCGAGGTGTTCGTGCCTCCTACGGGGTCGTTTGGGGGGTGATTTGGGTTTTCACCCTTTGACGACATGTTTTTAACTAAGTGTGATTTTTGTAAATTATCGTCATATTCACAAATCGGGAGACCCGGGACTACGCGGTCAGTTCCTACAAGTTACATTGGTCCCGTGCGAGGTGTTCGTGCCCCCTACGGGGTCGTTTGGGGGGTGGTTTGGGTTTTCCCCCTTTAACGGCTTGTTTTTAAGTTTAAGTACTGATTTTTGTAAATTATTTTCATATTCACAAACCGAGAGACCCGGGACTACGCGGTCAGTCCTACAAGTTACATTGGTCCCGTGCGAGGTGATCGTGCCTCCTACGGGGTCATTTGGGTTTTCCCCCTTTAACGGCTTATTTTTAAGTTTAAGTACTGATTTTTGCAAATTATCGTAATATTCAAAAACTGAGAGACCCGGGACTACGCGGTCAGTTCCTACAAGTTACATTGGTCCCGTGCGAGGTGTTCGTTCCCCCTACGGGGTCGTTTGGGGGATGGTTTGGGTTTTCACCTTTTAACGGCTTGTTTTTAAGTTTAAGTGCTGATTTTTGCAAATTATCTTCAAACTCTCAAACCGGGAGACCCGAGACTACGCGATCAGTTCCTACAAGTTACATTGCTCCCGTGCGAGGTGTTCGTGCCTCCTACGGGGTCGTTTGGGGGGTGATTTGGGTTTTCACCCTTTGACGGCATGTTTTTAACTAAGTGTGATTTTTGTAAATTATCGTCATATTCACAAACCGGGAGACCCGGGACTACGCGGTCAGTTCCTACAAGTTACATTGGTCCCGTGCGAGGTGTTCGTGCCCCCTACGGGGTCGATTGGGGGGTGGTTTGGGTTTTCCCCCTTTAACGGCTTGTTTTTAAGTTTAAGTACTGATTTTTGTAAATTATCGTCATATTCACAAACCGGGAGATCCGGGACTACGCGGTCAGTTCCTACAAGTTACATTGGTCCCGTGCGAGGTGTTCATGCCCCCTACGGGGTCGTTTGGGGGGTGGTTTGGGTTTTCACCCTTTAACGGCTTGTTTTTAAGTCCAAGTGCTGATTTTTGCAAATTATCGTCATACACTCAAACCGAGAGACCCGGGACTACGCGATCAGTTCCTACAAGTTACATTGGTCCCGTGCGAGGTGTTCGTGCCTCCTACGGGGTTGTTTGGGGGTTGGTTTGGGCTTTCACCCTTTGACGGCATGTTTTTAACTAAGTTTGATTTTTGTAAATTATCGTCATATTCACAAACCGGGAGACCCGGGACTACGCGGTCAGTTCCTACAAGTTACATTGGTCCCGTGCGAGGTGTTCGTGCCCCCTACGGGGTCGTTTGCGGGGTGGTTTGGGTTTTCCCCCTTTAACGGCTTGTTTTCAAGTTTAAGTACTGATTTTTGCAAATTATCGTCATATTCACAAACCGGGAGACCCGGGACTACGCAGTCAGTTCCTAAAAGTTACATTGGTCCCGTGCGAGGTTTTCGTGCCCCCTACGGGGTCGTTTGGGGGGTGGTTTGGGTTTTCACCCTTTAACGGCTTATTTTTAAGTTTAAGTGATGATTTTTGCAAATTATCGTCGTACTCTCAAACCGAGAGACCCGGGACTACTCGAACAGTTCCTACAAGTTACATTGGTCCCGTGCGAGGTGTTCGTGCCTCCTACGGGGTCGTTTGGGGTTGGTTTGGGCTTTCACCCTTTGACGGCATGTTTTTAACTAAGTGTGATTTTTGTAAATTATCGTCATATTCACAAACCGGGAGACCCGGGACTACGCGGTCAGTTCCTACAAGTTACATTGGTCCCGTGCGAGGTGTTCGTGCCCCCTACGGGGTCGTTTGGGTGGTGGTTTGGGTTATCCCCCTTTAACGGCTTATTTTTATGTTTAAGTACTGATTTTTGCAAATTATCGTCATACTCTCAAACCGGGAGACCCAAGACTACGTGGTCAGTTCCTGCAAGTTACATTGGTCCCGTGCGAGGTGTTTGTGCCTCCTACGGGGTCGTTTGGGTTTTCCCCCTTTAACGGCTTATTTTTAAGTTTAAGTACTGATTTTTGCAAATTATCGTCATATTCAAAAACCGGGAGACCCGGGACTACGCGGTCAATTCCAACAACTTACATTGGTCCCGTGCGAGGTGTTCGTGCCCCCTACGGGGTCGTTTGGGGGATGGTTTGGGTTTTCACCTTTTAACGGCTTGTTTTTAAGTTTAAGTGCTGATTTTTGCAAATTATCGTCATACTCTCAAACCGGGAGACCCGAAACTACGCGATCAGTTCCTACAAGTTACATTGGTCCCGTGCGAGGTGTTCGTGCCTCCTACGGGGTCGTTTGGGGGGTGATTTGGGTTTTCACCCTTTGACGACATGTTTTTAACTAAGTGTGATTTTCGTAAATTATCGTCATATTCACAAATCGGGAGACCCGGGACTACGCGGTCAGTTCCTACAAGATACATTGGTCCCGTGCGAGGTGTTCGTGCCCCTTACGGGGTCGTTTGGGGAGTGGTTTGGGTTTTCCCCCTTTAACAGCTTGTTTTTAAGTTTTAAGTACTGATTTTTGTTAATTATCGTCATATTCACAAACCGGGAGACCCGGGACTACGCGTCAGTTCCTAAAAGTTACATTGGTCCCGTGCGAGGTGTTCGTGCCCCCTACGGGGTCGTTTGGGGGTGGTTTGGGTTTTCACCGTTTAACGGCTTGTTTTTAAGTTTAAGTGCTGATTTTTGCAAATTATCATCATACACTCAAACCGAGAGACCCGGGACTACGCTATCAGTTCCTACAAGTTACATTGGTCCCGTGCGAGGTGTTCGTGCCCCCTGCGGGGTCGTTTGGGTGGTGGTTTGGGGCTTCACCCTTTAACGGCTTGTTTTTATGTTTAAGTGATGATTTTTGCAAATGATCGTCATTCTCTCTAACCGATAGACCCGGGACTACGCGATCAGTTCCTACAAGTTACATTGGTCCCGTGCGAGGTGTTCGTGCCTCCTACGGGGTCGTTTGGGGGTTAGTTTGGGCTTTCACCCTTTGACGGCATGTTTTTAACTAAGTGTGATTTTTGTAAATAATCGTCATATTCACAAACCGAGAGACCCGGGACTACGCGGTCAGTTCCTACAAGTTACATTGGTCCCGTGCAGGGCGTCTTTGCCCCCTATGGGGTCGTTTGGGGGGTGGTTTGGGTTTTCACCCTTTAACGGCTTGTTTTTAAGTTTAAGTGCTGATTTTTGCAAATTATCGTCATACAGTCAAACCGAGAGACCCGGGACTAGACGATCAGTTCCTACAAGTTACATTGGTCCCGTGCGAGGTTTTTGTGCCTCCTACGGGGTCGTTTGGGGGGTGGTTTGGGTTTTCACCCTTAGAGGGCTTGTTTTTAACTTAGTGTGATTTTTGTAAATTATCATCATATTCACAAACCGGGAGACCTGGGACTACGCGGTCAGTTCTTACAAGTTACATTGGTCCCGTGCGAGGTGTTCGTGCCCCCTATGGGGTCGTTTGGGGGGTGGTTTGGGTTTTCCCCCTTTAACGGCTTGTTTTTAAGTTTAAGTACTGATTTTTGTAAATTATTGTCATATTCACAAACCGAGAGACCCGGGACTACGCGGTCAGTCCTACAAGTTACATTGGTCCCGTGCGAGGTGATCGTGCCTCCTACGGGGTCATTTGGGTTTTCCCCCTTTAACGGCTTATTTTTAAGTTTAAGTACTGATTTTTGCAAATTATCGTAATATTCAAAAACCGAGAGACCCGGGACTACGCGGTCAGTTCCTACAAGTTACATTGGTCCCGTGCGAGGTGTTCGTTCCCCCTACGGGGTCGTTTGGGGGATGGTTTGGGTTTTCACCTTTTAACGGCTTGTTTTTAAGTTTAAGTGCTGATTTTTGCAAATTATCTTCAAACTCTCAAACCGGGAGACCCGAGACTACGCGATCAGTTCCTACAAGTTACATTGCTCCCGTGCGAGGTGTTCGTGCCTCCTACGGGGTCGTTTGGGGGGTGATTTGGGTTTTCACCCTTTGACGACATGTTTTTAACTAAGTGTGATTTTTGTAAATTATCGTCATATTCACAAATCGGGAGACCCGGGACTACGCGGTCAGTTCCTACAAGTTACATTGGTCCCGTGCGAGGTGTTCGTGCCCCCTACGGGGTCGTTTGGGGGGTGGTTTGGGTTTTCCCCCTTTAACGGCTTGTTTTTAAGTTTAAGTACTGATTTTTGTAAATTATTTTCATATTCACAAACCGAGAGACCCGGGACTACGCGGTCAGTCCTACAAGTTACATTGGTCCCGTGCGAGGTGATCGTGCCTCCTACGGGGTCATTTGGGTTTTCCCCCTTTAACGGCTTATTTTTAAGTTTAAGTACTGATTTTTGCAAATTATCGTAATATTCAAAAACCGAGAGACCCGGGACTACGCGGTCAGTTCCTACAAGTTACATTGGTCCCGTGCGAGGTGTTCGTTCCCCCTACGGGGTCGTTTGGGGGATGGTTTGGGTTTTCACCTTTTAACGGCTTGTTTTTAAGTTTAAGTGCTGATTTTTGCAAATTATCTTCAAACTCTCAAACCGGGAGACCCGAGACTACGCGATCAGTTCCTACAAGTTACATTGCTCCCGTGCGAGGTGTTCGTGCCTCCTACGGGGTCGTTTGGGGGGTGATTTGGGTTTTCACCCTTTGACGGCATGTTTTTAACTAAGTGTGATTTTTGTAAATTATCGTCATATTCACAAACCGGGAGACCCGGGACTACGCGGTCAGTTCCTACAAGTTACATTGGTCCCGTGCGAGGTGTTCGTGCCCCCTACGGGGTCGATTGGGGGGTGGTTTGGGTTTTCCCCCTTTAACGGCTTGTTTTTAAGTTTAAGTACTGATTTTTGTAAATTATCGTCATATTCACAAACCGGGAGATCCGGGACTACGCGGTCAGTTCCTACAAGTTACATTGGTCCCGTGCGAGGTGTTCATGCCCCCTACGGGGTCGTTTGGGGGGTGGTTTGGGTTTTCACCCTTTAACGGCTTGTTTTTAAGTCCAAGTGCTGATTTTTGCAAATTATCGTCATACACTCAAACCGAGAGACCCGGGACTACGCGATCAGTTCCTACAAGTTACATTGGTCCCGTGCGAGGTGTTCGTGCCTCCTACGGGGTTGTTTGGGGGTTGGTTTGGGCTTTCACCCTTTGACGGCATGTTTTTAACTAAGTTTGATTTTTGTAAATTATCGTCATATTCACAAACCGGGAGACCCGGGACTACGCGGTCAGTTCCTACAAGTTACATTGGTCCCGTGCGAGGTGTTCGTGCCCCCTACGGGGTCGTTTGCGGGGTGGTTTGGGTTTTCCCCCTTTAACGGCTTGTTTTTAAGTTTAAGTACTGATTTTTGCAAATTATCGTCATATTCACAAACCGGGAGACCCGGGACTACGCAGTCAGTTCCTAAAAGTTACATTGGTCCCGTGCGAGGTTTTCGTGCCCCCTACGGGGTCGTTTGGGGGGTGGTTTGGGTTTTCACCCTTTAACGGCTTATTTTTAAGTTTAAGTGATGATTTTTGCAAATTATCGTCGTACTCTCAAACCGAGAGACCCGGGACTACTCGAACAGTTCCTACAAGTTACATTGGTCCCGTGCGAGGTGTTCGTGCCTCCTACGGGGTCGTTTGGGGTTGGTTTGGGCTTTCACCCTTTGACGGCATGTTTTTAACTAAGTGTGATTTTTGTAAATTATCGTCATATTCACAAACCGGGAGACCCGGGACTACGCGGTCAGTTCCTACAAGTTACATTGGTCCCGTGCGAGGTGTTCGTGCCCCCTACGGGGTCGTTTGGGGGGTGGTTTGGGTTATCCCCCTTTAACGGCTTATTTTTATGTTTAAGTACTGATTTTTGCAAATTATCGTCATACTCTCAAACCGGGAGACCCAAGACTACGTGGTCAGTTCCTGCAAGTTACATTGGTCCCGTGCGAGGTGTTTGTGCCTCCTACGGGGTCGTTTGGGTTTTCCCCCTTTAACGGCTTATTTTTAAGTTTAAGTACTGATTTTTGCAAATTATCGTCATATTCAAAAACCGGGAGACCCGGGACTACGCGGTCAATTCCAACAACTTACATTGGTCCCGTGCGAGGTGTTCGTGCCCCCTACGGGGTCGTTTGGGGGATGGTTTGGGTTTTCACCTTATAACGGCTTGTTTTTAAGTTTAAGTGCTGATTTTTGCAAATTATCGTCATACTCTCAAACCGGGAGACCCGAAACTACGCGATCAGTTCCTACAAGTTACATTGGTCCCGTGCGAGGTGTTCGTGCCTCCTACGGGGTCGTTTGGGGGGTGATTTGGGTTTTCACCCTTTGACGGCATGTTTTTAACTAAGTGTGATTTTTGTAAATTATCGTCATATTCACAAACCGGGAGACCCGGGACTAAGCGGTCAGTTCCTACAAGTTACATTCGTCCCGAGCGAGGTGTTCGTGCCCCCTACGGGGTCGTTTGGGGGGTGGTTTGGGTTTTCCCCCTTTAACGGCTTGTTTTTAAGTTTAAGTACTGATTTTTGTAAATTATCGTCGTATTCACAAACCGGGAGACCCGGGACTACGCGGTCAGTTCCTACAAGTTACATTGGTCCCTTACGAGGTGTTCGTGCCCCCTACGGGGTCGTTTGGGGGGTGGTTTGGGTTTTCACCCTTTAACGGCTTGTTTTTAAGTTTAAGTGCTGATTTTTGCAAATTATCGTCATACACTCAAACCGAGAGACCCGGGACTACGCGATCAGTTCCTACAAGTTACATTGGTCCCGTGCGAGGTGTTCGTGACCCCTACGGGGTCGTTTGGGGGATGGTTTGGGTTTTCACCTTTTACCGGCTTGTTTTTAAGTTTAAGTGCTGATTTTTGCAAATTATCGTCATACTCTCAAACCGGGAGACCCGAGACTACGCGATCAGTTCCTACAAGTTACATTGGTCCCGTGCGAGGTGTTCGTGCCCCCTACGGGGTCGTTTGCGGGGTGGTTTGGGTTTTCACCCTTTAACGGCTTGTTTTTAAGTTTAAGTGTTGATTTTTGCAAATTATCGTCATACTCTCAAACCGGGAGACCCAAGACTACGCGGTCATTTCCTACAAGTGACATTGGTCCCGTGCGAGGTGTTCGTGCCTCCTACGGGGTCGTTTGGGTTTTCCCCCTTTAACGGCTTGTTTTTAAGTTTAAGTACTGATTTTTGCAAATTATTGTCATATTCAAAAACTGGGAGACCCGGGACCACGCGGTCAGTTCCTACAAGTTACATTGGTCCCGTGCGAGGTGTTCGTGCCCCCTACGGGGTCGTTTGGGGGGTGGTTTGGGTTTTCACCTTTTAACGGCTTGTTTTTAAGTTTAAGTGCTGATTTTTGCAAATTATCGTCATACTCTCAAACCGGGAGACCCGAGACTACGCGGTCAGTTCCTACAAGTTACATTGGTCCCGTGCGAGGTGTTCGTGCCTCCTACGGGGTCGTTTGAGGGGTGATTTGGGTTTTCACCCTTTGACAGCATGTTTTTAACTAAGTGTGATTTTTGTAAATTATCATCATATTCATAAACCGGGAGACCCGGGACTACGCGGTCAGTTCCTACAAGTTACATTGGTCCCGTGCGAGGTGTTCGTACCCCCTACGGGGTCGTTTGGGGGGTGGTTTGGGTTTTCCCCCTTTAACGGCTTGTTTCTAAGTTTAAGTACTGATTTTTGTAAATTATCGTCATATTCACAAACCGGGAGACCCGGGACTACGCGGTCAGTTCCTTCAAGTTACATTGGTCCCGTGCGAGGTGTTCGTGCCCCCTACGGGGTCGTTTGGGTGGTGGTTTGGGGTTTCACCCTTTAACGACTTGTTTTTAAGTTTAAGTGATGATTTTTGTAAATTATCGTCATACTCTCAAACCGAGAGACCCGGGACTACGCGATCTGTTCCTACAAGTTACATTGGTCCCGTGCGAGGTGTTCGTGCCTCCTACGGGGTCGTTTGGGGGTTGGTTTGGGCTTTCACCCTTTGACGGCATGTTTTTAATTAAGTGTGATTTTTGTCAATTAACGTCATATTCACAAACCGAGAGACCCGGGACTACGCGGTCAGTTCCTACAAGTTACATTGGTCCCGTGCGAGGCGTTCGTGCCCCCTACGGCGTCGTTTGGGGGGTGGTTTGGGTTTTCACCCTTTAACGGCTTGTTTTTAAGTTTAAGTGCTGATTTTTGCAAATTATCGTCATACAGTCAAACCGGGAGACCCGGGACAACACGATCAGTTCCTACAAGTTACATTGGTCCCGTGCGAGGTGTTTGTGCCTCCTACAGGGTCGTTTGGGGGGTGGTTTGGATTTTCACCCTTTGAGGGCTTGTTTTTAACTTAGTGTGATTTTTGTAAATTATCGTCATATTCACAAACCGGGAGACCCGGGACTACACGGTCAGTTCTTGCAAGTTACATTGGTCCCGTGCGAGGTGTTCGGGCCCCCTACGGGGTCGTTTGGGGGGTGGTTTGGGTTTTCCCCCTTTAACGGCTTGTTTTTAAGTTTAAGTTCTGATTTTTTAAAATTATCGTCATATTCACAAACCGGCAGACCCGGGACTACGCGGTCAGTTCCTACAAGTTACATTGGTCCCGTTCGAGGTGTTCGTGCCCCCTACGGGGTCGTTTTGGGGGTGGTTTGGGTTTTCACCCTTTAACGGCTTGTTTTTAAGTTTAAGTGATGATTTTTGCAAATTATCGTCATACTCTCAAACCGAGAGACCCGGGACTACGTGATCAGTTCCTACAAGTTACATTGGTTCCGTGCGAGGTGTTCGTGCCTCCTACGGGGTCGTTTGGGGTTGGTTTGGGCTTTCACCCTTTGACGGCATGTTTTTAACTAAGTGTGATTTTTGTAAATTATCGTCATATTCACAAACCGGGAGACCCGGGACTACGCAGTCAGTTCCTACAAGTTACATTGGTCCCGTGCGAGGTGTTCGTTCCCCCTACGGGGTCGTTTGGGGGGTGGTTCTGGTTATCCCCCTTTAACGGCTTGTTTTTAAGTTTAAGTACTGATTTTTGCAAATTATCGTCATACTCTCAAACCGGGACACCCGAGACTACGCGGTCAGTTCCTACAAGTTACATTGGTCCCATGCGAGGTGTTCGTGCCTCCTACGGGGTCGTTTGGGTTTTCCCCCTTTAACGGCTTATTTTTAAGTTTAAGTACTAATTTTTGCAAATTATCATCATATTCAAAAACCGGGAGACCCGGGACTACGCGGTCAGTTCCTACAAGTTACATTGGTCCCGTGCGAGGTGTTCGTGACCCCTACGGGGTCGTTTGGGGGATGGTTTGGGTTTTCACCTTTTACCGGCTTGTTTTTAAGTTTAAGTGCTGATTTTTGCAAATTATCGTCATACTCTCAAACCGGGAGACCCGAGACTACGCGATCAGTTCCTACAAGTTACATTGGTCCCGTGCGAGGTGTTCGTGCCTCCTACGGGGTCGTTTGGGGGGTGATTTGGGTTTTCACCCTTTGACGGCATGTTTTTAACTAAGTGTGATTTTCGTAAATTATCGTCATATTCACAAACCGGGAGACCCGGGACTACGCGGTCAGTTCCTACAAGTTATATTGGTCCCGTGCGAGGTGTTCGTGCCCCCTACGGGGTCGTTTGGGAGGTGGTTTGGGTTTTCCCCCTTTAACGGCTTGTTTTTAAGTTGAAGTACTGGTTTTTGCAAATTATCGTCATACTCTCAAACCGATAGACCCGGGACTACGCGATCAGTTCCTACAAGTTACATTGGTCCCGTGCGAGGTGTTCGTGCCTCCTACGGGGTCGTTTGTGGGTTGGTTTGGGCTTTCACCCTTTGACGGCATGTTTTTAACTAAGTCTGATTTTTGTAAATAATCGTCATATTCACAAACCGAGAGACCCGGGACTACGCGGTCAGTTCCTACAAGTTACATTGGTCCCGTGCGAGGTGTTCGTGCCCCCTACGGGGTCGTTTGGGGGGTGGTTTGGGTTTTCCCCCTTCTACGGCTTGTTTCTAAGTTTAAGTACTGATTTTTGTAAATTATCGTCATATTCACAAACCGGGAGACCCGGGATTACGCGGTCAGTTCCTAAAAGTTCCATTGGTCCCGTGCGAGGTGTTCGTGCCCCCTACGGGGTCGTTTGGGGGTGGTTTGGGTTTTCACCGTTTAACGGCTTGTTTTTAAGTTTAAGTGCTGATTTTTGCAAATTATCGTCATACACTCAAACCGAGAGACCCGGGACTACGCGATCAGTTCCTACAAGTTACATTGGTCCCGTGCGAGGTGTTCGTGCCCCCTGTGGGGTCGTTTGGGTGGTGGTTTGGGGTTTCACCCTTTAACGGCTTGTTTTTATGTTTAAGTGTTGATTTTTGCAAATTATCGTCATACTCTCAAACCGATAGACCCGGGACTACGCGATCAGTTCCTACAAGTTACATTGGTCCCGTGCGAGGTGTTCGTGCCTCCTACGGGGTCGTTTGTGGGTTGGTTTGGGCTTTAACCCTTTGACGGCATGTTTTTAACTAAGTCTGATTTTTGTAAATAATCGTCATATTCACAAACCGAGAGACCCGGGACTACGCGGTCAGTTCCTACAAGTTACATTGGTCCCGTGCAGGGCGTCCGTGCCCCCTACGGGGTCGTTTGGGGGGTGGTTTGGGTTTTCACCCTTTAACGGCTTGTTTTTAAGTTTAAGTGATGATTTTTGCAAATTATCGTCATACAGTCAAACCGAGAGACCCGGGACTACACGATCAGTTCCTACAAGTTACATTGGTCCCGTGCGAGGTGTCCGTGCCTCCTACGGGGTCGTTTGGTGGTTGGTTTGGGCTTTCACCCGTTGACGACATGTTTTTAACTAAGTGTGATTTTTGTAAATTATCGTCATATTCACAAACCGGGAGACCCGGGACTACGCGGTCAGTTCCTACAAGTTACATTGGTCCCGTGCGAGGTGTTCGTGCCCCCTACGGGGTCGTTGGGGGGTGGTTTGGGTTTTCCACCTTTAACGGCTTGTTTTTAAGTTTAAGTACTGATTTTTGTAAATTATTGTCATATTCACAAACCGGGAGACCCGGGACTACGCGGTCAGTCCTACAAGTTACATTGGTCCCGTGCGAGGTGATCGTGCCTCCTACGGGGTCATTTGGGTTTTCCCCCTTTAACGGCTTATTTTTAAGTTTAAGTACTGATTTTTGCAAATTATCGTAATATTCAAAAACCGAGAGACCCGGGACTACCCGGTCAGTTCCTACAAGTTACAATGGTCCCGTGCGAGGTGTTCGTTCCCCCTACGGGGTCGTTTGGGGGATGGTTTGGGTTTTCACCTTTTAACGGCTTGTTTTTAAGTTTACGTGCTGATTTTTGCAAATTATCTTCATACTCTCAAACCGGGAGACCCGAGACTACGCGATCAGTTCCTACAAGTTACATTGGTCCCGTGCGAGGTGCTCGTGCCTCCTACGGGGTCGTTTGGGGGGTGATTTGGGTTTTCACCCTTTGACGGCATGTTTTTAACTAAGTGTGATTTTTGTAAATTATCGTCATATTCACAAACCGGGAGACCCGGGACTACGCGGTCAGTTCCTAAAAGTTACATTGGTCCCGTGCGAGGTGTTCGTGCCCCCTACGGGGTCGTTTGGGGGTGGTTTGGGTTTTCACCGTTTAACGGCTTGTTTTTAAGTTTAAGTGCTGATTTTTGCAAATTATCGTCATACACTCAAACCGAGAGACCCGGGACTACGGGATCAGTTCCTACAAGTTACATTGGTCCCGTGCGAGGTGTTCGTGCCCCCTGCGGGGTCGTTTGGGTGGTGGTTTGGGGTTTCACCCTTTAACGGCTTGTTTTTATGTTTAAGTGATGATTTTTCCAAATTATGTCATACTCTCAAACCGATAGACCCGGGACTACGCGATCAGTTCCTACAAGTTACATTGGTCCCGTGCGAGGTGTTCGTGCCTCCTACGGGGTCATTTGTGGGTTGGTTTGGGCTTTCACCCTTTGACGGCATGTTTTTAACTAAGTCTGATTTTTGTAAATAATCGTCATATTCACAAACCGAGAGACCCGGGACTACGCGGTCAGTTCCTACAAGTTACATTGGTCCCGTGAAGGGCTTCCGTGCCCCCTACGGGGTCGTTTGGGGGGTGGTTTGGGTTTTCACCCTTTAACGGCTTGTTTTTAAGTTTAAGTGCTGATTTTTGCAAATTATCGTCATACAGTCAAACCGAGAGACCCGGGACTACACGATCAGTTCCTACAAGTTACATTGGTCCCGTGCGAGGTGTTCGTGCCTCCTACGGGGTCGTTTGGGGGTTGGTTTGGGCTTTCACCCGTTGACGACATCTTTTTAACTAAGTGTGATTTTTGTAAATTATCGTCATATTCACAAACCGGGAGACCCAGGACTACGCGGTCAGTTCCTAGAAGTTACATTGGTCCCGTACGAGGTGTTCGTTCCCCCTACGGGGTCGTTTGGGGGGTGGTTTGGGTTTTCCCCCTTTAACGGCTTGTTTTTAAGTTTAAGTACTGATTTTTGTAAATTATTGTCATATTCACAAACCGGGAGACCCGGGACTACGCGGTCAGTCCAACAAGTTACATTGGTCCCGTGCGAGGTGATCGTGCCTCCTACGGGGTCATTTGGGTTTTCCCCCTTTAACGGCTTAATTTTAAGTTTAAGTACTGATTTTTGCAAATTATCGTAATATTAAAAAACCGAGAGACCCGGGACTACGCGGTCAGTTCCTACAAGTTACATTGGTCCCGTGCGAGGTGTTCGTTCCCCCTACGGGGTCGTTTGGGGGATGGTTTGGGTTTTCACCTTTTAACGGCTTGTTTTTAAGTTTAAGTGCTGATTTTTGCAAATTATCTTCATACTCTCAAACCGGGAGACCCGAGACTACGCGATCAGTTCCTACAAGTTACATTGGTCTCGTGCGAGGTGTTCGTGCCTCCTACGGGGTCGTTTGGGGGGTGATTTGGGTTTTCACCCTTTGACGGCATGTTTTTAACTAAGTGTGATTTTTGTAAATTATCGTCATATTCACAAACCGGGAGACCCGGGACTACGCGGTCAGTTCCTACAAGTTACATTGGTCCCGTGCGAGGTGTTTGTGCCCCCTACGGGGTCGTTTGGGGGGTGGTTTGGGTTTTCCCCCTTTAACGGCTTGTTTTTAAGTTTAAGTACTGATTTTTGTAAATTATCGTCATATTCACAAACCGGGAGATCCGGGACTACGCGGTCAGTTCCTACAAGTTACATTGGTACCGTGCGAGGTGTTCGTGCCCCCTACGGGGTCGTTTGGGGGGTGGTTTGGGTTTTCACCCTTTAACGGCTTGTTTTTAAGTTTAAGTGCTGATTTTTGCAAATTATCATCATACACTCAAACCGAGAGACCCGGGACTACGCGATCAGTTCCTACAAGTTACATTGGTCCCGTCCGAGGTGTTCGTGCCTCCTACGGGGGTGTTTGGGGGTTGGTTTGGGCTTTCACCCTTTGACGGCATGTTTTTAACTAAGTGTGATTTTTGTAAATTATCGTCATATTCACAAACCGGGAGACCCGGGACTACGCGGTCAGTTCCTACAAGTTACATTGGTCCCGTGCGAGGTGTTTGTGCCCCCTACGGGGTCGTTTGGGGGGTGGTTTGGGTTTTCACCCTTTAACGGCTTATTTTTAAGTTTAAGTGCTGATTTTTGCAAATTATCGTCATACTCTCAAACCGGGAGACCCAAGACTACGCGGTCATTTCCTACAAGTTACATTGGTCCCGTGCGAGGTGTTCGTGCCTCCTACGGGGTCGTTTGGGTTTTCCCCCTTTAACGGCTTGTTTTTAAGTTTAAGTACTGATTTTTAAAAATTATTGTCATATTCAAAAATTGGGAGACCCGGGACTACGCGGTCAGTTCCTACAAGTTACATTGGTCCCGTGCGAGGTGTTCGTGCCCCCTACGGGGTCGTTTGGGGGGTGGTTTGGGTTTTCACCTTTTAACGGCTTGTTTTTAAGTTTAAGTGCTGATTTTTGCAAATTATCGTCATACTCTCAAACCGGGAGACCCGTGACTACGCGGTCAGTTCCTACAAGTTACATTGGTCCCGTGCGAGGTGTTTGTGCCTCCTACGGGGTCGTTTGAGGGGTGATTTGGGTTTTCACCCTTTGACAACATGTTTTTAACTAAGTGTGATTTTTGTAAATTATCGTCATATTCATAAACCGGGAGACCCGGTACTACGCGGTCAGTTCCTACAAGTTACATTGGTCCCGTGCGAGGTGTTCGTACCCCCTACGGGGTCGTTTGGGGGGTGGTTTTGGTTTTCCCCCTTTAACGGCTTGTTTCTAAGTTTAAGTACTGATTTTTGTAAATTATCGTCATATTCACAAACCGGGAGACCCGGGACTACGCGGTCAGTTCCTTCAAGTTACATTGGACCCGTGCGAGGTGTTCGTGCCCCCTACGGGGTCGTTTGGGGGGTGGTTTGGGTTATCCCCCTTTAACGGCTTATTTTTAAGTTTAAGTACTGATTTTTGCAAATTATCATCATACTCTCAAACCGGGAGACCCGAGACTACGCGGTCAGTTCCTGCAAGTTACATTGGTCCCGTGCGAGGTGTTCGTGCCTCCTACGGGGTCGTTTATGTTTTCCCCCTTTAACGGCTTATTTTTCAGTTTAAGTACTGATTTTTGCAAATTATCGTCATATTCAAAAACCGGGAGACCCGGGACTACGCGGTCAGTTCCTACAAGTTACATTGGTCCCGTGCGAGGTGTTCGTGCCCCCTACGGGGTCGTTTGGGGGATGGTTTGGGTTTTCACCTTTTAACGGCTTGTTTTTAAGTTTAAGTGCTGATTTTTGCAAATTATTGTCATACTCTCAAACCGGGAGACCCGAGACTACGCGATCAGTTCCTACAAGTTACATTGGTCCCGTGCGAGGTGTTCGTGCCTCCTACGGGGTCGTTTGTGGGGTGATTTGGGTTTTCACCCTTTGACGGCATGTTTTTAACTAAGTGTGATTTTTGTAAATTATCGTCATATTCACAAATCGGGAGACCCGGGACTACGCGGTCAGTTCCTACAAGTTACATTCGTCCCGAGCGAGGTGTTCGTGCCCCCTACGGGGTCGTTTGGGGGGTGGTTTGGGTTTTCCCCCTTTAACGGCTTGTTTTTAAGTTTAAGTACTGATTTTTGTAAATTATCGTCGTATTCACAAACCGGGAGACCCGGGACTACGCGGTCAGTTCCTACAAGTTACATTGGTCCCGTGCGAGGTGTTCGTGCCCCCTACGGGGTCGTTTGGGGGTGGTTTGGGCTTTCACCCTTTAACGGCTTGTTTTTAAGTTTAAGTGCTGTTTTTTGCAAATTATCGTCTTACACTCAAACCGAGAGACCCGGGACTACGCGATCAGTTCCTACAAGTTACATTGGTCCCGTGCGAGGTGTTCGTGCCTCCTACGGGGTTGTTTGGGGGTTGGTTTGGGCTTTCACCCTTTGACGGCTTGTTTTTAACTAAGTGTGATTTTTGTAAATTATCGTCATATTCACAAACCGGGAGATCCGGGACTACGCGGTCAGTTCCTACAAGTTACATTGGTCCCGTGCGAGGTGTTCGTGCCCCCTACGGGGTCATTTGAGGGGTGGTTTGGGTTTTCACCCTTTAACCGCTTATTTTTAAGTTTAAGTGCTGATTTTTGCAAATTATCGTCATACTCTCAAACCGGGAGACCCAAGACTACGCGGTCATTTCCTACAAGTTACATTGGTCCCGTGCGAGGTGTTCGTGCCTCCTACGGGGTCGTTTGGGTTTTCCCCCTTTAACGGCTTGTTTTTAAGTTTAAGTACTGATTTTTGCAAATTATTGTCATATTCAAAAACTGGGAGACCCAGGACTACGCGGTCAGTTCCTACAAGTTACATTGGTCCCGTGCGAGGTGTTCGTGCCCCCTACGGGGTCGTTTGGGGGGTGGTTTGGGTTTTCACCTTTTAACGGCTTGTTTTTAAGTTTAAGTGCTGATTTTTGCAAATTATCGTCATACTCTCAAACCGGGAGACCCGAGACTACGCGGTCAGTTCCTACAAGTTACATTGGTCCCGTGCGAGGTGTCCGTGCCTCCTACGGGGTCGTTTGAGGGGTGATTTGGGTTTTCACCCTTTGACAGCATGTTTTTAACTAAGTGTGATTTTTGTAAATTATCGTCATATTCATAAACCGGGAGACCCGGGACTACGCGGTCAGTTCCTACAAGTTACATTGGTCCCGTGCGAGGTGTTCGTACCCCCTACGGGGTCGTTTGGGGGGTGGTTTGGGTTTTCCCCCTTTAACGGCTTGTTTCTAAGTTTAAGTACTGATTTTTGTAAATTATCGTCATATTCACAAACCGGGAGACCCGGGACTACGCGGTCAGTTCCTTCAAGTTACATTGGTCCCGTGCGAGGTGTTCGTGCCCCCTACGGGGTCGTTTGGGGGGTGGTTTGGGGTTTCACCCTTTAACGACTTGTTTTTAAGTTTAAGTGATGATTTTTGCAAATTATCGCCATACTCTCAAACCGAGAGACCCGGGACTACTCGATCAGTTCCTAAAAGTTACATTGGTCCCGTGAGAGGTGTTCGTGCCTCCTACGGGGTAGTTTGGGGGTTGGTTTGGGCTTTCACCCTTTGACGGCATGTTTTTAACTAAGTGTGATTTTTGTAAATTATCGTCATATTCACAAACCGAGAGACCCGGGACTACGCGGTCAGTTCCTACAAGTTACATTGGTCCCGTGCGAGGCGTTCGTGCCCCCTACGGCGTCGTTTGGGTGGTGGTTTGGGTTTTCACCCTTTAACGGCTTGTTTTTAAGTTTAAGTGCTGATTTTTGCAAATTATCGTCATACAGTCAAACCGGGAGACCCGGGACTACACGATCAGTTCCTACAAGTTACATTGGTCCCGTACGAGGTGTCCGTGCCCCCTACGAGGTCGTTTGAGGGGTGGTTTGGGTTTTCCCCCTTTAACGGCTTGTTTTTAAGTTTAAGTACTGATTTTTGCAAATTATCGTCATATTCACAAACCGGGAGACCCAGGACTACGCGGTCAGTTCTTACAAGTTACATTGGTCCCGTGCGAGGTGTCCGGGCCCCCTACGGGGTCGTTTGGGGAGTGGTTTGGGTTTTCCCCCTTTAACGGATTGTTTTTAAGTTTAAGTACTGATTTTTTTAAATTATCGTCATATTCACAAACCGGGAGACCCGGGACTACGCGGTCAGTTCCTACAAGTTACATTGGTCCCGTTCGAGGTGTTCGTGCCCCCTACGGGGTCGTTTTGGGGGTGGTTTGGGTTTTCACCCTTTAACGGCTTGTTTTTAAGTTTAAGTGATGATTTTTGAAAATTATCGTCATACTCTCAAACCGAGAGACCCGGGACTACGTGATCAGTTCCTACAAGTTACATTGGTCCCGTGCGAGGTGTTCGTGCCTCCTACGGGGTCGTTTGGGGTTGGTTTGGGCTTTCACCCTTTGACGGCATGTTTTTAACTAAGTGTGATTTTTGTAAATTATCGTCATATTCACAAACCGGGAGACCCGGGACTACGCGGTCAGTTCCTACAAGTTACATTGGTCCCGTGCGAGGTGTCCGTTCCCCCTACGGGGTCGTTTGGGGGGTGGTTTGGGTTATCCCCCTTTAACGGCTTGTTTTTAAGTTTAAGTACTGATTTTTGCAAATTATCGTCATACTCTCAAACCGGGAGACCCGAGACTACGCGGTCAGTTCCTACAAGTTACATTGGTCCCATGCGAGGTGTTCGTGCCTCCTACGGGGTCGTTTGGGTTTTCCCCCTTTAACGGCTTATTTTTAAATTTAAGTACTGATTTTTGCAAATTATCGTCATATTCAAAACCGGGAGACCCGGGACTACGCGGTCAGTTCCTACAAGTTACATTGGTCCCGTGCGAGGTGTTCGTGCCCCCTACAGGGTCGTTTGGGGGATGGTTTGGGTTTTCACCTTTTATCGGCTTGTTTTTAAGTTTAAGTGCTGATTTTTGCAAATTATCGTCATACTCTCAAACCGGGAGACCCGAGACTACGCGATCAGTTACTACAAGTTACATTGGTCACGTGCGAGGTGTTCGTGCCTCCTACGGGGTCGTTTGGGGGGTGATTTGGGTTTTCACCCTTTGACGGCATGTTTTTAACTAAGTGGATTTTTGTAAATTATCGTCATATTCACAAACTGGGAGACCCGGGACCACGTGGTCAGTTCCTACAAGTTACATTGGTCCCGTGCGAGGTGTTCGTGCCCCCTACGGGGTCGTTTGGGGTGTCGTTTGGGTTTTCCCCCTTTAACGGCTTGTTTTTAAGTTTAAGTACTGATTTTTGTAAATTATCGTCGTATTCACAAACCAGGAGACCCGGGACTACGCGGTCAGTTCCTACAAGTTACATTGGTCCCGTGCGAGGTGTTCGTGCCCCCTACGGGGTCTTTTGGGGGGTGGTTTGGGTTTTCCACCTTTAACGGCTTGTTTTTAAGTTTAAGTACTGATTTTTGCAAATTATCGTCATATTCACAAACCGGGAGACCCGGGACTACGCGATCAATTCCTACAAGTTACATTGGTCCCGTGCGAGGTGTTCGTGCCCCCTACGGGGTCGTTTGGGGGGTGGTATGGGTTTTCACCCTTTAACGGCTTGTTTTTAAGTTTAAGTGCTGATTTTTGCAAATTATCGTCATACACTCAAACCGAGAGACCCGGGACTACGCGATCAGTTCCTACAAGTTACATTGGTCCCGTGCGAGGTGTTCGTGCCTCCTACGGGGTTGTTTGGGGGTTGGTTTGGGCTTTCACCCGTTGACGGCTTGTTTTTAACTAAGTGTGATTTTTGTAAATTATCGTCATATTCACAAACCGGGAGACCCGGGACTACGCGGTCAGTTCCTACAAGTTACATTGGTCCCGTGCGAGGTGTTCGTGCCCCCTACGGGGTCGTTTGGGGGGTGGTTTGGGTTTTCACCCTTTAACGGCTTGTTTTTAAGTTTAAGTGCTAATTTTTGCAAATTATCGTCATACACTCAAACAGAGAGACCCGGGACTACGCGATCAGTTCCTACAAGTTACATTGGTCCCGTGCGAGGTGTTCGTGCCTCCTACGGGGTTGTTTGGGGGTTGGTTTGGGCTTTCACCCTTTGACGGCTTGTTTTTAACTAAGTGTGATTTTTGTAAATTATCGACATATTCACAAACCGGGAGACCCGGGACTACGCGGTCAGTTCCCACTAGTTATATTGGTCCCGTGCGAGGTGTTCGTGCCCCCTACGGGGTCGTTTGGGGGGTGGTTTGGGTTTTCCCCCTTTAACGGCTTGTTTTTAAGTTTAAGTACTGATTTTTTCAAATTATTGTCATATTCAAAAACTGGGAGACCCGGGACTACGCGGTAAGTTCCTACAAGTTACATTGGTCCCGTGCGAGGTGTTCGTGCCCCCTACGGGGTCGTTTGGGGGATGGTTTGGGTTTTCACCTTTTAACGGCTTGTTTTTAAGTTTAAGTGCTGATTTTTGCAAATTATCGTCATACTCTCAAACCGGGAGACCCGAGACTACGCGGTCAGTTCCTACAAGTTACATTGGTCCCGTACGAGGTGTTCGTGCCTCCTACGGGGTCGTTTGGGGGGTGATTTGAGTTTTCACCCTTTGACAGCATGTTTTTAACTAAGTGTGATTTTTGTAAATTATCGTCATATTCACAAACCGGGAGACCCGGGACTACGCGGTCAGTTCCTTCAAGTTACATTGGACCCGTGCGAGGTGTTCGTGCCCCCTACGGGGTCGTTTGGGGGGTGGTTTGGGTTATCCCCCTTTAACGGCTTATTTTTAAGTTTAAGTACTGATTTTTGCAAATTATCCTCATACTCTCAAACCGGGAGACCCGAGACTACGCGGTCAGTTCCTGCAAGTTACATTGGTCCCGTGCGAGGTGTTCGTGCCTCCTACGGGGTCGTTTATGTTTTCCCCCTTTAACGGCTTATTTTTCAGTTTAAGTACTGATTTTTGCAAATTATCGTCATATTCAAAAACCGGGAGACCCGGGACTACGCGGTCAGTTCCTACAAGTTACATTGGTCCCGTGCGAGGTGTTCGTGCCCCCTACGGGGTCGTTTGGGGGATGGTTTGGGTTTTCACCTTTTAACGGCTTGTTTTTAAGTTTAAGTGCTGATTTTTGCAAATTATTGTCATACTCTCAAACCGGGAGACCCGAGACTACGCGATCAGTTCCTACAAGTTACATTGGTCCCGTGCGAGGTGTTCGTGCCTCCTACGGGGTCGTTTGTGGGGTGATTTGGGTTTTCACCCTTTGACGGCATGTTTTTAACTAAGTGTGATTTTTGTAAATTATCGTCATATTCACAAATCGGGAGACCCGGGACTACGCGGTCAGTTCCTACAAGTTACATTCGTCCCGAGCGAGGTGTTCGTGCCCCCTACGGGGTCGTTTGGGGGGTGGTTTGGGTTTTCCCCCTTTAACGGCTTGTTTTTAAGTTTAAGTACTGATTTTTGTAAATTATCGTCGTATTCACAAACCGGGAGACCCGGGACTACGCGGTCAGTTCCTACAAGTTACATTGGTCCCGTGCGAGGTGTTCGTGCCCCCTACGGGGTCGTTTGGGGGTGGTTTGGGCTTTCACCCTTTAACGGCTTGTTTTTAAGTTTAAGTGCTGTTTTTTGCAAATTATCGTCTTACACTCAAACCGAGAGACCCGGGACTACGCGATCAGTTCCTACAAGTTACATTGGTCCCGTGCGAGGTGTTCGTGCCTCCTACGGGGTTGTTTGGGGGTTGGTTTGGGCTTTCACCCTTTGACGGCTTGTTTTTAACTAAGTGTGATTTTTGTAAATTATCGTCATATTCACAAACCGGGAGATCCGGGACTACGCGGTCAGTTCCTACAAGTTACATTGGTCCCGTGCGAGGTGTTCGTGCCCCCTACGGGGTCATTTGAGGGGTGGTTTGGGTTTTCACCCTTTAACCGCTTATTTTTAAGTTTAAGTGCTGATTTTTGCAAATTATCGTCATACTCTCAAACCGGGAGACCCAAGACTACGCGGTCATTTCCTACAAGTTACATTGGTCCCGTGCGAGGTGTTCGTGCCTCCTACGGGGTCGTTTGGGTTTTCCCCCTTTAACGGCTTGTTTTTAAGTTTAAGTACTGATTTTTGCAAATTATTGTCATATTCAAAAACTGGGAGACCCAGGACTACGCGGTCAGTTCCTACAAGTTACATTGGTCCCGTGCGAGGTGTTCGTGCCCCCTACGGGGTCGTTTGGGGGGTGGTTTGGGTTTTCACCTTTTAACGGCTTGTTTTTAAGTTTAAGTGCTGATTTTTGCAAATTATCGTCATACTCTCAAACCGGGAGACCCGAGACTACGCGGTCAGTTCCTACAAGTTACATTGGTCCCGTGCGAGGTGTCCGTGCCTCCTACGGGGTCGTTTGAGGGGTGATTTGGGTTTTCACCCTTTGACAGCATGTTTTTAACTAAGTGTGATTTTTGTAAATTATCGTCATATTCATAAACCGGGAGACCCGGGACTACGCGGTCAGTTCCTACAAGTTACATTGGTCCCGTGCGAGGTGTTCGTACCCCCTACGGGGTCGTTTGGGGGGTGGTTTGGGTTTTCCCCCTTTAACGGCTTGTTTCTAAGTTTAAGTACTGATTTTTGTAAATTATCGTCATATTCACAAACCGGGAGACCCGGGACTACGCGGTCAGTTCCTTCAAGTTACATTGGTCCCGTGCGAGGTGTTCGTGCCCCCTACGGGGTCGTTTGGGGGGTGGTTTGGGGTTTCACCCTTTAACGACTTGTTTTTAAGTTTAAGTGATGATTTTTGCAAATTATCGCCATACTCTCAAACCGAGAGACCCGGGACTACTCGATCAGTTCCTAAAAGTTACATTGGTCCCGTGAGAGGTGTTCGTGCCTCCTACGGGGTAGTTTGGGGGTTGGTTTGGGCTTTCACCCTTTGACGGCATGTTTTTAACTAAGTGTGATTTTTGTAAATTATCGTCATATTCACAAACCGAGAGACCCGGGACTACGCGGTCAGTTCCTACAAGTTACATTGGTCCCGTGCGAGGCGTTCGTGCCCCCTACGGCGTCGTTTGGGTGGTGGTTTGGGTTTTCACCCTTTAACGGCTTGTTTTTAAGTTTAAGTGCTGATTTTTGCAAATTATCGTCATACAGTCAAACCGGGAGACCCGGGACTACACGATCAGTTCCTACAAGTTACATTGGTCCCGTACGAGGTGTCCGTGCCCCCTACGAGGTCGTTTGAGGGGTGGTTTGGGTTTTCCCCCTTTAACGGCTTGTTTTTAAGTTTAAGTACTGATTTTTGCAAATTATCGTCATATTCACAAACCGGGAGACCCAGGACTACGCGGTCAGTTCTTACAAGTTACATTGGTCCCGTGCGAGGTGTCCGGGCCCCCTACGGGGTCGTTTGGGGAGTGGTTTGGGTTTTCCCCCTTTAACGGATTGTTTTTAAGTTTAAGTACTGATTTTTTTAAATTATCGTCATATTCACAAACCGGGAGACCCGGGACTACGCGGTCAGTTCCTACAAGTTACATTGGTCCCGTTCGAGGTGTTCGTGCCCCCTACGGGGTCGTTTTGGGGGTGGTTTGGGTTTTCACCCTTTAACGGCTTGTTTTTAAGTTTAAGTGATGATTTTTGAAAATTATCGTCATACTCTCAAACCGAGAGACCCGGGACTACGTGATCAGTTCCTACAAGTTACATTGGTCCCGTGCGAGGTGTTCGTGCCTCCTACGGGGTCGTTTGGGGTTGGTTTGGGCTTTCACCCTTTGACGGCATGTTTTTAACTAAGTGTGATTTTTGTAAATTATCGTCATATTCACAAACCGGGAGACCCGGGACTACGCGGTCAGTTCCTACAAGTTACATTGGTCCCGTGCGAGGTGTCCGTTCCCCCTACGGGGTCGTTTGGGGGGTGGTTTGGGTTATCCCCCTTTAACGGCTTGTTTTTAAGTTTAAGTACTGATTTTTGCAAATTATCGTCATACTCTCAAACCGGGAGACCCGAGACTACGCGGTCAGTTCCTACAAGTTACATTGGTCCCATGCGAGGTGTTCGTGCCTCCTACGGGGTCGTTTGGGTTTTCCCCCTTTAACGGCTTATTTTTAAATTTAAGTACTGATTTTTGCAAATTATCGTCATATTCAAAACCGGGAGACCCGGGACTACGCGGTCAGTTCCTACAAGTTACATTGGTCCCGTGCGAGGTGTTCGTGCCCCCTACAGGGTCGTTTGGGGGATGGTTTGGGTTTTCACCTTTTATCGGCTTGTTTTTAAGTTTAAGTGCTGATTTTTGCAAATTATCGTCATACTCTCAAACCGGGAGACCCGAGACTACGCGATCAGTTACTACAAGTTACATTGGTCACGTGCGAGGTGTTCGTGCCTCCTACGGGGTCGTTTGGGGGGTGATTTGGGTTTTCACCCTTTGACGGCATGTTTTTAACTAAGTGGATTTTTGTAAATTATCGTCATATTCACAAACTGGGAGACCCGGGACCACGTGGTCAGTTCCTACAAGTTACATTGGTCCCGTGCGAGGTGTTCGTGCCCCCTACGGGGTCGTTTGGGGTGTCGTTTGGGTTTTCCCCCTTTAACGGCTTGTTTTTAAGTTTAAGTACTGATTTTTGTAAATTATCGTCGTATTCACAAACCAGGAGACCCGGGACTACGCGGTCAGTTCCTACAAGTTACATTGGTCCCGTGCGAGGTGTTCGTGCCCCCTACGGGGTCTTTTGGGGGGTGGTTTGGGTTTTCCACCTTTAACGGCTTGTTTTTAAGTTTAAGTACTGATTTTTGCAAATTATCGTCATATTCACAAACCGGGAGACCCGGGACTACGCGATCAATTCCTACAAGTTACATTGGTCCCGTGCGAGGTGTTCGTGCCCCCTACGGGGTCGTTTGGGGGGTGGTATGGGTTTTCACCCTTTAACGGCTTGTTTTTAAGTTTAAGTGCTGATTTTTGCAAATTATCGTCATACACTCAAACCGAGAGACCCGGGACTACGCGATCAGTTCCTACAAGTTACATTGGTCCCGTGCGAGGTGTTCGTGCCTCCTACGGGGTTGTTTGGGGGTTGGTTTGGGCTTTCACCCGTTGACGGCTTGTTTTTAACTAAGTGTGATTTTTGTAAATTATCGTCATATTCACAAACCGGGAGACCCGGGACTACGCGGTCAGTTCCTACAAGTTACATTGGTCCCGTGCGAGGTGTTCGTGCCCCCTACGGGGTCGTTTGGGGGGTGGTTTGGGTTTTCACCCTTTAACGGCTTGTTTTTAAGTTTAAGTGCTAATTTTTGCAAATTATCGTCATACACTCAAACAGAGAGACCCGGGACTACGCGATCAGTTCCTACAAGTTACATTGGTCCCGTGCGAGGTGTTCGTGCCTCCTACGGGGTTGTTTGGGGGTTGGTTTGGGCTTTCACCCTTTGACGGCTTGTTTTTAACTAAGTGTGATTTTTGTAAATTATCGCCATATTCACAAACCGGGAGACCCGGGACTACGCGGTCAGTTCCCACTAGTTATATTGGTCCCGTGCGAGGTGTTCGTGCCCCCTACGGGGTCGTTTGGGGGGTGGTTTGGGTTTTCCCCCTTTAACGGCTTGTTTTTAAGTTTAAGTACTGATTTTTTCAAATTATTGTCATATTCAAAAACTGGGAGACCCGGGACTACGCGGTAAGTTCCTACAAGTTACATTGGTCCCGTGCGAGGTGTTCGTGCCCCCTACGGGGTCGTTTGGGGGATGGTTTGGGTTTTCACCTTTTAACGGCTTGTTTTTAAGTTTAAGTGCTGATTTTTGCAAATTATCGTCATACTCTCAAACCGGGAGACCCGAGACTACGCGGTCAGTTCCTACAAGTTACATTGGTCCCGTACGAGGTGTTCGTGCCTCCTACGGGGTCGTTTGGGGGGTGATTTGAGTTTTCACCCTTTGACAGCATGTTTTTAACTAAGTGTGATTTTTGTAAATTATCGTCATATTCACAAACCGGGAGACCCGGGACTACGCGGTCAATTCCTACAAGTTACATTGGTCCCGTGCGAGGTGTTCGTGCCCCCTACGGGGTCGTTTGGGAGGTGGTTTGGGTTTTTCCCCTTTAACGGCTTGTTTCTAAGTTTAAGTACTGATTTTTGTAAATTATCGTCATATTCACAAACCGGGAGACCCGGGACAACGCGGTCAGTTCCTACAAGTTACATTGGTCCCGTGCGAGGTGTTCGTGCCCCCTACGGGGTCGTTTGGGGGGTGGTTTGGGGTTTCACCCTTTAACGGCTTGTTTTTAAGTTTAAGTGATGATTTTTGCAAATTATCGTCATACTCTCAAACCGAGAGACCCGGGACTACGCGATCCGTTCCTAAAAGTTACATTGGTCCCGTGCGAGGTGTTCGTGCCTCCTACGGGGTCGTTTGGGGGTTGGTTTGGGCTTTCACCTTTTGACGGCATGTTTTTAACTAAGTGTGATTTTTGTAAATTATCGTCATATTCACAAACCGAGAGACCCGGGACTACGCGGTCAGTTCCTAGAAGTTACGTTGGTCCCGTGCGAGGCGTTCGTGCCCCCTACGGGGTCGTTTGGGGGGTGGTTTGGGTTTTCACCCTTTAACGGCTTGTTTTTAAGTTTAAGTGCTGATTTTTGCAAATTATCGTCATACAGTCAAACCGGGAGACCCGGGACTACACGATCAGTTCCTACAAGTTACATTGGTCCCGTGCGAGGTGTTTGTGCCTCCTACGGGGTCGTTTGGGGGGTGGTTTGGGTTTTCACCCTTTGAGGGCTTGTTTTTAACTTAGTGTAATTTTTGTAAATTATCGTCATATTCACAAACCGGGAGCCCCGGGACTACGCGGTCAGTTCTTACAAGTTACATTGGTCCCGTGCGAGGTGTTCGTGCCCCCTACGGGGTCGTTTGGGGGGTGGTTTGGGTTTTCCCCCTTTAACGGCTTGTTTTTAAGTTTAAGTACTGATTTTTATAAATTATCGTCATATTCACAAATCGGGAGACCCGGGACTACGCGGTCAGTTCCTACAAGTTACATTGGTCCCGTACGAGGTGTTCGTGCCCCCTACGGGGTCGTTTGGGGGGTGGTTTGGGTTTTCACCCTTTAACGGCTTGTTTTTAAGTTTAAGTGATGATTTTTATAAATTATCGTCATACTCTCAAACCGAGAGACCCAGGACTACGCGATCAGTTCCTACAAGTTACATTGGTCCCGTGCGAGGTGTTCGTGCCTCCTACGGGGTCGTTTGGGGTTGGTTTGGGCTTTCACCCTTTGACGGCATGTTTTTAACTAAGTGTGATTTTTGTAAATTATCGTCATATTCATAAACCGGGAGACCCGGGACTACGCGGTCAGTTCCTACAAGTTACATTGGTCCCGTGCGAGGTGTTCTTGCCCCCTACGGGGTCGTTTGGGGGGTGGTTTGGGTTATCCCCCTTTAAAGGCTTGTTTTTAAGTTTAAGTACTGATTTTTGCAAATTATCGTCATACTCTCAAACCGGGAGACCCGAGACTACGCGGTCAGTTCCTACAAGTTACATTGGTCCCGTACGAGGTGTTCGTACCTCCTACGGGGTCGTTTGGGTTTTCCCCCTTTAACGGCTTATTTTTAAGTTTAAGTACTGATTTTTGCAAATTATCGTCATATTCAAAAACCGGGAGACCCGGGACTGCGCGGTCCGTTCCTACAAGTTACATTGGTCCCGTGCGAGGTGTTCGTGCCCCCTACGGGGTCGTTTGGGGGATGGTTTGGGTTTTCACCTTTTAACGGCTTGTTTTTAAGTTTAAGTGCTGATTTTTGCAAATTATCGTCATACTCTCAAACCGGGAGACCCGAGACTACGCGATCAGTTCCTACAAGTTACATTGGTCCCGTGCGAGGTGTTCGTGCCTCCTACGGGGTCATTTGGGGGGTGATTTGGGTTTTCACCCTTTGACGGCATGTTTTTAACTAAGTGTGATTTTTGTAAATTATCGTCATATTCACAAACCGGGAGACCCGGGACTGCGCGGTCAGTTCCTACAACTTACATTGGTCCCGTGCGAGTTGTTCGTGCCCCCTACGGGGTCGTTTGGGGAGTGGTTTGGGTTTTCCGCCTTTAACGGCTTGTTTTTAAGTTTAAGTACTGATTTTTGTAAATTATCGCCGTATTCACAAACCGGGAGACCCGGGACTACGCGGTCAGTTCCTACAAGTTACATTCGTCCCGTGCGAGGTGCTCGTGCCCCCTACGGTGTCGTTTGGGGGGTTGTTTGGGTTTTCACCCTTTAACGGCTTGTTTTTAAGTTTTAGTGCTGATTTTTGCAAATTATCGTCATACACTCAAACCGAGAGACCCGGGACTACGCGATCAGTTCCTACAAGTTACATTGGTCCCGTGCGAGATGTTCGTGCCTCCTACGGGGTTGTTTGGGGGTTGGTTTGGGCTTTCACCCTTTGACGGCTTGTTTTTAACTAAGTGTGATTTTTGTAAATTATCGTCATATTCACAAACCGGGAGGCCCGGGACTACGCGGTCAGTTCCTACAAGTTACATTGTTCCCGTGCGAGGTGTTCGTGCCCCCTACGGGGTCGTTTGGGGGGTGGTTTGGGTTTTCCCCCTTTAACGGCTTGTTTTTAAGTTTAAGTACTGATTTTTGCAAATTATCGTCATATTCACAAACCGGGAGACCCGGGACTACGCGGTCAGTTCCTACAAGTTACATTGGTCCCGTGCGAGGTGTTCGTGCCCCCTACGGGGTCGTTTGGGGGGTGGTTTGGGTTTTCACCCTTTAACCGCTTCTTTTTAAGTTTAAGTGCTGATTTTTGCAAATTATCGTCATACTATCAAACCGGGAGACCCGGGACTACGCGATCAGTTCCTACAAGTTACATTGGTCCCGTGCGAGGTGTTCGTGCCTCCTACGGGGTCGTTTGGGGGTTGGTTTGGGCTTTCACCCTTTGACGGCATGTTTTTAACTAAGTGTGATTTTTGTAAATTATCGTCATATTCACAAACCCGGAGACCCGGGACTACGCGGTCAGTTCCTACATGTTACATTGGTCCCGTGCGAGGTGTTCGTGCCCCCTACGGGGTCGTTTGGGGGGTGGTTTGGGTTTTCCCCCTTTAACGGCGTGTTTTTAAGTTTAAGTACTGATTTTTGTAAATTATCGTCATATTCACAAACCGGGAGACCCGGGAGTACGCGGTCAGTTCCTAGAAGTTACATTGGTCCCGTGCGAGGTGTTCGTGCCTCCTACGGGGTCGTTTGGGTTTTCCCCCTTTAACGGCTTATTTTTAAGTTTAAGTACTGATTTTTGCAAATTATCATCATATTCAAAAACCGGGAGACCCGGGACTACGCGGTCAGTTACTACAAGTTACATTGGTCCCGTGCGAGGTGTTCGTGCCCCCTACGGGGTCGTTTGGGGGATGGTTTGGGTTTTCACCTTTTAACGGATTGTTTTTAAGTTTAAGTGTTGATTTTTGCAAATTATCGTCATACTCCCAAACCGGGAGACCCGAGACTACGCGATCAGTTCCTACAAGTTACATTGGTCCCGTGCGAGGTGTTCGTGCCTCCTACGGGGTCGTTTGGGGGGTGATTTGGGTTTTCACCCTTTGACAGCATGTTTTTAACTAAGTGTGATTTTCGTAAATTATCGTCATATTCACAAACCGGGAGACCCGGGACTACGCGGTCAGTTCCTACAAGTTACATTGGTCCCGTGCGAGGTGTTCGTGCCCCCTACGGGGTCGTTTGTGGGGTGGTCTGGGTTTTCCCCCTTTAACGGCTTGTTTTTAAGTTTTAAGTACTGATTTTTGTTAATTATCGTCATATTCACAAACCGGGAGACCCGGGACTACGCGGTCAGCTCCTACAAGTTACATTGGTCCCGTGCGAGGTGTTCGTGCCCCCTACGGGGTCGTTTGGGGGTGGTTTAGGTTTTCACCATTTAACGGCTTGTTTTTAAGTTTAAGTGCTGATTTTTGGAAATTATCGTCATACACTCAAACCGAGAGACCCGGGACTACGCGATAAGTTCCAACAAGTTACATTGGTCCCGTGCGAGGTGTTCGTGCCCCCTACGGGGTCGTTTGGGCGGTGGTTTGGGGTTTCACCCTTTAATGGCTTGTTTTTATGTTTAAGTGATGATTTTTGCAAATTATCGTCATACTCTCAAACCGAGAGACCCGGCACTACGCGATCAGTTCCTACAATTTAGATTGGTCCCGTGCGAGGTGTTCGTGCCTCCTACGGGGTCGTTTGGGGGTTGATTTGGGCTTTCACCCTTTGACGGCATGTTTTTAACTAAGTGTGATTTTTGTAAATTATCTTCATATTCACAAATCGAGAGACCCGGGACTATGCGGTCAGTTCCTACAAGTTACATTGGTCCCGTGCGAGGCGTCCGTGCCCCCTACGGGGTCGTTTGGGGGGTGGTTTGGGTTTTCACAATTTTACGGCTTGTTTTTAAGTTAAGTGCTAATTTTTGCAAATTATCGTCATACAGTCAAACCGGGAGACCCGGGACTACACGATCAGTTCCTATAAGTTACATTGGTCCCGTGCGAGGTGTTTGTGCCTCCTACGGGGTCGTTTGGGGGGTGGATTGGGTTTTCACCCTTTGAGGGCTTGTTTTTAACTTAGTGTGATTATTGTAAATGATCGTCATATTCACAAACCGGGAGACCCGGGACTACGCAGTCAATTCTTACAAGTTACATTCGTCCCGTGCGAGGTGTTCGTGCCCCCTACGGGGTCGTTTGGGGGGTGGTTTGGGTTTTCCCCCTTTAACGGATTGTTTTTAAGTTTAAGTACTGATTTTTGTAAATTATCGTCATATTCACAAACCGGTAGACCCGGGACTACGCGTTCAGTCCTACAAGTTACATTGGTCCCGTGCGAGGTGTTCGTGCCTCCTACGGGGTCGTTTGGGTTTTCCCCCTTTAACGGCTTATTTTTAAGTTTATGTACTGATTTTTGCAAATTATCGTCATATTCACAAACCGGGAGACCCGGGACTACGCGGTCAGTTCCTACAAGTTACATTGGTCCCGTGCGAGGTGTTCGTGCCCCCTACGGGGTCGTTTGGGGGGTGGTTTGGGTTTTCACCCTTTAACCGCTTCTTTTTAAGTTTAAGTGCTGATTTTTGCAAATTATCGTCATACTATCAAACCGGGAGACCCGGGACTACGCGATCAGTTCCTAGAAGTTACATTGGTCCCGTGCGAGGTGTTCGTGCCTCCTACGGGGTCGTTTGGGGGTTGGTTTGGGCTTTCACCCTTTGACGGCATGTTTTTAACTAAGTGTGATTTTTGTAAATTATCGTCATATTCACAAACCCGGAGACCCGGGACTACGCGGTCAGTTCCTACATGTTACATTGGTCCCGTGCGAGGTGTTCGTGCCCCCTACGGGGTCGTTTGGGGGGTGGTTTGGGTTTTCCCCCTTTAACGGCGTGTTTTTAAGTTTAAGTACTGATTTTTGTAAATTATCGTCATATTCACAAACCGGGAGACCCGGGAGTACGCGGTCAGTTCCTAGAAGTTACATTGGTCCCGTGCGAGGTGTTCGTGCCTCCTACGGGGTCGTTTGGGTTTTCCCCCTTTAACGGCTTATTTTTAAGTTTAAGTACTGATTTTTGCAAATTATCATCATATTCAAAAACCGGGAGACCCGGGACTACGCGGTCAGTTACTACAAGTTACATTGGTCCCGTGCGAGGTGTTCGTGCCCCCTACGGGGTCGTTTGGGGGATGGTTTGGGTTTTCACCTTTTAACGGATTGTTTTTAAGTTTAAGTGTTGATTTTTGCAAATTATCGTCATACTCTCAAACCGGGAGACCCGAGACTACGCGATCAGTTCCTACAAGTTACATTGGTCCCGTGCGAGGTGTTCGTGCCTCCTACGGGGTCGTTTGGGGGGTGATTTGGGTTTTCACCCTTTGACGGCATGTTTTTAACTAAGTGTGATTTTCGTAAATTATCGTCATATTCACAAACCGGGAGACCCGGGACTACGCGGTCAGTTCCTACAAGTTACATTGGTCCCGTGCGAGGTGTTCGTGCCCCCTACGGGGTCGTTTGTGGGGTGGTCTGGGTTTTCCCCCTTTAACGGCTTGTTTTTAAGTTTTAAGTACTGATTTTTGTTAATTATCGTCATATTCACAAACCGGGAGACCCGGGACTACGCGGTCAGTTCCTACAAGTTACATTGGTCCCGTGCGAGGTGTTCGTGCCCCCTACGGGGTCGTTTGGGGGTGGTTTGGGTTTTCACCGTTTAACGGCTTGTTTTTAAGTTTAAGTGCTGATTTTTGGAAATTATCGTCATACACTCAAACCGAGAGACCCGGGACTACGCGATAAGTTCCAACAAGTTACATTGGTCCCGTGCGAGGTGTTCGTGCCCCCTACGGGGTCGTTTGGGTGGTGGTTTGGGGTTTCACCCTTTAATTGCTTGTTTTTATGTTTAAGTGATGATTTTTGCAAATTATCGTCATACTCTCAAACCGAGAGACCCGGCACTACGCGATCAGTTCCTACAAGTTACATTGGTCCCGTGCGAGGTGTTCGTGCCACCTACGGGGTCGTTTGTGGGGTGGTCTGGGTTTTCCCCCTTTAACGGCTTGTTTTTAAGTTTTAAGTACTGATTTTTGTTAATTATCGTCATATTCACAAACCGGGAGACCCGGGACTACGCGGTCAGTTCCTACAAGTTACATTGGTCCCGTGCGAGGTGTTCGTGCCCCCTACGGGGTCGTTTGGGAGGTGGTTTGGGTTTTTCCCCTTTAACGGCTTGTTTCTAAGTTTAAGTACTGATTTTTGTAAATTATCGTCATATTCACAAACCGGGAGACCCGGGACTACACGGTCAGTTCCTACAAGTTACATTGGTCCCGTGCGAGGTGTTCGTGCCCCCTACGGGGTCGTTTGGGGGGTGGTTTGGGGTTTCACCCTTTAACGGCTTGTTTTTAAGTTTAAGTGATGATTTTTGCAAATTATCGTCATACTCTCAAACCGAGAGACCCGGGACTACGCGATCCGTTCCTAAAAGTTACATTGGTCCCGTGCGAGGTGTTCGTGCCTCCTACGGGGTCGTTTGGGGGTTGGTTTGGGCTTTCACCTTTTGACGGCATGTTTTTAACTAAGTGTGATTTTTGTAAATTATCGTCATATTCACAAACCGAGAGACCCGGGACTACGCGGTCAGTTCCTAGAAGTTACGTTGGTCCCGTGCGAGGCGTTCGTGCCCCCTACGGGGTCGTTTGGGGGGTGGTTTGGGTTTTCACCCTTTAACGGCTTATTTTTAAGTTTAAGTGCTGATTTTTGCAAATTATCGTCATACAGTCAAACCGGGAGACCCGGGACTACACGATCAGTTCCTACAAGTTACATTGGTCCCGTGCGAGGTGTTTGTGCCTCCTACGGGGTTGTTTGGGGGGTGGCTTGGGTTTTCACCCTTTGAGGGCTTGTTTTTAAGTTTAAGTGCTCATTTTTGCAAATTATCATCATACTCTCAAACCGGGAGACCCGAGACTACGCGATCAGTTCCTGCAAGTTACATTGGTCCCGTGTGAGGTGTTCGTGCCTCCTACGGGGTCGTTTGGGGAGTGATTTGGGTTTTCACCCTTTGACGGCATGTTTTTAACTAAGTGTGATTTTTGTAAATTATCGTCATATTCACAAACCGAGAGACCCGGGACTACGCGGTCAGTTCCTACAAGTTACATTGGTCCCGTGCGAGGTGTTCGTGCCCCCTACGGGGTCGTTTGGGGGGTGGTTTGGGTTTTCCGCCTTTAACGGCTTGTTTTTAAGTTTAAGTACTGATTTTTGTAAATTATCGTCATATTCACAAACCGGGAGACCCGGGACTACGCGGTCAGTTCCTACAAGTTACATTGGTCCCGTGCGAGGTGTTCGTGCCCCCTACGGGGTCGTTTGGGGGGTGGTTTGGGTTTTCACCCTTTAACGGCTTGTTATTAAGATTAAGTGCTGATTTTAACAAATTATCATCATACACTCAAACCGAGAGACCCGGGACTACGCGATCACTTCCTACAAGTTACATTGGTCCCGTGCGAGGTGTTCGTGCCTCCTACGGGGTTCTTTGGGGGTTGGTTTGGGCTTTCACCCTTTGACGGCATTTTTTAACTAAGTGTGATTTTTGTAAATTATCGTCATATTCACAAACCGGGAGACCCGGGACTACGCGGTCAGTTCCTACAAGTTACATTGGTCCCGTGCGAGGTGTTCGTGCCCCCTACGGGGTCGTTTGCGGGGTGGTTTGGGTTTTCCCCCTTTAACGGCTTGTTTTTAAGTTTAAGTACTGATTTTTGCAAATTATCGTCATATTCACAAACCGGGAGACCCGGGACTATGCGGTCAGTTCCTACAAGTTACATTGGTCCCGTGCGAGGTGTTTGTGCCTCCTACGGGTCGTTTGCGGGGTGGTTTGGGTTTTCACCCTTTAACCGCTTCTTTTTAAGTTTAAGTGCTGATTTTTGCAAATTATCGTCATACTATCAAACCGGGAGACCCGGGACTACGCGATCAGTTCCTACAAGTTACATTGGTCCCGTGCGAGGTGTTCGTGCCTCCTACGGGGTCGTTTGGGGGTTGGTTTGGGCTTTCACCCTTTGACGGCATGTTTTTAACTAAGTGTGATTTTTGTAAATTATCGTCATATTCACAAACCGGGAGACCCGGGACTACGCGGTCAGTTCCTACAAGTTACATTGGTCCCGTGCGAGGTGTTCGTGCCCCCTACGGGGTCGTTTGGGGGGTGGTTTGGGTTTTCACCCTTTAACGGCCTGTTTTTAAGTTTAAGTGATGATTTTTGCAAACTATCGTCATACTCTCAAACCGAGAGACCCGGGACTACACGATCAGTTCCTACAAGTTACATTGGTCCCGTGCGAGGTGTTCGTGCCTCCTACGGGGTCGTTTGGGGTTGGTTTGGGCTTTCACCCTTTCACGGCTTGTTTTTAACTAAGTGTGATTTTTGTAAATTATCGTCATATTCACAAACCGGGAGACCCGGGACTACGCGGTCAGTTCCTACAAGTTACATTGGTCCCGTGCGAGGAGTTCGTGCCCCCTACGGGGTCGTTTGGGGGGTGGTTTGGGTTATCCCCCTTTAACGGCTTGTTTTTAAGTTTAAGTACTGATTTTTGCAAATTATCGTCATACTCTCAAACCGGGAGACCCGAGACTACGCGGTCAGTTCCTACAAGTTACATTGGTCCCGTGCGAGGTGTTCGTGCCTCCTACGGGGTCGTTTGGGTTTTCCTCCTTTAACGGCTTATTTTTAAGTTTAAGTACTGATTTTTGCAAATTATCGTCGTATTCAAGAACCGGGAGACCCGGGACTACGCGGTCAGTTCCTACAAGTTACATTGGTCCCGGGCGAGGTCTTCGGGCCCCCTACGGGGTCGTTTGGTGGATGGTTTGGGTTTTCACCTTTTAACGGCTTGTTTTTAAGTTTAAGTGCTGATTTTTGCAAATTATCGTCATACTCTCAAATCGGGAGACCCGAGACTACGCGAGCAGTTCTTACAAGTTACATTGGTCCCGTACGAGGTGTTCGTGCCTCCTACGGGGTCGTTTGGGGGGTGATTTGGGTTTTCACCCTTTGACGACATGTTTTTAACTAAGTGTGATTTTTGTAAATTATCGTCATATTCACAAACTGGGAGACCCGGGACTACACGGTCAGTTCCTACAAGTTATATTGGTCCCGTGCGAGGTGTTCGAGCCCCCTACGGGGTCATTTGGGAGGTGGTTTGGGTTTTCCCCCTTTAACGGCTTGTTTTTAAGATTAAGTACTGATTTTTGTAAATTATCATCATATTTACAAACCGGGAGACCCGGGACTACGCGGTCAGTTCCTACAAGTTACATTGGTCCCGTGCGAGGCGTTCGTGCCCCCTACGGGGTCGTTTGGGGGGTGGTTTGGGTTTTCACCCTTTAACGGCTTGTTTTTAAGTTTAACTGCTGATTTTTGCAAATTATCGTCATACACTCAAACCGAGAGACCCGGGACTACGCGATCAGTTCCTACAACTTACATTGGTCCCGTACGAGGTGTTCGTGACCCCTACGGGGTCGTTTGAGGGGTGGTTTGGGTTTTCCCCCTTTAACGGCTTGTTTTTAAGTTTAAGTACTGATTTTTGCAAATTATCGTCATATTCACAAACCGGGAGACCCGGGACTAAGCGGTCAGTTCCTACAAGTTACATTGGTCCCGTGCGAGGTGTTCGTTCCCCCTACGGGGTCGTTTGGGGGGTGGTTTGGGTTTTCACCCTTTAACCGCTTCCTTTTAAGTTTAAGTGCTGATTTTTGCAAATTATCGTCATACTCTCAAACCGGGAGACCCGGGACAACGCGATCAGTTCCTAAAAGTTACATTGGTCCCGTGCGAGGTGTTCGTGCCTCCTACGGGGTCGTTTGGGGGTTGGTTTGGCCTTTCACCCTTTGACGGCATGTTTTTAACTAAGTTTGATTTTTGTAAATTATCGTCATATTCACAAACCGGGAGACGCGGGACTACGCGGTCAGTTCCTACAAGTTACATTGGTCCCGTGCGAGGTGTTCGTGCCCCCTACGGGGTCGTTTGGGGGGTGGTCTGGGTTTTCCCCCTTTAACGGCTTATTTTTAAGATTAAGTACTGATTTTTGTAAATTATCGTCATATTCACAAACCGGGAGACCCGGGACTACACGGTCAGTTCCTACAAGTTACATTGGTCCCGTGCGAGGTTTTCGTGCCTCCTACGGGGTCGTTTGGGTTTTCGCCCTTTAACGGCTTATTTTTAAGTTTAAGTACTGATTTTTGCAAATTATCGTCATATTCAAAAACCGGGAGATCCGGGACTACGCGGTCAGTTCCTACAAGTTACATTGGTCCCGTGCGAGGTGTTCGTGGCCCTACGGGGTCGTTTGGGGGATGGTTTGGGTTTTCACCTTTTAACGGCTTGTTTTTAAGTTTAGGTGTTGATTTTTGCAAATTATCGTCATACTCTCAAACCGGGAGACCCGAGACTACGCGATCAGTTCCTACAAGTTACATTGGTCCCGTGCGAGGTGTTCGTGCCTCCTACGGGGTCGTTTGGGGGGTGGTTTGGGTTATCCCCCTTTAATGGCTTGTTTTTAAGTTTAAGTACTGATTTTTGAAAATTATCGTCATACTCTCAAACCGGGAGACTCGAGACTACGCGGTCAGTTCCTACATGTTACATTGGTCCCATGCGAGGTGTTCGTGCCTACTACGGGGTCGTTTGGATTTTCCCCCTATCACGGCTTATTTTTAAGTTTAAGTAGTGATTTTTGAAAATTATCGTAATATTCAAAAACCGGGAGACCCGGGACTACGCGGTCAGTTCCTACAAGTTAGATTGGTCCCGTGCGAGGTATTCGTGCCCCCTACGGGGTCGTTTGGGGGATGGTTTGGGTTTTCACCTTTTAACGGCTTGTTTTTAAGTTTAAGTGCTGATTTTTGCAAATTATCGTCATACTCTCAAATCGGGAGACCCGAGACTACGCGATCAGTTCCTACAAGTTACATTGGTCCCGTGCGAGGTGTTCGTGCCTCCTAGGGGGTCGTTTGGGGGTGATTTGGGTTTTCACCCTTTGACGACATGTTTTTAACTAAGTGTGATTTTTGTAAATTATCATCATATTCACAAACCGGGAGACCCGGGACTACGCGGTCAGTTCCTACACGTTATATTGGTCCCGTGCGAGGTGTTCGTTCCCCCTACGGGGTCGTTTGGGGGGTGGTTTGGGTTTTCCCCCTTTAACGGCTTGTTTTTAAGTTTAAGTACTGATTTTTGTAAATTATCGTCATATTCACAAACCGGGAGACCCGGGACTACGTGGTCAGTTCCTACAAGTTACATTGGTCCCGTGCGAGGCGTTCGTGCCCCCTACAGGGTCGTTTGGGGGGTGGTTTGGGTTTTCACCCTTTAACGGCTTGTTTTTAAGTTTAAGTGCTGATTTTTGCAAATTATCGTCATACACTCAAACCGAGAGACCCGGGACTACGCGATCAGTTCCTACAAGTTACATTGGTCCCGTACGAGGTGTTCGTGCCCCCTACGGGGTCGTTTGAGGGGTGGTTTGGGTTTTCCCCCTTTAACGGCTTGTTTTTAAGTTTAAGTACTGATTTTTGCAAATTATCGTCATATTCACAAACCGGGAGACCCGGGACTACGCGGTCAGTTCCTACAAGTTACATTGGTCCCGTGCGAGGTGTTCGTTCCCCCTACGGGGTGGTTTGGGCGGTGGTTTGGGTTTTCACCCTTTAACCGCTTCTTTTTAAGGTTAAGTGCTGATTTTTGCAAATTATCGTCATACTATCAAACCGGGAGACCCGGGACTACGCGATCAGTTCCTACAAGTTACATTGGTCCCGTGCGAGGTGTTCGTACCTCCTATGGGGTCGTTTGGGGGTTGGTTTGGGCTTTCACCCGTTGACGGCATGTTTCTAACTAAGTGTGATTTTTGTAAATTATCGTCATATTCACAAACCGGGAGACCCGGGACTACGCGGTCAGTTCCTACAAGTTACATTGGACCCGTGCGAGGTGTTCGTGCCCCCTACGGGGTCGTTTGGGGGGTGGTTTGGGTTTTCCCCCTTTAACGGCTTATTTTTAAGATTAAGTACTGATTTTTGAAAATTATCGTCATATTCAGAAACCGGGAGACCCGGGACTACGCGGTCAGTTCCGACAAGTTACATTGGTCCCGTACGAGGTGTTCGTGTCTCCTACGGGGTCGTTTGGGTTTTCCCCCTTTAACGGCTTATTTTTAAGTTTAAGTACTGATTTTTGCAAATTATTGTCATATTCAAAAACTGGGAGACCCGGGACTACGCGGTCAGTTCCTACAAGTTACATTGGTCCCGTGCGAGGTGTTCGTGCCCCTACGGGGTCGTTTGGGGGATGGTTTGGGTTTTCACCTTTTAACGGCTTGTTTTTAAGTTTAAGTGCTGATTTTTGCAAATTATCGTCATACTCTCAAACCGGGAGACCCGAGACTACGCGGTCAGTTCCTACAAGTTACATTGGTCCCGTGCGAGGTGTTCATGCCTCCTACGGGGTCGTTTGGGGTTGGTTTGGGCTTTCACCCTTTGACGGCATGTTTTTAGCTAAGTGTGATTTTTGTAAATTATCGTCATATTCACAAACCGGGAGACCCGGGACTACGCGGTCAGTTCCTACAAGTTACATTGGTCCCGTGCGAGGTGTTCGTGCCCCCTACGGGGTCGTTTGAGGGGTGGTTTGGGTTATCCCCCTTTAAAGGCTTGTTTTTAAGTTTAAGTACTGATTTTTGCAAATTATCGTCATACTCTCAAACCGGGAGACCCGAGACTACGCGGTCAGTTCCTACAAGTTACATTGGTCCCGTGCGAGGTGTTCGTGCCTCCTACGGGGTCGTTTGGGTTTTCCCCCTTTAACGGCTTATTTTTAAGTTTAAGTACTGATTTTTGCAAATTATCGTCATATTCAAAAAACCGGGAGACCCGGGACTGCGGGTCAGTTCCTACAAGTTACATTGGTCCCGTGCGAGGTGTTCGTGCCCCCTACGGGGTCGTTTGGGGGATGGTTTGGGTTTTCACCTTTTAACGGCTTGTTTTTAAGTTTAAGTGCTGATTTTTGCAAATTATCGTCATACTCTCAAACCGGGAGACCCGAGACTACGCGATCAGTTCCTACAAGTTACATTGGTCCCGTGCGAGGTGTTCGTGCCTCCTACGGGGTCATTTGGGGAGTGATTTGGGTTTTCACCCTTTGACGGCATGTTTTTAACTAAGTGTGATTTTTGTAAATTATCGTCATATTCACAAACCGGGAGACCCGGGACTACGCGGTCAGTTCCTACAACTTACATTGGTCCCGTGCGAGTTGTTCGTGCCCCCTACGGGGTCGTTTGGGGGGTGGTTTGGGTTTTCCGCCTTTAACGGCTTGTTTTTAAGTTTAAGTACTGATTTTTATAAATTACCGTCGTATTCACAAACCGGGAGACCCGGGACTACGCGGTCAGTTCCTACAAGTTACATTGGTCCCGTGCGAGGTGTTCGTCCCCCCTACGTTGTCGTTTGGGGGGTTGTTTGGGTTTTCACCCTTTAACGGCTTGTTTTTAAGTTTAAGTGCTGATTTTGGCAAATTATCGTCATACACTCAAACCGAGAGACCCGGGACTACGCGATCAGTTCCTACAAGTTACATTGGTCCCGTGCGAGGTGTTCGTGCCTCCTACGGGGTTGTTTAGGGGTTGGTTTGGGCTTTCACCCTTTGACGGCTTGTTTTTAACTAAGTGTGATTTTTGTAAATTATCGTCATATTCACAAACCAGGAGACCCGGGACTACGCGGTCAGTTCCTACAGGTTACATTGGTCCCGTGCGAGGTGTTCGTGCCCCCTGCGGGGTCGTTTGTGGGGTGGTTTGGGTTTTCCCCCTTTAACGGCTTGTTTTTAAGTTTAAGTACTGATTTTTGCAAATTATCGTCATATTCACAAATCGGGAGACCCGGGACTACGTGGTCAGTTCCTACAAGATACATTGGTCCCGTGCGAGGTGTTCGTGCCCCCTACGGGGTCGTTTGGGGGGTGGTTTGGGTTTTCACCCTTTAACCGCTTCTTTTTAAGTTTAAGTGCTGATTTTTGCAAATTATCGTCATACTAGCAAACCGGGAGACCCGGGACTACGCGATCAGTTCCTACAAGTTACATTGGTCCCGTGCGAGGTGTTCGTGCCTCCTACGGGGTCGTTTGGGGCTTGGTTTGGGCTTTCACCCTTTGACGGCATGTTTTTAACTGAGTGTGATTTTTGTAAATTATCGTCATATTCACAAACCGGGAGACCCGGGACTACGCGGTCAGTTCCTACAAGTTACATTGATCCCGTGCGAGGTGTTCGTGCCCCCTACGGGGTCGTTTGGGGGGTGGTTTGGGTTTTCCCCCTTTAACGGCTTGTTTTTAAGTTTAAGTACTGATTTTTGTAAATTATCGTCATATTCACAAACCGGGAGACCAGGGAGTACGCGGTCAGTTCCTAGAAGTTACATTGGTCCCGTGCGAGGTGTTCGTGCCTCCTACGGGGTCGTTTGGGTTTTCCCCCTTTAACGGCTTATTTTTAAGTTTAAGTACTGATTTTTGCAAATTATCATCATATTCAAAAACCGGGAGACCCGGGACTACGCGGTCAGTTCCTACAAGTTACATTGGTCCCGTGCGAGGTGTTCGTGCCCCCTACGGGGTCGTTTGGGGGATGGTTTGGGTTTTCACCTTTTAACGGATTGTTTTTAAGTTTAAGTGTTGATTTTTGCAAATTATCGTCATACTCTCAAACCGGGAGACCCGAGACTACGCGATCAGTTCCTACAAGTTACATTGGTCCCGTGCGAGGTGTTCGTGCCTCCTACGGGGTCGTTTGGGGGGTGATTTGGGTTTTCACCCTTTGACGGCACGTTTTTAACTAAGTGTGATTTTCGTAAATTATCGTCATATTCACAAACCGGGAGACCCGGGACTACGCGGTCAGTTCCTACAAGTTACATTGGTCCCGTGCGAGGTGTTCGTGCCCCCTACGGGGTCGTTTGGGGGGTGGTCTGGGTTTTCCCCCTTTAACGGCTTGTTTTTCAGTTTTAAGTACTGATTTATGATAATTATCGTCATATTCACAAACCGGGAGACCCGGGACTACGCGGTCAGTTCCTACAAGTTACATTAGTCCCGTGCGAGGTGTTCGTGCCCCCTACGGGGTCGTTTGGGGGTGGTTTGGGTTTTCACCGTTTAACGGCTTGTTTTTAAGTTTAAGTGCTGATTTTTGTAAATTATCGTCATACACTCAAACCGAGAGACCCGGGACTACGCGATATGTTCCTATAAGTTACATTGGTCCCGTGCGAGGTGTTCGTACCCCCTACGGGTCGTTTGCGGGGTGGTTTTGGTTTTCACCCTTTAACCGCTTCTTTTTAAGTTTAAGTGCTGATTTTTGCAAATTATCGTCATATTCACAAACCGGGAGACCCGGGACTACGCGGTCAGTTCTTACAAGTTACATTGGTCCCGTGCGAGGTGTTCGTGCCCCCTACGGGGTCGTTTGGGGGGTGGTTTGGGTTTTCACCCTTTAACGGCCTGTTTTTAAGTTTAAGTGCTGATTTTTGCAAATTATCGTCATACTATCAAACCGGGAGACCCGGGACTACTCGATCAGTTCCTACAAGTTACATTGGTCCCGTGCGAGGTGTTCGTGCCTCCTACGGGGTCGTTTGGGGGTTGGTTTGGGCTTTCACCCTTTGACGGCATGTTTTTAACTAAGTGTGATTTTTGTAAATTGTCGTCATATTCACAAACCGGGAGACCCGGGACTACGCGGTCAGTTCCTACAAGTTACATTGGTCCCGTGCGAGGTGTCCGTGCCCCCTACGGGGTCGTTTGGGGGGTGGTTTGGGTTTTCCCCCTTTAACGGCTTGTTTTTAAGTTTAACTACTGATTTTTGCAAATTATCGTCATACTCTCAAACCGGGAGACCCGAGACTACGCGGTCAGTTCCTACAAGTTACATTGGTCCCGTGCGAGGTGTTCGTGCCTCCTACGGGGTCGTTTGGGTTTTCCCCCTTTAACGGCTTATTTTTAAGTTTAAGTACTGATTTTTGCAAATTATCGTCGTATTCAAAAACCGGGAGACCCGGGACTACGCGGACAGTTCCTACAAGTTACATTGGTCCCGTGCGAGGTGTTCGTGCCCTCTACGGGGTCGTTTGGGGGATGGTTTGGGTTTTCACCTTTTAACGGCTTGTTTTTAAGTTTAAGTGCTGATTTTTTCAAATTATCGTCATACTCTCAAACCGGGAGACCCGAGACTACGCGATCAGTTCCTACAAGTTACATTGGTCCCGTGCGAGGTGTTCGTGCCTATTACGGGGTCGTTTGGGGGGTGATTTGGGTTTTCACCCTTTGACGGCATGTTTTTAACTAAGTGTGATTTTTGAAAATTATCGTCATATTCACAAACCGGGAGACCCGGGACTACGCGGTCAGTTCCTACAAGTTACATTGGTCCCGTGCGAGGTGTTCGTGCCCCTTACGGGGTCGTTTGGGGGGTGGTTTGGGTTATCCCCCTTTAACGGCTTGTTTTTAAGTTTAAGTACTGATTTTTGAAAATTATCGTCATACTCTCAAACAGGGAGACCCGAGACTACGCGGTCAGTTCCTACAAGTTACATTGGTCCCGTGCGAGGTGTTCGTGCCTCCTACGGGGTCGTTTGGGTTTTCCCCCTTTAACGGCATATTTTTAAGTTTAAGTACTGATTTTTGCAAATTATCGTAATATTCAAAAACCGGGAGACCCGGGACTACGCGATCAGTTCCTACAAGTTACATTGGTCCCGTGCGAGGTCTTCGGGCCCCCTACGGGGTCGTTTGGGGGATGGTTTGGGTTTTCACCTTTTAACGGCTTGTTTTTAAGTTTAAGTGCTGATTTTTGCAAATTATCGTCATACTCTCAAATCGGGAGACCCGAGACTATGCGGTCAGTTCCTACAAGTTACATTGGTCCCGTGCGAGGTGTTCGTGCCTCCTACGGGGTCGTTTGGGGGGTGATTTGGGTTTTCACCCTTTGACGACATGTTTTTAACTAAGTGTGATTTTTGTAAATTATCGTCATATTCACAAACCGGGAGACCCGGGACTACGCGGTCAGTTCCTACAAGTTATATTGGTCCCGTGCGAGGTGTTCGTGCCCCCTACGGGGTCGTTTGGGAGGTGGTTTGGGTTTTCCCCCTTTAACGGCTTGTTTTTAAGTTGAAGTACTGGTTTTTGTAAATTATCATCATATTTACAAACCGGGAGACCCGGGACTACGCGGTCAGTTCCTACAAGTTACATTGGTCCCGTGCGAGGCATTCGTGCCCCCTACGGGGTCGTTTGGGGGGTGGTTTGGGTTTTCACCCTTTAACGGCTTGTTTTTAAGTTTAAGTGCTGATTTTTGCAAATTATCGTCATACACTCAAACCGAGAGACTCGGGACTACGCGATCAGTTCCTACAAGTTTCATTGGTCCCGTGCGAGGTGTTCGTGCCCCCTACGGGGTCGTTTGAGGGGTGGTTTGAGTTTTCCCCCTTTAACGGCTTGTTTTTAAGTTTAAGTACTGATTTTTGCAAATTATCGTCATATTCACAAACCGGGAGACCCGGGACTAAGCGGTCAGTTCCTACAAGTTACATTGGTCCCGTGCGAGGTGTTCGTTCCCCCTACGGGGTGGTTTCGGGGGTGGTTTGGGTTTTCACCCTTTAACCGCTTCCTTTTAAGTTTAAGTGCTGATTTTTGCAAATTATCGTCATACTATCAAACCGGGAGACCCGGGACTACGCGATCAGTTCCTACAAGTTACATTGGTCCCGTGCGAGGTGTTCGTGCCTCCTACGGGGTCGTTTGGGGGTTGGTTTGGGCTTTCACCCGATGACGGCATGTTTTTAACTAAGTGTGATTTTTGTAAATTATCGTCATATTCACAAACCGGGAGACCCGGGACTACGCGGTCAGTTCCTACAAGTTACATTGGTCTCGTGCGAGGTGTTCGTGCCCCTACGGGGTTGTTTGGGGGGTGGTTTGGGTTTTCCCCCTTTAACGGCTTGTTTTTAAGATTAAGTACTGATTTTTGTAAATTATCATCATATTCACAAACCGGGAGACCCGGGACTACGCGGTCAGTTCCTACAAGTTTCATTGGTCCCGTACGAGGTGTTCGTGCCTCCTACGGGGTCGTTTGGGTTTTCGCCCTTTAACGGCTTATTTTTAAGTTTAAGTATTGATTTTTGCAAATTATCGTCATATTCAAAAACCGGGAGATCCGGGACTACGCGGTCAGTTCCTACAAGTTACATTGGTCCCGTGCGAGGCATTCGTGCCCCCTACGGGGTCGTTTGGGGGGTGGTTTGGGTTTTCACCCTTTAACGGCTTGTTTTTAAGTTTAAGTGCTGATTTTTGCAAATTATCGTCATACACTCAAACCGAGAGACTCGGGACTACGCGATCAGTTCCTACAAGTTTCATTGGTCCCGTGCGAGGTGTTCGTGCCCCCTACGGGGTCGTTTGAGGGGTGGTTTGAGTTTTCCCCCTTTAACGGCTTGTTTTTAAGTTTAAGTACTGATTTTTGCAAATTATCGTCATATTCACAAACCGGGAGACCCGGGACTAAGCGGTCAGTTCCTACAAGTTACATTGGTCCCGTGCGAGGTGTTCGTTCCCCCTACGGGGTGGTTTCGGGGGTGGTTTGGGTTTTCACCCTTTAACCGCTTCCTTTTAAGTTTAAGTGCTGATTTTTGCAAATTATCGTCATACTATCAAACCGGGAGACCCGGGACTACGCGATCAGTTCCTACAAGTTACATTGGTCCCGTGCGAGGTGTTCGTGCCTCCTACGGGGTCGTTTGGGGGTTGGTTTGGGCTTTCACCCGATGACGGCATGTTTTTAACTAAGTGTGATTTTTGTAAATTATCGTCATATTCACAAACCGGGAGACCCGGGACTACGCGGTCAGTTCCTACAAGTTACATTGGTCTCGTGCGAGGTGTTCGTGCCCCTACGGGGTTGTTTGGGGGGTGGTTTGGGTTTTCCCCCTTTAACGGCTTGTTTTTAAGATTAAGTACTGATTTTTGTAAATTATCATCATATTCACAAACCGGGAGACCCGGGACTACGCGGTCAGTTCCTACAAGTTTCATTGGTCCCGTACGAGGTGTTCGTGCCTCCTACGGGGTCGTTTGGGTTTTCGCCCTTTAACGGCTTATTTTTAAGTTTAAGTATTGATTTTTGCAAATTATCGTCATATTCAAAAACCGGGAGATCCGGGACTACGCGGTCAGTTCCTACAAGTTACATTGGTCCCGTGCGAGGTGTTCGTGCCCCTACGGGGTCGTTTGGGGGATGGTTTGGGTTTTCACCTTTTAACGGCTTGTTTTTAAGTTTAAGTGTTAATTTTTGCAAATTATCGTCATACTCTCAAACCGGGAGACCCGAGACTACGCGATCAGTTCCTACAAGTTACATTGGTCCCGTGCGAGGTGTTCGTGCCTATTACGGGGTCGTTTGGGGGGTGATTTGGGTTTTCACCCTTTGACGGCATGTTTCTAACAAAGTGTGATTTTTGTAAATTATCGTCATATTCACAAACCGGGAGACCCGGGACTACGCGGTCAGTTCCTACAAGTTACATTGGTCCCGTGCGAGGTGTTCGTGCCGCCTACGGGGTCGTTTGGGGGTGGTTTGGGTTTTCCCCCTTTAACGGCTTGTTTTTAAGTTTAAGTACTTATTTTTGTAAATTATCGTCATATTCACAAACCGGGAGACCCGGGACTACGCGGTCAGTTCCTACAAGTTACATTGGTCCCATGCGAGGCGTTCGTGCCCCCTACGGGGTCGTTTGGGGATGGTTTGGGTTTTCACCCTTTAACCGCTTCTTTTTAAGTTTAAGTGCAGATTTTTGCAAATTATCGTCATACTATCAAACCGGGAGACCCGAGACTACGCGATCAGTTCCTACAAGTTACATTAGTCCTGTGCGAGGTGTTCGTGCCTCCTACGGGGTCGTTTGGGGGGTGGTTTGGGTTATCCCCCTTTAATGGCTTGTTTTTAAGTTTAAGTACTGATTTTTGGAAATTATCGTCATACTCTCAAACCGGGAGACCCGAGACTACGCGGTCAGTTCCTACATGTTACATTGGTCCCGTGCGAGGTGTTCGTGCCTCCAACGGGGTCGTTTGGGTTTTCCCCCTTTAACGGCTTATTTTTAAGTTTAAGTACTGATTTTTTAAAATTATCGTAATATTCAAAAATTGGGAGACCCGGGACTACGCGGTCAGTTCCTACAAGTTACATTGGTCCCGTGCGAGGTATTCGTGCCCCCTACGGGGTCGTTTGGGGGATGGTTTGGGTTTTCACCTTTTAACGGCTTGTTTTTAAGTTTAAGTGCTGATTTTTGCAAATTATCGTCATACTCTCAAATCGGGAGACCCGGGACTACGCGGTCAGTTCCTACAAGTTACATTGGTCCCGTGCGAGGCGTTCGTGCCCCCTATGGGGTCGTTTGGGGGGTGGTTTGGGTTTTCACCCTTTAACGGCTTGTTTTTAAGTTTAAGTGCTGATTTTTGCAAATTATCATCATACACTCAAACTGAGAGACCCGGGACTACGCGATCAGTTCCTACAAGTTACATTGGTCACGTACGAGGTGTTCGTGCCCCCTACGGGGTCGTTTGAGGGGTGGTTTGGGTTTTCCCCCTTTAACGGCTTGTTTTTAAGTTTAAGTACTGATTTTTGCAAATTATCGTCATATTCACAAACCGGGAGACCCGGGACTACGCGTCCAGTTCCTACAAGTTACATTGGTCCCGTGGGAGGTGTTCGTTCCCCCTACGGGGTCCTTTTGGGGGTGGTTTGGATTTTCACCCTTTAACCGCTTCTTTTTAAGGTTAAGTGCTGATTTTTGCAAATTATCGTCATACTATCAAACCGGGAGACCCGGGACTACGCGATCAGTTCTTACAAGTTACATTGGTCCCGTGCGAGGTGTTCGTGCCTCCTACGGGGTCGTTTGGGGGTTGGTTTGGGCTTTCACCCGTTGACGGCATGTTTCTAACTAAGTGGGATTTTTATAAACTATCGTCATATTCACAAACCGGGAGACCCGGGACTACCCGGTCAGTTCCTACAAGTTACATTGGACCCGTGCGAGGTGTTCGTGCCCCCTACGGGGTCGTTTGGGGGGTGGTTTGGGTTTTCCCCCTTTAACGGCTTGTTTTTAAGATTAAGTACTGATTTTTGAAAATTATCGTCATATTCACAAACCGGGAGACCCGGGACTACGCGGTCAGTTCCGACAAGTTACATTGGTCCCGTACGAGGTGTTCGTGTCTCCTACGGGGTCGTTTGGGTTTTCCCCCTTTAATGGCTTATTTTTAATTTTAAGTACTGATTTTTGCAAATTATCGTCATATTCAAAAACCGGGAGATCCGGGACTACGCGGTCAGTTCCTACAAGTTATATTGGTCCCGTGCGAGGTCTTCGTGCCCCTACGGGGTCGTTTGGGGGATGGTTTGGGTTTTCACCTTTTAACGGCTTGTTTTTAAGTTTAAGTGTTGATTTTTGCAAATTATCGTCATACTCTCAAACCGGGAGACCCGAGACTACGCGATCAGTTCCTACAAGTTACATTGGTCCCGTGCGAGGTGTTCGTGCCTCCTACGGGGTCGTTTGGGGGGTGATTTGGGTTTTCACCCTTTGAAGGCATGTTTTTAACTAAGTGTGATTCTTGTAAATTATCGTCATATTCACAAACCGGGAGACCCGGGACTACGCGGTCAGTTCCTACAAGTTACATTGGTCCCGTGCGAGGTGTTCGTGCCGCCTACGGGGTCGTTTGGGGGGTGGTTTGGGTTTTCCCCCTTTAACGGCTTGTTTTTTAGTTTAAGTACTTATTTTTGTAAATTATCGTCATATTCACAAACCGGGAGACCCGGGACTACGCGGTCAGTTCCTACAAGTTACATTGGTCCCATGCGAGGCGTTCGTGCCCCCTACGGGGTCGTTTGGGGGTGGTTTGGGTTTTCACCGTTTAACGGCTTGTTTTTAAGTTTAAGTGCTGATTTTTGCAAATTATCGTCATACACTCAAACTGAGACACCCGGGACTACGCGATCAGTTCCTACAAGTTACATTGGTCCCGTGCGAGGTGTTCGTGCCCCCTACGAGGTCGTTTGAGGGGTGGTTTGGGTTTTCCCCCTTTAACGGCTTGTTTTTAAGTTTAAGTACTGATTTTTCCAATTATCGTCATATTCACAAACCGGGAGACCCGGGACTACGCGGTCAGTTCCTACAAGTTACATTGGTCCCGTGCGAGGTGTTCGTTCCCCCTACGGGGTCGTTTGGGGGGTGGTTTGGGTTTTCACCCTTTAACTGCTTCTTTTTAAGTTTAAGTGCTGATTTTTGCAAATTATCGTCATACTATCAAACCGGGAGACCCGGGACTACGCGATCAGTTCCTACAAGTTACATTGGTCCCGTGCGAGGTGTTCGTGCCTCCTACGGGGTCGTTTGGGGGTTGGTTTGGGCTTTCACCCGTTGACGGCATGTTTTTAACTAAGTGTGATTTTTGTAAATTATCGTCATATTCACAAATCGGGAGACCCGGGACTACGCGGTCAGTTCCTACAAGTTACATTGGTCCCGTGCGAGGTGTTCGTGCCCCTACGGGGTTGTTTGGGGGGTGGTTTGGGTTTTCCTCCTTTAACGGCTTGTTTTTAAGATTAAGTACTGATTTTTGTAAATTATCGTCATATTCACAAACCGGGAGACCCGGGACTACGCGGTCAGTTCCTACAAGTTACATTGGTCCCGTACGAGGTGTTCGTGCCTCCTACGGGGTCGTTTGGGTTTTCTCCCTTTAACGGCTTATTTTTAAGTTTAAGTACTGATTCTTGCAAATTATCGTCATATTCAAAAACCGGGAGATCCGGGACTACGCGGTCAGTTCCTACAAGTTACATTGGTCCCGTGCGAGTTGTTCGTGCCCCTACGGGGTCGTTTGGGGGATGGTTTGGGTTTTCACCTTTTAACGGATTGTTTTTAAGTTTAAGTGTTGATTTTTGCAAATTATCGTCATACTCTCAAACCGGGAGACCCGAGACTACGCGATCAGTTCCTACAAGTTACATTGGTCCCGTGCGAGGTGTTCGTGCCTCCTACGGGGTCGTTTGGGGGGTGGTTTGGGTTATCCCCCTTTAACGGCTTGTTTTTAAGTTTAAGTACTAATTTTTGAAAATTATCGTCATACTCTCAAACCGGAAGACCCGAGACTACGCGGTCAGTTCCTACATGTTACATTGGTCCCGTGCGAGGTGTTCGTGCCTCCTACGGGGTCGTTTGGGTTTTCCTCCTTTAAAGGCTTATTTTTAAGTTTAAGTACTGATTTTTGCAAATTATCGTAATATTCAAAAACCGGGAGACCCGGGACTACGCGGTCAGTTCCTACAAGTTACATTGGTCCCGTGCGAGGTCTTCGTGCCCCCTACGGGGTCGTTTGGGGGATGGTTTGGGTTTTCACCTTTTAACGGCTTGTTTTTAAGTTTAAGTGCTGATTTTTGCATATTATCGTCATACTCTCAAATCGGGAGACCCGAGACTACGCGATCAGTTCCTACAAGTTACATTGGTCCCGTGCGAGGTGTTCGTGCCTCCTACGGGGTCGTTTGGTGGGTGATTTGGGTTTTCACCCTTTGACGGCATGTTTTTAACTAAGTGTGATTTTTGTAAATTATCGTCATATTCACAAACCGGGAGACCCGGGAATATCCGGTCAGTTCCTACAAGTTATATTGGTCTCGTGCGAGGTGTTCGTGCCCCCTACGGGGTCGTTTGGGGGGTGGTTTGGGTTTTCCCCCTTTAACGGCTTGTTTTTAAGTTTAAGTACTGATTTTTGTAAATTATCGTCATATTCACAAACCGGGTGACCCGGGACTACGCGGTCAGTTCCTACAAGTTACATTGGTCCCGTGCGAGGCGTTCGTGCCCCCTACGGGGTCGTTTGGGGGGTGGTTTGGGTTTTCACCCTTTAACGGCTTGTTTTTAAGTTTAAGTGCTGATTTTTGCAAATTATCGTCATACACTCAAACCGAGAGACCTGGGACTACGCGATCAGTTCCTACAAGTTACATTGGTCCCGTACGAGGTGTTCGTGCCCCCTACGGGGTCGTTTGAGGGGTGGTTTGGGTTTTCCCCCTTTAACGGCTTTTTTTTAAGTTTAAGTGATGATTTTTACAAATTATCGTCATACTATCAAACCGGGAGACCCGGGACTACGCGATCAGTTCCTACAAGTTACATTGGTCCCGTGCTAGGTGTTCGTTCCCCCTACGGGGTCGTTTGGGGGGTGGTTTGGGTTTTCACCCTTTAACCGCTTGTTTTTAAGTTTAAGTGCTGATTTTTGCAAATTATCGTCATACTATCAAATTGGGAGACCCGGGACTACGCGATCAGTTCCTACAAGTTACATTGGTCCCGTGCGAGGTGTTCGTGCCTCCTACGCGGTCGTTTGGGGGTTGGTTTGGGCTTTCACCCGTTGACGGCATGTTTTTAACTAAGTGTGATTTTTGTAAATTATCGTCATATTCACAAACCGGGAGACCCGGGACTACGCGATCAGTTCCTACAAGTTACATTGGTCCCGTGCGAGGTGTTCGTGCCCCCTACGGGGTCGTTTGGGGGGTGGTTTGGGTTTTCCCCCTTTAACGGCTTGTTTTTAAGATTAAGTACTGATTTTTGTAAATTATCATCATATTCACAAACCGGGAGACCCGGGACTACGCGGTCAGTTCCGACAAGTTACATTGGTCCCGTACGAGGTGTTCGTGCCTCCTACGGGGTCGTTTGGCTTTTCCCCCTTTAACGGCTTATTTTTAAGTTTAAGTACTGATTTTTACAAATTATCGTCATATTCAAAAACCGGGAGATCCGGGACTACGCGGTCAGTTCCTACAAGTTACATTGGTCCCGTGCGAGGTGTTCGTGCCCCTATGGGGTCGTTTGGGGGATGGTTTGGGTTTTCACCTTTTAACGGCTTGTTTTTAAGTTTAAGTGTTGATTTTTGCAAATTATCGTCATACTCTCAAACCGGGAGACCCAAGACTACGCGATCAGTTCCTACAAGTTACATTGGTCCCGTGCGAGGTGTTCGTGCCTCCTACGGGGTCGTTTGGGGGGTGATTTGGGTTTTCACCCTTTGAAGGCATGTTTTTAACTAAGTGTTATTCTTGTAAATTATCGTCATATTCACAAACCGGGAGACCCGGGACTACGCGGTCAGTTCCTACAAGTTACATTGGTCCCGTGCGAGGTGTTCGTGCCCCCTACGGGGTCGTTTGGGTTTTCCCCCTTTAACGGCTTGTTTTTTTGTTTAAGTACTGATTTTTGTAAATTATCATCATATTCACAAACCGGGAGACCCGGGACTACGCGGTCAGTTCCTACAAGTTACATTGGTCCCGTGCGAGGTGTTCATGCCCCCTACGGGGTCGTTTGGGGGTGGTTTGGGTTTTCACCGTTTAACGGCTTGTTTTTAAGTTTAAGTGCTGATTTTTGCAAATTATCGTCATACACTCAAACCGAGAGACCCGGGACTACGCGATCAGTTCCTACAAGTTACATTGGTCTCGTGCGAGGTGTTCGTGCCTCCTACGGGGTCGTTTGGGGGTTGGTTTGCGCTTTCACCCTTTGACGGCTTTTTTTTAAGTTTAAGTACTGATTTTTACAAATTATCGTCATACTATCAAACCGGGAGACCCGGGACTACGCGATCAGTTCCTACAAGTTACATTGGTCCCGTGTGAGGTGTTCGTGCCCCCTACGGGGTCGTTTGGGGGGTGGTTTGGGTTTTCCCCCTTTAACGGCTTGTTTTTAAGTTTAAATACCGATTTTTGCAAATTATCGTCATATTCACAAAACGGGAGACCCGGGACTATGCGGTCAGTTCCTACAAGTTACATTGGTCCCGTGCGAGGTGTTCGTGCCCCCTACGGGGTCGTTTGGGGGGTGGTTTGGGTTTTCAACCTTTAACCGCTTCTATTTAAGTTTAAGTGCTGATTTTTGCAAATTATCGTCATACTATCAAACCGGGAGACCCGGCACTACGCGATCAGTTCCTACAAGTTACATTGGTCCCGTGCGAGGTGTTTGTGCCTCCCACGGGGTCGTTTAGGGGGTGGTTTGGGTTTTCACCCTTTGACGGCTTGTTTTTAACTAATTGTGATTTTTGTAAATTATCGTCATATTCACAAACCGAGAGACCCGGGACTACGCGGTCAGTTCCTACAAGTTACATTGGTCCCGTGCGAGGCGTTCGTGCCCCCTACGGGGTCGTTTGGGGGGTGGTTTGGGTTTTCACCCTTTAACGGCTTGTTTTTAAGTTTAAGTGCTAATTTTTCAAAATTATCGTCATACAGTCAAACCGAGAGACCTGGGACTACACGATCAGTTACTACAAGTTACATTGGTCCCGTGCGAGGTGTTTGTGCCTCCTACGGGGTCGTTTGGGGGGTGGTTTGGGTTTTCACCCTTTGAGGGCTTGTTTTTAACTTAGTGTGATTTTTGCAAATTATCGTCATATTCACAAACCGAGAGACCCGGGACTACGCGGTCAGTTCCTACAAGTTACATTGGTCCCGTGCGAGGCGTTCGTGCCCCCTACGGGGTCGTTTGGGGGGTGGTTTGGGTTTTCACCCTTTAACGGCTTGTTTTTAAGTTTAAGTGCTGATTTTTCCAAATTATCGTCATACAGTCAAACCGAGAGACCTGGGACTACACGATCAGTTCCTACAAGTTACATTGGTCCCGTGCGAGGTGTTTGTGCCTCCTACGGGGTCGTTTGGGGGGTGGTTTGGGTTTTCACCCTTTGAGGGCTTGTTTTTAACTTAGTGTGATTTTTGTAAATTATCGTCATATTCACAAACCGAGAAACCCGGGACTACGCGGTCAGTTCTTACAAGTTACATTGGTCCCGTGCGAGGTGTTCGTGCCCCCTACGGGGTCGTTTGGGGGGTGGTTTGGGTTTTCCCCCTTTAACGGCTTGTTTTTAAGTTTAAGTACTGATTTTTGTAAATTATCGTCATATTCACAAACCGGGAGACCCGGGACTACGCGGTCAGTTCCTACAAGTTACATTGGTCCCGTGCGAGGTGTTCGTGCCCCCTACGGGGTCGTTTGGGGAGTGGTTTTGGTTTTCACCCTTTAACGGCTTGTTTTTAAGTTTAAGTGATGATTTTTTCAAATTATCGTCATACTCTCAAACCGAGAGACCCGGGACTACGCGATCAGTTCCTACAAGTTACATTGGTCCCGTGCGAGGTGTTCGTGCCTCCTACGGGGTCGTTTGGGGGTTGGTTTGGGCTTTCACCCTTTGACGGCATGTTTTTAACTAAGTGTGATTTTTGTAAATTATCGTCATATTCATAAACCGGGAGACCCGGGACTACGCGGTCAGTTCCTACAAGTTACATCGGTCCCGTGCGAGGTGTTCGTGCCCCCTACGGGGTCGTTTGGGGGGTGGTTTGGGTTTTCCCCCTTTAACGGCTTGTTTTTAAGTTTAAGTACTGATTTTTGCAAATTATCATCATACTCTCAAACCGGGAGACCCGAGACTAGGCGGTCAGTTCCTACAAGTTACATTGGTCCCGTGCGAGGTGTTCGTGCCTCCTACGGGGTCGTTTGGGTTTTCCTCCTTTAACGGCTTATTTTTAAGTTTAAGTACTGATTTTTGCAAATTATCATCATATTCAAAAATCGGGAGACCCGGGACTACGCGGTCAGTTCTTACAAGTTACATTGGTCCAGTGCGAGGTGTTCGTGCCCCCTATGGGGTCGTTTGGGGGATGGTTTGGGTTTTCACCTTTTAACGGCTTGTTTTTAAGTTTAAGTGCTGATTTTTGCAAATTATCGTCATACTCTCAAACCGGGAGACCCGAGACTACGCGATCAGTTCGTACAAGTTACATTGGTCCCGTACGAGGTGTTCGTGCCTCCTACGGGGTCGTTTGGGGGGTGATTTGGGTTTTCACGCTTTGATGGTATGTTTTTAACTAAGTGTGATTTTTGTAAATTATCGGCATATTCACAAACCGGGAGACTCGGGAATACGCGGTCAGTTCCTACAAGTTACATTGGTCCCGTGCGAGGTGTTCATGCCCCCTACGGGGTCGTTTGGGGGGTGGTTTGGGTTTTCCCCCTTTAACGGCTTGTTTTTAAGTTTAAGTACTGATTTTTGTAAATTATCGTCATATTCACAAATCGGGAGGCCCGGGACTACGCGGTCAGTTCCTACAAGTTATGTTGGTCCCGTGCGAGGTGTTCGTGCCCCCTACGGGGTCGTTTGGGGGGTGGTTTGGGTTTTCACCCTTTAACGGCTTGTTTTTAAGTTTAAGAGCTGATTTTTGCAAATTATCGTCATACTCTCAAACCGAGAGAGCCGGGACTACGCGATCAGTTCCTACAAGTTACATTGGTCCCGTGCGAGGTGTTCGTGCCTCGTACGGGGTCGTTTGGGGGTTGGTTTTGGCTTTCACCCTTTGACGGCATGTTTTTAACTAAGTGTGATTTTTGTAAATTATCGTCATATTCACAAACCGAGAGACCCGGGACTACGCGGTCAGTTCCTACAAGTTACATTGGTCCCGTGCGAGGTGTTCGTGCCCCCTACGGGGTCGTTTGGGGGGTGGTTTGGGTTTTCCCCCTTTAACGGCTTGTTTTTAAGTTTAAGTACTGATTTTTGCAAATTATCGTCATATTCACAAACCGGGAGACCCGGGACTACGCGGTCAGTTCCTATAAGTTACATTGGTCCCGTGCGAGGTGTTCGTGCCCCCTACGAGGTCGTTTGGGGGGTGGTTTGGGTTTTCACCCTTTAACGGCTTCTTTTTAAGTTTAAGTGCTGATTTTTGCAAATTATCGTCATACTATCAAACCGGGAGACCCGGGACTACGCGATCAGTTCCTACAAGTTACATTGGTCTCGTGCGAGGTGTTTGTGCCTCCCACGGGGTCGTTTAGGGGGTGGTTTGGGTTTTCACCCTTTGACGGCTTGTTTTTAACTAAGTGTGATTTTTGCAAATTATCGTCATATTCACAAACAGAGAGACCCGGGACTACGCGGTCAGTTCCTACATGTTACATTGGTCCCGTGCGAGGCGTTCGTGCCCCCTACGGGGTCGTTTGGGGGGTGGTTTGGGTTTTCACCCTTTAACGGCTTGTTTTTAAGTTTAAGTGCTGCTTTTTGCAAATTATCGTCATACAGTCAAACCGGGAGACCCGGGACTACACGATCAGTTCCTACAAGTTACATTGGTCCCGTGCGAGGTGTTTGTGCCTCCTACGGGGTCGTTTGGGGGGTGGTTTGGGTTTTCATCCTTTGACGGCTTGTTTTTAACTTAGTGTGATTTTTGCAAATTATCGTCATATTCACAAGCCGGGAGACCCGGGACTATGCGGTCAGTTCCTACAAGTTACATTGGTCCGGTGCGAGATGTTCGTTCCTCCTACGGGATTTTTTTGTGTTGTTTTACGTTTTCTCCCTTCGATTGCATGTTTTTATGCTTAAATCTAAATATTTTGCAAATTTATGTCGTACACTCAAACTGGGAGCCCCGTGACTACGCGGTCGGTTCCTATGAGTCGCATTGATCCCGTGCGAGGTGTTCGTGACTACGCGTGTCTCATTCTGGTATGTTTATTAGTTGTTTTACGTTTTCATTCACCAATGTTCAATTTTCAAATGTTGTATGCTAGCCTTAATCAATTTAGAACACTTACTTATTTCATAAAATTTCGACAGAGTTTCCTTTGTTTATTCATGAAATCTAACTGTCTAATATGTGTTGCTATAAGAATAAATAATATTAAGTTCACACTAACCTGGGATAGATGTATAGAAATCTTTTTGGTTGACAAAAATATTCAAAGCACTGATCTATACATCTATCCCAGGTTAGTGTGAACTTAATATTCAAAGCACTGATATGCACAACCAAAGTATTTCAGACTACAATCTTGACTTCCATGATTTATGTGCACAATGATGTACTATTACAAAGAAGTTTGTCACTGCAGCTCCTATCCATGCCCAAGCCAAAGGAAGTATATACCATGGGGATTTGGCAATCATGAAAATCCCCAATGTATATGAAGTTACAGATATAAAAACTGACTTCCATGCTTTCATATCATCAATCTCAAATACCTTTTTTGGGAGAAAATCAATAATGTTCCTCAACATAACTGTATCGAGAAGTGGTGCAAGTGGGACTGCAACAACTTTTATAGTATTGGTCGTTCTTAAGGTAGATAAACATCAACACATGAGCACCATCTACATCAGCAAAACATTAATTTGTAGGAAGTGTGCATATTTGATATTAGTAAACAATATCTTGCAAAACATTATGTATTAAAAACATGATAATTTACGACCTATGTAATTATTATACATGAGTACGGCATCATATTTTGCCCCGACTAACATATTATAACATTTTATCAGTAGGTAAATAACAAAATAACAAAAGGCATCACATTTCACATTTTTGAACGAAAACAACTCAAAAGTATGTCAAAAAAATGAAATATAATGAAAAGATTGAAAAGCTTGTGAAATATAATAAACTGGAATCTAAAAAATGAATCACTAATTGGAAAAGATGAATCACTAATTGGAAAAAAAATTCGTATTGAAATCAAGCATAATTTTTTATGACAAAGTGATTTAAAGAAAAAAAATGCAGTGAGCGAATGTAATGAATCTAAAAAAATACTAAGCTAACCAATTGAAATGATATCTTACAAACACTATAGTAGTGTACCTTCTAGCTATAGAAAAACAAATCGAAGTAATAATCGAGTTCACCTTCTAACACTAAAGTAGTGCACCTTCAAGCTATAGAAAAACAAAACTATTACTTCATAAAACATAGATCTATAGCCAAGTTAATTATAGTGAAACAATTATCACAACCTCTATTCTAATGAGTAATCCCCTGTCCCAATTATCACAACCTCAAAAATAGTGTTTTTACAAAATAATTTGACGAACTTACAGAGGTAAAATAATGCCTAAACTTCATAGAATCAACTTCTACAATCGACGGGAGAAAATTTCTCAAACACACCAAAATCATTCGAAGTTGAATAGAAATGCCCTTAGGTGCCTATATGAGATTTAATAAATAAAATCATTACACCAAAAGACAAATCTTACCCTCTAATGAAAGGACTATTGTTTAAAACATTTTATGGCACTGCAAAACATAAATGAACTATTAGAATATATTTTTGCAGATTTCACCATATTCAAAACAAAAATTTATGAATCCTAATCAAACCTAAAATCCAAATAGAGAAAATATTGAGCACATAGGAGGGAGAGTTACGTGAGTGCGTGGAAGAGAAGTTAGAGAGAAACAACCTAAAATGTTCTCCAACTCTAAATATCCTAACCGTGATGTTAACATATAGTAATCAAATAAACAAATCATGAACCCTAATGACATATAGTAATCAAAACCCTGATGAATGCAAAGCATGAACAATGATATAACCACCAAATGAATGCCATACTTTGTTTAAGAGGCGCTTAGAGAAACCTGAATGAATGTTTAATGTGTTGTGCTCCCAAAGTGTATTATATAAAAATCGTTGCATTATTTGCCAATATATAAAAATCGTCACCTATTTGAATAATGACTGAAAAACACCAAATAAGATCAAATATTTGAGTAATTACAGAAAAATTTAACAACAAACACATTAAAGGCTGCCTAAATCAAATTTGCCAATATGTACACATTTATACACATTGCATCAGGTATTCACAATATAATGAATGAAAGAAAGAAACACATAAATGAAGAAAATGTAGGCCAATAGTATACCTTACCTAATGTATTAAAGAAATACACAAAATGTAGGCCAAAAGCATATATGTTTTCACACCATATATATTTTTTTGTCAAACTCATGTAACTAACCCAACAAACTCAGTGTAAAAATAGTACCAAGCAAAGTCAGTTAAACATTCATGAATAAGATCTCTACGAAACAATTGCCTATACTGGTAATCCGAAAATACAAAACCAAATGAATTAAAAAATCAAAACAAAGGACTGCATTAATTATGGAGCCATCACACATGAAAACCTTAATTCCAAAGACAACGACAGGCTGTAATGTTCAAACAACTTACTACATAAAAGGATCAAGTCATAATTGTGTATGAGACACCAGGTAGTCATGTTTCTTTCATTTTCTTCATCTTCGCCGCCTACAAAAAAAGCGTTAAGCCATTCATGTTGAAGTAAACAAAATAATATGAGCACATAAATCCAAAACGCTCTAAATTTTAATACATAGCACCACCCCCAAAAACTCAAGAATCAAACCAAAAACTTAATTGAATAGGTGAAGATGAAAAAAAGGAACAGAAAAAGGAAGACGCAAACTAAGAAAACTGGGGAAAAACAACGAAATAAATGAAAATGAAAATAAAAAAACAGAGAGCAGAGAGAAAGATAGCATGTTTGTGTGGTTGTGGTTAGGGTCTTGCCAGATTTGAGAGAATGAGAGAAGAGGGAAAGAGAGTAGTGAGAGATAGGCAGAGAGATAGAGAGATTTATATTTTTTCTATATACCAAGGGTATGGGTACACAACAACGAAGTGTATAAAACTTATGAAGATGAACAAAAATCAAATCTGAAGATTAACAGAAATCAAATCAAACATTAAATCGGACGAAATGGGTATTCATGTACAATATTATCCAAACATAAATCAAACATTATCCAAACACAAATCGAAATCAAAACTCTCAAACAATACTATCCAAAACACGAAACCAAAAATTACAACCCTCAAACAATCTTACCGGGTGCGCGCGGGTGTGTGAGGAGAGAGATAAATGGAGGAGAGAGTCGGGTATCTTGCGTGTGTGTAGGTGGTACAGGAAAAATGAGAGAAGTTTTGGAGAATCAAACCAATTTACATTCTTACCCATGTTTTTGAATTTTGAAGAGAAGGGGGGAAACAAATTAGAGTGTGTCAAAAGTGGGGGAAACAAAAAATTTCAAGGGTAAAATAAGAAGTGCAAAAAAAATTTATAAAGATGACATCATAGTTTAAACTTGTGACATATATAAGTTTTCTACTTTATTTTATATATATATATACTAGCAGAATGCCCGCGCCTGAAGGCATGGTGAAAATTTCCAAAGTAGATAATTGTAAAATGGCAAAAATTTCCAAAGTACGTAATCGCAAAACGATAAAAAATCCGTTCCCCAATAAAAGAAATTGTAACCAAAGACTGATGCTTGTGTTTTATATATAAAATGATAATGCAACTACTAATGAATTTACAAATGCATAATAGTACTTGAGGTGTATTCCTTAAACAATGAACTCATGTTTTTCTTATCTGTTTATTTTCAAATTCATCAATCATAATCAATTGACGTTACTAAGCATTAACCACAAAAAAAGATTAGAAATAAATCTCAAAATTTCCAACTAATATGAAAAGTAATGAAAAAAAATATAAATTTATACAAAAAGAATAATAATAATAATAATAATAATAATAATAATAATAATAATAATAATAATAATAATAATAATAATAATAATAATAATAATAATAATAATAATAATAATAATAATAATAATAATAATAATACAAAATCCAACGGTGAAGCTTTGGCGTTATTACTGTAATAATAATGTTTACCTGCTCATTGCCCTATCATGCTGTCACCTTTTATAGTGTTTCATATGTTGACCTCAAAAACGGGGGAACGAAAAGAAAAGAAAAGAAATCATATTGAACCATTTCCTTTGACCCAGTCATTGATTTTCACAGCTGAATTCGAATATCATACCCTAGTTCTTAAATTTTATATAGTTCTAATAGAATGGGTTCTTATAGTAACTGATCCATTTAATTCCACTGCAAAAAAAAAAAGAATGTAACAATGATAATGGAAGCAACTATTGTACATGTAAGCAACACCCTAAAAGGCACAAATTCAATATCAGAAACTGTAATGAAGTCCCGTATTTAAGGGATCTTCCTAGTTTCAAATATGGTATCTCATTTATATATTTCACATTGACCATTATCTTCCACTAGTTGGTCTCTCAGGAGCTTGAATGTTCAGGACCTAACCTGAAGGCACTAAACAAATAGTAGACAACTTCATATTCGGTTCAGAAACTAAATAAGATATGAATCCCAATAGTGTCCTCTCTCTTCTAAGTGACACTTGCATGAAGATTTTCTTAGTTTCTCTATCAATGAACGAGAAAGATTGACATAAGTTTCAACCATCTTCTGTTCAAGATTGTTTGTTCTCAATTGCGCTTTGATTCTTTTTAGTACTTAAGATAAAGAGAAAGAGAAAGCGAGCATGGTTAATGTTGTAGATCAAGATTTTCCCCAAGAGGTTTGTGAATCTATCTTGGAGATTCTTGATGTTGAAAATGAAGATTTAGATGATGATCAAAAGCATAGAAGAACTAGGAATGTGTGGATTGTAACTTCTCACATAATAACAACAGTTATAGGCTTTGATGTACTCTCATTAGCTTGGTGTATGGCACAACCAGGATGGATAGCCGGAGTTATAACTCTTTTTTTATTCTCAAGCATCACTCTATATACTTCAAATCTCTTAGCAGATTATTATCGAGATCTAATCAGTGGAAGGAGAAATTACACATAAAAAAATATATTAATCCCCTCTAAAATAGATGCGTTTAGTGATACCACTAAATATTTTTGAATGTAACAATACAACCATGAATTGTCTATTGATGTTTACACGTAAAATTCTATTTTGATTCATGTTGTTACACCAGTGAAGTACAATGGGCTACATGCATAAGTTCATTATGTACACATAAGGTTTTTTTTTAATGTAACAATATAACCATGAATTGTCTATTGATGTTTACACGTCAAATTCTATTTTGATTCATGTTGTTACACCAGTGAAGTACAATGGGCTACATGCATAAGTTCATAAGTCCTAATAAGGTTTTGCATGTCGTGAATGCTTCTCTTGCTCCCCTGCCCACCATCTTTCTTGCTTGATTCTGTAGATCTAGTGTATTTATTTCAATCGAGTTAGATGTTCTCTCTTTTGCTAATGCGGTTAATGCGGATGCGTTAACCCAACAAAATAGCTATACTAATCCTCGATTAGCAGTTCCAATCGATTTAACACAGTTGAACAAAATAGCTATACTAATCCTTACAGTTGTTCTTCACTGTATGCTGCAATCTTGTTGATGTATTTTTTTCATTATTTCGGATTATGGAAGGATTCCTCCCCAATAATTGACCAATGCAAGCCAGGCATAAACATATTTGTATCATAAGGTACATATGAAGTTAGAAGCATCACAAACACATTTGTATATACTATGATTGCGGCATACTCATTCTTAAATTCAAATTAACTATGATTGCATCATTAACTATGGTGCGTGGAGGACAAAAATAAAGCGCCCTTGGAAGTTTCTTTTACCACAAAAATAAATATAAACAAATACAGAACTCCTTGCATAATTATAAATTCTTGAGCAATTTAATATAGAAATCAAATACAAAATTCCTTTGTAATATATATATATATATATATATATATAATGTTGTCCACTTACCATTATATGTTCTATAATCATATATATTTTCAAATAACTTCTTCATCCTCGTGAGGCTCTGATATGGTTTCTACATCCTGTGTGTCATCAAATGTAGGAACAACGTTCACATTGGCTTCATTCGTAAAATTGTTGTTGGCCTCTATGGCGTTAATCATAGTTTGTTGCTTCTCCATCATCCCCAATAGTGCCAAACTTGGAGACCACTTGAGAAGATGACATAATATAAAAAATAATATTTAACTGGCATAAATATAAAAAAAATTATCAGAGTAAATTCTCACCACGAATTAGTGTTCAAACCTGAAATGAATCATCAATAAATTCCAAGTGAAATGTCACATGCATTAGAGGAAAAACAAAATAAAACTCAATGTTTAGAGACCTTGACTTCAACAATTGACTTATGTTAAATAATACCTATTAGACAAATGCTTTGGGAGCAATACCTTACAGATAATGAAATATTTAAACATTAATCCCATGGTCCCCACCACTAAATATATATATAAAAAAATAGGGTCAAATATGTTGCCTAAATACATAAATACAATTGTTAATGAATTATGTATCATCTTAATATTGTGAAAATATCAATAATACATTAGAAATCATAAGCAAAATGGATTCAGTTTAGTGGGAACATAATCTCATGGTGCCAATGCGGTGCTTTGTAATAGCGGTTTAGTTTTGCTTGCACATCAAATGGGTGCATTTTAATAACCTAAAAAGTGCAAATAGGAAATGCAACTAAATGAAAAATAAAATATAAATACATATATTATGTGAGAATGAAGAAATCAATAAAGGCATATAATAAAGAAGATGATAACTACATCAATTCTATCCCCAAAGAAGATTCTACAACATATGACATTAAGGAAGAAACTTCATGGTTTCTAATATATTTATACCAAAAGGTAATCAATTGGTGAAGTAAATGTTTCGAATGGTTATTTTACACTGATATAAAAACACGACACGAATGACATGAAATTAACTTATGTAGGAAAAGACACGAAATGGCCTACCATAGGTCTGCTACATGAAACAACACGAAATTAATGACACAAAATGAACCCGTTGCTATTGCAAGTGAATTTACGGTCTACTGTAGGTCTTCTCTAAAACATCCGCACCATTTGCGCACCGAACTGAATATTCTTCTAATATAACACTGTCAGTTAGTGGATAAAATACTTTAGAATGAAAAGATAACCCATGCATGGCCAATTAACATAAAACACCACCAGTATGAAAAATAGTTAACATCTCAAATAATACAAATTAGAGAATCACATCTAACTTACATAAAGAGTAAAACTGAGAACCAAGTCTGACTCGTGCTTTTAAAAGTATGCAAAGAAAATCAAAACCCCAAACATGAATATAAGTACAATATTTTATTCAATACTGATTTTGATCATTATAACCTCTATATTGATACCTAAAAAAACTCATAAAAAACTAAATTGAAATATGTTCCCTCTTAATCAATTGAGAATTTCAAAATAAATTTAGATAGCACACACTACACAATAAAGATTCTTGGGCAAAGCTTCAAATAGATCCAATTCATATAATCGAAATCATGGCTTAAGGAAACAATTAAAAATACTATCACATGTTAGATGTTATTACATGGCTTAACACCAACTTAAGGCTCATCACCAACTCAAATACTCAAAAGCATTAAAACCCACTCAATATGGGATCTAGCTAATAAATGATAAACAAAGATATTAAAATGAAAGATATCATGCTAAAGAAATGCATATCAGTTTAAAAATTTACTAGTTTTTCTCAAAAATTGAAGATGCCATTTAAGAAATGTGTGCCATATTACAAAGCCAACTAAAATACAAAATAAAGTATGCCCAAACTAAACTCACAAATAAAGAGAAATGAAAATACTAAGGCCATGCATAAAGTCAAAATACATGTTGCATTTGCGCAATGCCCTCACTTGTTATATAGATTGTAGAACTTTTAAAAAATAGAAAGCTTTAATATTGGATGTATTTGTTCTCAGTCGTAGAGTAATTGGATGGGTAGGAGAGCAGGTAAAAGCAATAGATTAATTGGACGTATTTGATCTCACCGAATTTCTCAAAAATGGGAGAGCAGGTAAAAGCAGTGGAGTTGGCAAGTTGTGACTGGATTCATATTGACGTAATGGATGGCCGATTTGTTTCGAATATAACAATTAGACCTCTCGTTGTTGATGTCTTACGCTTTGTGACTGAACTCCCATCTGATGTGAATTTGATTATTGTTGAACCTGATAAGCGAGTGATGGAAATCTAAGAGATGATGTGCATTTGATGATTTTTAACTCGCAAGACAAATGTGGAATAGCCACTTTCAATAACATATTCAATTGATTGTAGTGGTAATTTTTATTATTCTGTAAAAATACAAAGTCTATGGCAGTCATTCTGCAACAAAAACAATGTACCAAATGCATCCATAAACTTTGAATCTCTAGGTGACTTCATATCTGCTTACACACACAAAAAAAGTGAATAAAATAGTAAGTGGGAAATTAATTAACATTTAAGATATATGATTGAATTTGGGGATTCTTTTTTAATTTTTCTTCTCATAGTAATCATTAGTTTCTCCAAGTAATATCAACAGCTAAAATATAGTTCAACTGTAGACTAGAAAAACATGATGCTTCATGTTAATTAACAACTATAAGAACTTGATAGCATAATATATGGTCAGTCACTTCATATTTCAAGATAAATAAGTAGTGTGATATCATGCATGAAAATTGTCATCTCGTATCGATTAAACATAAATCTTCACAAAATTAGACTTGGGCACCAAGGTAATGCTGAACGAAGACTGGTATCAAAGCCCCAAATTTTTAACGGGAATCTTCTAAACAACCAAATCAACCTCTAAATTTTCCATCGACTAAACTACTGATTTATACTGATGCTCAACTAAACGTTTGAAGTAGGTGGTGTTGTCCAGTTACTAAGAAAACCAAGCATATGAAGCTTCGGCGCTCCAAATATTGGCCACACACATTTAATTACCCATTCGCAGGTCATCCTATTTTAGGCAAAAATCTTCGAGGGATCAGTCCCACCTTGAAATTATGCAGGCCAACCTTTAAGTAAAAACTCAAGCTCTTATTCGTTGTGCCTATTAAATGGGTGTGAATTCAATCATGTACCTTGTTTAAAATAATCTCGTTGTAACTATTAAATGAGTCAATCAATTAGGAAGCTTACAAAAGTTGGATTAAAGGTCAGTATTGACATAAAGAAATAATCAAACAATAAATGACCTATGGTTAATGTGGAATCATTTTGAATAAACTGAAGCAGAACTTTTCACAACAAAACTTATCCACAAAACATATAAAAAGCGTATGTATGAAACATTATTTCTCCTTTCATACCTATCGTACATCGACAATAGGATTTAATTTGCAACCATAGTTCCATGAAACATTTTCAAAATCTAGTAATTCTCTATAAAAAAATTGTTGATTACAATACAAATTACAACGTAACTACATTGCTTATATGAATGACAAGGCACAACAAAACTTACATTTTTCGATTACAGTGAGGACTTAATGAGAAAGTGAGAAACAAATTAGAAGTGGGTACCTACTAGTGATACTGAATTAACAAAACAGGGCAAAAAATTAACCAAACACCTTTTCTTCATAACAGTAAACTATGAAACATAAAAATCAAGACCCAAAAATAGTATTAACCCACTGGACAAACTGACAACCACATATAAGAAACACAATATTGAAGCAATCATATTACTAACAAAAAACAAACACTCCATATAACTAATAATACATGATCATCTCATATGTTGCGTATTTATTAAAAATGAGTTCCTTTGATGTTAGAGATGATCATGTATAAAACTAATAATATATAATCATCTCCAACATCAAAGAACAAGTCTTGAGCTTTTTATCAAACACTTGGCATACTATGTTTAAAATAACTTAAAATGATCAACAAAAGAAATGTTCTCGTGAAGAGTTAAGTAATCCTAATAGATCATACCACACCCAAACAATGTTCGGGTGAATGAAATAAACATGTAATACCAACAAACAAACCCACAACCGTTCACCTGAATCAACCAACAAACCTAAACCATAAATTACATAAGAACCCTAACCACCAAATGGTAACAAACTAAAGACAATAAATAAATAAGCAGAGTAATAAACACATAGACAGAGTAACTCAACAGATCTTATCGTAGAAATATGACAACCTTGAAGAGGAAGAAGGATATGGAGAAATGGTGGCTGAGAGTGGGTTTACGTGGAGAGAGTGAGTGAGTGATACGTGAGTGTCTGATAGCTATGATAAATGATGTGAGAGATGGATGGAAAGAGTTTGTTCCCATAATACCCCCAAATAAGAGGGGGGAAACTCAACATATGTAATTCAAACAAAATAAGGGATGAAATGTGAGCCATTGGATTCAATTTTGTACCATTTAATCTTAATCCCTGATTAAGTTATCATCTTATGAAATAGTGCAAAAAAATTTACTCCGTATTATATTTATAGCCATCAGTTTACATTGGCATGTATTGTCTTATCAGTAGGAAGCATGGTCCTTTTATATTATCTCTTACTAACCATCACATATTTTTTACTGTTGTGAGATTTTTTTTCTTGAGCCGCACGTTCTATATATATATATATCATAAATGTTATTTTGTTCAGAAATATCTATGTAGTTTTATATCTACTTTAAGCAGATTTTTCTTGGTTGTGTAAATAGGTAACCTCTTGGGCCCCGCCACTTATATATATTCAGTCGTACCTGCTGTGTTAAAACGCATTGGCAGTCAAATCTTAGTTAAAATGTTAACCTCCTTTCTCTATCCACACAACATCACAATTGTGGTCAAATTTTTAGTATTGATCAGATTAAACTTCACTTTAACCACGTCATATCATTTTAACATGATTTATTTGAACTTACTTTTGCTTTGTATTTGGTTGCTTACATCGTTGAGACATTGATAGCTACATGAAAATTTCAAAAGTGATGTTTATTCAAAGTTTACTTTATCTATGTCATATCTTCCAACATCTACTTTAAGTTTGCGAGTGAAGACCTTGGTTCACGCATATGTCAGCTAAGGGCCATTTGTACATATATTTTTTTACTGTGCTCACCTTGATTAAAAGCTTTGGATAAATGACAAGAACCCATATTCAACATCAAATTTCTTTTCACAGAATATAATATCGTATACACACCGAAGTGGTTCATTCTTACTATCAGATTGTTTCTCTCTCTTGGTCTAATATATTTTGCAGGAGTTATTTTTAAGATGTTTTAGAGCTACTTCCAGAGCCTCTTTCACTCCTATAACTTTAAGGATGCCATTCTCACATTACAAAAATCATATTTTCTTGAGAAGACTAAATAATATTTGAAGATCAATTTTAGTCTATTTTCTCTCAACAAAATTAGGAGCATTTAATGCTCTTAAGAGTTGTCTCTAACAGCTAGTTTTTTAAGACCTATTTAAGCATTGAAGTGTTGCATTGAAGAACAATAATAATAAGACTATGAGCAAGATCTAGAGAATTTATTGAGAGCGTTTAAATTTATTACTCTGCTATATCATTCAAAGGGAGAAATTAATTTTATATTATGTTCAATCATTGAAGAAGAAGAAGACTTAAGCCTACATCAGTATCATTATTCAAGTCTCATTTAAGAAGAAGAAACTCAAATTCAATTTATATTTTAAGGAGTTTCATTATTCAATCTTGTAATACAACATTCAAATTTATTTTAAAGTTTTGTTAGAAGCTTCAGGTTGTAATCAGTAGCTCGGTTTATGTTACGGTGGTTGTAACGGTGATTGGTTCCTACCCACGAGTGGGCCACGGGGTTTGAAGATCGGAGTTAGCTTGCAAATGGTTGTACGCGGTGATTTGATCCTACCCTTCAAGTGGATCAGGAATAGTGAAACGCAAAGGAGACAGGAGCTCTTGTTGGATGGACGTAGGTGGCATTTGGTCGAACCACATTAAAAATTTGGTGTCTTTTAATTTTCGCATTTAATTTTCTTGTTTTATTCGTGTTTTCTTGAGTTCATATATTCATCACTAACACTTGCAAATAATTTAATTCTGAAATTTGGTAAATATTATTTTCAACATTAAAATAGTTATTTTTGAATTAAATAATTAATTTTGGTATATTAATTGATATTAAAGATGAAAATTATTTATATATTTGTTGGGATTTATAATTCGTAAATTTAACCTGTTTAAATTTATCGATATTATTTAAATTTGATATTTACTCTTTCAAGCATATTTGTCTGAAATTTATTAATTAATCCAGAATATTAATTAACATTAAATACAAAAATTTATTATTTATTTATTGGGTGGTGTTGATGTAAAAAATTAGATCACTCTAATAATTCAATCACAGATAAATAAATGAGACAAAAGATTTTTAAAGTGGTTCAGCCTTATATGAATGGCCTACGTCCACTGTTGTTTTATTGCTGAGTGTTTGGGAATTCTCGATTACAAGAAATTGCGTTCTAGATCCCAAAATTGGGGTTCAGAATCAGGTCCCCTACAATGAGGATTGTACAACGCATTTATAGCCTTGAGGTTGTCATATGAAAGGGTAATACATTTAATGCCCTTTAGGCGTGTGCGTCTAAATGATAAGCATTTAATGAACCAGTTGAACTGTTGGTTATTCATCAATTAATGCTCTGTTCGAGATGCAGCTCGGACCGCCTGAGCTTTCTGGTATTCAAGAGTTCCTCGGAGAGGTCTGTTCCTCGGAGCGTATGAGTTCCTCGGTAAGGTCTGTTCCTCGGAGTAACATGGTTCCTCGGAGCATGTGATTATCTCAGAAGTGCTTGTTGTTGCCATGTAGATAGCCACGTGTCTTTGTTTGATTGATCCAAGTCAGCAGATTAATTTTGGTATCAACAGAAGCCCCCAATGTTTCATATTTCGAAATTTGAGGAGTATGGGACATTCTTTCTCAGAATACGGTAGTTTTAAATAGTTCTTCCTGATTTTCAGGATCATCTCCCTTGTATTTATTTCTCCATCCCAATTCGTAGAATCATGATTTTTTGGACTTTTCTGCTTGCTTCAGTTCCCGCGTCACTTTTCGCCTTTTTAGCCGCTGTTGTTCGCTTTGATTCCCGCGTCAATATTTAATGTTTTTTAGCCGCCGGTAACGTAATCATCTTTTTTGTAATCATTATTTCGCCAGTTCCCAAGGCAAAGTATTTAAACTTCACAGAGATTCCCATCGTCTTCTATCTTTTCAATTTTTCGTCTTCGAGTTTTCATTGTCTTCTACTCTCTTGTGCGTTCATCTCTTCCGTCGTTCATTGTCAACAACTTCAGTCTTTTTTCTTTAAGATCCTCTTTCTTCTTCTTCATTTCTTTTAATTCATCATCATGGTTTACCCAGTTGAGTCTCTTGACAAATTTCGATCTGATTTTTCCATTCCCTCTTGGGTTGTCTTGGAAGAGATTTCTGAGCCTTCTAATTATTTCAATTTGGCTGAGGGACATTGGTTCCCCAGTCTCTTTTTTCCTGAGTGTAGATTTTCTTTTCCACCAAATCCTCTGTGTTTGGAATTTTGTCAGTACTTTGATGTTGTTCCTGCACGAATAGCCCCCAACACATGGAGAATAGTTAATGGGGTGTATAAATTAAATCAAGTGCATGGAACTCGTATAGGAATTCCAGAAATCATGTACTGCTATAGATGGACAGTTAATGATAATATTTATTATTTAAAAACTAGGTTTATAAATAGAGCTTTAGTAGTCAATCTCCCTGATGCCAACAGGGATTATTTTGAACATGGGGTTGTTGTAAAAAATTGGCAACACCCTCCTTTAACCGGAGATGAGGTTTACCAGGGTCCCAGATGCCCTCCTTATGGCAATGGGATAGGTTATTTTTATTTATTTTATTTATCTTGAAATCATGTTTGTTTTGTGTTTGATAAAATGTGTTACTGATAACAATGTCTGTTTATTTGCAGTTGATAGCAAGAGAAGGTGCCCAAAAGAAACAGATGTCAATCTAAGGCATTTGGGACTTATCTGGGGTCTATATCAAAGGGTTGCTGACGATCACATTCGATCAGCCTCCTATCTACTCCAATACAAGAGCTATACAACTTCTTTCACTGCTCGTCCGGTGATCAGTGAAACAGGGCCAGTACCACCCTCTGCAAGTTCTTCGCCAGAATCCCACGTTCCGTTGAGCGAAAGGATGAAGAAGAGAAGGACTCCCGCTCTGTTTGAGAAAACTGCCTCCGATTCTGGGTAGGTAAAAAGGATTAAGATTGATGTCCCAAAGGAGGGGACAAAGAAGACTGGTGTAGTTCCTTCAACTGCTCCCGCTAAAGTCTCCGAGAAGGTTGCTGACAAGCCTGCAGTGGCTCCGAGTAGCTCTGCTGCTCCTGGAAAGGTGATTGTGATATCACCGACTAAGGATTCTTCCTTGGTTGTACCTGTTCCCCCGAGGAGGCTGAAGAAGAGCTCCTCGGTCAATTTGGCTGACACCACCATTCAGCCCCCTGCTGCTGGGACTAAGGTTCCCACATTTGTTCCCCCGAGCTCTGACATGAGCTCAATAAAGTCCTTGACCATTCTCGAGGTGCAAGGTAATGAAGATAACCTTACCCGGGATATGGTTACTTCTTTGGCTGCTCGTCATCTTGCTTCAGTAAGTACCTTTACTTTGAACTTTTCATATTTTCCTTTGTTGTTTCTCATATTTGTTTCTGATTTCGCGTTCTTTTTCTGTTTACAGTTGACGAGCTGCTTTAACATAATCCTCAAGAAGGATGAAGCAATCAAAGATTCTTGCTCCTCGTCCAGTGTGGAGGGAGCTCTGGAAGAAGCTACCAAGTCCTTGGAGGAATCTCGCCAGAAGTACATTACTGATAAGGAAGTCTGGGAGAATAAACTTGCTTCCTCCGAGCAGGAGAAAACTCGGGTTGCTGAGGAAATAACTCGGCAGAAGGAGGAAGCTGAACAAAAATTGAAGGCTGCTGACGTTATGCTGTCTGAGAAGCTTGCCTTGGAGAAGGCCAAAAGGAAAGCTGCCGTGAAGAAGTCCTTCAGCTCTGGCTGGAACAAAGGTTGGGATAAGGGATGTGCTGCCATGGTCTCTCAAGTGGATTATGGCAGTGTAAAGTATTTCAGGGACGGATGGGTTACTGCCCTTCAAGAATTGAAGGTCGACGAGTCATCCGAGCTCTTCCAGAGACACATCCCTGGTCCCCCTCCCACTCCAGAAGAGTTAGAAGAGGATGAAGCTACCTCTGAGGAATCTTCAATGGTAGTGGGAGAACATGCCCTAACCAGTCAGCATGCTGTCGAGTAAGGAGTTTCTTCTTCTGAGCAACAGTTGGTGCTCTCCAAATAAGTCACAGTTCCTTTCGAGAAACATGCCTCCTCTTCCCAACCTCCCGAGAAGGTTTTGGGAGATAAGGAAAAGGTGTAGTGTTGTTCGGTTTTCTCTTTCTATTTTCTTCTTTGTCAAATGTAACCAAGATCTTTGTAACTCTGCACTATGATCTAATAAAATTTGAGTTTTCTTCCATACGATTGTCTCTTTTCTATTTGTACTCTGTCTTGATCTTCTTTTTGATGATTGTCTTTTCTTTCTCTGCTAGTTTCTGGCCAGGATGGATATGCTATCTGCCAATGATACAAAGCTGATGCAGCAATGCAATGAATTTTATAAGGCTGGTCACACAGACCTGAGTGCATCAGAAGTTGCTGACATCCTTGGTCATGATGCTTCAGAACAGGCAGTCGAAGCTTATCAGTACCTGAAGTGCTTACTTGGTTGAGCTGTGGCCAATAATGTGGCTTACTATGAAATGATCGACGAGGAGAAATATTCCAAACTGTACCAAGTATGGTTGGTCGGGGATGAAAACCCACCAACATAGTTGGTCGACGAGGAAAAAATATTCCAAACTGTATCAACGTAGTTGGTCGACGAGGAAAAAATATTCCAAACTGTATCAACGTAGTTAGTCGACGAGGAAAAAATATTCCAAACTGTACCAACATAGTTGGTCGACGAGGAAAAAATATTCCAAACTGTATCAACGTAGTTGGTCGACGAGGAAAAAATATTCCAAACTGTATCAACATAGTTGGTCGATGAGGAAAAAATATTCCAAACTGTACCAAGTATGGTTGGTCGGGGATAAAAACCCACTAACTGTAGTTGGTCGACGAGAAGAATTTATCGACCTTGGTTGGTCGAACACATTTTATGAAAAAGACAAAAATTTACCAAGTATGGTTAGTCGGGGATAAACTCTCACTAACTATAATTGGTCGACGAGCACAATTTAACAACCTTGGTTGGTTGGAAACATTTTAAACATTTTTACACTCGTGACATTATTATTAAGTGATCGAGCAACATTTTTTATACTTGTAATTTTTTTATTACAAAGTTGGTCGATGAACAACACAATATTGTTATCTTTTTAACTTATACATATGCAGAGATGTAAAGTATTTTACAAGACAATAGCAATTAAGATTGCGAACAAAAATGAAAATCTTTTATTAAAATCAAAAACAAAATACATCAGGAATGAAATACAAATTTATTACATCAATATTCCCATTCTATTGGTTTCTTCCCCTCTGCTTTTGAAACAGGTTCCTCGCCAGCAGGTGGATCATTTAAAGCAAGAGGAGAATTTATGAAGTTAATATCTTTGAGCATCCTGATATTCATCACGGATGGTCGATCTAGGAGGTGCTCGATAAAGTATTTGTTCATTTGGGGGCTTCTATTACAGATATATTTGTTCATTTGGTGGCACATTCTTATAATGCAGTCGAGCACCAAATTTAACTTCACAAACTCACACGGAGGCGTATTCAGAAGTTCAGGAGGTGCATTCAGAAGTTCAGGAGGCATATTCAGGAGTTATTATGCACATACTGTTGAAGTTCAGAAGTCAAATTTAGCATCTACAGCACTGAGATCTTTACTACTACTGTCCCGACTAACATTGAAGAAGAAGTTGTATGAAAATGTTTCGAAGTCCACCACTAGCTTGGTACTAATCAGATTGAGGAGTTGGGTTCAAAAGCTAGTATGTTACTCAACAAAGTATTCAGAGGATCATAAATCAGAAGAATCAAGCACGTGAAGTTAGCACTCAGTTGCTCGGCACAGGAGGCAGTTAGTCGGCTAGCAAACCAATCAACATACTTGAAGATTATGATAAGCTACAAGCTGCATACTATGGCATGGCTGCATCCAAATTCCCAGGGGTGATACATAGCACACGGAGTTCCTCAAAAGAAAGATTAGCAATCGTCGATCAGCCTGCATCATATGTCGTCCAGGAGATAATGCACTTTATGTTGAACAAATCAAGAAGGTAGATCAAGAATTTCACGAGCACCGAGCAACACTGCAGAATAAATACTCCATCCTTTCAAGTAAACCATCAAGCATGGAGCATTGGGGGCTTCTGTTAACGCAAAAATTCTCCATCTACGAGGACCAATCAGAAAAGGACACATGTCATCCTACGTGGCAATATTCGACACCCGATGAGAGTTGGTCAGCACCCGAGGAGTGTTAGTCGGCACCCGAGAAGAGTTGGTCAGTACCCGAGGAGAATTAGTCGGCACCCGAGGAGAGTTGGTCGGCCCCCGAGGAGAGTTAGTCGGCACCCGAGGAGAGTTGGTCGGCATACCAACCAGGAAGATCAAGGGATAACTATGCATTTAATGTGCATTAATGAAGATGACATCGCATTTAATGAGCCTTAATGTACATTTATATTGTATTAATAGATGACAACACATAGCATACCAAGCAATTCAACAATTAGATTCGTTGAATGTAGACATAATGTATAAATGTCTACATACAATGAATCTCTTTATCTTCCATCACTATAAATACATGTATTCCCTTAGCAAAAAAAAAAAAAGAGATCCGACAAGGATGAGAGACACCATACACAAGATCCACACCTTTTTCTCTCTACACCACATTGTGCTATTGTAAACCCCTGGGAATAAAATAACAGTGGACGTAGGCTTTTCCTTATAGCCGAACCACTTTAAAAATCTTTGTCTCTCATGTGCTTGATTGGATTGCTTTTATCTATTTATCTGTGATCATAAAAATGGGATTCGGTCCAGTTTTTTACATCAACACGTGGTATAATATGTGATTTAACTTGTTTAATCAATTGGAAGTATTTATTTGATAATATATGTGTTTACTATTAATGGTTTATTAATATGCAATTTGATTAATTGCTTTAATATAAATATTTTCTAAAATTTTAATTTAACCTAAAAAGTTTGCAAAATTCCAATCCTCCCCACCCCCCCTCTTGTGTATTTTTTGAGGCAATAATTGGTATCAGAGCTAGTGCTCTAATTATTTTCGGATTTAACCATCTTAGAGTTACAGATCATGGAAAATTTTCCTCTATTTATTTTAAATGTGGCATTTTACATTTTTATAGTGTATGCTTAAATGTTTGTTGTCTTATAGTCATTCCATATTTCATTTAATGAGAAGAAAATGGTCAAGTAGGCAACATTGTGTCTCAAGATTATTTCAAAGAAATACTTCAACAAGAGCTTGGATTCTGATGTACTAAATGAAAATATGTGCAATCCTTGCTTATTTGCTCATATTGATGAATCAAGCTGTGAGGAAACTAATGTTCATTGTTTCATGGCCAATAACAATGAGGATGTACATTACAACCCTACCCTTACTGATATTGAATCATATTCTACCCATAGTTCAAATAATGATGATGATGTTGATGATTATGATGAATTACAAGATGCATTTAATGAGTTATATGAAAAATATGAAGATATTGGAAAGCATTTTATTACACTTAAAGACTCATGCTAAATGTGATTCTATGTTAAAAGATTTTGATAAATTAAAATTAGAAAATGAATCTTTAAAAAATAAAATTAAAACCCTGAAAATCTATAAATATCACTAACCCTCTTGAGTGTGAAAATAGTGAATTGAAAAGGGAGATTGATTATTTAGAGAAATCATTAGATACTTTTAGCAAAGGAAATGATTATTTTCATAAAATTTTAGAAAATCAAAGAATTCAGATTAATAAAAATGTATTGGATATAATGAAGAAAATGAGAAAAAGAATTCTTCCAATTTATTTCAAAATGATGCCTCGTGTAGTAATTCTAACTCTTTATTCAGATATTGTGGTAGACATACACATTACTCTAAATTTTGTTATTTTAGAAAAAGAATGTATAATAAAACAAAATTATCTTGGATTCCTAAAGAGACAATCATGCATGCCAACCGTAATCTGCCACACTCATTTTGGGTTCCGAAAGATAAAGGTTTTAGGTGTAAAACAGGTATTGGTACTCGAATAAAAAAATCTATGACAATGGAATTAGTATTTTTTTTTATTAATTGATGAATATTGAGATATATTATTTTCATATTTTATATGCTTATTTTCATGAAATATTATTTCATATGATTATTAAATTTTATATGTTTATTAATGATTAATAATCTGATTAAATTTAAAAAAATTCTCAAATATGTTTAGTGCTTGAATTTGTGCATTAGTTTATTTTTGCTTCAAGTAAAAGCATATTGCTCATAACTTTATTAAATATGTTTCGATGAATAATCTATTTTTGAATATAATAAAATTGAATTTATGATTATATGATACTATGTCATTATTGATCTTGATGATTATCATTTATTATGACTATGCTTGAAATTTTTAAATTGATAAGATAATGCATTTTGAAAATTTTGTATTTTAATATTGCTTTATGGACCTAACACATTCTTGGTATCAAAGAAAAATCTTTAAAGTTATATAGATTACCTTTTGAGATGAGTTGTAGAATTTCAAGGTGTATGATGTGGTAAGGAAGAAAAATTGCTCTTTTAAGTATCAATTTTAAATATTAAAAAGGCCTGTAAGGACAAACTTTCCAATTGAGTCCGCTGTTAGTTTATTTGACTTATTCCCGGAACAAAAAACATTTGAGTTATAGGTCGTATTTTAATTGTCACGATCCCACACAGATTATGATGTATTGAAGTTTATTGAAGACGTTGCGGCAAAGCATCAAAGAATTTATCATGTCGGTTTATGGTGCATATTTCGTCTTCAAGTTTAATTGCATTATGAGATCATTCAGATATGAATGCGTAATTTTAATGAGACTCGGGATTTATTTTAAAATGTTTAAGGATGTTATTTTATTAAAGAACTATTTTTAAAATGTTTTTAAAAGAGTTTGAAAACGTTTACATTTCATTTATTCTGAGATAAAGATGGTTTAGAGTTGTGTTAAAATCAAACCCACGTGTATTTTCGTTCAAATAACTATGTCACTCGTTTGAGCGATATAGGGATGTCGTTCGAGCGACATGCCTATGTCGTTCGAACGAGATACTGACTTAAAAAATATTATTTGAGGCGTGTTTTCTCAGAGTTTCGAAGGGCGTGCAGTCAAAAAATACAGTTTACGAACCAGTACATTTCTGAACATAGTTTTCTCAGTGTGATACCCCGCCTAATTAAATATCGGGTGATCAGTCCTTTATTAATCAAATCAGAATATCCAGTTGGTTCCGATTATGCATCACTGTCGAAAATTTTATTACTAAAAACTAACCACTTAATATTTAAAAAGGTTGATGTCTAAACTTTATCTTAACAATTAATATAAACCATTTGAGGAAACAACTAAACATTCACCATTCAATCCAACTCATAAGAAATTAAATAACTAACATAATATAAAGGAGATGGAGTAAACACTTCCAATCAAAATCAATTACAGTAATCCAACTAAATGAAGTCAACAACTAAGAAGAGTAATTAACTAAATCTCAAATCTCTGAGTATATAAATAAGAAGGGACGACATGTACTGATGCAAATAACTCAAAATTAAGGAATGATAGACTCAGAGGCGTCTACTACCAAAGCCCTGTAGCCTCCATAGCAGCTAGAGCTCAACGAATGAATGGACTCCTAAGCTTGGTGTCCCTGTGGCTGAGCACCCAAAAAAATTTGACAAGAAAAGACTTTTGCAGAAAATGGGTCAGAGCCCGAGTTGAAAATAGTTTAAAAATCAGCAACTGCTTAAAATGATTTATTAGCACATATATCTTTCATGTTAAATTATCGAACTCACTTGGGATGCTCACCTCTCGTCTAATGTGCACGCCTAGCGAGTATTTAAATCCCACTAATTATATTCCCATGCTAACTAGTCCTTCCTGTCTAATAACCAATCATCGTACGATATCATTCCTGAGTATTTCCCTCGCAACGTATAATATATAGAACCAATCCCTCTTTAGCATAAATAGACACGTTCAGTTTAATAATTAAGTGTTCGCTACTTAATTCATTTTAGGTTTCATTATTAATTCTACCTATTAATTTCACACACTAGATATCATCACAAGTATATATATATATATATATACGATATTGCACCCCAAGACACAGCTGCGGTGCCTTCATACTCTACTATCCTGTCATGTTGCATCGCTCATTGCATAAAGGACTAAATGTTCAGTCTCTTGCGAACCATCAAAATAAAACACATATATTGAAGGTGAATATAGTCCCAAGCCTGTGGTCTACGCACATAGTTACGCACTCATACGACCATCATCACTATCGTTCTCACAGATAGTCCGTACCTAGGTTCTATGCTCTAGTGGTACCAATTAATATTCCACCTGAAGGCTCCTCAAGGAATGATTGTCCATAATGTGCAACCTTCGCTCGATAGCAAGTAGCGTAGGTATGTTATACACACAATAGTTTATTCAATAAGCATACACATAGGTTAATATATATACGATAGGTATTCTCGCAATCCAAGTCCTCGAGTTCATAGATAGTATTATCGTCCCTACTATTCACATTATTGCAACACTTCGACTTATCTTTCTAACATATACCTTTTCTCTAAGGCTCTATTACCCCGTTATATCCCTTTGATCAGTCGCTCTCTCAACTCATTACTAACTAGGATTTTAAGCCATTCGATGATATCGTAGGTTAATTTCTCTCACTTGGACCAACCTATAAGGGTTCTAACTTGTTCGGGCCAAAAATAAACATTCTGGAATCTTGTTAGAAGTACAGGATTCTCGTTTTAACGAGGTCGTTCGAACGAACTCAAAAATCTCGTTAGAAGTCCCGTTGGAATTTTTCGTTCGAACGACCTGGGTAGGTCTTCGAACGAGAATTTCGAGACTTCCCCTATTCTTCCAAACTTCGTTTTTCCAATCCTTTCCTCATCCAAATTCGTCCAAAATTCATCCCAACTCCCAATCAATGATTCTAAACTATTCCTAATCATAATAGGGTACTTTCTAACATGATTTAAATGACAAATCCTTACATAATCAAAGGGAACCTAAACAAATTCCGAAATCTTTACAAGTCCCGTAATAATAAACCCACCATTAACAACCATTCAGAACTCCCAATTAAATCTCGTGGTTTTAACCTAAAATTTCCAGATTTATCATTACAAGAATAGGCTCATTCATCTAAATTCAAACCTATCTTCCAATTTCAAAATTAATTGACAATTCAATCTAAAATTCATAGTATCATGGTTATCTCATCAAAGGTTAACATGAAACACATATGCTCAAAATTCAGCAAGATAAACACTTGCCTTTTCATGAACCTCTGAATCATTAAACGAAATTGGTATGGGGATGATCCTCTCCTCGCGATCTACGCGTTGATGTGATTTTCGGTGGGAAAACTCGAATTCTTAGCCCAAAGCACTTGTGTGTTCTCCTTCTTCCTCTTGGTTCTCCCATTCTCTCTCACGTAGGTTGGAAACTGACAACTCCCCTCTACCCCACATACATTCCTATTTTTTATCCATAATATTTCCCAAAAATCTCAAAAGACTAAAATACCCCTCTGGGGTGTCATTTTGGGATAAAATGCCCTGGAATCCAAATAAAACACCCGAGTAGTGTTTTCTGGCGATTTCGACCCTTCCGAATACACTAGCGCACTCAAAACGGCCATACGAGTTACTTAAAAATGAATCATCCTTTTTAGCCCAATAAAGTATTACTGACACGACTCACACGTGCATCCCAACTAAGTGTGTTACAACTGCCATATTTTTCACTCCTGGCCAATATAATATTCTCGTATTCATATATTGCTTTACTCTCTAAGTAATATTCAACATAATTACTTCCGATAAATACTAACTCTCATCACGCTAGTAATTATTACAATTAAATTCGGATTAATTATAAATTAAATTTTCTCCAATTAAATCAATTAATCCAAATTCCATAATTTAAAATAAAATTTCACAAAATTACGGGGTATTACATACTTCCCCCCTAATAACAGAATTTCGTCCCAAAACTAAAAAAAAGGCTAAATTAAGGTATACCTGGTGGAAACAACTCTGGATACTTTTCTTGCACGTCATCCTCACGCTCCCAGGTAGACTCCTCTACATTATGATGCCGCCACTGAACGCGTACTAACGGCACTATCTTTGACCTCAGCCTCCTCTCACTATGGTCCAGAATGGCAACTAGTCCCTCCTCGTAGGAACTATCGGGCTGTAGATCAATCTCCTCTAAGGCAATAAGGGTGTGGGCCAAATCATCCTCAAGATATATCCTCGGTGATGAAATGTGGAACACATCATGAATCCTATGCAAGTGCTCCGGTAATCCAAGTCAATAAGTTATTGGCACAATCCTCTCAATAATAGGGAATGGCCCAACATACCTCCGCGCTAACTTCCCTTTCTTCTCAAACCGCATTACCCCCTTCATAGGAGATACTTGCAACAACACCCAATCCCCAACACTGAACTCTCTGGAAAAATCTTTTAGCGTCGGCGTAACTCTTCAGCCGATCTTGAGCAACCCGAATACGACTCTATATCAACTCAACCTTAGCCGAGGTGTCCTGAATCACCTCCAACCCAAGTAATTTTTTATCCCGTACTTCAAGACAACATACTGGACAACGACAGGATCTGCCATACAACGCCTCAAACGGAGCCATGCCAATCGTAAAATGGTAGGAGTTATTATAAGAAAACTCCGTTAGTGGAAAGTATTACTCCTATCCCCCTCCAAGATCTAGGACACATATCCGTAACATGTCTTCCAACATCTGATTCGTCCAACTCTGTTTGCTCGTCTGTCTGCGGGTGATAGGCCGAACTCAATCGTAACTTCGTACCCATGGGTTGCTGAAAACTCTCCCAAAATCTGGATACAAAAATCTTATCCCGATCGGACATAATATCTAGGGGCACCCCGTGGAGTCTCACTATCTCAGCAATGAAAATCAGAGCATACTGCCCCATAGTATAGTCTGTCCGAATTGGAAGAAAATGAGATACCTTGGCCAATCGATCCATAATCACCCATATGGAATCGTGACCTCTCTACGATATAGGCAACAATATGATGGCATCCATGGAAATGATCTCCCATTTCTACATAAGGATTTCTAATGGCTGTAGTAGTCCTCCTGTACTCTAATGGTCCGTCTTCACCAACTGACAAGTGGCAAACCTCGAACAAACTCGATGATTTTCTTCTTCATTTCGTTCCACCAATATTTCGCCTCTTATCTTGGTACATCTTATCTCCTTCGGGATGCACCATAAATCATGAACCATGCGACTCTGCCATCACCGCATGTCATAGTTCCTCCCCTTCTAGGACTACTAGTCTACTATTAAAACGTAGGCCCCCATTAGAGATCACTGAGAAGGACTCTCCTCCCTCAATTAGAAGTTGGAGAATCCGATCCTGATAGAATGTATCAGTTGCTTGAGCCTGTATCACCCTGGTAACTATCTCGGGTGTAATCATCATCATCGATATGAATGAGTGGACAACTGCATCCTGGTGCTTGAGTTCTTTCTAATTTACCTTCCACACCTCGGCCACATCACATGCTGGCCTATGGCTCAACACGTCTGCTACCACGTTAGCCTTACCTGGGTGGTAATGGATATCGAACTGGTAGTCTTTCACAAATTCAAGCCACTTGCGCTGACGCATATTAAGCTCCCACTGCGTGAACACATACTGCAGTGACTTATGATACGTGAACAGGAGAAATCTCTCCCCCAAGAGATAATACCTCCATATTCACAATGGAAACACGACTGTTGCTAACTCCAAGTCGTGGGTGGGGTAATTCCTCTCGTGAGGCTTAAGCTTACGGGAAGCATAAGCAATTGCCTTATGCTCCTGCTGAAGCACACCCCAAAGTATAAACAAGGACACATCATTGTAGACCAGGTATTCCAACTCGGTCCCGGGTAGTGTTAGAACTGGTGTTGAAGTTAGCTTGTCCTTCAGCTCGTCAAAGGCCAACTGACAGGAATCATCCCATATAAACGGCACCCCTTTGCGAGTCAAGTTTGTCAACGGACCCGCTATCTTCGACAATCCCTAAACAAACCTCATGTAGTATCTATCCATCTCCAAGAAACTACGAACCTCAGTCGGTGTAGTGGGATGTCCCCACTCCCTCACCGCTGACACCTTTCCTGGATATAGCGATATCCCCTCCTCGGAGATTATGTGACCCAAGAACTAAACCTCCCTCAGCCAGAATCCACACTATTCATACTTTGCATACAACTCATGCTCACGCAGTGTCTATAAAACCATCCTCAGATGCTCGACATGCTCCTCTTCAATCCATAAATAAATTAGGATGTCATTAATGAAGACGTTGACAAATTGATTTAGGAACTCTCCGAACACCCTATTAATAAAGTCCATGAAAACGACTGGAGCATTCGTCAGTCCAAACGGCATCACCCTAAACTCATAAGATCCATATCTCGTCAAGAATGCGGTCTTTGATACGTCCTGCTCCCAGATCTTTAGCTGGTGATAGCCCGATCTCAAATATATCTTTGAGAAGAAAGCAACCCCTCTCAATTGGTCGAACAAGTCATCGATTTGGGGCAATGAATACTTATTCCTTATCGTGATTTGTTCAACTCTCGATAGTCCACTCACAACCTCAATGACCTATCTCTCTTCTTTACAAACAATACGGGAGCACCCCAAGGCGAGGTACTCCTACGGATGAAGCCATGTCCCAACAGCTGCTCAATCTGGTCACGTAGTTCTCTCATCTCAGCTGAAGCCATTCGGTAGGGTGCTCTAGCTATCGGTCGAGTGTCTGGCATCAAATCTATGATGAAATCAATCTCTCGGCTAGGCGATAGTCCCCGTATATCCTGGAACACATCAGTAAAATCGCGGACTATGGAAATCGAATCATTGGGAATCACTATATCCCTAGAGGTCTCCTCCTTTATATAAAATAAATGGGTGGACAATCCTCCCTTAAAATGAGGCATTGCCACAAGGAACATCTCATGTCCTGGTATAGCAAAAACGATACTCCTACCAAAGAAATCTATCATGGCTTTATAAGTAGCAAGCCAATCCATGCCAATAATGGCATCATGCTCGTGCATGTCCAAGACGAGCATATTTACGAGCAAAACTAAACTCCCAATCTCTATACCTACTCCTCGGCATATAAAGAATATTAACAACCCATTACCCAGTGATGAGTCTACACAAGTCACCGTACTAACTGGTGTGTCTAACAACCCGATGGACCGTGCACAGCTCGTGTCTATAAAGCAGTGTGATCCCTCATGTCAAATAATACGTGCCCTATAGTACCATGGATAGGAAATGTACCCTCAATAGCGGGTGGCGCCTGATGAACTGCGGCATGATGGATGTTGTAGATACGCCCATACTGCAACTGGGGTGGTGCTGGGAGGGAGACTGGAATAGGTATCAAGGTTAGAACCTGGGGTGGTGCTTGGAGGGCGACTCGAAATATCGGTCGTTGGGGCTCCTGACGAGTGTCCTGCTGATGCTGCGAGGATCTACCCCTCTGGGGACAGTCCTAACGCTTGTGGCCAGTATTGCCACAAGTAAAACACCTCCCTGAAAAGTTCCCTCCACTCTGTCCCTGTTGCCCTCGGCCCTGATGGTCGTTACCTCCCCTCCCTTGGCCCTACTGGCCGTGCTGAAATCGTTGTTGCCCCTGATGACCCGGTTAGCCCCGAAAGCCCTACCTAAAACCTCCCTGTCCCTATTGTAACACCCCGACTAATTAAATATCGGGTAGCTACTCCTTTATTCAAATTAATACAAAATGTCAAGTTAGTTCAGTTCATAGCATCACTGTAGAAAAACATTTTAACAATTACTAGCCACCTAATATTTAAAAAGTGAGTTGTCAATTTTAAATTAAATAAGATTAACATACAACCAAATTAAATCATGAAATACTGATACCACAACCACCATACAGTCGCAATAGAAAACAATGTAATAAACTAAATCTGGAGGAATACTCCTCACAACAATCCGAATACGGAATAAAACTGAATACAAAGTATGAATCACTGAATAATTACAACCCAAAATCTGAAATAAAACTGAGTAAGTAGGATGTCTCTAAAAGAGAAGGGGCGACATGCCCAACAGATGAGTAAATCTGAAATAGAGTCAAGATAGAAAGTGGAGGTGTCTATAATCGAGGTCCTGTAACTTCCACTGCAGCTACAGCACATCACTGGAATTGAACTTCTAAGCTTGATGTCCTTGTGGCTGGGCACCTAAAAGGTTTTTACAAAAAAAATAGATTTGAAAACAAACGGGTCAGAGCCCGATTGTGAAAACAGTTTAAAATATAGCAAGTGTTTAATATCATTAAACAGTGAATATAAAATACATAATAGTGTGTGCTCTCACATGAGTTCCTCACCTCTCAACTAATTGTGAACGCCTATCGTACCCGCACCCGTTCTAGTTATTCCACTATCTAACTAGACCAATCCATAACCTAACTTTGCTATACTATTCATGGTTTAATTCCCGACATCTTAATATAAACTGAGAGTTTTACTTTCATTCCTCAGGATTAGTTACAATAATTACTAAGAGTTTTCCCATTTTTAGCACTACAAGGATGTTACATTAATTCACACTTGTACTTTTATAAACAGTCCATTTCAATATTTCAGTATATCAATCTCATCATAAATATACAATAATGGCACCCCTAGACTAAGCTGCAGTGCACACATACTCTGTTATCAGATCCCGATACATCACGTACATAAGGATCACGTATTCCGAATCTCTCAGGAACCGTTATGATAAGTAACAATCACACACAATGGAGGCGAACATAGTTCACATCACATGGGTCACGCACATACCTACGCTCCCATGATCAGCAGACTTATTAACTCCTCAATAAGTCATTCTCTGGCCTATGTCCTCGAGGTACCAATCTAAATCCCCCCGTAGGCACACAACGATTAGATAGCCCTGGTCGAACGCCGACCTCCCGTGATAGAAAGTATGCTAGGTATGTCATACACAGATAACCACATATACTAAGCATTCACATATCTTAGCTATCTTATAATATTAATAGAGGTATATTTTACATTCCTATACCGTCATTATTGTAGTACACTCACAAGTCCCCGAATAGTATACATCATTGATAATTAACTCTTCTCACGTCGAAATTTCAAATACTCATTTCCTAGCCCATAGATGTCATCCGATTTATTATAACATTCTAAGTTTTACTCCTCAACGTACTCCCATCTCACGACTATACCCACTAGTCAACAAGGGAAGATTAACACTCGATTAACATAGGTCTACTAGAAGTTCGAAATAAAAATCAGGCCCAAAAGACCATTCTGTCAACTCGTTAGAAATCTCGCTCGAACGAGGTAGTTCGAACGAGGGTCGTTCGAACGAAAGCTTCGAACGAACTCGTTATAAGGGGTACTGTCATCTCGTTAGAAGTCTCGTTCGTACGAGGTCATTCAAATGACCTGGGCAGGTCTTCTAACGAGATGGCAGAAAACGCCCAAAATTTCCCAATTTTGTTTTTCTTCAATTTTTCTCTTCTCTAAATCCATCCTAAGATCATTCCAATAACGTTTTAATGTTTTTAAACTACTCTAAGTCCTCCTAGGTCGCTTCTTAACATATTATTGGGGCCAAATCCTCTAAATCAACATGCAATTATCATAAATCCCCAAATTTTACCCCAAACCCTATGAACATGAACCCAGAATTTTATTGTACCTAAATACTCATCATTAATCCATTTTTAAATCATCAAAGTTAAGTCTTTGGATATCAATTTCGTCCATAATCATTCTACATGCAATTCCTAACCAAAATTAAGAGTTTCTACAACAATCCCATTAGGTTTTCACCAAAACTTTCAAGGCATATAAGGTTTCTACACTAAACATGGAGGAAATATTCATTGAAATTAATGACATCAAATCACTTGCCTTAAATCCGATGTTCTGATTCGTTGTTGATGATCAAGGTTGGCTCACTCTCTTCTTTTCGGTCACAATTTCCTTTCAAAATGCTGGTGAAGGAAGATGGTTTGGTGGAACCTCTTTTAACTTCTCTCTAAATCCTCTCAAAACTAATGTAGCCCACTCTCTTGCCTTTTGCTGCTAATGGCCTTAGTGGCCTCTTTAAAAATATAAAAATAAACTCTAAAATTCGTGGGTTTTAATTCCTCAATTTTTAAAATTACCAAAATACCCTTCTAGGTTGCCGGTTTGGCCTAAAAATGCCCCGGGACCCAAACTAAACCCCTGACTAGTGTTTTCTGACTATTTCGACCCTTCCAGACACATTGGCGCACTCAAAACTACCATTCGGTTGATAAAATTATAATTTACTTTTTAATTTAAATAAATTTAATCCTGACGCGATCGACACGCGCGTCCCAACTAAATTTCCCAAATTGTCATATTTTTGCCTCGTGACAATTTTAACATTTTCAATACTCATATATTACCATATATTCTCAGTAGTATTTTATTTTAACATCATCATCAAATACCAACTCACATCTCGCTAGTATTTATTTCCGAGTTAATTTCCAAATTAATTCTCATTTAATTCAATTGATCCCTTAAATAAAAATTAATAAAATTACGGGGTATGAAATACTTCCCCCCTAATAACAGAATTTTGTTCTGAAATTCGGAACTACAGAATACCTGGTAAAAATAGCTCTGTATAACGTTCGCGCATCTCATCCTCACGCTCCCATGTGGACTCCTCGGCATTATGATGTCGCCACTGCACGCATACTAATGGTACTATCTTCGACCTCAATTTCCTCTCACTGTGGTTCAGAATAGCAATCGGCCCTTCCTCGTAGGAACTATCAGGCTGAAGATCGATGTCCTCTAAAGCAATGTGAGTATGAGCCAAATCTTCCCTAAGATATTTCCTTAGCGAGGAAATATGGAATACGTCATGAATCCTATTCAAGTGCTCCGATAACCCAAGTTTATACGCAACTGGCCAATCCGCTCGATGATAGGAAATGGCCCCACATATCTTGGTGCCAGTTTCCCCTTCTTTCCAAAACGCATAATCCCCTTCATAGGAGATACTCTGAGTAGCACCTGGTCCCCTACCTGGAATTCTCTGAAGAACCTCTTGGCATCAGCATAGCTCTTCTGTCAGTCCTGAGCTACCCGAATACGGCTCCGTATCATCTCTATCCTTTCCGAAGTATCCTGAATCACTTTTGGGCCAAGGATTTTGTTATCCCCCACCTCTAACAAACATGTTGGGGAACAACAAGGTCTACCATACAATGCCTCAAATGGAGCCATGCCAATGGTGAACTGGTAGGAGTTATTATAAGCAAACTCCACCAGTGGAAGGTACTCCTCCCAACCACCTCCAAAGTCTAGGATGCACATACGCAACATGTCCTCCAACATCTTATTTGTCCACTTTGTTTGCCCATCAGTCTGCGGGTGATACTCCGTACTCAGCCTCAACTCCGTACCCATTGACTCCAAGAAACTCTCCCAAAATCGTGAAACAATTATCTTGTCTCTATCAGACACGATATTTAGAGGCACCCCGTGAAGTCTCACTATCTCCGCAATGAAAATCTGGGCATACTGTCCCGTAGTGTAGTCTGTCCTCACGGGCAGAAAATGAAGAACTTTGGTCAACCCATCCACAATTACCCATATGGAGTCGTGACCCCTCTGTAACGTAGGTAACCCCGTGATAAAGTCCATGGATATGCTCTCCCATTTCCACATCAGAACCTCTAACGGCTGTAGAAGTCCTGTTGGTCTTTGATGGTCCACCTTTACTAGCTGACAAGTGGCGCATTTAAAAATGAACACGGCAATATCTCTCTTCATCCCGCTCCACCAGTACTGTCTTCTCATGTCTTGGTACATCTTATCCCCACCAGGGTGTACCGCGAATCGCGAGCCGTACGACTCTGTCATTACCTCGTGTCGCAAGTCTTCCCCTTCCGGAACGACCAGTCTCCCATTGAAGCGTAATCCGCCGTCTGAACTAACGGTATAGGACTCGTCTCCCTCTACTAGTAATCAAACTATCTGCTCCTGACAGAACGAGTCTTTTACCTAGGCCTTTATCACTCTCGTCACAATCTGAGGTGTAACAGTCATCACAAACATGAATGATCGGGCCACTGCATCCTGGTGTCCCAAATCCTTCCACTTAGCTTTCCACACCTCGGCCACCTCATCTACTGGCCTACGGCTCAACGCGTCTGCTACCACGTTAGCCTTCCCTAGGTGATATTGGATATCAAACTGATAATCCTTCACAAACTCAAGCCACCGACGTTGATGCACATTCAGTTCCTTCTGTGTGAAGAGGTACTGTAGAGACTTGTGGTCTATGAACAACCAAAATTTCTCCCCCAGGAGATAGTGTCTCCAAATTCGAAGAGCGAATACGACTGCCCCTAACTCCAAGTCGTGGGAGGGGTAATTCTTCTCGTGAGGCTTAAGCTTACGGGAAGCATAAGCTATGGCCTGACTCTCCTGTTGCATCACACCTCCAAGTCCCTGTAAGGACGCATCGGTGTAGACTAGATACTCAACTCCCAATCTGGACAATGCTAACATAGGTGCTGAGGTCAACTTTTCCTTCAACTCATCGAATGCCAACTGACAGGCATCGCTCCAGATGAATGGCACGCCTTTGCGAGTCAGATGTGTCAAAGGACCCTCTATCTTAGAGAAACCCCGAATAAATCTCCTGTAGTATCCTGCCAAGCGCAGGAAACTACGGATCTCAGTCGGTGTCGTGGGTTGTCCCCACTCCCTCACCACCGATACCTTTCCCGGATCAACTGATATCCCTTTATCTGAAATGATATGCCCCAAAAACTGTACCTCCTTCAGCCAAAACCCACACTTCTCGTACTTCGCATATAGCTCGTTCTGACGCAGCGTCTGCAAAACCTGTCTCAAATGCTCGGTATGATCCTCCTCTGTCTGGGAGTAAACCAGAATGTCATCGATAAAGACGATGATAAACTGGTCCAGTACTCTCTGAACTCCCTATTCATCAAGTCCATAAACACGGCTGGAGCGTTGGTTAGGCCAAAAGGCATAACCCGGAACTTATAGGAACCATATCTCGTCAAGAAAGCAGTCTTCAAGACGTCCTGTTCCCTGATACGCAACTGATGGTATCCCGATTGCAAGTCAATCTTTAAGAAGAAGGAAGATCCTCTCAACTGGTCGAATAAGTCATCGATTCGGGGCAACGGATACTTATTCCGTATCGTGACTTTATTCAACTCTTGGTAATCTACACACAATCTCAACGACCCATCCCTCTTCTTTATGAACAACACAGGGGCACCCCACGACGAAGTGCTCCTACGGATAAACCCCTGACCCAACAACTTCTCTATTTGATCCCTTAGCTCTCTCATCTCCACCGGAGCCATACGGTAAGGTGCGCGGGCAATTGGCCGAGTGGCCGGTGTCAAATCGATAACAAAATATATCTCTCTACTATGAGGTATTCTAGGTATATCCTGAAATACATCAGCGAACTCACTAACAACGGGAATCGATTCGAGTGGTATCACCACTTCCTTAGAGGTCTCCTCCTCTATATAATTAAAGTGTGTGGACGATCCTCCCTCAGAACGATGCATCGCCACTAAGAACATCTCTTGCCCGGGAATGGCAAAAATAATACTCCTGCTGAAATAATCAATCATGGCTTGGTCCGCAACTAGCTAATCCATACCAACAATCGCATTATACTAAGTTATCTCTAATACTAACATATCGACAGGTAAAGTAAACCTCCCAATCTCTATACCCACACCTCTACAAATAAGAGAAATCACATAACCTCTACTTAACGGTGAATCTACGCAAGTAATCGTGCTTTCTGCAGTGTCTAACAACCCCATAGTGCGTGCAAATCTCGTGGCTATGAAACAGTGTGTGGCGGCCCCCGTATCAAATAAAATACTCCCCATAGTCCCCTGAATAGAGAACATACCCTCAATAGCAGGTGGAACCTGTGGGACTGTGGCCTGCTGGAGCTGATAAACTCGCCCGTACTGAAACTGTCCCTGCTGGACTGGGACTGCTGGGATGGGTGGCAATGCTGGAATCTGTGGTGGTGCTGGGAGGGCGGCGGGAAATATAGGTCTTTAGGGCTCGTGTCAAGCACCCTGCTGCTGCTGCTGTGGGGCCCTGCCCCTATCAGGACACTCCTGGCGCTTGTGGCCAATTTTTGCCACAAGTGAAACATTTTCCCGAAAAGTTTCCCCCTCTCTGACCCTGCTGCCCACGGCCCTGGTGGCCGTTGCTAGTCCTCCCCTGGCCATGCTGGCCCTACTGAAACTGCTGCTGTTGGCCCTACTGGACGTACTGTCCCTGATGTCCGTGCTGACCTGGCTGGCCCTGACAAAAACCTCCTTGACCATTTCTGAAACCCCCAGTTCTAAACCTCTTAAATCTCCCTGCTGGGAACCCTGATCACCCTGCCTGTGCTGACCCTGAACTGATTGTTCCCCGCCGGCACCATTTCCCCCTATCCTGCCCTGATGGTTGGACTCTCCTGATCGCTTACCCTCAGACAAGTTAAAGCGATGGTCCTGGCAGTGAAGCAGTGCTGCGTTAACCACATCAGAATAAGTAGCCAACGAGAGATTACCCTACAAGTGCTGACGGATCCTCCAAGTCAACCCATCCATGAACTTCTGAATCTTTTTCTCCTCGGTCGGAATCTCATCGGGAACGATGTTCAAGAGATTAGTGAACTTGGCCTCATACTCTGCCACGGTCTTCCCCTCCTTCTTGAGGTTCATTAACTTCCTCCTCATTTCGGTGTGAACGACTGATGGAAAATACTTGCGGTCAAACCGCACCTAGAACTCCTGAATAGAAAGGATGTCTCTCTCCTCCGTGGTGGTAATGGACTCCCGCCACTGCAATGCTGATCCTACAAGCTTAAAAGTAGCCAGTATCTATTTCTGTACATCCGTGCACTCATACATCCTCAAGTGCCTTTGGATGTCCTTCTTCCACTGACTGGACACAACGATGTCGGAGCTACCTGCAAACTCCGGAGGGTGTGCTTTCTAAAAAGCATCACGAACACGTTCCCAAGCAGATGGGAATGCATGAGCCTGTACTGGAGCTACTACCGGCGCCTGAGGCGGTGCCTGCTGCACGACTGCTAGAGCAGCATTTATCACTTGGGCTACAATAGCGGCAACCTCTGCGGCATTCATGGAGCCCTGAACTGGTGCAGGCTGTGGCTCGGGTTAAGCATCCCTGGGAACTCGTTGTGCACGTCGTGGAGGCATCTGAAATGAGAGTAAAATCTTATAAGTTCGCAGTTATTATCTCAAAATAGCTGAAGAGCGAAACATACACAATAGAGTACAACAATCCTAAAATATAGGGCTTTATATCAAAGAAAGCTCAGCGAAAACATAACAAGCCGTACAGATCCTAAGGACACTAGAACCTGATGCTATGATACCACCTGTAACACCCCGACTAATTAAATACCGGGTAGCTACTCCTTTATTCAATTTAATTCAAAATGTCAAGTTGGTTCAGTTCATAGCATCACTGTAGAAAAACATTTTAACAATTACTAGCCACCTAATATTTAAAAAGTGAGTTGTTAATTTTAAATTAAATAAGATTAACATACAACCAAATTAAATCATGAAATACTGATACCACAACCACCATACAGTCGCAATAAAAAACAACGTAATAAACTAAATCTGGAGGAATACTCCTCACAACAATCCGAATACGGAATAAAACTGAATACAAAGTCTGAATCACTGAATAATTACAACCCAAAATCTGAAATAAAACTAAGTAGGATGTCTCTAAAAGAGAAGGGGCGACATGCCCTACAGATGAGTAAATCTGAAATAGAGACAAGATAGAAAGTGGAGGCGTCTATAATCGAGGTCCTGTAACTTCCACTGCAGCTACAACACGTCACTGGAATGGAACTTCTAAGCTTGATGTCCTTGTGGCTGGGCACCTAAAAGGTTTTTACAAAAAAAATAGATTTGAAAACAAACGGGTCAGAGCCCGATTGTGAAAACAGTTTAAAATATAGTAAGTGTTTAATATCATTAAATAGTGAATATAAAATACATGATAGTGCGTGCTCTTACATGAGTTCCTCACCTCTCAACTAATTGTGCACGCTTATCGTACCCGCACCCGTTCTAGTTATTCCACTATCTAACTAGACCAATCCATAACTTGACTTTGCTATACTATTCATGGTTTAATTCCCGACATCTTAATATAAACTGAGAGTTTTACTTTCATTCCTCAGGATTAGTTACAATAATTACTAAGAGTTTTCCCATTTTTAGCACTACAAGGATGTTACATTAATTCACACTTATACTTATATAAACAATCCATTTCAATATTTTAGTATATCAATCTCATCATAAATATACAATAATGTCACCCCAAGACTAAGATGCGGTGGACACATACTCTGTTATCAAATCCCGATACATCACGTACATAAGGATCACGTATTCCGAATCTCTCAGGAACCGTTATGATAAGTAACAATCACACACAATGGAGGCGAACATAGTTCACATCACATGGGTCACGCACATACCTACGCTCCAATGATCAACAGACTTATTAACTCCTTAATAAGTCATTCTCTGACCTATGTCCTCGAGGTACCAATCTAAATCCCCCCGTAGGCACACAAAGATTAGATGGCCCTGATCGAACGCCGACCTCCCGTGATAGCAAGTATGGTAGGTATGTCATACACAGATAACCACATTTACTAAGCATTCTTATATCTTAGCTATCTTATAATATTAACAGAGGTATATTTTATATTCCTATACCGTCATTATTGTAGTACACTCACAAGTCCCCGAATAGTATACATCATTGATAATTAACTCTTCTCACGTCAAAATTTCAAATACTCATTTCCTATCCCATAGATATCATCCGGTTTATTATAACATTCTAAGTTTTACTCCTCAACTCACTCCCATCTCACGACTATACCCACTAGTCAACAAGGGAAGATTAACACTCGATTAACATAGGTCTACTAGAAGTTCGAAATAAAAATCAGGCCTAAAAGGCCATTCTGTCAACTCGTTAGAAATCTCGTTCGAACGAGGTAGTTAGAACGAGTGTCATTCGAACGAAAGCTTCGAACGAACTCGTTAGAAGGGGTATTGTCATCTAGTTAAAAGTCTCATTTGAACGAGGTCGTTCGAATGACCTGGGAAGGTCTTCTAACGAGATAGCAGAAAACGCCCAAAATTTCCCAATTTCGTTTTTCTTAAATTTTTCTCTTCTCTAATTCCATCTTAAGATCATTCCAATAACGTTTTAATGTTTTTAAACTACTCTAAGTCCTCCTAGGTCGCTTCTTAACATATTATTGGGGCCAAATCCTCTAAATCAACATGCAATTATCATAAATCCCCAAATTTTACGCCAAACCCTATGAACATGAACCCATAATTTTATTGTTCCTAAATGCTCTTCATTAATCCATTTTTAAATCATCAAAGTTAAGTTTTTGGATACCAATTTCGCCTATAATCATTCTACATGCAATTCCTAACCAAAATTAAGAGTTTCTACAACAATCCCATTGTGTTTCACCAAAACTTTCAAGGCATATAAGGTTTCTACACTAAACATGGAGGAAATATTCATTGCAATTAATGACATCAAATCACTTGCCTTAAATCCGATGTTCTGATTCATTGTTGATGATTAAGGTTGGCTCTCTCTCTTCTTTTCGGTCACAATTTCCTTTCAAAATGTTGGTGAAGGAAGATGGTTTGGTGGAACCTCTTTTAACTTCTCTCTAACTCCTCTCAAAACTCATGTAACCCACTCTCTAGTCTTTTGCTGGTAATGGCCTTAGTGGCCTCTTTAAAAATATAAAAAAAAACTCTAAAATTCGTGGGTTTTAATTTCTCAATTTTTAAAATTACCAAAATACCCTTCTAGGTTGTCGGTTTGGCCTAAAAATGCCCCGGGACCCAAACTAAACCCCCGGCTAGTGTTTTCTGACTATTTCGACCCTTCCGAACACATTGGCGCACTCAAAACTACCATTCGGTTGATAAAAATATAATTTATTTTTTAATTTAAATAAATTCAATCTTAACGCGACCGACACGCGCGTCCCAACTAAATTTCTCAAATTGTCATATTTCTGCCTCGTGACAATTTTAACACTCTCAATACTCATATATTACCATATATTCTCAGTAGTATTTTATTTTAACATCATCATCAAATACCAACTCACATCTCGCTAGTATTTATTTCCGAGTTAATTTCCAAATTAATTCTCATTTAATTCAATTAATCCCTTAAATAAAAATCAATAAAATTATGGGGTATTACACCTGTCTGAAATCTCCATAACGGAACTGGTTAACAGGATCCCCTACTGAAAACCCTGCTCACCCTGACGGATCTGTGCCTGAGCTGTGGGTGTCCCACCGGTACTAGTACCTCTTGTCCGGCCCTACTGGATGGACTCTGCAACTCGTTTGCTTCCCTGCTGGTGGAAGTGGTGGTCCTGACAATATAGTAGGGAAACATTAACCACATCAGAGTAAGTGGCCAATGAAATATTACCTAATAAGTGCTTGTGAATCTTCCAAGTCAAACCATCCATGAATCTCCGAATCTTCTTATCCTCTATCAGTATCTCGTATGGAACAAGATTTAGAAGGTCTGTAAAATCCTCTTCATACTCATTAACTGTCTTTCCTTCCTGCTTGAGATTCAGTAGCTTCCTCCTCATCTCAGTCTGCACGGAAGAAGGGAAGTACTTGCGGTCAAACCGAACTCAGAAATCTCTGATAGTCAAGTTGTCTCTCTCCACTGCAGTGGTGATGGACTCCCACCACTGTAGCCCTGCTCCTACCAACTTAAAGGTAGCCAGAATCTGCTTTTGCAGTTCGGTGCAGTCATACATCCTCAGGTGCCTCTATATATCTTTCCTCCACTGGCTCGCCTTTACCACATCTGAACTCCCCGCGAACTCTGGAGGGTGTGCCTTCTGAAAGGCATCTCTAACGCGCTCCCATGCAGAAGGGAGAGCGTGGGCTGGTGCTGGAGCCACTACTAGTGCCTATGGTAGAGCCTACTGTACCACGGCTAATGCTGCGATAACTGCCTGTGCTACAATAGCAGCAACTTCTGTAGTGCTCATCATTCCCTGGGCCGGAGCTGGCTGGGGCTCGGGCTGGGCATCCCTATTGGCTCGTTGTGCACATCTGGGAGGCATCTGAAATGACATATAAGCTTTATAAGTCCACAGTAAATATCTCAAATAGGTTAAGACGTAAAATGCGCGAATAATGAATACAACACTCCTAAATATAGGGCTCTACATGAACGATAGCTACGCGAAAAACATAATAAGCTGTAAAGATCCTAAGGACTCTAGAACATGATGCTCTGATACCACCTGTGACACTACGCCTAATTAAATACCGGGTGATCAGTCCTTTATTAATTAAATTAGAATATCCAGTTGGTTCAGATTATTCATCACTGTCGAAAATTTTATTATTAGAAACTAACCACATTATATTTAAAAAAGTTGATGTCTAAACTTTATCTTAACAATTAATATAAACCATTTAAGGAAACAACTAAACATTCACCATTCAATCCAACTCATAAGAAATGAAATAACTGACATAATATAAAGGATCTGGTGTAAACACTTCCAGTCAAAATCAATTACAGTAATCCAACCAAATGAAGTCAACAACTGAGAAGAGTAATGAACTAAATCTCAAATCTCTGAGTATATAAATAAGAAGGGATGACATGTCAAAATGATGCAAATAACTCAAAAGTAAGGAATTATAGACTCGGAGGTGTCTACTACCAAAGTCATGTAGCCTCCACAGCAGCTACAACTAGTCGAATGAATGGACTCCTAAGCCTGGTGTCCCTGTGGCTTAGCACCTAAAAAAATTTGACAAGAAAAGAGATTTGCAGAAAACAGGTTAGAGCCCGAGTTGAAAACAATTTAAAAATCAGAAGGTGCTTAAAATGGTTTATTAGCACATATATCTTTCATGTTAAATTATCGAACTCACTTGGAATGCTCACCTCTCTCCTAATGTGCACACCTAGCAAATATTTAAATCCCACGAATTATATTCCCATGCGTACTAGTCCGATATCATTCCTGTGTATTTCCCTCGCAACGTATAATACATAGAACGAATCCCTCTTTAGCATAAATAGACACTTTAAGTTTAATAATTAAGTGTTCGCTACTTAATTCATTTCAGGATTCATTATTAATTCTACCTACTAATTTCACACAGTAAATATCATCACAAGTATATATATATATATATACACACACACGAGTATGACCGTGCCTGAAGGTACGTTGATAATCAAAAAACGAAAAAAAATTCAAAGTATGTAATTGCAAAAAAACAACAATTTGGCTCATTAAAACAAAATGTAATTATAAAAAAAATTGGTCATAATCTCATCCTTCTTAACAAATAACAAATAGTCTAAAAACATTCAAATAGTCTAAAATTCATCCAATAAACTCACATATAACACGAAATATACAATATTAGTCAATGAAAACCAAATAAACAAACTATTTGGACAATTCTATAAGTGGAGATATAAAAGAGGTACTAATAATCAGCTGTAATTATTCCAGTGCATACAAAACCAAATTCAAAAAGTCCTTCATAAAACTAGAAGGAGGAAATTGCCACATAAATCAGAGAAGTGTACAATCTCAAAATCTAAAGCAGCCTCTATAAAAATAGAGGTTTTACTCTTCATATATTTTAACCCCAACTTTATATTTTAACATTCAATAACAAAAAAAAGTAAAAAAAAAAAAGAGAAAAAACTTTACCACATAATCACTTGAATATAAATCCCAAACATACTATAAAAAATGATCACATTTATAACAACCACCAGCATAAAACCTACATGAGAAAGTGTATGCATTCCCTGTGTCTTCCAGTGCATACTGTAACAACTGAAATATAATAGAATGTGAAAAACATATGACAAAAGATGACATTTATTCAGATTATAAAAAATAAAAATAAAAGTTGCAGCCAAAAACCTTAATCTAAAAAAAACTGTAATTAAAAAAAATAGAGAGACTTTACCACTATTTTCCTTTGACGGTGTTTTTTCTTAATAGAGTTTTTCTTTACCCTTGGTGTCCTCATAGGAGTAAGAACTCTTCAAAACCTGCAGAAAAATGCCATTACAAGATAATTTTCTCTTAATATGTGTTACTTTTTACTACCTTATTTCGAACCTAAAAAGAAACCCAGCAATAATAAAATATTTTTCTGAATACATCTAAGATGATACCTTTAATGGTGGAGGAAACCTGCAAAATTAATCAAATTTGAACCTAATTTCATCCTAAACTCTTTTTTCAAAATCTATTACTTTAAAAACGTATAGTTGCAAAAGAGAACAAAATAAAACTATACCTGATGTCCAAATGTTAGATCTAAAACAGAAAATTATACCTGATGTTCAAAGTTAACTACAAAACGTTAAACAGAGTTGCAAAAGAGAACAAAACAAAACTATACCTGATGTCCAAATGTTAGATCTAAAACAGAAAATTATACCTGATGTCCAAAGTTAACTACAAAACGTTAAATAGAGTTGCAAAAGAAAACAAAACAAAACTATAAAAATGTTAAACAGAGAACAAAACTATAAAATGTTAAATAGAGAACAAAACAAAACTATAGAAACGTGGAGATGCAAAAGACTATACCTGATGTCGATCTGGAAGAAAAGCTCGGTTAGATATAAAACAATCCGGCAATCAATGGAGATCATTTGAAGAGAGGGACCCCAAAACTTCGACGATCTAAAAATGTAAGAAAAATCCGATGATCAATGGAACTCGGTTCCATCTGAAAAAAACTCCTCATGTTCGCCCATTCTCTCTCTCCCCCAAAGCCCTGACAAGCACCCCAAATCCCACCTACCCCATCACTATTGACGGCGATCAATGAAGCGCGTTTGAGGATAGGGATGTTGGGGGTCATATGGAGCTTGCTGGCGTGCTTCGTCGTTCAACTGATCAATGGGTTTAGAGAGAGACGGTGCAAGTTAGAGAGAGAAGTGGGATTTCAAATTAAAGTGTCTTGGGACACACGTTTTTAATCTCAAAATATGTGAGATTATTATGGGCAGGATGTCAAAATATGTGATATTTGACCACAGCACCCCTAATTTTGAATTGAGGTGAAAATTTGGTGAGTAGAAAACGAGGGGGAAATTAAATAATTAAGGGCAAAAGAGGTAGTGTTGGAAAAGCTCAAATAGAGGACATCATAGTTTCAACTTTTGACATACATAAGTTTTATACTTTATTATATATATATATATATATATATACTATATCTTATATATATACGATATTGCACCTCGAGACATAGCTGCAGTGCCTGCATACTCTACTATCATGTCATGTTGCATCGCTCATTGCATAAAGGACTAAAGGTTCAGTCTCTCACGAGCCATCAAAACAAAACACATTTATTGGAGGCGAACATAGTCCCAAGCCGATGGGCTACGTACATTCCTATTCACCCATACGACCGCCATCACTATCGTTCTCACAAATAGTCCATACATAGGTTATATGCTCTAGTGGTACCAATCAATATCGCACCCGAAGGCTCCTCAAGGCATGATTGTCCACAATGCACAACCTCCGCTCAATAGCAAGCAACGTAGGTATGTTATACACATAATAGTTTATTCAATAAGCATACACACAGCTTAATATATATACAATAGGTATTCTTGTAATCCAAGTCCTCGAGTTTATAAATAGTATTATCATCCCTACTATTCACATTATTGCAACACTTAGACTTATCCCTCTAGCATATACCTTTTCTCCAAGGCTCTATTACTCCGTTATATCCCCTTGAATAGTCTCTCTCTCAACTCATTACTAACTAGGATTTTAAGTCATTCGACGATAGCGTAGGTTAATTTCTCTCACTTAGACCAACCTAGGAGGGTTCCAACTTTTTCGGGCCAAAAATAAATATTCTGGAATCTCGTTACAAGTCCAGGATTCTCATTCGAATGATGTCATTCGAACGAACTTCTCACTTCGAACGAACTCAAAAATCTCATTAGAAGTCTCGTTCGAACAAGGTCATTCGAACGACTTGGGCAGGTCTTCGAACGAGAATTCTGAGACTTCCCCTGTTCTTCTAAACTTAGTTTTTTCAATCCTTTCCTCATCCAAATTAATCCAAAATTCATCCTAACTCCCAATCAATGATTCTAAACTATTCTTAATAATAATAGGTCACTTTCTAACATGATTTAAATGACAAATCCTTACATAATCAAAGGGAACCTAAACAAATTCCTAAATCTTTACGAGTCCCTTAATAATAAACCTACCATTAATAACCATTCAAAACTCCCAATTATATCTCGTGATTTTAACCTAAAATTTCCAGATTTATCATTACAAGAATAGGGTCATTCATCTACATGCAAACATATCTTCCAATTTCAAAATTAATTGATAATTCAGCCTAAAATTCATAGTATCATGGTTATCTCATCAACTAAGGTTAACATGAACCCCATATTCTAAAAAATTTAGCAAGATAAACACTTTCCCTTTCATGAACCTCTGACTCATTGAACGGAATTGGTATGGGGATGATCCTCTCCTTGCAATCTACGCGTTGATGTGATTTTCGATGGGAAAACTCGATTTCTTAGCCCAAAACACTTGCGTGTTCTCCTTCTTCCTCTTGGTTCTCTCCTTCTTTCTTACGTAGGTTGGAAACTGACAACTCCACTCTAACCCACGAACATTCCTAATTTTCATCCATAATATTCCCCCAAAATCTTAAAAGACTAAAATACCCTTCTGGGGTGTTGTTTTGGGATAAAATACCCCGGAATCCAAATAAAACACCCGAGTAGTGTTTTCTGATTATTTCCCCTTCCGAACACACTGATGCACTCAAAACGGACGTACGAGTTACTTAAAAATAAATCATCCTTTTTAGACCAATAAAGTATTACTGACACGACTCACACGTAACTAAGTGTGTTGCAACTCTCATATTTTTCACTCCCAGCAAAAATAATATTCTCGTATTCATGTATTACTTTACTCTCTAAGTAATATTTAACATAATTATTTTCGATAAATACTAACTCTCGTCACGCTAGTAATTATTTCAATTAAATTTAGATTAAATATAAAATGAATTTTCTCCATTTAAATCAATTAATCCAAATTCTATAATTGAAATAAAATTTCACAAAATTACCAAAATTATGGGGTATTACACTAAGGTTTTCCAATCTTAATACATCCTTAGAGTTTCAAAGATCCGAGTTATCATTACTATATGCTATAGTGATTTTGTTTTCACTAAGAAGAGTTTGTTCTACACTTGAACATTGGGTTTTGTAGTGAAGAAGCGAAGGAGTTCGTGTTCAACATCGTAGAGGACATAAAGCCATATCGGTGGACACTGAGACATAGGTTGATGTGAGTGTTGTGGACGAGCATAATGGAAGGACTTTCTGCGTGGGCACTATGGAGGAGTGGTTGAAGATCAGAAGAGCTTCAAGTCTCATGGAGATCGAGTCGTTGAGTAAGACTTTTATTTGTTCCTTTTACTTCCATATCATAGTGATTTCTGGCTTGGGTCGCCCGAGGTTTTTTTTTCTTAGTGGTCTCCTCATACATCCGGCGTTGTGAGTATGCTTTACTTTATTTTCCTTACTTTAATCACTAGATGAATGTTTAGGATTAATCAAGATAAAATTTAGTTAAGTTAAAATTGGTTCACAACTTGGTGTGAATTAAAAATTGGACAAAAGTTTTTTTATAAAAAGAAAATTGTTTTGTCATCCTTAAAACATTTTTTGCATAGAAAAAGGGGCCTAAAAATTGGTATCAGAGCTAAAAACATATTTTTATTGTGTTGATCCCTGTTTTTTTTCACGATGAATTTTGGTGCTTTTGAAAGTTTTCATGCTCCTATATTTTATGGCACAAATTATGCTTATGGACAATACGAATGAGAAGTGCTTTAAAATTCATTGATGAGCGTGTGTGGCTAGCAATTGAAAAGGGTTGGTCTCCACCAGCCATATGAGAGGGTGAGGTCACTAGTTTGAAACCCGTTAAGTCATGGACCGAGGCTGAACATAGGCATGCACTTTACAACTCTAAAGGTCTGCACGTAATTTCCACACATGTCACACCGGAAGAGTATAATAGAATTATGACTTTTGAAACTTCAAAAGAGTCTTGGGATACACTTGCACTTACTCATGAGGTCACTATCACGGTTAGGGCATCTAAGCTACAAAACCTCACTACACAGTTTGAGACGACTAAGATGTTAGAGACTGAATCGTTTGATGAGTTTTACGCTAGGTTATCCAACATTGTCAACTCGTCATTTAACTCATGAGAGAAGATCCCGACAACCGTGTGATAAAGAAAATATTGAGATCTTTGTCGAGTAGGTTTGATGAAAAATTGACCGTTTTAAACTCCTTAGGTATGCTTGATTCGACAAAACTTGAAGAGATTGTAGGTGACTTACAAACCTATGAACTAGATATGTTTACATAGAAGCAAGTGCCAAAGAAATAAAAGGGCATTGCTTTGAAAGCTCGGAAGGAGGAAACTAAAGTTTCGAATGATGATTTCAATTTCTATTTTGAGGATGTCGCCATGTTCGCAAAGAAGTTCAAAAGGTTTCTTAAATTTCAAAAGCAATCGAAAGATGCCAAAAAGTTTGAGAAATTCAAGAACAACAAGGTAGATTCCATCCCTAGGGATAAGAGTGAGAAATTTAATAGGGTTGAGTCGGATAGGTGTTTTAGGTGTGAGGGGTATGGTCACAAAGTTGCCGAGTGTCCCCTTAGACTTAAGAAAGAGGGAAAGAAACCGATAGCTTATAGTACCTCCTTAAGTGATAGTGATCCAGAAGGGGGAGAGAGTTCCCCCAATGAGATCAAGTTTGTTGCTTTATTGGTATGTCATGTGAGCGGCAACGATAAATCATCCCACAAAGATACTCATGTGCATGACACTTCTGAGGCCGTTGAGAGTAAATCCCAAGTGTGTGAGGGTGAGGAGAGTGAGGAGGAAGAAATTGATGTGAAAGAGTTGCAAGTTGCATTTAATGAGTTGTATGCCGAGGTGGTGAAAGTGAAAAAGACAAACTCTAAATTGCAAGCTAGGTTGAATGATTGTGCCGTAGAAAATAACGATGTTTTGATTGAGGATCTTAAGTCACGGGAGAGTAAGCTCAGGAAGAATCTAGAATATGTGGAGAAAGAGAGAAATAGCCTTCATGGTTTGATGGAGGCGTTCAAAAAGGAGATTCTAGAGTTTGAGGAGTCTAGGCGTATGTTTAAGTCTAGGATTAATGAGTTGGAAGGAATAGTTGAAATACTTGAGTAAGGTTAAGTTTGACTTGGAATCTAGGTCGGAGAAATTGGATAGGATGTTAGGCACCGTCCAAGTCAAAAGTGATAGGTGTGGTATAGGCTGCGATGATAGAATTGTTCCCATTATCAAAGTCAACACCAATCATGTGAGAGAGCCCACTAGTAACGTGAGCAGAGATCGACATTTTTTTCATCATTTTCGTCGTCTTTACAATTGCACACATTGCGGTAGGAAAGGTCTCCTTAGATATTTTTTCTATGACCTTAGGAATGCTCCTAGGAAGTTAACAAATAAAGTCGTTCTGATTCCTAAAACCCCCATGCGTAATTTCACGCCTACTTGGGTTAGGAAATCGGACTTAGTGGCTTTAGGACTTAAACTTCATGGTTCTCATTTGGTTGCACTTGATTCTTCCCATGCTAATCTAAAGAATGATTGTGTTACCATGTTTATCATACGCTAGTCTTTGCATTATGATTTATATCTTGCTAGTGTTATGACATGTGTATCATTTTGTATTTTTTTCATTTATTTAGTCTTATGCTTTTATTTTTGTTAAAATATGTTGAAAAACCAAAAAAAAAAAAAATTAGTTTACATGTTTGATGTGGCATATTGGTGTGCTTGGACCCCCAACCTTTAATTATCCATGTGGCTAGGACATTTGGTCATAATTATTGATGCTTAGAATGATCTTAACCATTGAATTATGGGGTTGTTTCAATGCTGATATGCATTTTGATTCGACTTTGTATATATGTCATATTTGCACACATGCACGAGTTTATATGAATGTTTGACATCTCTTGGATATTTGAGTTTGGTGAGACGTTCTTATCTCAATTTTGTAATCTATGTATAAGTAGACATAAGGAGGAGGTGTGCATGTAATAATCGTTTACCGTGAGGATATTAATTAAAAAAATGATGAGTGTTAATGGGAAGGGGCTGTGAGAGTGAAAAATTGATTCGTCGTGAAAGCCACCGTTTAAAATAGTAGAAAAAGAAAATTAAAGGCAATAAAAATAATCATATGCCAAAATATGGGCCAATTAGTTTAAGTTCATTCCAAAAGAAAAACATGATATATTTTAGGGAGTTTGGATGGATAATTAAACGGGTTTGCACCATGAATCCTAACGTTAAAAAATCGTAGCATGACGCTATTATTTGTAGAATCGTCAAAATTCTGGATTGTGTGCATGTTTCATTGTTTAGTTCATTTAGCTCACACTTTAAATGTCAAATACGACTAAAATAATTTTTTATGATTTATAGCTATCAATTAGAGCTTCTTGATCCTTTCAATGTGTTGGAATTATGATTCATTTGCTGTAGTTCATGCCCATACATTCCATATTCATATTTGAGCACATCGGTACTATGTTAGCATGTAACTCATATTGTTTTTGTAGTTTTCGTTACTGTTTTGCTACTGTTTTACAGTTTTCTGCCACTTCTAGTTAGTTTTTTCATGAAATTTTTTCACTGGGCAAAACTGTTTAATTTTTAGAACTGGATGTGAGAATTTGAGTTTCTCGTTCCAACGAGAAACAGATGTCGCCATTAAGTCTTTCTAGCAAGAAGTCTCTATCGTTCGAGCGACTGGGCTGTCTCGTTTGAGCGACCAGGTTGGAATTTTTTTTCCTTTTGTTTTAGTACCCTGGTTCATATGGTTATATATTTTGGTACTACTAGGTTTCTTTTGGACAGTTAATATGCAGTTTCATATTGATTACATCTTTTACTGTATTGTGTTCGTTTAGTCACACCTGTTTGGATTACTGATTCCTATTGTGTGATTATTGTTTGCTAGCTATGGGTTTGATATTGTTCATTATTATTAGCTAGTTGTTTCATTGATTATCTAGATATATTTCATTGATTATACTTGTGTTAGATATATCTCTAAATTGTTTATCTTTTCAACGGGTTGTCTATTTGAGACAGATGGGGGAGAGATGTATGCGATGTAGGTAAAAAGTTTGTTTGATGAGCAAATACACTTGTTGCATTATTTTTTAGAATCATATTTGTGATCATATGCTTTTATGCTTATATTGATTAATTTACACAAATCGGTATCATATTATTTTTGCATCTATACAAATTGGTATCCTGATTTAGATGTTGTTTACAAATTGATATCATGTTTTGCTCACATCACAAATGATTTGGATTTGATTTTACATATTAGTTTATATCATTTGTTCCTCCATACTTCACGTGGTATTTGTCTATTTCATGTGTGCTTTAAAGATTGAAGATTTCAAGTCTATATCACATTCAGACAGTTCATGCTTGTCGGACCATCACTTACTAACCTTGTCCTATAATTTTCGATTTTGGATTTATGGGATGGGATTTAAGAGCCATACGGCTTGACGGCCCAGCTTAGGCATTTCAGTGTTGGTTTTATCCCGGAACAGTCAAAGGGGGAGATTTGTAAGGATAAAATTTTCAATTGAGTCCGTTGTTAGTTTATTTGACTTATTCTCGGAACAAAACACATTTGAGTCATAAATCATATTTTTATTGTCATGAACCCACACAGACTATGATGTATTGAATTTTATTGAAGACGTTGCAACAAAGATTCAAAGAATTTATCATGCCGATTTATGGTGCATATTTCGTCTTCAAGTTTAATTACATTCCGAGATCACTCAGGTATGAATGCGTAATTTTAATGGGACTCAGAATTTATTTTAAAATGTTTAAGGATGTTATTTTATTAAAGAAATGTTTTTAAAAGAGTTTGAAAACATTTACACTTCGTTTATTCTGAGATAAAGATGGTTTAGAGTTGTGTTAAAATCAAACACACGTGTTTTTCGTTCAAACGACTCTATCGGTCGTTCGAGAGACATAGGGATATTAGGCATGTTGCTTGAATGACATACCGACTTAAAAAATATTATTTAAGACGTGTTTTCTCAGAGTTTTGAAGGGCATGAAATCCAGAAATACAGTTTATGAACCAATACATTTCTGCACATAATTTTCTAAGGTTTTTCAAGCTTAATACATCCTTAGAGTTTCAAAGATGCGAGCTATCACTACTATATGCTATAGTGATATTTGTTTGTACCAAGAAGAGTTTGTTCTACACTTGAACATTGGGTTTTGCGGCCATATCGGGGGACACCAAGACATATGTTGACGTGTGTGTTCACTACACCAAAAACAGGATTTTGGCACAGTTCAAAACCGTGCCAGATCAAATCTGGCACGGTTTTGAACTGTGCCAGAATCAGGTGTTCCAAAATGGGAATTTTTTTCTGGCACGGTTTAAAAGTGTGCCAGAATCAGTCAAACAGGAACACTTCTGGCACACTTTTAAACCGTGCCAGAATTTGATATTTCTGGCACACTTTTGGCACAGTTTTTAACTGTGCCAGATTCTTCAAAATAAGAACATTTCTGACACACTTTTAAACCGTGCCAGAATTTTATATTTCTGGCACACTTTTGGCACAGTTTTTAACTGTGCCAGATTCAGCATAATTTAAAAAAAAATTAGCACAGTTTAAAACCGTGCCAAAATATGATACATTTTTGCCACGGTTTTGAACTGTGCCAAATTTTTTTAATTTAAAAAAAAAAATATTTGAAAGCACAAAATTCACTAATTAATAATATTGCGCGTTATTAATAAACTAATGTACATACAAACTTCAAAATATTACAAGTCTTTAACTGTTCGCATGCCAAAAAAAATTGGGCAGACTTTCCTCTATTTTCTGGACATTCCAAAACCTGTTAATACAAAACCTGCCTAACATAAAGCCCACACGGCCACAAAATATAACAATTAACTTACAAAAGCCCTCATGGCCATAAAAGTCAATAATAAAACAACAAAAGACCGTACGGTCATGACACAAAAAAATGGATTCATTAATAAACCCCTTGTTGTAAACCATTGAGTTCTTTGTGTATTCCACGCGAATAAAAGCCAACGATAAACTGTTATCCTGCAAAAAAAATAGAATACAAAAAAGATACGATATTAGTAACCCAATAATTTATAAAAAAAAATACTCAAAACAAAAAAATTACATATATGAATGGAAATTAACATCATACTCACAAACCGGGAGACCCGGGACTACGCGGTCAGTTCCTACAAGTTACATTGGTCCCGTGCGAGGTGTCCGTGCCTCCTACGGGGTCGTTTGGGGGGTGGTTTGGGTTTTCACCCATTAACGGCGTGTTTTTAAGTTTAAGTGCTGATTTTTGCAAATTATCGTCATATTCACAAACCGGGAGACCCGGGACTACGCGGTCAGTTCCTACAAGTTACATTGGTCCCGTGCGAGGTGTTCGTGCCCCCTACGGGGTCGTTTGGGGGGTGGTTTGGGTATTCACCCATTGACGGCATGTTTTTAACTAAGTGTGATTTTTGCAAATTATCCGGATATTCACAAACCGGGAGACCCGGGACTACGCGGTCAGTTCCTACAAGTTACATTGGTCCCGTGCGAGGTGTCCATGCCCCCTACGGGGTCGTTTGGGGGGTGGTTTGGGTTTTCACCCTTTAACGGCTTGTTTTTAAGTTTTAAGTGCTGATTTTTGCAAATTATCGTCATATTCACAAACCGGGAGACCCGGGACTACGCGGTCAGTTCCTACAAGTTACATTGGTCCCGTGCGAGGTGTTCGTGCCCCCTACGGGGTCGTTTGGGAGGTGGTTTGGGTATTCACCCTTTGACGGCATGTTTTTAACTAAGTGTGATTTTTGCAAATTATCATCATATTCACAAACCGGGAGACCCAGGACTACGCGGTCGGTTCCTACAAGTTACATTGGTCCCGTGCGAGTTGTTCGTGCCCCCTACGGGGTCGTTTGGGGGGTGGTTTGGGTTTTCACCCATTAACGGCTTGTTTTTAAGTTTAAGTGCTGATTTTTGCAAATTATCGTCATATTCACAAACCGGGAGACCCGGGACTACGCGATCAGTTCCTACAAGTTACATTGGTCCCGTGCGAGGTGTTCGTGCCTCCTACGGGGTCGTTTGGGGGGTGGTTTGGGTTTTCACCCATTAACGGCTTGTTTTTAAGTTTAAGTGTTGATTTTTGCAAATTATCGTCATATTCACAAACCGGGACTACGCGGTCAGTTCCTACAAGTTACATTGGTCCCGTGCGAGGTGTTCGTGCTCCCTACGGGGTCGTTTGGGGGGTGGTTTGGGTTTTCACCCATTAACGGCTTGTTTTTAAGTTTAAGTGCTGATTTTTGCAAATTATCGTCATATTCACAAACCGGGAGACCCGGGACTACGCGATCAGTTCCTACAAGTTACATTGGTCCCGTGCGAGGTGTTCGTGCCTCCTACGGGGTCGTTTGGGGAGTGGTTTGGGTTTTCACCCATTAACGGCTTGTTTTTAAGTTTAAGTGTTGATTTTTGCAAATTATCGTCATATTCACAAACCGGGAGAACCGGGACTACGCGGTCAGTTCCTACAAGTTACATTGGTCCCGTGCGAGGTGTTCGTGCCTCCTACGGGGTCGTTTGGGGGGTGGTTTGGGTTTTCACCCATTAACGGCTTGTTTTTAAGTTTAAGTGTTGATTTTTGCAAATTATCGTCATATTCACAAACCGGGACTACGCGGTCAGTTCCTACAAGTTACATTGGTCCCGTGCGAGGTGTTCGTGCCCCCTACGGGATCGTTTGGGGGGTGGTTTGGGTATTCACCCATTGACGGCATGTTTTTAACTAAGTGCTGATTTTTGCAAATTATCGTCATATTCACAAACCGGGAGACCCGGGACTACGCGGTCAGTTCCTACAAGTTACATTGGTCCCGTGCGAGGTGTTCGTGCCCCCTACGGGGTCGTTTGGGGGGTGGTTTGGGTTTTCACCCATTAACGGCTTGTTTTTAAGTTTAGTGCTGATTTTTGCAAATTATCGTCATATTCACAAACCGGGAGACCCGGGACTACGCGGTCAGTTCCTACAAGTTACATTGGTCCCGTGCGAGGTGTTCGTGCCCCCTACGGGGTCGTTTGGGGGGTGGTTTGGGTTTTCACCCTTTAACGGCATGTTTTTAAGTTTAAGTGCTGATTTTTGCAAATTATCGTCATATTCACAAACCGGGAGACCCGGGACTACGCGATCAGTTCCTACAAGTTACATTGGTCCCGTGCGAGGTGTTCGTGCCCCCTACGGGGTCGTTTGGGGGGTGGTTTTGGTTTTCACCCATTAACGGCTTGTTTTTAAGTTTAAGTGTTGATTTTTGCAAATTATCGTCATATTCACAAACCGGGAGAACCGGGACTACGCGGTCAGTTCCTACAAGTTACATTGGTCCCGTGCGAGGTGTTCGTGCCCCCTACGGGGTCGTTTGGGGGGTGGTTTAAGTATTCACCCATTGACGGCATGTTTTTAACTAAGTGTGATTTTTGCAAATTATCGTCATATTCACAAACCGGGAGACCCGGGACTACGCGGTCAGTTCCTACAAGTTACATTGGTCCCGTGCGAGGTGTTCGTGCCCCCTACGGGGTCGTTTGGGGGGTGGTTTGGGTTTTCACCCTTTAACGGCTTGTTTTTAAGTTTAAGTGCTGATTTTTGCAAATTATCGTCATATTCACAAATCGGGAGACCCGGGACTACGCGATCAGTTCCTACAAGTTACATTGGTCCCGTGCGAGGTGTTTGTGCCCCCTACGGGGTCGTTTGGGGGGTGGTTTGGGTATTCACCCTTTGACGGCATGTTTTTAACTAAGTGTGATTTTTGCAAATTATCGTCATATTCACAAACCGGGTGACCCGGGACTACGCGGTCGGTTCCTACAAGTTACATTGGTCCCGTGCGAGGTGTCGTGCCCCCTACGGGGTCGTTTGGAGGGTGGTTTGGGTATTCACCCATTGACGGCATGTTTTTAACTAAGTGCTGATTTTTGCAAATTATCGTCATATTCACAAACCGGGAGACCCGGGACTACGCGGTCAGTTCCTACAAGTTACATTGGTCCCGTGCGAGGTGTTCGTGCCCCCTACGGGGTCGTTTGGGGGGTGGTTTGGGTTTTCACCCATTAACGGCTTGTTTTTAAGTTTAGTGCTGATTTTTGCAAATTATCGTCATATTCACAAACCGGGAGACCCGGGACTACGCGGTCAGTTCCTACAAGTTACATTGGTCCCGTGCGAGGTGTTCGTGCCCCCTACAGGGTCGTTTGGGGGGTGGTTTGGGTTTTCACCGATTAACGGCTTGTTTTTAAGTTTAAGTGCTGATTTTTGCAAATTATCGTCATATTCACAAACCGGGAGACCCGGGACTACGCGGTCAGTTCCTACAAGTTACATTGGTCCCGTGCGAGGTGTTCGTGCCCCCTACGGGGTCGTTTGGGGGGTGGTTTGGGTTTTCACCCATTAACGGCTTGTTTTTAAGTTTAAGTGTTGATTTTTGCAAATTATCGTCATATTCACAAACCGGGAGACCCGGGACTACGCGGTCAGTTCCTACAAGTTTCATTGGTCCCGTGCGAGGTGTTCGTGCCCCCTACGGGGTCGTTTGGGGGGTGGTTTGGGTTTTCACCCATTAACGGCTTGTTTTTAAGTTTAAGTGTTGATTTTTGCAAATTATCGTCATATTCACAAACCGGGAGACCCGGGACTACGCGGTCAGTTCCTACAAGTTACATTGGTCCCGTGCGAGGTGTTCGTGCCCCCTACGGGGTCGTTTGGGGGGTGGTTTGGGTTTTCACCCATTAACGGCTTGTTTTTAAACTTTAAGTGCTGATTTTTAAGTTTGAGGTGTTCGTGCCCCCTAAGTGCTGAGTTTTCACCCTTTAATAACATGAGGGAGACCATCAACATTGATTTTTATAGTGCCTGAAGGACATAATTATCTGGTAATAATTAACTTGGGCTTTTTTACTTTCACTTTGAGATGAAATGTATCAACTAAGGACACATGGTTTTGATTTACTCGATTAACAAAAAGAGTGGAACTGGCTTTAGATGAAATTAAGTCTATCACTTTTTTTATTATATCAGCAGCACACATAGGAACACCTTCAAATAAGCTATTACATCTAGCATTCTAAATCTCCAATAAAATCACCATAGGAAAACTTTATAAATAAATTTGATGTAGTCCTTATTGGACTTGAAAAACCACCGAGAGATAAGCATAGATAGAATACACTTTAAGCAAGGAAAAATCTCTACCTGAGCAGAAAAATGAGCATAAATGGTTTGAGACATTTCACTGTGTAAGAAAAATGAGCATATGCATATATGTGTGTGTTTGTGTATGCGTGTGTGAGTGGGGAAGGGGGGGGGGGCAGGGGCAGGGGCAGGGGACGGGGCAGGGCAACTGCATATATATGCATATGCAGCATATGCATATATGTGTGTGTTTGTGTGTGCGTGTGTGAGTGGGGAAGGGGGGGGAGGGGGGGGAGGGGCAGGGGACGGGGCAGGGGCAGGGGCAGGGGCAGGGGACGGGGCAGGCAGGGGACGGGGCAGGGCCAGGGGACGGGGCAGGGGACGGGGCAGGGGCAGGGCCAGGGGACGGGGCAGGCAGGGGACGGGGCAGGGGCAGGGGCAGGGGCAGGGGATGGGGCATCCAATCTCTTGTTAATTTAATCCCAAACCGTGGACCAAAATCAAATGAATTTGGATTTCCACCCTACGGGAGACCCAAATAAGTCAAGCGCCAAGGCTCCACCCCGGAACTTGCTATACTAACCAAGTCCTCAATCTTTTGGTGTTGTGGCAGGATTCAAATACCCGTAAATATCTACGGCGCCATATAAAGGGGGGGGGGGAAGGGGCAGGGGACGGGGCAGAGGCAGGGCCAGGGGCAGGGCAACTGCATATATATGCATATGCAGCATATGCATATATATGCACTGCATATATATGCATATGCAGCATATGCATATATGTGTGTGTTTGTGTGTGCGTGTGTGAGTGGGGAAGGGGCAGGGGACAGTACATACCTGCCCATTTTACCGTGACCAAAAACCAGAAGTTTGTATTTTTTTTATGTCTTAGTATATATATTCTGTGTGTTTGTGAGGATAGAGAAGGTATGAGGGAGTGAGGGAGAAGAGATGGTATAAGGAGAGGGAAAATTGTTGCAGTATTGGGAGGGGGGTTGACTTGACTGGGATTTTGTTATTGGGAAGACCAACTGACATCATGTGTTATTCCTGTGGAATATTGTTCATTGACCTGACACACACACAGAATTGGAGGAGTATTGACGATTTGGTAGTTAGTTGGTGTGTACTGTTATTAATACCAAAGTTAATATTTCAAGTCATTTTTAATAGGCCGGTGATATTTCCATTCCAAAATATTTTTTAAAACAGTACAATACAAAAAATCATTTTTTCTACCATCAAACATCACAAATTTTACCCTTTTATTTTTAGTAAAAAGTCTATAAGTTCCTTTTACGTAATGACAAAATTAAATCTTAAACTATTTCAATACCCAAAATTTCAAATCTTAAAATCTAACCCTTCATCTCCCAACCGTGAAAGACCCTACCACGGCTCAAATTCTTCAAAACCAAACTTTGGTTTTTCAATCCAGCCTTGTTTCTATACTACACATTGTGTTTGACAAAGTTTGTGGGGTTGTTTTCTGCATTTTTTACAGCATAAGACGAACAAGAATGACCGTGCATAAGACCAACAAGAGAGAGAGGAGGAAAGGGGGGGGGGGAAGGGGCAGGGGACGGGGCAGGGCCAGGGGCAGGGCAACTGCATATATATGCATATGCAGCATATGCATATATGTGTGTGTTTGTGTGTGCGCGTGTGAGTGGGGAAGGGGGGGGGGGAGGGGCAGGGCAACTGCATATATATGCAGCATATGCATATATATGCACTGCATATATATGCATATGCAGCATATGCATATATGTGTGTGTTTGATTAGTACACCTTACCTCTTTAACGATTGATTACACATGTTATATATAATAGCTTGCCCGTGCTTCCCGCTCAATAATGATAAATAAATAACTGGTTTTCCTAGTTGATTGCATAACGATTATAGAAACAACATAACTCAATTCAGTAGATGGTGGAGCAGGATTATAGAAGCATGAATTAGGAATATAAGTAGAGATTTTGCAGATTTGTACCTTAGAGGGAAGTACTTCGAAGCAAGTCATTCGTCGGTGTCACCAATGGGAGGACAAAGGTCGTCGAGCCAATACATAATTCCATTTTTACCAACATCTTCCAAGTTCTCACAATGAGCTTGTTTTCCACCCCAAACTGGATACTCGGGCACTTTGATGTCATCGAGTAAAACTCGCACTTCATTCTTTCTCAACTTATGGAAGTGAACGGTCGAGACGGCTCCTGGTTGCGTTTTCCTCCCATAACCAACAAGTTCACGTGTGTGGGATAGTATTTTGCATTCAATTAGCGAGGTGAAATTTGGAACCTTGAATGCAGGGGAGGAACGAGAACACGAAGGAGTTACAGTGCCTATAGTAGGTAACTCCTGAACGTTGTGTCCAACACATGAAAATTTTCCGGTTTTGAAGTCGGTAATGAATTCATCTAGTGAGGATTTTATCCCATCTATGTCACTCCTAAGGTGATCAACATGATCCTTCCAATTTCCGGTGTCCTCTTTCACCTCCTCAAGCATTTCTCTAGCAAATGCCGACCCTAATATAGAGGTTCTCGAAATTGTGGACCCAACACAACGTACACGTCCTCGCGTATCTTTTCCGAAAACCTCAAAAATAGGCCCGGCATCCAAGGTCTCCTCCTGACCACTCGCTTTGTATACATCCAGAAGCATTTGAATTTGGTCCTGTATAAAAATATATTAACATTAGGTTTGATGATACGATACTTTGTTTAAACAAAACGAACATTAAAAAATTTAAATTACCGCAAATATTTTATCATGAGGGGCATAACCACCTCCTTTGATTATATGAGTTGCCAACCACAATTCAGCACGAGTGGGTGCACGCCCATGCTCCTTTCTCCAATTCTCTGAAGCTCGGGCATAACCATGACGACCTGTATTATGAGTTGTCTTTCTCACACAATTTAGTTTAGTCTCTTTGTTCTTTCTTCGCAAAGCCCTTTGAACCTCTAAAACTTCATTATTGCAAAACACCTCCCAGTCCTCAGATTTGACATTTCGTGGCACTTTCTCCTTCCACTTTCCAATATCACCATCCTTCAAATTAACCCTTAGCTTGGACTTGAACTTTTTCCAAGCATCGTTCGCTTTTTTCATAAAAATTTGCTTCTGACTTTCGCGCACATCTGGGAACTCTTTCTACAATATATGAAGAAATAAAATTAAAACATCACATAATTGAATTTACATTCTTTGGAATAGAAAGGAATAGTATACCATTAATGATGACCAAACTGAGTTCTTATATCGCACATCCACTTGTTTCCAACTCGTATAAGATATGGGAACATGTGTCCTTGCTAAGTCTCCCAACCTGGTTGAGAGTGTATATGAGTCTTCACCAACTGGAAGGCCGTGCTCATTAAATTTTAACTTCTTAGTGGAAGAGTCACCACCTACTCTTGAAGCACCCGAAGCAACCTTAGAACGGGAGGTTGATATAGGTGTCTCCACATTTATTGACGGTTGCGAAGTATCACCCATATGAGACATTTATCTGGAAAAAAGTGACTATTGGAGACCAAAATAATCAAAATAAACATTTACAAGAATATTACATGTTCAAATAGCAATATAAAGAAGATGGCATGTTCAAATAGAATTATAATTTCAAACAACCATACATGTATTAAATGTTCAAAAAGCAATAAACTATTAAATGTTTACAACAACAACAACAACAACAAACGGAATAAATAGAATATCGCATATTCAAAAACAAGTTCAGAACTAAATCATTGCACTAGAAATCTGTGTCCAAAAGCTCCAGCAATTTATCATTTTCCTCGAGAATGGAGTCATACATCGTACGATCAATATCAATCGCATCTATTTCTTTCGTCAGTCTCTTGGGAGAGTGTAAAACAACTGACCACCCATTCAGCTTTACATCTTGACAATAAAATACTTGACTGGCTTGAGATGCAAGGATGAACGGATCATCGTGAATGGTATTTTTACTCACGAGCTTACTAAGATTCACCATCGCCAATTTTGAGATGGGTTCAACTTTGCAAGCATTCTTATCATCAACATCCACCCAATCACAATAAAAGACAGTATGTGCGAACTCAATGTAATTGAGGTCGAGTATTTGTCTAATAACTCCATAAAAGGTTGTCATAATCCCCTTCTTATTAAAGGCCTTAGTGGATACACCACTACTCTGAAAGTTATGATTCTCTTCATGTCCAGAAGTACAAAAGGTGTACCCATTGCATTGAAATTTCTCATAACTGGTAACCCTATGGAGAGGACCATCAGCATATGGCAAAATTCCCGTATCATTAAATCTTGAGGCCTGTAAGGAATTGATAATTTTTTAAAGTTTCATTAAAAATAATTACGGTTGATAAAAAAGTACATGTATAAATAAAGACTTGCCTCGTTCCTTAGCCAAGGGATGAAATCATCAATTCTATGCGTCGATTGAGTCTCAGTTACCACAAATTTTCTACAAGAAATTAGTTTCAAAATTAAGAAATATCACATTACAATCAATTAATATGAATTAACATAGAACTAAGTGTGTACCTTCTCCATTCATCAACACCGTCGCATTGAGATAAAACCCATCTTCGCACTTGCTCATATTGTACATTATTTAAGATCAATTCTTTACTTTTACCCAATGGTCGTTGGCATTCCGAGTCATCAAACTCATCATCAAGAAAATCCTCAAGATTCCTCTTATGAGTTCCTTCACCTCTTTTCGATATGTACTCCATGGCATACAAAGAAGCTTCATGTAACAAATATGCATTAGCAATGCTCCCTTCAATGTACCTCTTGTTTCGTGACCACTTTTTATATCTTCCCATTTCTCTCTCAAATAACCACATCGCCCGATATCTTGGTGGCCCAGCTGTCAAAGCTTCATCGGCTAAATGGTGCATGAGGTGGATCATCACCACAAAAAAGGCAGGTGGAAAATAAATTTCAAAGACACAAAGTGCCTCTACTAATGCGTTTTTAGCCTTCAAAAGATGTTCTCTAAATATCACTTTGGCACACAACACATTAAAGAATATGCTGATCCGCTGTATAGCTTTAAACAAAGGCTTATCATCCGGAAATGAATGCATAAGCAATGCAGGAAGCAACCGTTGCATAATGACGTGATAATCGTGGGACTTGAGATTGGTAAATCCAGGTGGATCGAGGTTAACATTGTTGCTGAAATTTGATGAAAATCCAATCGGTACCTTTAATGTTTTTAGTGTACGAAAAAAGGCTTCTTTCTCTTCCTTTCCTAATGCGAAAGGTGCCTTTGGAATAAGCCTTTTTTTACTGCCTTCAACATCTTTCATCCATAATTTCCTTTTAAGCTTCAAATGAACTTTCAAGTCTTCACGGGCTTTGACCGTATCTTTATTTGATGAACCTTTCACCGAGAGTATTGTACCTAAAAGAGTCTCTGTGACATTCTTTTCAACATGCATAACATCTAAATTATGTCTAATATCATGATCCTTCCAATACTCCAAGTCAAAGAAAATTGACCTCCTTGAAAAACCCTCGGTACCTGCTAGATTCTCATCGTCACCCTCACTTGGATAATCATCGTCTTCCATTACGACATCCTCCTTCTCCTTCCCCTTCCCCTTCCCCTTCCCCTTCCCCTTCCTCTCCTTCTCCTTCCCCTTCCCCTTCCCCTTCCCCTTTCCCTTTCCCTTTCCCTTTCCCTTTTTGTCTCCCTCTCCCTCTCCCTCTCTTTGAGCACCTTCTCGAGCGATAAGTGACACTATCTGCTCAACTTCTGCACTTGTTAACTTTCTTGGAGCCATAGCATCCTCTATTTTACCATTAAATGTTTGCTTTGATGTGTCAAACCTATAAGGATGGTCTTTAGGAAGGAACATACGAGATCGTTGGTAACAACATTTCGTTGACTTAGAAAGATATTCAGAAGGTGTATTTGTAGAACAAACAGGGCACCCATTGTAACCTTGAGTTGAACAACCTGCTAACATCCCATAAGCTGGAAAATCATGTATACCCCACATCAACATGGCTTTTAACTGAAATTTCTCATTTTTGTACGCATCCCAAGCCTCAACTCCAGACCATAAGATCTTTAACTCATCGACCAACGGTTGGAGGAAGACATCAATATTACTTGATGGTGACTTTGGTCCGGGAATCAATACAGACAACATTGAAAACTCACTTTTCATACACATTGATGGGGGAGGGTTGAGAGGTTGAATTATCACTGGCCAACAACTATACTTACGGCCAAACATGTTATTCGGGCTGAAACCATCAGTTGCTATTGCAAGTCGAATATTTCGCGGATCTTTTCAAAATCTCTCCACATAATGTTTGAATTTACCCATTCTGCTGAATCTCGGGGATGACGCAAGAATTCCATACAAGAGCTTGCACGAGCGTGCCAAGTCATTTTCTCTGCTATCCATTTTATGGTATACAACCGTTTTAGCCTAGGGATTAGAGGGAAATGTCGCATTACCTTCTTAGGAACCCTAGAGTACTTTTTTTTTCCATTAGTATTCTGAATTTCTACCCCGTCCTCGTCTAGACAAGTAAACTTGTAGCGTAAAGAACCACATTTTATACATCTAGTAGATTTTTCATGCTCTTTCCAAAATATCATACAGTTGTTAATGCATACGTCATACTTAACATAATCCATACCGAGATCTCTAACGGTGTTTTTCATTTCTGTATAACTAGTTGTCAAGTTGTTCTCTTCAGGAAGTAGTTCATTTAACAATCTAAGAATTCCACCTGTAGCACCATCCGATAAATTGAATTGTGTTTTCAAATCATTCAACTTTATAAGAGCATACATTGTGGTATGACGCGAAGAACCGGTAGCTAGGTGCAATGGCTCCTGTGCGAGTTGATGTAAACGATCATACTTCTTGCCTTTGTATTTATGTGTGTGCGAATCATTGGGAACCTCAGAAGTTGGGGGGGCTTCATCACTGCCTACACAATTAATTTCACTACGTTCCGCTTCACCCATAAACATCTCACAAGCATCATTCACAAGATCATTCAAAATTGGAATATTGTGCACATCAGCGTGTTCTGTCGGTGTCACAGATTGCGGTGGTGGTTGGACTTGATCAACAACTAATGTCTCACCGTGAAAATGCCATAAGGTATAGTTCATGTCCATACCATATGTCATTAAATGAATGAATATGTCATCTATAACAACATGTCCTTTCCCATTTCGACAACGTCTACAGGGACATGAATGTTTAACATTCGAACTATTACTACGCACATAATGAAGAAACTGTAACACCCCATCTCTATATGTATCGGTCTCGATATTTTTCTCATTTATCCATTCTTTGTTGATTCCCGACGACATCCTGATAAGTTTAAAGAGCACACATTATAATATAAACGCTTACTGTAAATATATTTAAGTTTATTCAAGTGTAAATATGTATATATTTGAGCTCCTATATTTCCTCCATCTCCTCTACAGGGTAAGGGTCCTATCCCATTCGAAAATGCATATTTTGTATTGTTCATAATGTCTCATGCCATGTCCTAATCTAGAAAATTTCGCCAGCATCTCCCTACAGTTCTTCAAGTGCACAACTTAAATTGGGAGTGTTCATGTGTTACTTAAGTTTTTCAACCAAGAAAACACAAAACACTACATCAATCTAGTATGCACCCAAAGAACATAAAGAGATGCCACCGAATTTTTCAAAATAGGACATGCATAATCATTATGTACAATACAAACTTTTGCATTTCCAAACTGTCCAAAAATGGGACAATTCAAGAGTTCTCACCACAGTCATAGTGAGACCTCTTGAACGGGTCTAAGGTTTTTCTACATGTGTAACATCATTATTGAATGTTTAGTATTAATGTCTACTTACTATTTAAATAGTTTTTTTTGTTTTTTCTTAAATTTTCAACACATAATCTCATTTATCCATTTAATTAGTGGGGTGTCTACTTTTCAATTTGTTATTTTTACATTATTATTGAATATTTAGCACTTAAATTTTCTTAAAACTACGTAACATTTACAAATCAGATCAAATATACATTTTTGTTAAAGGGGTAAGAACATAAAAACCCATGATTTATTTTTTTTTCATTATCAACATTCAATTTGCACCAAAAACTCACACATTAAAAAAAAAATTATGTATATATGTATATATAAAACCCTAAAAATCAAATACGAATCAAATCAAGCATATCATAAACTCTAGGATCAAATCTGAAATCTAACTTAGGTTAAAAAAAATACAATGCTTTAAAGAAATTACCTGATTGGGATGAGTGCAGTGAGAGAACAAGGCAGTGACCAGAGAAAGAGAGAATGGGCGGGAGAGAGAGTGTCGGCAGTAGAGATGCTGACCTAGGGCAGTGTCAGCAGCAGCCGCCGAGAGAGAGAGACCGCCGAGAGAGAGAGAGACCGCCGAGAGAGAGAGACAGCCGCGAGAGAGAGACCGCCGCGAGAGAGAGACAGCCGCGAGAGACAGACAGCCGCGAGAGAGAGAGAGAGACCGCCGCGAGAGAGAGAGGAGAGGCAGGAGAGCGCATAGGCTAGAGAGAGGCGGGAATCGTGAGCGGGAACAAGAGAAAGAGGGAAGTGTAATGTTTTTTTTTTGGGTATTATATATTTTAGTAAGTGTACTCAATTTTGGCACACTTTAAAACAGTGCCAAATTTTGGCACTGTTTTAAAGTGTGCCAAATCTCTATAAAACCGTGCCAAAATCTGGCACAGTTTTAAACTGTGCCAGATTTTTAATATCAGGGTGTGCCAAAATGCTGTTTTTGGTGTAGTGGTTGTGGACGAGCATCATAGAAGAAGAACTTTTTACGTGGGCACTATGGAGGAGTGGTTGAAGATAACAAGAGCGTCAAGTCTCTTGGGGATTGAGTCGTTGAGTAAGACTTGTGTCTGTTCCTTATTATTCTACATCATAGTCATTATCTGACTTGGGACGTCCGAGATTTTTCCCCTTAATGGTTTCCTCGTACATCCGGCGTTATGAGTATTCTTTATCTTTTTTTACTTGCTTTAATCACTAGATGAATGTTCAGGATTAATCAACATAAAGTTGGATTAAGTTAAAATTGGTTCACAACTTGGTGCGAATTAAAAATTGGAAAAAAAAATCATTAAAAGAAAATTGTTTTGTCATTCTTAAAACATTTTCCGCGTAGAAAAAAGGTTGGAGAAAATTCCATATCAATTGTGTTGGTAAGGTGGCAAGGAACACCTTTATTAAATCTCATATCTTATGTTTCTTGATTATTTATTTTATGATCTTAATTTATAATTATTCCATGCTTAGATTATTTGATAAAGCATATGAATTTTTTGTTGATAATTTAAATATGTACATTTATTATTTTTGATGATTTTATGTTGTAAGACACATACTTGATTTTGATGATAAATTTTTAAAGTGAAAATTCACATTTTTTTGTGTTATATATTTACATATATTTGTTATTAATGATATGAGATTCAGCCATGGTTTTATGGTATATTATTTTGAAATGAAAATGTCATGTGTATATTTGCAAATTTGAAATTTGATTGTTATATGTGTTACATGTTATCTTTGTGATATGCATTCATTGATTTTGATGATATGATCATATTGATCTTTGTGAGTTAGTTTAATTGCATGCTATATGATTAGCCCCATTATTTGAATATCTGTGTCATTCCTAAAAAATATTCTTATTGTAGAAAATAACATTTGAGATATTTGCGCTTAAATTGAAAAATCATATGATTATTGAAAATGATTTATGAATATATTGAGATTTGTTGAACATGATTTTATGGAAGTATATGTTATCTCACGAAAAAGATGCACATTAATTGTTATATGCATATATGACTTCATTGTTATCCCTTAGGGGAAAATAAATGTTTATTGATTTTAATTATTAGAAAATGCTCGATCATGGACTTTGATGCATTTTTATGGATATCGCAATATGTTTTATTACTCCAAGAATTTTATCTCATCTCTCGAAAACAGCAAAGCATAAACGAAATGAAAATTCATGTCGTTATATATATGACGCTATATTTTTATCTCATGTTGATGTAACACCCCGCGCGCTCGAAAAGAGATACGCGGCGTGCTACTACGATAAAAACTAAACTAAAACCATCAACAATAAGTATAGAGCATCTATATTCCATAATTTAAATCTAACAAATTCATGAATTGTTACACTTTCACAATAATTACAATAATGTTTCTCTCAAAATACAAAATTCTCCAACTATAATTTCACCACTAATTATCCATAAAAAAAAAATCTTTCAATCTTGACTCCAAAATAGTCCACAACGTCCCAATCCACGCTACCATGCCACTAAAAGAAAATACGGGAAAGTACACAATATGACAGGAATAGATGCTCAAAAATAAATAGCACGATGAATAAATCGCAACAATACGAATACGCCTATATGAATCAAATGTAATACTCAAGCATTGTACCAATATTAATTTCTCAACAATACATCAATGGGTTACTAGGCCTCGTTAAAAATTCGGTGTCTTTTAATTTTTTATTTTCATATGCATATTTTATTTGTGCTTTCTTGAATTCATATATTCTGCACTTAAACTTGCAAATAATTTAATTATGAAATTCAGTAAAAATTATTTTCAACATTAAAATAATTATTTTTGAATTAAAGAATTAATTCCATAATATTAATTCATATTAAATATGAAAATTATATATATATATATATATATATATATATATATATATATATATATGAGAGAGGATCACAAGTGGACCAAAAGAATGGACTTTTTAATGGGCTTAACAAAAAAGACTAATAACCCACTAATTTTAAATCCTTGGTGTAATGGGTCCGCGCCAGCGGCACCCAATAACCGAGACTTATTAGTCTTTTTTGTTAAGTCCATTAAAAAGTCCATTCTTTTGGTCCACTTGTGAACCTCTCCCTATATATATATATATATATATTTGTTGGGAGCTATAATTCGTAAATTTAACATGTTTAAATTTATTGATATTATTTAAAGTTGATATTTACTCTTTTAAGCATATTTGTCTAAAATTTATCAATTAATTCAGAATATTAATTAACATTAAATACAAAAATAATTATTTATTTATTGGGTGTTTTAATCTTTGATTTAACTTGTTTAATCAACTGGAAGTATTTATTTGATAATATATGTGTTAATTACTAATGGTTTACTAATCTGAAATTTGATTAAATCTTTTCAATTAAATATTTTTTGAATTTTTAATTCAACCAAAATAATTTGTAAAATCCCAATTCACCCTCCTCTTGGGTATTTTTCTGGGCAACAGAACACAAAATGATTTTAAATCTTAATGCAACCGTGTGTTCATAAGTAAGATTCAACTCGTTGATGTTGTGATTCCAATCAGTGTTGATCGTTATACTGATATAACTGTTGATGTAAAAAATTAGATCACTCTAATTATTTAATCACAGATAAATAAATGAGACAAAGAATTTTAAAGTGGTTTAGCCTTATAAGAATGGCCTACGTCCACTGTTATGTTATTGCTGAGTGTTTTGGGAATTCTCGATTACCAGTTCTATCAAGAAATTCCGGTCCTCTTGAATGAGGGTGATACAAGGTATTTATAGCCCTTAGGCTGTACATGAAAATCGGTTACATTAAATGATATACATATGAAAGGGTAATTCATTTAATGCTATTCAAGCATGTGCGTCAAGATGATAAGCATTCAATGAATAGTTGAACTGTTGATTATCTGGCAATAAATTTTGTGGCCGAGGTGCAGCTGCTGTGGTCGAGATGCAGCTCGGACCGCCTTAGTTTCTCGTCGTTCAGGAGTTCCTCGGAGTGTTGGAGTTCCTCGGAGCGTTGGAGTTACTCGGAGCGAACATGACTTGGTCGGGAAAATGAACCTCCTCGTGGTTATTGTGCCACGTAGATTGACACGTGCCTTCTTATTATTCGTCCATATCAGCATACTAATTTTGGTATCAACAGAAGCCCCCAATGTTTCATATTTCGAACTTTGAGGAGTATGGAACATTCTTTCTCGATATATGGCAATATTAAATGACCTTCCTGGGTTTTAGGAGCATTTTCTTCGTATTTGAATTTCCTTCCAAATTCGCAGAATCCGCCTTTTTGCATTTTTATAAGCGCTTCGATCTTCGTGCACTTTTTGTCCTTTTAGCCGCCGGTAGCGTAATAGTTTCCTTTTTGTAATCATTTCTTTCGCCGTTTCCCAAGGCAAAGTATTTAAGCTTCAGAGGCAATCCCATTGTCTTCTACCTTTTTCAATTTCTGCTTTCGAGTTTTCTATAGCTTTTCTCTCTCTTGTGCGTTCATCCCTTTCTTCGTTTGTTTGTCAACAGATCTCCTTTTTCCTGTAAGATTTTCTTCCTTCTTCTTCATTTCTTTTTATTCACCATGGTTTATATTATCGAATCTCTTGAGAAATTCCGTTCTGACTTTTCTATTCCTTCTTGGGTAACTTTGGAGAATCTTTCTGAGCCTTCAAATTATTTTAATTTGTCTGAGGGACATTGGTTCCCTAGCCTCTTTATTGCTGAATGTGGATTTTCTTTTCCAGCAAACCCTTTGTGTTTAGAGTTCTGTCAGTATTTCGATATTGTCCCTGCAAAAATAGCCCCCAACACATGGAGAATAGTTAATGGGGTGTATAGGTTAAATCAAACTCATGGAACTCGTATAGGAATTCCTGAGATTATGTACTGTTATAGATGGGCTGTTTTAGACAATATTTTTTATTTAAAAACTAGATTTTTGAATAGGGCCTTAGTAGTCAACCTCCCTGATGCAAATAGGGATTATTTTGAACATGGGGTAGTTATCAAAAATTGGCAACATGCCCCTTTGGTTGGTGACGAAGTATATGAAGGTCCCAAATGCCCTCCATATGGCAATGGGATAGGTTGTTTTCATTTTATTTTATTTCTGAAATTATGATTTCATTGTGTTTGACAAAATGTATGACTGATATTTCACTATGTATTTGTTTGCAGTTGACAGTAAGAGAAAAACTCGAAAAGAATCAGAAGTAAATATTAAACATTTGAAACATATCTGGAATTTGCATCGAAGAGTTGCAGACGAGCACATCAGGTCTGCTTCATATTTGTTGCAGTATAGGAGTTATACTACACCCTTTACTGCTCGTCCTGTGGTTAGTACCAGTGAACCAGCATCAATTCCTGAGGACTCTTCTCCAGAATCTCACATTCCTTTAAGTCAGAAGATGGGCAAAAGAAGAGTTCCTGCTATCTTCGAGGAGACTTCCTCTGCTGGAGATGGAAAGAGAAACAAGAATGATGTCCCAAAGGGGACAAAGAAAGTAGATGCTGCCCCTTCTGTTGCTCCTCAGAAGGCTGCCGAGAAGCCCCCAGTGGCTCCGAGCAAGAAAAATGCACCTGTGGAAGTGGTCCCAACCAAAAGCTCTTCTTTGGTTGATACTGTTGAAGTGCCACTGAGGAGACTGAAGAAATCCTCCTCGGTCAGTTTTTCTGAAACCATTCCTCAGCTCCAAGCTAGTGGAGCTGGTGTTCCAACCATTATTCCCCCGAGTTCTGCAATGAGCTCGGTAAAGACTTGGACTATTCCTGAAGTCCAAGGAATTGAAGAAAACATGTCTAGGGATATGCTGACATCCCTAGCTACTCGTCACATTGCTTCAGTAAGTTTCTCTTATCCTGAATTTTTCTTTCTTTCAATCAATATATGTATCTCGGCACTGACTTATCATTACCTTCTCAATCAATATATGTATCTCGGCACTGACTTATCATTACCTTCTTTTTCAGCTGGTGAGTTGTTTTAACACCATAGTGAAGAAAGATGAAGCACTCAAGGCTTCTAGCTCCTCGTCTGGAGTGGAGGATGCTTTTCTGGGTTTAGCCAAATCTCTGAAGGATTCTCGTCAAAAATATGACGAGGATAGGGTTGAATGGGAGAAGAAGTTGACTGCAGCTGAAGCAGAGAAAGTGCAGTTAGGAAGTAAAGTGATGGATTTGGAGAGAGAGAATAAAAAATATGCCGAGAAGCTCACAAGCTTTGGGGAGCTTGAGAATAAGTTGAAATCGGCCGAAGAAGAGCTGACTCTTCTGTGAGAAGTAAATCGCCAGAAGGAGGAGGTGGAGGCCAAGTTAAAAGCCTCCGAGGATCTTCTATCCGAGAAGCTCTCCTCGAAGAAAATGAAAAGAAAAGTAGCTGTGAAAAAATCATTTCGAACTGGTTGGGACAAAGGATGGGATAGGGGGGTAGCAGCGATGATGACCCAGGTGCAGTATGGGAGTTTGAAATACTTCCGAGATGGTTGGGTTGCTGCCTTGCAAGAATTGAAGGTGAGCGAGGACTCTGAGCTATTTCAACAACATCTTCCTGGCCCTCCTCCTGCAATTGAAGATGAGGATGAAGACGAAGCTGCATCCGAGGAGTCTTCAATGACAGTGGGTGATCAAGTCCTTGCTCCACAACCCAATCAGACAGCTACCGAGGAGATTTCGTCTTTGCCTACTCCTCCTGAACAAGTCCCAACTTCTGTCAACCAAATCATTGTTCCCACCGAGCAACCAAGCTCCTCGTCCCAGTCTCCCGAGAAAGTCTTGGGAGACAAGGAAAAGGTGTGAAGTTGTTCGGTATTCTCTTTCTGTTTTTCTTTTACTTGTACTCTGTATTCTGAACGCTGTACTTCTTTTGATGATGTAATAAAATCACCTTTTTTGTTCCTCTACGTTGTTGATGTTCCGTCTGCTTCTTTTATTAACTCTTGCCTTGATCTTCTTTTTGATGATTACTTTTTCCTTCTATGTTAGTTTCTGGCCAGGATGGATTTGATGTCTGCTAATGACACAAAGCTGATGCAACAATGTCATGAATATTATAAGGCTGGTCACACAGTCCTAAGTGCATCAGAAGTTGCCGACATCCTTGGTCAGGATGCCTCAGAGCAGGCAGTTGAAGCTTATCAGTACCTGAAAGACTTACTTGACCAAGCTGTAGCCAACAATGTGGCATATTATGATATGATTGAAGACCTGCAATGTACTCTCGATGAACTTCAGCAGCAATATAAAGAATCGACTGCTCTGTTGCATGAGGGGTATGAGAAGAAGTATCAGCTACTTTCTGTCGAGGAGGGCCACAAAAAACTCCTTGCTGGGTACGATGTTAGGGAGAGAACTCTAAAGGGAGAAGTTGAAGCATGTAGACAAATTGCAGAGCTGCTGGAGCAAGAGAATAACAATTTGCAGAAAGAGCTGGCACAGTATAAGTCTGCAACTTCATCTTCCACTGCCTTGGTACCAGTCACCGATGAAGGATTCTCATTTTTAGAGGTTGAGAATGCCAAATTGAGGCAAGAGTTAGAGGCTTTAAGAAGAGTTGGGCCTTCTACTGCTACTCGGGGACGAGGAAGAGGTTCTCGTGGACGAGGAAGAGCTGCTCAGAATGTTATCGAGGAACCAAGTTCTCGACCTGCTCGGGGAGGATCAAGAGCTCTTAGTCGTAATGTTGAAGAAGCTCGTACTCGATCAACATTGGAAACTCAAGCGTTCCAATTGAATGCAAAACATCGGGCTTTGTCTGAAATGTCCAAGAAAATCCAAACTCTGGAGGATCAACTTGCTTCGACAAATTCTGCTCTGGATAATAAGGATGTTTTTGCCAGAAACCTTCATGAGCAGTTAGAGAGAATAACTTTCCAATTCCATAAACAACCCCGTGAGTTCTGGATGGCAGGCTACAATGAGGCCCTTTGTCACTTGGATGCTCGCATTGAAAATGCCAATAATTAAGGTTATTAACAGGGATGGTTGAACGCCCTGGGTGTATTAAAACTAGAACAGGGCCATTATTTATGGGATTACCATGCTCCTGGGCTGCTCGATCTACCAAATCCACCATTCAAGCTTGATATGAGTTGGATCCCTGCTCGGGCCATCCCTCGTCGTTTGATCTCCCAATATCTTGGTGACTATGCCCTTCATTCGCAGGTTGAATTATCTCGTCCTGAGCATTTACTGGATACACCTTCAATAATGAACGTCAGAATGCTGCGAGATCTTAACTTTATTAATTCTCCCCTTTGCTTGGAAGATCCTCCTGCTGGCGAGGAGCCTATTTCAAAAGCTGAAGGAAAAAAGCCAATAGAATAGGAAATTCTGATGTAATGATTAGTACACAATTTAATATCAGTGTAATGAACTTGTGTAATTCATTTTGACTTTAATGAAAGAATTTCATTTTTGTTTGCAAATTTGTATTACTCTTGTATTTGTCAAACACTTTATATTTGTGCTTGCATAACAATATTGTGTGGTTCATCGACCAACTTAGTAAAAAATTACAAGTATTAGTAATGTTGCTCGATCACTTAATAATAAAGTAATGAGTATAAAAAATGTTTAAAATCATGTCCAACCAACCAAGGTTGTTAAATCGTGCTCGTCGACCAATTATGGTTAGTGAGAGTTTATTCCCGACTAACCATTCTTGGTAAATTTTTGTCTTTTTCATAAAATGTGTCCTACCAATCAAGGTCGATAAATTCTCCTCGTCGACCAACTACAATTAGTGGGTTTTTATCCCCGACCAACCATACTTGGTTCAGTTTGAAATATTTTGTTCTTCGATGAACTTTTTGTACTAATCTTACCTCCCGACCAACATAAGTTGGTATTTGAGAGCATATCTTGCTTCCTAGCCAAACACGTTGGCATTTTTAGGAATGTTGTTCTCGCTCTTTTACCAATCGGAGTTGGTCTGAGTTCGAACTATCATGTCCACTTGCCCTTTTACCAAAATTGGTCTGAGCCCGTGTCAGCCTCCTAACCAAAGAAGTATGGAGTGTTCTCGTCCTTTTACCAACCCGAGTTGGTCTGGGTTCGAACTATCGTGTCCACTAACTCTTTTACCAACCGGAGTTGGTCTGAGCTAATGTACGCCTCCTAACCAAAGGAGTATAGTTTGTTCTCGCCCTTTTACCAACCGGAGTTGGTCTGGGTTCGAACTATCGTGTCCACTAACTCTTTTACCAACCGGAGTTGGTCTGAGCTAATGTACGCCTCCTAACCAAAGGAGTATAGTTTGTTCTCGCCCTTTTACCAACCGGAGTTGATCTGGGTTTGAACTATCATGTTGCTTTTATTGCTGAACAGCGTAGTGTTGCACACTATTATTCCCCGAAAAACTTTCAATAAAAGAAAGAAGATGGCGAAACATCATCGTTTTATTCATATTGTTGGAACTGCTTTACATTATACATCACTGATAATACTTGCGTAGGTGTTCAGCATTCCATGCATTCTTAAATTCCTCTCCTTCTAGAGTTGCTATTCGGTAGGTTCCTGGTCGAACAACTTCTGTAACTCGGTAAGGTCCATGCCAATTTGCCTCCAACTTATTGTGCTTCTGAATGACCTTCTTTAGCACGTAATCTCCTTCTTTTAAGTCGCATTTCTTCACCCTCTTGTTGTAGAACAGGGTTGTTCGTTGTTGATAAGCAGCATTCCTAATGGCTGCCTCTTCTCTAACCTCCTCGAGCATGTTCAAATCTAATCTCCTCATCAAGTCGCTGATTGGGGAATTGAAATTCAGCACTCTGTGTGTTGGAAGACCCAACTCGGCAGGTATTACGACCTCACTTCCAAATGCCAGCATATACAGTGATTCTCCAGTTGCTGCTCGGGAGGTTGTTCGGTAAGCCCACAATACTGACTGTAGCTCATTAATCCAGTTAGCTTTAGCCTCACTTAGCCTCTTCTTCAAACCGTTTAGTAATGTTATGTTTGTCACTTCAGTCTGTCCATTGCTTTGAGGATGACCTGGTGCTGAATGAATCTTCAAAATGTTTGACTGATGACAATAGGCGGCAAACTCCTCGTTATCGAATTGTGTTCCATGGTCTGTGATGAAAGCATGAGGGAGACCATATCGGAAGATTATGTTCTTCCAAACGAACTGGTATACCTTCTCGTATGTCATATCAATCAGAGGCTCAGCTTCTACCCACTTAGTAAAATAATCCACTGCGACGACGAGGTACTTGAATCTTCCTCGGGTCATTGGCAGTGGTCCAACCAAATCCATTCCCCACATGGCAAATGGCCAAGGGGAAGTTATGGGTGTCAATAATGCTTGTGGAGTTCGTCGGATGGAGGAAAAACGTTGGCATTTATCACATCTCTTAGCATAGGCTATACAATCAGCCTTCATCGTTGGCCAGTAATATCCCTGCGTCATCACTCTTTGTAAAAGTGTCCGACCTGCTACATGTGCTCCACAAGACCCTTCATGGATCTCTTCAATCAATTCCTTCACCTCGGAGGGATGTACACATCTCTGCAAACCTACCATAATTCCTCGTCTATACAAAAAACGCCATTAGTTAGTACATACCGAGCAGCTTTAAACTTCAATTTCTTTGCAGAGAGCTTATCCTCCGGCAATTCTCCCTCCTCAATATATGCCCTGATGGGATCCATCCAAGATGGTCCTAAATCAAGGGTAATAACATTCATTGTCAAGTCTTCATCTATGCTTCGGCTTTCTAATACTTCAATTGGTATCGTTCTTCGCAGCTCGGTACGAGTAGCTGATGCTAGTCGGGCCAGTGCGTCTGCTTGTGCATTTTCCAGTCTTGGTATTCTGATCAACTGAATGGCATCAAATTCTGCCAATAATTCCATCACCTTTGCATGATACCTGACCATTAATTCTCCTTTAACAGCATATATTCCTATCATCTGATTCACAATTAATTGAGAATCACTGAATACCATCACTTGTTTCGCTTCCATAATCTTTGCTAAATTAAGACCTGCTATCATCGCCTCATATTCAGCCTCATTATTGGAAGCTTTGAATTGGAATCGCAGGGCGTATTCCACGTTGATCTCGTACTATTCCCGCGCCACATCCTGCAGTGCAAGATGAGCCATCTACATATAACCTCCATATAGGTAACTCGTCTTCAAATTTCTTATCTGACAAAGTTCCTCGGTGAAATATTTGTTGTTTCCTTTCATCCTCCCCTGATATTTCTCGCTCCTCGTCGATCATCTTTTCTCGTCCTTTTACCAACCGAAGTTGGTTTGGGCTCGAATTTGATGATCCTTCAATATCCACAAGACCTTTTACCAACCGGAGTTGGTCTGGGCTTGTGTTTGATGATCCTGTAACATCCACAGGTTGATCAGCGAGCAACTTTTGTTCCTCGGGGGTATCAGGATATGTAAACTCTGCGATAAAATCTACTACAGCCTGCCCTTTTAATGATGATCTGGGTTCATACACAATATCATATTCACCGAGCTCTATTGCCCAGTACATCAGTCTCCCTGACTTTTCTTAGTGATGAAGGGCTTGTCTTAATGGCATGTCGGTATACACGACGATGGTATGGGCCTTGAAATATGGCCCCATTCTTCTACTTGCTTCAATTAATGCTAATGCCAATTTTTTCAGCTTTGGGTATCTGACCTCTGCACCTCGGAAAGCCTTACTTGTGTAATAAATTGGTTTCTGGACTCCATTCTCCAATCTGATCAATGCCGAGCTGACTGCATTCTCTGATACTGCCAGGTACAAGTACAATTTCTCGCCCATTACTGGCCTGGATAACAGTGGAGGTGCTCCCAAATATATCTTCAAATCTTGAAAGGGTTTTTCACATTCATCATTCCACTCGAAAGTTTTTCGAAGTGTTTTGAAGAATGGGAGGCATCTATCAGTTGCTCGGGAAACAAATCTCTTGAGCGCTGCAACTCGTCCTGTAAGACTCTGCACCTCTTTCTTCGTCGTTGGAGATCGCAACCCTAAAAGAGCTTTGATCTTTTCTGGATTCGCCTCAATGCCTCGTTGGTTGACGATGTACCCGAGGAACATTCCTTCTCGTACTCCAAATGTGCACTTCGTCGGGTTGAGCTTCATCTGGTATTTATCCAGTTGATCAAAGGTCTGGCCTAAGTCAACCAGATGATCAGCAGCTTTCTTGCTCTTTGTCAGCATATCGTCGACATAGACTTCCATATTGCAACTGATTTGTTCGGCAAAAACCTTGTTCATCAGCCGCTGGTATGTCGCTCCTGCATTTTTCAAACCAAAAGGCATAACATTATAACAATAAGTTCCCCTAGGGGTAATAAAAGAACTGCTTTCCCTGTCTTCAGGTTTCATTTTGATCTGGTTGTAGACAGAGTAAGCGTCCATGAAGCTGAGCAGCTCGTGTCCCGAGGTAGCATCCACTAGTTGATCAATTCTGGGCAATGGAAAGTGATCCTTTGGGCAGGCCTTGTTGAGATCAGTGAAATCAACACACATTCTCCATTTATTGTTTTTCTTCTTTACCATCACCACATTTGCTAACTAGTCTGGATATTTCACATCTTCAATGAATTGGGCTTTTTGGAGCTTCTCGACCTCTTCTTGTATAGCTTGATTCTTCTCGGGACTAAATACTCTTCTTCTCTGCTTTACAGGCTTGATCTCCTTATTCGCATTGAGCTCATGACATAAGAAGTTCGGATCTATTCCTGGCATGTCTTCATGACTCCATGCAAAAGTTTTCCTTCTGTTTCTCAAAAAAGTTATCAACTCCTGTTTTATTGAAACATCCAACGATGAACCTATCTGGGTTACTCGTTCAGGGTGCTCGTCGTCCAGAATAACATTTTCTGTAGATTCCACCACCTGTCCTTTTACAAGTTGGGATTCATCTCTGGGATCAAGTGTTTCAATTTCTGTACCTTCCTCCACCTGGTAGGTAGTAGTCTTTTTCCTTGACTCTTCAAGCTCCTCTTGCTCGGCAGACGAATAATAGCATTCCCGAGCTACTTTCTGATCACCTTTCACAACTCCCACTCCGAAATTTGTAGGGAATTTTAAACACTGATGTACAGTAGACGGAACTGCTTCGAACTTCTTCAAACCAACTCTTCCCATGATGATGTTGTAAGCTGATTGCACATTCTTATCCATCACAAAGAAGCGTATTCTTTCTGTTCGACAAGCAGGCCAAGTTCCGATGAATATATCCAACTTGATCGTCCCAAGTGAAAAAACTTTCTCGCCAGCAAAACCTAGGAGAGGTCTGTGATAAGGCTCCAATTGAGATAATTTCAAATTTAAACTGTCAAAGCATGAGTAGTACATGATGTCCGTCGAACTACCATTATCTACCAAAACCCTTGAGATCACTATTTCTTTCATCCTCATTTTGATCACCAAAGGGTCGTCGTGAGGGTAAAGAACACCTGCCAGGTCGTTTTTTGAAAAGCCAATGACCAGCTTCTCTTTGTTTATCTTCCTCGGGCGATCCTCCTCAGCCAAATTTATTCGCTGAATATATGAACAAGCTTGAGCCTCTCCAAGGTAAGCCTTTCTTTCTGCAGTAAGGTCTCCTCCTCCTCCATCTCCTCCTGTAATGACATTACAATCAAATGACCCAAAACGTATGGAAAATACCTCTCGTTCTGGCTGCCTTGGTTTCTTGGGAAGATCGGGGTCATCATCTGGATCATCTTCATGGTCTCTCTTCTTTTTCTCCTCTGCTCGACGAGGAGATATGGATCTTTCTCTAGTTCGGTCATTATTTCTTCTTTCACCTCCCCGATCAACATACTTTGATAATTTCCCTCTTCGGATGAGTGTTTCAATCTCGTTCTGAAGAGCTATGCAATTTTTGGTCATATGGCCGTGATCCTTATGGAACTCGCAATATTTCTCCCTATTCCTCATGTCAGGGTCTGACCTCAGTTTCTTTGGCCACTTTACTTCATCGTTATTCTTGATTTCTTCCAAGACATGATTAATGCCCATTTTCAAAGGAGTATAATTATCGAATTTCTTCAGGACTTCCCATGACAATTTATTATTCTTGGAATGTTTGTCACCGCCATTGCCATTATGCTCTTTCTTCTTAGATTTATCGCCTTCCTCCTTGGTCTCTTTATCCATATTCTTCTTCGCAGCCATAGCCTCCTCGGCATTCATGATTTTGGTTGCTTTTGACATCAACTCTGACATAGTTGTAGGTGGATCTTTGGCCAAAGTGTAATACAACTTGTTGGGCAACAACCCACTCATCAAGGCGGTGATTGATGTCTTCTCTTCATAATCTATGACTTCCAGCTTCTCGTTATTGAAACGAGTTATGTAATCTCTAGTACTCTCACCAGATTTTTGTCTAACACTTAACAAGTGTGCTACTCGTTTTACTGGCTTTGCTCCAAAACAGAAATTGCCGATGAACAACTAGGCTAATTGAAAGAAAGTTGAAATCTTACCCCGAGGAAGATTATTGTACCATATCTGGGCAGATCCAGTAAGAGTTCCTGAGAATGCTCTGCATCTCATCTCGTCGGGGACGGCATAGATGTCGGCAGCAGCTTGATATTGCTCTATGTGCAGAACAGGATCTGTCTTTCCATCATATTTGGGGGTCACCACAGGTGCTTTAAACTTGGACGGGGTATTAAAATCCACAATAGCCTTAACAAAAGGTGTCCCTTGAACAAAAGTTCGTTGTAGGGGATTCTTCGCCTTAGCCATTTCTCCCAATCTATCCTCCAACCGCTGAATAGAACCTTTCCACGCATCATTTCCTTCCTCGGGTCTATTAGTTCGAGCAATTGATTGTTCTGAAGTGGCCTCCTGAGATCTATCTTGACGAGCAACTGGTCGTGATTGTGCTGATCCTTCTCTGAGATCTGATGGTTGTCGAAAACTCCTCGACATGGTCTTAGGTGGATTCTTATTCCTCCTAGGGCCTAATCGACTGAAATGAGACACCCTACTCAGTCTTTCCAAGGCACTGGGTTTCTCTGGAGAGAGAGTGATTCGTTGATCAGTATCTGTAGCCCTTATTGACGAAGATCGCCCAGGTTGATAAGAGAAATCATCAGATTCCTCATTACGATATGACTCAGTACGCCTGGATCGTGAAGAAAGTAAGTAGGTTTGCCTCTGACCACTTCGCTGTCCCGAACGTGCAGGTGCACCGCCATGAAGGGTCTGTATGAGTTGCCGCATTGTTTCTTGCATGGCGGTTTGTCCTTGAGCCAGATTCGTCATAATCCCAGCCAGATCTGGAGGTGCAGAAGGATTTGGGGGATTTCCAGCATTTCCAGCGTTTCGATTGCTGGATTCCGGATTATCTGCCATTGATGATGAATGATTTTTGGTGAAAAACGATAATAACAATCGTTCCCACAGACGACGCCAATCTGTTGATGTAAAAAATTAGATCACTCTAATTATTTAATCACAGATAAATAAATGAGACAAAGAATTTTAAAGTGGTTCAGCCTTATAAGAATGGCCTACGTCCACTGTTATGTTATTGCTGAGTGTTTGGGGAATTCTCGATTACCAGTTCTGTCAAGAAATTCCGATCCTCTTGAATGAGGGTGATACAAGGTATTTATAGCCCTTAGGCTGTACATGAAAATCGGTTACATTAAATGATATACATATGAAAGGGTAATTCATTTAATGCTATTCAAGCGTGTGGGTCAAGATGATAAGCATTCAATGAATAGTTGAACTGTTGATTATCTGGCAATAAATGTTGTGGCCGAGGTGCAGCTGCTGTGGTCGAGATGCAGCTCGGACCGCCTTAGTTGCTCGTCGTTCAGGAGTTCCTCGGAGCGTTGGAGTTCCTCGGAGCGAACATGACTTGGTCGGGGAAATGAACCTCCTCGTGGTTATTGTGCCACGTAGATTGACATGTGTCTTCTTATTATTCGTCCATATCAGCATACTAATTTTGGTATCAGCAATAACCTTTTAGTTTTTTGGAAGAAGTTTATTTTCTTTCCCTGTAATAAAATATTGTTCAAATTATTTATGTATTACATTAATTGCATTCATGTAAATGAATTTTATATGGTAACTAGGTGTTAACCTGTGCGATGCGCAGGCGATTATAGAATACCTTTATGCAAATACCCGAAAATAATCCATAAACTGAAAAAAAAATAAAGATGTAAAATTATTTTCATTCATTAATACTACAAATGAAATAGATACTGATGATAAATAATTTTATTCACCTTTGACTAAATTAAAATTGTGTGTTCACCAATTCATGAGTTTTCTCCAAATCTTATTCGAAGACATTAACCCAAATCTAGAACGTTACGATTAATAGTGATAAAATGAAATTACAATATGAAATGAATGAAATCACACATAGGATTATCCATTTAATACTACCATATAATCAATCAATTTCGCATAAATATTAAAAACTAAAAAACGACAATAAACTCACAAGGAAAATTGATCAAGTGGTCCAGAAAAATGTAAGAGACTTAATCAATAAAGAAACAGAAGTAGAATAAATTGTAATAATATGTGAATATGGGTGTATGTAACAATTACCCTTTGAAATTCTGACATGTTTTTCTCTATTTGAAATTCACACTATAAAAGAGGTTATATTTTTCCCAAACAACTCATTCGCAACAAAGCAAGTTAGATAGTTCAAGTAAGGGAATTCCATTTTTCTTAATGTGTGCATGGCACATGTATTATGTATGAACTTATATATTTATATAATTATTTATTAAGAAACTGAATATATGGCACATGTATACAAACAGTTAATTAAATTATAAGGATTAATAATTTAATACGTATTGAGGTCCAAAGAGTACACTTTTGTTTTTTCCATTTGTTTTAATTTGATGTTAGTGTTTAAGACTAGATTTGAAATGAGGGTTTGGGTTTGACATTTGTGAACATTACTGGTGGTTTTTCCATTGGAGGGTTTCACCACTTTTGAATCATTTGATGGGTTTGAAATTTTTTAGTAATCACATTCAAAACCAACTGAACCAAAATCCCAGTAATTAATAACTCAACACACAACTCACTTGAACACCTAACTCCCAAACTACCCAAGATATTCAAATTTGTAACACAAATTGTAAGCTGATGCCATAAAACTAACAACAATTAAGAAGTATCAACATAAAAACAAACAGGAATCATCTCAATTTTATTGAAAGTATAGCACCCATAAGAAATCAACAAATAAATAAGTCAAACAGAGAAAATGGTGAAATCCGAAAGAAATGAAACATCAATTGTTAGGTTCAAAAGATCCAATCCAAACTCACCAACTTCACATGGGTTAAAGAATAAGGCTCCTTCAAATTCATAGTCTTGGCCCAAATATACAATTATTAATTTCGTCCGAACAACTTCTTTATGTCTCTTATCCACCATGGCCAAAAATGACTCCCTCCCCTCCACAACCAAGCACAACTCCAAAAAGCTGATTCTTGTTGCCCAACCGAGGTTTATCCCTCTAGCCAAATAAGGCCTTAAGGAGAAAAACCCTAGCCGCAAACTTTGCGTCCTGTAAAATACAATCACCCCCTTTTTCTCTATCTCTTGGCCCCTCGTTCTGGTTATCGACCATGATTTTGCCCTCTCCAATGATGGCATCCTCCATGCACATCGCCTCCTCCTCTTCCGTTTAGATTTGGATGCCCGGTCCTTTTTTCTATGATCTGGACCTACTCAGTGGTCAAACCTCCCTCGGTTAACGCCGGCTACCAGCGGGGGTGAGCAACACCCCTCTGTTTGAATGACCGGTGTTATCAGGGTACAACTATATTTTGCTTTTCAGATTATTTGCCTAAAAATTGTATGGGGGAAGAAAAGAGTGCGGTGTTGATATATTTATAAGATCGTAAACAGATAAATTGACAAGGAGAAAGGGCATGGAGAAATAGGGGAGAGAAAAAGACAAATAACAAGCAGACATTGGGGAATAGTAAGAGACATTGGGCAAGAAGAAGCGTAGAGTAAGAAAAGTGAAATGGGCATAGAATTATCAATGTATATGGTTTCGGTAAATTTATTTCATGTGCCACATGACACCCTCCAAATAAAGAGGAGTTTTAAATCATGTACAGCAGTTTAGAGTATATAAAAGATTATATTATTTTGCATTAAGAAATAAGGTGTTTTCTATCGATATTTCGCATTGAGATTCTGGATTGATAACTCAGAGTGACATTTCGCAATATTATATAGTATTATGGAATAACATGTCGGTTTCCAAAGTTTTGCAATGAATTTAGGCTCTATCAATTATTGATAGAAGTGGGTGGAATTAATTTCCAGGCATTAGTTTCTTGGAATTCAATTCTTTGGGGACCCCCAAAGAATTGAATTTCATGGCAAATCAATTCTTTGTGCTTTAGGTGTTAGTACCTTAGTGTAAGTGGTAATTATTTTACAGGGCAAATAAGTGCTATCAAACACAATTAAAAGCTGGAAAATGAGAAATATTCCTTATTTGACATGACAAATATTGCTATCAAATGAACCCTTAAAGTATTCCTTTCATAATGCGAAATGTGATGGTCAATCCAACGTAATGTCAATGCTTCACATTTTGGGGGAAAATGAGAATTTAAAGAAAATAAATTCAATAGAGATACAAAACAATGGTCAAAATCAAATCTAAAGATGAATATAGTAAAAAAGCCTAATAAGTTTATGTTGTTCAATGTTTGCACTCGCCGATATTGAAATTTTGGATTATAACTTATTTTTTTATAAATCTTCTTGAGATTCAATGGTTGAACTTGTTTTAGTTTTTAACTTCTAAAAAGTGTAAGAAATCGTATAATTAATTTTTTTACAGTAGTTTAACAACAATCTACGATGCAAAATGATAATACTAATACACTTACATTCAAATTTTCTAATGAAATTGCTAGAGCTTTATCAAAGTAATAATGGTGATGGTTCCAATACCCAGCATTGTAACTTTGTGTTTTGGAAGGCTTTTAATTTTAGTATATTGAAGTTGTTGGAGATTATATGGGTTTTTTATATATGTCGGTATAGTCGGTTAACATTTCTAAATTGTCTGTTTTTAGGTAACATGTTGTGGGCATGTAAAGGGCATTTTGGTCAGGATTTGGTATAATAATAATAACGCAAAAGTTTGTAGACTAAACATGTTTCAGCATCAGATTTTTAATTCCAAATGTTTTGTGTTAAGGAGGGATCGTTGCATGCCTCTTAAATTTATGTCGTTTGTTGACCTTATTCTTTAAATATTTTGAATAATGCAAAAGTGCACCACCATAATTGCAAACTCATATGATTGTTATTAGACAAACGGAACTTAAATATACTTATATAAAGGTATTTCTTATAAAATATCTATTTACATTTTTTTTGCTAAGATATATATAATCACGATGGGTTGGGTTTTTTTACACTTAAAACCTGAACTCGTACCGAACACAGAAATATCATTCTCAAAACCGCCCCATTAGGGTCGAGACAGGGGAAAAACCCAACGGGAATGATGAAATTGCCATCTCTAGTGGTATGTTTATATTTTCATATATCTTGCTTATATATATAGAGGGAGGCAGGCTCTTATGCACACCAAGTTTGCACACTGCTTTTTTTACCTATTTTTTAAAATAGTAAAAAAAATTGAGTTGAAATTTTTTATATGACATTTGAACATTTCAATGGACCCATATAAAAAAAATCAGCTCAGAATAACTTTTTTTTGCTATTTTTAAAAAATTGGTCGAACTTTCACAACTTTTAGAGTGCTTTAAAAGGTTGAAAGTTTGACAGATTTTTTAAAAATAGCAAAAAATATTATTTTGAGCTGATTTTTTTTATATGGCCCCCTTGAAATGTTTGAATAACATATAAAAAAATTCAACTCAATTTTGTTTTACTATTTTAAAAAATCAGTATGCAAACTTGGTGTGTATGAGAGAGTCTCTGTCTCTCTTTGTGTGTGTGTGCAAGATGGAGAATTCAAAATGCATTTTTTTGCTATTTTGAAAAAGTGGATCAAATATATGTCACTTTTTAACGACTTAAAAACTGACATATTTTGACCTTTTTTTCAAATAGCTTTTGAGTTGATTTTTTTACAAGCTCGCTGAAATGTTTAAACACCGCAATAAAAATAGTTTTTGGTATTTTATTAAAGAAAAATAACCGTCATGGGCGCCCGTTGGGATCCCCTATATATGAGTGGTGTTAAAGCCACCACCAAAATTTCTATACGGCACCATTGCACAACATATTTAAACACAATGTACAATCATTTGAAGGCATGCAATAGTGTCGAGTATAAATTTTGATGGTGCATTTAGCACCTCCCTATATATATATATATATATATATATATATCATCCCTCAAAATGGAATAAAGTGTTGTGTTAATCGGATCCATAACACAAGGTACAAAACTTATTTTTGTTAGGGGGATGATTTGGGGGATTCGTACTAAAATTATTTCACCACTTTAAGAACTTGTAACGAAAACCAACATTCTGAATAATTGTCTCTGTTCTCAAAACAAATTATAAAGTCCAGGCAATTGGAACCCAGGTCAAATTTTTATCTCAAATTCCACCATAGACTTTAATATCTTGATTAAAGGAAAATTCAGACATATAGGCATTACTCCCGTTGCTACGGTCTCACCGTATTTTCTTGATGCTGAATTGGTAACAAGTGCAGTCGCTCCAATATTGACAATCCTGAAGCTATACACGGAACCTACAATAAGAATTATGCATATTCAACTTCAGAGTGAAAAATGAAATCATATTTAATTGCAAGTATGATTAAGCAATAAATCGTGCATATATATATATAGTTGTCATGAACTAACTAACACCATCCTTAGACTCTTCCTCAGCCAACTCACTCACCTGAACTCAAAAATATCAAATAACCGGTGAGAAAGTTCTCATCGTAATACTAAGAAGAAGAAGAAGAAGAAGAAGAAGAAGATGAAGAAAAATAAAAAGAGAAAACTAGAAACTAATACTATTTCTTTTTTTCGAGCCGATCATATACCCAGTGTCGACGAACTACATCAAGCTTCCCAAAGTTGACAATGTTGTGTTATGTCTACTATATAATTAATACAATAGTATAGAATTATAAATTATTATTGTTATTATAATTACAGAAATAAAATGAAATTATAGAAAATAAAACTTACTTGAATTTGTAGAAATAATAATAGAAATAGAAAAGAATCTGAGCCCTATGAATTTCCACAGTGTCCTTAAGACAATTTATTCCCTCCAATGTGCTTCGAGGTTGATGAATATTGTCTCCCAAGATAGAACAATTTTTTCAAATTAATTATGTAGCACAACAATAATTAATTTCAACGAACACAATTTCTGTGTTTTTACTCAACTAAAAAGCATAACAGAAGTAGATGATATGAATGATGTGATGCAAAAAAAATCTAGAGACAACAATGTAATACCCCGTATTTTTATGCAATATTAATTTGGGGATTTATTAAATTTAGTGCGAGTTATTAATTTAAAATAAATTCGAAAATTAATCACTTTATAATTATTAACGTGATCTGAGTTAGTAATTATGGAAAACTTGTTGTTGAATATTACTAATGAGTAAAGTAATATAATGTTGGTTCTATTAAATGTCAAGAGTAAATAAAATGACAATTTTGAAAATTTGAGTTGGGACGCGCCCGTGTCGCGTCGAGACTAAATATTGATGAATAAAAGTGAATAAATTATAAGTCACCCGTATGACCATTTCGAGTGCGTCAAAGTGTCCGGAAGGGTCGAGATAGTCATAAAAGTTTATCCGGAGGTTTAATTTGGACCTCGGGGCGTTTTTAGGCTAAATTAGTACCCCGGGAGGGCATTTTGATCATTTTACATTTTTGGGTAATTAAACCCACGAAAATTATTAAACTATATCAGCCATTTGGAATAGCTCTTTAGGGTTAGCAAACTCAAAACATTAGAACGGCCATAGGAGAGGGAATGAGGAAGCTTTCCAAGCAAACCAAGTCCAAAAATCCATCCGGTTGCACCGCCATTACCACCAACGCTTAGATCGCGAGAGCCAAGAGCTTCGATCGAGCCCCAGCCCTCGATCGATCAACCCCTTCTGGAAGACTTATATTTCCCTTTTAAAATAGTTGAATTAATTCTAAATAAAGAATACTCCTTAGACACCCTTATTAAAATATTTTGGGAGATAAATATGACCAGTAGGATTTTTTAATGATTAAGAAACCTTTAATGTAAGGCGAAATTTATATTTTTGGGGTGTTTATATAAGGGACGGTAGAATTTTGTATTAAAGGGAGAGATACGTAAAATTGGTTACGATGGAAAACAGATGAATACCTACTGAATTTTACACTTGGGAGGATAGAGTCCATGAGTGTTACGTAATAAGTTAGAATGACCCCTCAAATTAAAGTAAGAAATGAACGGTTATACGTGATAACTAAATAATGAGAAATAAGGACAAATGTCGTAATTATGGGATTAGAGATGTACCTAATTTGATATGGTAATAGTAGTATAGTTATATGACTGTGTTTATACATATACTATCTATGTGTGAAAATCATGCCCGCGCTACTTGCTATCCCTGAGGTTACCGCGCTGGGACAGTCTTATCTCGATGGGACCTTTATGGGGGATATTGACTCGTACCCTAGAAGATAGAAATCCTTGGTACAGGCTATCGAATCGATAGTTCAGACGGTCCTAAGAGACGTGGGAGCATGTGCTATCCTCTTAGAGACTTGGAATCTATGTTTCACCTCAATATTGTTTGTGTATGTGTTAATACAGTTCGAGAGTGATTCTTAACTTGTATTTCTCTTAGTACGAGTGATACGGGGATTGGATAGCAGAGTATGCCCGCACAATAATTTTTATGTGGGGTGCTGTTAGAATATATATATATATATATATATTATACGAGTATTTAATATATATATATGAAAATCTGAAATTTGGAACTGCCTACTATGTTATGGTACGTAAGAAATGAATCTTGACTTCAATTTGGAAATACTTGTTTTGACAAGTATAATGGGACACTGGGAAACTTTATTAGCAAATAAGGTTTAAATGAGAACTTTTTGATCAAATGAAATTATCCTCTTAAACAATTATATTGTTCAGTTTTAGATCTTACGAGTAACCTAAGATAAGTTAAACCATTGGGAAGATTAGTGTGATATAAGATGAGATAAACCGTTGGGAAGGTTAGTGCGATAGGTGTGCACATTAGAAGAGAGGTGAGAATTTCTCAAGAGAGTGTCGCACTAATATGTTGTTGCATTGGTCTGTAAACATTTTAAATACTTGCTAAACAAATTTTAAATCATTTACACTATCGGGCTCTGACTCGTTTATATTTCTATTTCTCTTTCTCTCTTGTATATATATGTATATATTACAGGTGCCCAGCCACAGGGGCGTCTTGCGTAGGATCCTTTGGAAGGAACGCGTTGCAACTTAGGTGGGAGTTGCAGGCCTCTTGATTAGACGACTTCATTTATTTGATTCCACTCTTAGCTTATTTATTCAGTTGGGCATGTGTCGCCCGTTTCCATTATCTAGTTGTTTTATTGGACATTGTGATTCATTTATTTCTAGTATTGTCACCTTGGGATTTATTACTGTCTGGATGTTTTACTTCAAGTTTTAAATGTTGGAATTTAGTTGTTGAATATTTAAATTATTTGGATTATATGTTCTGGGATAATTGTAGTGTGATTCTTTAATATTGAATTGTTGTAAATATTTAAATCTTGGTTTATAAAATAAAATTTGGAAAGTAATGTCTAAAAATGGTTTTGACACTTAGCTTAATTAATTAGGGTGTTTAAATTGGAAAAGTTATTTTTACGGCAGTGATGCTAAGAATGAACCAACTATTCACCTTGATTTTAATTTAATAAAAGAGTGATCGCACAGTACTTAATTAGGCGGGGTGTCACAGGTGGTATCAGAGCATCAGGTTCTAGTGTCCTTAGGATTTGTACGGCTTACTTCGCTTTCAGCTTAACATTTTTTCTATAGAGCCCTATTTTAGGATTGTTGTATTCTTGCTTTTACGTTTACTTCTTCAGCTATTTGAGATTTGATAATAACTGTAGACTAATAAATTTTTTCACGTTTCAGATGCCTCCGAGACGTGCACCAAAGGATAGGCGTGCCCAAGCCAAGCAGCCATCATCTCCGGCACAGGGTACGATGAATGCTAATGAGGTAGCCGCTATTGTTGCTCAGACGGTAAATGCCGCGCTAGCGGTGATACAGCAGGCTCCACCCCAGATTCAGGCAGTGGCGCCAGCCCTCGATCGATCGACCCCTTCTGGCAGACTTATATTTCCCTTTTAAAATAGTTGAATTAATTCTAAATAAAGAATACTCCTTAGACACCCTTATTAAAATATTTTGGGAGATAAATATGACTAGTAGGATTTATTAATGATTAAGAAACCTTTAATGTAAGGCGAAATTTACATTTTTGGGGTGTTTATATAAGGGACGATAGAATTTTGTATTAAAGGGAGAGATACGTAAAATTGGTTACGATGGAAAATAGATGAATACCTACTGAATTTTACACTTGGGAGGATAGAGTCCATGAGTGTTACGTAATAAGTTGGAATGACCCCTCAAATTAAAGTAAGAAATGAACGATTATACGTGATAACTAAATAAAGAGAAATAAGGACAAATGTCGTAATTATGGGATTAGAGATGTACCTAATTTGATATGGTAATTGTAGTATAGTTATATGACTGTGTTTATGCATATACTATCTATGTGTGAAAATCGTGCCCGCACTACTTGCTATCCCTGAGGTTACCGCGCTGGGACAGTCTTATCTCGATGGGACCTTTATGGGGGATATTAACTCGTACCCCTGGAAGATAGAAATCCTTGGTACAAGCTATCGAATCGATAGTTCAGACGGTCCTAAGAGACGTGGGGGCATGTGCTATCCTCTTAGAGACTTGAAATCTATGCTTCGCCTCAATATTGTTTGTGTATGTGTTAATACAGTTCGAGAGTGATTCTGAACTTGTATTTCCCTTAGTACGAGTGATACGGGGATTGGATAGCAGAGTATGCCCACACCATAATTTTTATGTGGGGTGCTATTAGATATATATATATATATATATATATATATATATATATATATATATATATATTATACGAGTATTTAATATATATATGAACTTCTAAAATTTGGAACTGCCTACTGTGTTATGGTACGTAAGAAATGAATCTTGACTTCAATTTGGAAATACTTGTTTTGAAAAGTATAATGGGACACTAGGAAACTTTATTAGCAAATAAGGTTTAAATGAGAACTTTGTGATCAAATGAAATTATCCTCTTAAATAATTATATTGTTCAGTTTTAGATCTTACGAGTAACCTAAGATAAGTTAAACCATTGGGAATATTAGTGCAATATAAGATAAGATAAACCGTTGGGAAGTTTAGTGCGATAGGTGTGCACATTAGAAGAGATGTAAGAATTTCTCAAGAGAGTGTCGCACTAATATGTTGTTGCATTGGCCTGTAAACATTTTAAATACTTGCTAAACAAATTTTAAATCATTTACACTATCGGGCTCTGACCCGTTTCTATTTCTCTTTCTCTCTTGTATATATATGTATATATTACAGGTGCCCAGCCACAAGGGCGTCTTGCGTAGGATCCTTTGGAAGGAACGTGCTGCAGCTTAGGTGGGAGTTGCAGGCCTCTTGATTAGAGGACTTCATTTATTTGATTCCACTCTTAGCTTATTTATTCAGTTGGGCATGTGTCGCCCGTTTCCATTATCTAGTTGTTTTATTGGACATTGTGATTCAATTATTTCTAGTATTGTCACCTTGGGATTTATTACTGTCTGGATGTTTTACTTTAAGTTTTAAATGTTGGGATTTAGTTGTTGAATATTTAAATTATTTGGATTATATGTTCCAGGATAATTGTGGTGTGATTCTTTAATATTGAATTGTTGTAAATATTTAAATCTTGGTTTATAAAATAAAATTTGGAAAGTAATGTCTAAAAATGGTTTTGACACTTAGCTTAATTAATTAGGGTGTTTAAATTGGAAAAGTTATTTTTACGACAGTGATGCTAAGAATGAACCAACTGTTCACCTTGATTTTAATTTAATAAAGGAGTGATCGCCCGGTATTTAATGAGGCGGGGTGTCACAAACAACATTTCGGATTGGAAGAAAACAGGAGAGGGATTTTTTTTATTTTTTTTTAAAACGGAGGGAAACTAATGTATTTATAGCAAAGTAAATGACTGTTCAAATATAACTATCAAAACAGTTAAACGAATTTAACTATTGACTATTAGCAATAACTGCCAAACAGTTTATTAATTAATTAGTTTATAACTAAAGCCCATAAAGTTGATTCAATTCGGACAAAAAATTAAGAGATTTTTATAAGCCTAATCCCAAGCTCGAATCGAGCCGAGATGGCCGGACGGACGAACGGTGCGCGTACGTGGGCTTTTGGACCAAGCCCAACACACACATAGTGTAGGTCATCTTCCCTTCAAATAGTTGAAATACCCCAAGGCATCCAAGCCTTAGTCCATCATTTATGTTTTATTAACTCCTCAATTTTTCACTACTCTTCCAATGTGGGATAAGAGTTAAAACATACCCAATTTATTAACTTTCATTACTTTATGAGTCACTTTGGAGACAGATTTATCATTCATAAATGAATGAAATTGGACATGTGAATGTACTACGTTAATCTTCTTGCGGAGTGGAATGCGTTCGTATATGGTCCCATAATTATCATGGTGTTGGTCCCACCTAAATTTGAGCTCAAAGTTGCTCAAAATACTGTTCAGAAAATCTGGACAGTTTTATGTCCAATATGTCCAATTTTTTCAACAATCCCCCACATGAATGATATATCGCTATAAATAAAACAGATGTAGATGCAGACATAGGTTGAGTAAAACATAAGATTTATTGCATCGGGAGAAGTAGCCTAGTGGCCTTAAACTTTCCTTAGTGATATATCATCGAATTTACTTGTTTAATCAGTAGACTTCACGTCTTTGAACCGTCAGTCATTTTTATAAACCTAGACAACAGCATTCATATAATAATTTTTCAACATAGTTGGTTCTCACGTTTGTGTTCATTTTGGCCATGAACACCACTTGGTTCCGTGAGTATTTTAAAGAATTTTTCTTTCATTATTCTCATAGAAGTGGCCCCCTTCTTACTCACGTAGGTGACTTCCATAAAGAGTATCCTGCAATACCCCACTTAGACATACTAAGATATGGATGTCATTAAAAGAATACCTTATCCTAATTTCACGACAGATGTGCACTGTCTCATCTTTGGAATGGATAGGATTAAATATCCTCCAATACTTAGTGAATACAATGTAGTTCGATTTGCCCATTGTACCTAGATCTTGGGATCTCCGCTCAGCTAGGTTAGGTTGCCACTATATTTTTCTTATTTATTTATAGGATTTAGACCCATTCCTCTCGATGATCTTTCAACTTGCTCTCGGCTTAAACCTTTAGTTAGTGGATCCTCTATATTATCTTTTAACTTTACATAGTCAATTGAGTTAATTCTGTTTGAGAGAAGTTGTCTAACGGTATTGCGTCGACGACGAATATTTCGTGACTTTTCGTTATACATGTGATTCTGTGCCCTTCCAATTATCGATTGACAATTGTAATGTATACATATTGCGGGCACAGGTTTCGGCCAATTTGGAACATCCTCTAAGAAATTTTGGAGCCATTCAGCTTCTTCTCCAGCTTTATCTAGTGCAATGAATTCGGATTCCATCGTCGATCTAGCAATACATGTTTGTTTTGAGTATTTCCAAGATACGGGTTCACCTCCAAGGGTAAACTACCCACTCGTAGACTTAGAGTCTTTTGTATCGAATATCCAATTTGCATCGCAATGGCCTTTAAGAACAGCTGGATATTTTGAGTATTGCAGTCCATAGTTTTGAGTGTATTTTAAATAAACACAAATTCTTAATATTGCCTTCCAGTGATCTCTGTCTGGATTACTCATAAATCGACTTAGCTTACTTATCGAGTATGCTATGTCAGGCCGTGTATAGTTCATAATAAACATTAAACTGCAGATAATACGAGAGTATTCTAGTTGAGATATGCCTTCACTATTATTTAATGCTAGATGTAAATTTACATCTACAGGACACTTGGTAGGACTAATATCATATTTCTTGAATTTTTCAAGTACTTTCTCTATGTAATGAGACTTAGATAATACAAATACATCCGATGTTGTAGAAATTTTGATTCCTAATATAACATCGGCGATACCAAATCTTTCATGTCAAATCGACTACTCCACATTTGTTTTGTAGTTTTGGCAATTTCCAAGTTACTACCCATGATAAGCATATCATCAACATAGAGGCATACAATGACATATCCATTTTGAATTTATTTTAAGTAAACACATTTATCGCATTCATTAATTTTAAAACCATTTGATAATATTGCATTATCAAATTTTTCATGCCATTGCTTAGGTGCATGTTTTAATCCGTAAAGTGATTTAATAAGATTAGATACTTTTCCTTCTTGTCCAGGAGCCTTAAATCCTTCAGGTTGCTCCATATAAATTTTCTCGTCTAGTTTACCGTTTAAGAATGTGATTTTTACATCCATTTGATGTATTTCAAGTTCATTAATAACATCTATTGCTATTAACATTCGAATGAACGTAATTCTTGTTACCGGTGAATATGTGTCGAAGTAATCCAACCCTTCCTTTTGCCTATAGTCTTTATCTACAAGTCTAGCTTTATATTTATCAATTGATCCATCGACCTTCAATTTCTTTTTGAATATCCATTTATAACCTAACAATTTTGAACCTGGTGGAAGATCCACTAGTTCGCACGTGTGATTTTGCAAAATGGATTCAATTTCTCTATTAATTGTTTCTTTCCAATTAGAATCATCGGGTAAAGATATTGCTTCTTTGTACGATTGAGGTTCATTTTCTAGCAAATATGTTAGAAAATTCGGACCGAAGGAAGTCAAGGTTCTTACTGTTTTACTACGTCTTGGTTCATTCTTTACTGACGTGTGATCAGTAGGTTGATGAGTACCACTTGTAGTAGCTTCATTTGTTCTTTTAGATGAACCAGATTCTTGGGTCTTGTTATACGGAAATTCATTTTCAAAAAATGAAGCGTCCCTCGATTTAATGACCGTATTTACATGAACATCCAAAATCTCATATTTACAAACTAAGAAACGATGTACGCTGCTATTAATAGCATAACCTATGAACACACAGTCAACGGTCTTTGGTCAAATTTTTACCTTTTTAGGTTTAGGAACTATCACTTTGGCTAAGCACCCCCACACCCGTAAGTATTTATAGCAAGGTCTTCGACCTTTCAATAACTCATAAGGCGTCTTATGAGTTTTCTTATGTGGTACTTTATTAAGAATATAATTAGCAGATAATAAGGCTACCCCCACAAGTTCTGTGAAGCTACTGAACTTATTAACATAGAGTTCGTCATTTCCTTAAATGTACGATTTTTGCGTTCCGCAATGCCATTTGATTGAGGAGAATAAGGTGCGGTGGTTTGATGAATAATTCCATTTTCGGAACAAAATTCCTCAAACAGATATTCATATTCACCTCCTCTGTCACTCCTAATAGCCTTTATCTTTTTGCTTAATTTATTCTCAACTTCATTCTTATATTGTTTAAATGCATTAATAGCCTCATCTTTACTATGTAATAAATATACATAGCAATATTTTGTGCAATCGTCAATAAAAGTAATAAAATACTTTTTTTCACCTCTAGTTTGTACAAATTTTAAATCACAAATATCCGTGTGAATTAAATCTAGTGGTTTGGTGATCCTTTCAATAGAATGAAAAGGTAATCTAGTTAATTTTGATTCCACACAAATATCACATTTATGATTTTTGTCAATATTAAATTTTAGCAAAAATTTCAAGTTAATTAATTTACGCAAGTTATCAAAATTAACATGTCCTAATCTAGCATGACAAATATTAGAAGACTCAGTCAAGTAAGTAGAACTAGCAATTTCATTCATTGGGGATGCCTTAGTCATCAATGTCATTACATTCATTTTGAAGAGCCCCTCATACAGGTAGTCCTTTCCCACATATACATCATGTTTGGACAACACAAACTTATCAGAAACAAACACAAGTTTGAACCCATTCTTGCTTAAAAGTGATCCGAAAATCAGATTTTTACGGATGTCAGGCACATGCAGCACATTGTTAAGGGCAAGATCCTTTCCCTAAGTCATCTTCATAATAATCTCTCCTTGTCCCACGACTTTAGAACTTGAAGAGTTCCCCATAAATAGGGTCTTTTCATTTTCTAAAGTCTTATAAGTAGTAAACATCCATTTGTTTGCACAAATGTGGCGTGTAGCCCCAGTGTCCACCCACAAATCCTTAATATTTCCTACGAAATTACATTCAGAGACAACAACAGAAAGATTTGTGTCTGCGATATCATCAAAAATGTTCTCACCCTCTGTCACATTTGCTTGAGCATTGTTCTTTTTAGCATTCTTTGGTTTGTGACACTCGCTTGAGCGGTGTCCTGACTTACCGCAATTGTAGCACTTGCTTTTGAACTTATTTCTTTGCATAGATGTTCCTTCCCCATAACACTTACGTTTGGATTTATGACCTTCAACCATATGATCCTTGGACTCCATGATGTTTTTTCTACTTTTCTTTTGAGATTCACAGTTGTCTTCTTGAATCCACAGTCGAACTACCAATTCTTCAACATTTATCTCCTTACGTTTGTGCTTGAGATAATTTTTGAACAAATTTCAAGATGGAGGCAATTTTTCAATTATCGCCGCCACTTGAAGAGTGTCACTGACTGATATTCCTTCAGTATGAATGTCATGAAGAATAACCTGAAGTTCTTGAACTTGTGTAATAACCATCTTGGATTCAACTATTTTAAAGTTTAGAAAATGGACAATGATGAATATCTTCATACCCGGATCTTCAATTTTGTACTTATTCTCCAAAGAATTCCATAATTCTTTTGCGATTTTCATAGTGATATACACGTGATACAACGTCTTGTCTAATTACGTCAGGATGTAGCTACGACACAGATAATCAGAATGTTTCCATGATTCAACATCGACAACTTTTTCAGATTCATTTGCTTCTTTCAAAGGTGGACAATCTTCATACACGAACCTTCCTAGTTAGAAGGTTGTGAGATAAAAGTACATTCGTCCTTGCCAATATTTGAAATCAGGCCCGATAAATTATTTTGGTTTCTCTCCATGTGGCATAGTCACGGGGGCAGCAACAGTTGCAAGTGTCACATTCACGATAGGTGGTGGAGCTGTGTTCGTACTTTCTGATTCCATTTCTATTACAAAAATAGAATTTTTATCAATGATAGTATCCATTTTTAATGATTTATCAAACAGAATAATTTTGCACACTAATTTTTCTTAAATATAATTAAGACTAATGAACTCTAACAAGAATTCTGAATAATATAACCAAAAATTAAAGTAAATTTCTACACAAATAATTTGAATTCTATAACACAAAATTATACTACAATATTAAACATTAATTTTTTCTAGTCTAAATTTGTTAACAAATCTCTGTCAAACTGTTTTTAAATAATTAAACAAAATCTGTACAAAACAGATTAAAAAAATCCAAATTAAATTTTTATTTTCAAAAACAGTATATTGAATTATAAACAGAATACAAAATAAGGTTTTTGTGTTGACGAACTACATCAAGCTTCTCAAGATTGACAGTGTTGTGTTATGTCTACTATATAATTAATACAATTATACAAAATTATGAATTATTATTATTATAATTACAGAAATAAAATGAAATTACAGAAAATAAAACTTACTTGAATTTGTAGAAATAATAATAGAAATGGAAAAGAATTCGCGCCCTGTGAATTTCCACAGTGTCCTTAAGACAATTTATTCCCTCCAATGTGCTTTGAGGTTGATAAATATTGTCTCCCAAGATAAAACGAATTTTTCAAATTAATTATGTCGCACAACAATAATTAATTTCAACAAACACAATTTCTATGTTTTTACTCAACCAAACAGCATAACAGAAGTAGATGATATGAATGCAGTGATGCAGAAATTTTTTCTGGAGACAGCAACATTTCGGGTTGAAAGAAAATAGGAGAGGGAAACTAATGTATTTATAAAAAAGTAAATGATTGTTCAAATATAACTATCAACACAGTTAAACGAATTTAATTGTCGACAATAAGTGTCAAACAGTTTATTAATTAATTTCGTAATTAATTAATAATGTAAGCCCAGAAAGTTAATTCAATTCGGACAAAAAATTTAAGAGATTTTTATAAGCCCAAACCCGAACCGAGCCGTGCCAACCAGAAGGCGGGGCAAGCTTTTGGCCCAAACCCAACACATGCACAGTGTGACCCATCTCCCCTTCAAAGAGTTAGGATACCCCAAGGCATTCAAACTTTAGTCAATCATTTGGATTTTATTAACTCATCAATTTTTCACTATTCTTCCAATGTGGGACAAGAGTTAAAACATACACAATTCATTAACTTTCATTGCTTTATGAGTCACTTTAGGGACATATTTATCATTCATAACTTAATGGAATTGAACATGTGAATGTACTACGTTAATCTTCTTGCGGTGGAGAATGCGTTCGTATATGGTCCTATAATTATTGTGGTGTGGGTATAACCTAAATTTTGAGCGCAAAGTTACTCAAAATACTGTCCCGAAAATCTGGAGAGCTTTTATGTCCAATTTTTCAAACATGCTGTTCAAAATATATATTGAAAAAAAAAGGTTGCTACGATTTTTGAACAAATTATAACAGCCATTTTTATCAACCCAAAAAATTAGTAAGAAAATGGACAACCAAACAATGAAGCAAAAAGGGAATAAAAGAAAATAAGAACTGCAGACTAAACAACAGCGACAATAGACATCATTACATTTAGCAACAAAAAATATCTCCAGTGATAGTAAAGCCTACATGAACTAGGTGCTCTTACAAATCTCTAGAATCACATTTGCCTTTTTTTTCAAAGTGTCCAATTGTGATTGCAATATCTAATAGGGTAATACCTGATAATATATCAAAGATCTACAATCAAATGGAAAGAGAGAAAAAGAGGGGCTAGGGTTTCATATTGCCATACACTAGAATGTCTTACAATAAAAGGAAGAAGAGAGAATATATATAACCTACAACAACCACCTAATAATAATAGAAGGGAAAATACTAAAATACCCTCAATGCTAAATAAACTCTAATACCCCCCCTCAAACTCACGATGCTGCAGCGAGAAGCATTGAGAGTTTGCCAACCAAAAAACGAAAACGCTGAACTGGATGAGACTTCGTAAACAAATCAGCTATCTGTACGAAAGAAGAAACAAAAGGCAAAGTGATGGCGCCATGCGTAAGATGATGACGAGTAATATGACAATCAATCTCAATGTGCTTAGTCCTCTCATGAAAAACTGAATTGTGAGCAATCTGAATAGCACTCTTATTATCATAGTACATAGGAGTGGGCTGAGAAAGAGAAACACCCATATCTGTAAGTAACCGACGTAGCCAAACAACTTGGCGAGTGGTAGAAGCCATAGCACGGTACTCGACTTCCGTGGAAGACACAGAAACAACAACTTGCTTTTTACTCTTCCAAGAAACAAGAGAATCACCCAGAAACACACAAAATCCAGTAACTGATTTGCGATCTGCAGGATCACCGGCCCAATCAGCATCAGAGTATGCACGCAGCTCCAAAGAAGAAGATGAAGGAAGTAAAAGACTCTAAAATCGAGTGCCTCTCAAGTATCACAATATACGATGAACAGCTGCCCAATGAACTGTAGTAGGAGCAGTAACAAACTGACTAACAACATGGACAGCATGAGCTATATCTGGACGAGTAATAGTGAGATAAACTAAGCTGCCCACAATAGTGCGATATAAGGTGGGATCAGGCAAAAGAACACCATCATACGGGGAAAGATGAACATTAAGCTCCAAAGGGGTATCAACAATCTTAGTACCAGTGAGGCGAGTACGCTCAAGAATGTCCCCGATGTACTTAGATTGTGAGAGAAGATAACCCTTTGGAGAATGATCTACCTCAATACCCAAAAAGTAACGTAGGGGCCCCAAATCCTTCATCTCAAAACAACGAGATAATTCAGACTTCAACGCTGTAATTCCACCAACATCATCCCCAGTAATAATCATATCATCAACATACAAAGAGAGAAGAATACGACCACCGGAGGTGCACCTGATAAAGAGAGCTGAATCATTCTCACTTGGAATGAACCCAAGAGAGGTAATCACGGCAGTAAACTTCTCAAACCAAGCCCGTGGTGCCTGTTTGAGACCATATAAGGCTTTCTTAAGCCTAAAAACTTCACTAGGACCATGTGGAACACCCGGAGGAGGAGTCATATAAACCTCCTCATGAAGATCACCATTCAAGAACGCATTTTTAACATCCATTTGCGATATATTCCACTGACGAACATATGCAACAGCAATAAGAGTACGAATAGTGGTCAATTTCGCAACAGGAGCAAAGGTTTCATCATAATCCATACCATATTGCTGAGAAAAACCCTGAGCAACCAATCTTGCTTTGTACCTCTCAATTGACCCATCTGACCTGGTTTTGACTTTATATACCCAACGAGATCCAATTGCCCGCTTACCAGCAAGTAAGGGGACCAAACTCCAAGTATCTGTCTGATGCAAAGCAGAGAGTTCCTCAGCCATAGCCTGTTGCCAAAGAGGATCAAGAACTGCCTCTTTATAAGACGAAGGCTCAGAGAGGCAGTGAACGGAGGATAAAAATGAAGCAAAAGAATCAGAATAACAAGAATAAACAAAATCTGGTGACTGAGTGGACTTACGTGGACGTTTTTGGATAGCGAGAAGGAGGTTCCACTGTTTCAGCAGGTGCTTGGGTGGCCACACGAGAAGGGGGAGCATCAGGAACATCAGATGGCAAAGTACCTGCATCAGTAGAAATAATAGGAACAGGAGCAACATGGGGTGGCACACTATCGGTGGTGCAAGGTAATTCAAATGGCACACTCTCATTATTATCAGAGAACGGATCAATATTGAAGAGATCAGATTTAGTGAGTTCATGAGGGCTATCAGGAATAGAAAAGAAAGGAATATGCTCAAGAAACACAACATGGCGAGAGACATATAATTTTTTTGTAACTGGATCATAACAACGATATCCCTTTTGACCCTCACCATAACCAAGAAAGACACAAATAGCTGACTTTGGAGATAATTTGGTACGTTCCACACGAGGTCGAAGAACAAAACAAGTACAACCAAACACCTTTAAGGAAAAATAATCAAGGGCACACCCATACAACTTTTCAAAAGGTGACAAACCTGAGCAATGAGAGGTCGAAATCTTATTAATCAGATTAACAGCAGTAAGGACAGCCTCTCCCCAAAACTCACTAGGGACATATGCGGATAATAAAAGAGAGCGAGCAGTTTCAACAATGTGCCGATGTTTCCTTTCAGCAACACCATTTTACTCAGGAGTGTCAGTACAAGATGATTGGTGAATAGTTCCATCTAAATCAAGCAACTCACCGAAATTTTGAGAAGTATATTCCCCACCCAAATCGCATCTAAAGCATTTTATAATAGTAGAATGTTGAGTTTTGACAAAGGCACGAAATTTATTATAAATATAAAAAAAATCCGAACGTCGTTTCATGAGAAAAACCCAACAGTATCGCGTATAATCATCAATAAAGGAGACATGATATCGAGACCCTCCTCTTGTAATAATAGGAGACGGTCCCCACACATCAGAATGAATAAGATCAAAGGGTGCAAAAGTAGAGGAAATACTTCTATTAAACGGTAAAGCTGAAAATTTTGCAAGTTTACAACCGCTACAATCAGAGATATCATGGCAATGAAAATTTCCTAATTTTCCTGTAGAAGCCAAATATTTTAATCGTGAACCTGAGACATGACCAAGACGAGAGTGCCATAAATAAAAGCTAGACGAATCTGAACTCAAACGAAAGGATGACAAGTCAACACTAGAAGCTGCAACCATTGGAACATTAAGTTTCTCCATGATGTATAATCCCCCCTGCCTACGGCCTGTCCCAATCACCTTCTGAGACTGTGGATCCTGCTCATGAAAAAAGGTAGAAGAGAAGGAAACTGAGTAACCGGCATCACATAGTTGACCAACAGAGATAAGATTCATTGTAAGCTTTGGAATGTGGTAAACATTAGAGAGAGATAAGTTGGGTGAGTCAATAGTCCCAACACCCATTGAGGGCATGGGAGTACCATCAGCAGTCATAACGGGCAACGAAGAAGTGGGACAAAAAGAACCAAAAGAGGACAAATTTGGTGACATGTGATTAGAAGCGCCGGAGTCTAGAATCCAAATACCTGAGGACTTACCTGGTGAAGAGATGGACATGGCGTGAGGCTGTGTGGCAAGAAACTTTCGAAACTGCTCAGTAAGAGAAGACATGGATGGAGTTAATGATGAAGAACCTGATGCAAATGAGTCTGATGGCGGTACAACTGCTGCAGTATTAGGCTGTGAAGGCCTATATGAATGCTGCTGAGATTGGTTATTGGATTTCCAACCAGAAAACTGTTGCTGAGGTGGTCGACTATTTGATTGTTGTTGTGCTCGCAACTTAGGGAACTGAGACTTCCAATGACCCTTCTACTTACAATAGCTACATTCATCACTTGGAACTCTCGAATAAGGCTTGTTCTGATTACTGGAAAGAGGCCGAGAGGAGGCTGCGAAAACAGATGGATTAGGGTCCGAAGAAATGACCTTCCCTGACTGATTCTTGAGACGAATCTCCTCGGCTAACAACTCGTGAACAACAGAATCAACAGTTGGAAGTGGGATACGATGAAGAATCGACCCACGAAGACCCTCAAAATCATCACGCAATGCCATCAGAAATTGAACCAGACGTTGTTCCTCCCTATTGGAAACATATGGTGCAAAGGCCCGCAATTCAGCCGACTCTGTGAGAGCCAACTGATCCCATAGATCCGTCATAGCAGAATAGAACTCCTGAATACTCAAATTTTTTTGCTCAAGAGCTCGAATATCGCACTCTAACTGGTACTTTTTTGCGAAATTAGATTGGGTATACAATCTGCCCAAATGATCCCAAACATCCTTTGCATAATCATATTTAGCCAACTGCATACCTATAGAAGGTGCAACGGAGTTGTTGATCCAAGTGATGATTTTCGAGTTGTTTGCCTCCCAAACATCCAATAACTCTGCATATTTTTCAACGTTCGTCTTATCGTTAGGCTTACTCAAATCGCCATTAATGTAACCCCAAAGCTTCTTCCCTTTCAAAAAATTCTTCATAACATAACTCCAATACGTATAATTTTTTCCATCTAATCTGACACTAATTGATTGCAGCGAATCATCTCTTTCACCAGCCATTGCGAAGATAAACAATCAAACAGTACCCAAACGGAACCAAATCGAACGAACTAAACAATTAATCGAACAAACCGGAGGAAAACGATCATAATTACCTTCAAAACAGTCGAGCGAACTGTGTTGATGATATTAAGCTTTGATCCCGCTCTGATACCATGATAATATATCAAAGATCTACAATCAAATGGAAAGAGAGAAAAATAGGGGCTAGGGTTTCATATTGCCATACACTAGAATGTCTTACAATAAAGGGAAGAAGAGAGAATATATATAACTTACAACAACCACCTAATAATAATAGAAGAAGGGAAAATACTAAAATACCCTCAATGCTAAATAAAACTCTAATAATACCAAGGTTTTGGAAACTTAAAAAAAAAAGCATTGGTTCCTGCCGTATTTAGGTCCAAATGAAAGCGTTGTTGCTCGTAGTTTAATAGGAACGTTCCTATATATATATTTGGAATCCCCTTAATTCAATAGCATTGACATATGAGAACTTGAGTATTGTAATTGTGTGAATTTCCATCTTTAGATGCCCTCATTAAAATGAATTTTGCACTCTATATGGTATGGTAACAAACTGAATGAAGAAGTCAGAAGTTATTCATCACCAGTGTGAGTTTTCAGTAGTGAAAATATAGCCTATTGCCTATTTGTCTCTGTATGGTAAAGAGAGAACTCAAGACACTCTGAATAGTACTTACCGCGAACACCTCATTGTGCGTAAGGCAACTTAAGAAGTTCAGTTCAAAAAACAACTATCTACTTTCATTCTCACTTAATCTGCTAGCTCAAGTTGGACAAGAAATCAAGATAAACAGAGTGAGAAAGGGATACCCCTTCATATTGCCCCTCCATTCTGCTACTTGACTAGTTTGGCCATAGCAGTGATGATAGCCACATGGCATAAGCCATGACTTCATTTTGAATCTTCTACCTTCATTTTATTACATATGAGACAAGATGACTTCTCTCACTACGACAATCACAATAATAACAACAATAATCTCTTAATACTATAAAATGCAAAACAAAGCATTTATTATGCTTTGCAATTAGCCTATCCACGTGGCACATCTATATACTTTTGTAGACCAAACTTTTCTTAAATTGACACGTGTACTATGCATTAAATATATATAACTCACCTAAAGCCACACAACGTCTTTTCAATTATCAATAAGTGCTGCCATTGAATGTAGACGAAACTGTTCGTATGGAAATCTGCATGTATCTTTCTTCGAAACTTCACCATGTCTCTTGAGTACTCTTTTCCAAGCAAATCCATTTCCAAGAAGCATAAAAAGCTGTCGAGATTCTCTATCCCCACAAACAGATTTTTGACTTCCATAAAATCCCAATTTCTCAAGCAAAGGAGTGAATTTAAACACATCAGGAGCCCCACTAATTTTCAGCACAATGTTGAACATCTTCTTTGCCTCATAAGTCCTATTCAAGGTAGTAGAGAGAGATGATAGCTGTAGGGAAATTCGATAACAGAAATAGAGAAACCGAAGATAGAGAGAGATAGAGGGGCAGCCGTGTAGGCCCCAACCACCACCATGGTTGTTCATGAGGGATTTTTCGGTTTTTTACTTCAGATAATCATTTGTTCGTAGAAATTTTACAAGAAAGTGCTGTGATTTTGTAAATTTTTATGTTTGGAGGTACAAAATTTAGTATTTGTTTTAGACTTTGATGCCGGTTTTGGCTGTCCAGCCATGACTGTTAGTAATGGGAGGTTGGGTCAAGGAGGTTGGGTCAGCGTTGGTAGCAGGTGTTGGGAGCTGTTGTCCGGGTTTAAAGTGGGCCGAAATGGTGGGATGTCGCCGTCGTGGTAGGAGTTTTCCAGTCGGTTTGGGGCTGTGATGTCCGGGTATAGAGTTGTTGATGGCCGAAGTTGGCGATGGCTGCTTGAGTGTGGGTTGTTGGCTAAAGCAGGTTTGTGGGTTGTACAGTAATTAGGGGCTTTGGCAGGGAAGATGAGAAGACAAAGATATAAGGGTCCGTTTGATACATATTGGGTAAAAGTATTGGCATGGGACAAATTTTGCCTAGGCAAATTTTGCCTAGACAAATTTTTTTTCTTTTCACATTAGACTATCAAACACCAAATAAGGTAAAACAAGTTTTTTAGACAAAACATTTTAATAACACATTTTTCGTCCATATTAACATATATAATAATAAAAAATATGTATTTTTTTTAATTTTCGTCCCAAGTCTTATTTAATAAAAAACAGTTTTTTCTTTTCTTTTTTACTTCCCGTTTTTATTTATTAAAAAAGTAACAAACTATATATAAAAAAAAAGTTTTTTACGCCAAACTACTTACTAAAAACAGTTTTTAATTTTTACATTAAAACAGTTTTTACGTTAAAACAGTTTTTAATTTTTTTTACATTAAAACAGTTTTTATATTAAAATAATTTTTTGCATTAAAACAGTTTTTACATTAAAACATTTTTAAATTTTTTACATTAAAACAATTTTTACATTAAAACAGTTTTTACGAAAAAACAGTTTTGACATTAAAATAATTTTTTACATTAAAACAGTTTTTACATTAAAATAATTTTTTATATTAAAACAGTTTTCACATCAAAACAATTTTTAATTTTTTACATTAAAACATTTTTTACATTAAAACAATTTTTACATTAAAACAGTTTTTTACATTAAAACGTTTTTTTTTTACAAAAAAACAGTTTTTAAACAGATTTTAATTTAAAACGGTTTTTTTAACTATTTAAAACAATTTTTAAAATATTCATAAAATTTTTTAAAATATTCATAACGGTTTTTTTTAATTATTTAAAATAGTTTTTAAATTGTTTTTTAAAATATTAAAAGCGTTTAAGAAGTTAGCAAATTTGTTGGCAAATATTTCTCACCCATATAGCAAAGCAAAATTTGCCAACATGTTATGCATAAGAGGTGTTGTACATTGGCAAATAGCTTGTAGGCAAATTTTGCTATCAAACACACCAAATTGTAGACAAATGTTATATTTGCCAACTTATTTGCCATTTGCCATGGCAAATAATGCTATCAAACGGACCCTAAGGGATAATTGGGTGTGGGTGTGTATTTAGCATCATATTCATGAGGCAAATTAGAAGCGGGTAAAAGTAGGAAAAAAACCTAAACTCATTTTTTGTTTGGTTAAAAATTTTAAATTCTACCGTTTAAATCTAATTCTTTGTATATCTGGATTGAATGTTTTTTGATTATTTGCTTGAAGATAGGTTTAATCGGTTCATATTTTTTTGTAGATTAATATAATTATTTAACTTAATATGAGAAAATTTTCCAAAAAGTCATCTTTATAGATAACTCCCTTATGTATGAAGAAAGATATTATTCATTATATAAATATGTTTGGCTTCAATAGATGGATCCAATCTATATTTTAAAAGTCATGTATAATATGAATTTATTTTGGGGTTTGATATCCCTCTTCACATACCTCCTCATTTCTTATTATTTTATTCCTTATTCATAATGTTTTTTTTTTGTAGATACCTTATTCATAATGTCATTTTTCTCATTATTTATTCCTTATTCATAATGTTATGTTATACTTAGAGGAGGTGTATAATAAAGGGTTTGGTGAGATGATGGTGGAGTTAGATAGTTTAACAAGATGAATATTGTGTTTTAATCATATCTACATATGCATAGTTGAGTATGGTGTGTGTTTGTGAAGGATGTAGTTTATAGTTTTAATTATTTTTGTGGATTTACTACAGATACAACAGAGAAAAATGGAGCAGTTCTAAGTTTCACATGGATCAAATGGAACACTTCGGGTCTTCAATTTCATTTGACACCCTCATTTTAAATCAGTTGGTTAGATGTATAAATATTAAACTTTGGGCCACATTGATTGAATATATTACTCTTACATACTTATGGCCGAATTCTATATGAGTTTCCATTAATTGTAATTCTATGTCCTATTTATCTTTTTATTCGGAATTACATAGATATTTACCTTTATGATCTTATATTATATTTGAATTTTTAGGTTTTTGATTTGATATTTGTAATGAATCAGTCCAATTTTTTAGTTGCCAAGTAATGAAAAGTAGGTTTTTCTTATTTGATGTAAATACTTTTCATCAATATACTTATCTTTTCAACTTATGTGAAGGCATAATCTCTTAATAAACTTATGTTTATTTATTCTACTTCTTTATGCATTTAACCCTACTAATATGTATATTTGTTGAAAAGTGTTAAGTTTGAATTTTAAGTTAACCTGTTTATATATTAGGGGTTTTATAAGAGATTTATTCTTGATTTCAGTTCATTTATATATATTGTCCATGTATGGTTTGATCAAATGTCTCGAATATGGTGTAAAAAAATCTACTTGATCTAAATTTTCAATCAGTTTTTTTTCTTCTTATGTTTCGCTCATGGCGCCTCGCCCGCGCATCGTGCGGGTTTACACCTAGTAATAATAATAACAACAATAACAACAACAACAACAACAACAACAACAACAACAACAACAACGAGAAGTATTCCCTTATTCTAATAACAACAATAAAACAATCAAATGAAATACATCAATTTTTTCCCGAGTCGAATGTGAATTACCCCGCCTATGCATCACATGTATTGGTGCGTGTAAAAAAATTCTATGGGTATTGGGATTCTAATTAAGCCTTAAAAGGTAGACGCAAAAGAGGTATGGAAATATACTCAAATATAAAATATATTAACTAAAAAAAGAGTTCCGATTTATTTGTAATTTTTCTAACGCCTCTGTAGATACATTTGATTACTCGTTTTATAGTTTTCTCAAACAACTCACTTATTACCGTAAAGTTTTAGACTTTAATTATCCCTTCCGCGGATTAAAAAATACTTTTTACTCTTTGATTAATTTTCAGACGTTCTTATATGCTGTGGTTCTTGCATTGAGGGGTTGGAACCACTATTTGGCATACAAGGAGTTTAACTTATATTTCGACAATGAGTCTTAATGTCTTTTTGACATAAATCATACGTCAAAACGTTCCTAAAAATATCTAACACATACTTTTAAAGAGAAAAATACTTTTCTTCTATTCAAAAATTCAAGTCTACTTCAAATGAGACTTACAATTAGGTATTTAAATGAAAGAAATAGCTTAGGTTCCAAGCTAAGGCACTAATTACAAAAATGACATTACTACTCATTACCTCTAAATAACAAAGCAAAAAAAAAATACAATAACAAAATAAAAGAAAATAAAATGACTAAAATTCCCTAAAATAAGAATCAATTTCCATCACTCTTCCCAGATTCGAAAAGCTCGTCCTCAAGCGTAGGAGATGAACAATAAGAAAGCAACGCAACCATCAAAGAACTCCTCACTAGAAAGAAAAGCCGTCCTTGGAAACCCCCTTATACCGGCCTGTCGTAAATCCCGGAAGAATAGGAACACAATCCAAATATGGCCGACAACAAAATCGCGATCCGAAATTCCGGCGATGAACCTCCTTAATACTATGCCGCAGAAAATTTCTTCCAAGCGCCGATCAAAAGTTACCATGAAGGGACCCACATACCCACCACCAAAGACATCATCCCTAATCTCCAAATCAACCCCAAGAGAGATAACTTCCGATCCAACCTCAACAAAATCATCATTCCCTCTCTCAAAGATTGAAAAAAAACACCTAAATCAAATGTTTCCGGCTCACGAAAGTGCGTGCAAGTCACCCAACCATCCTCATCAAAAATGTCAAAAAAAATCCACAATACTCAATCCAATTTCGTCTCTTCTATCTTTTATTTCAATCAACCAGCTTGGGGGAGGGGGGGGGGATTTTTATCGTTGATTTGACCCGATTGGGTGAGTGAGGGTGGAAGAATGATTGGGTGGAGCAACCAATCTTTAACTAGTCGTTGGTGATCTTGAATTGAGCCTCGAGAGTTAATCGAGGCGAACCCGTAATTTTCTTTTTTGATTGGGGTTTGAAAAATGGGTGGTGGATTGGGGGATTTGGGGTGGTGGTGGAGGAATTTTGTAGGGTTGGAGGCTAGGGTTTGTAAATTATGGATTAGATTGTAAAATGATAGGTGAAATCCTAGAAGTAGGTTGTCTTAGATCTTGAATTGAGGATTTATGGAATGGATTTGGGTTTGGGGGGAAATTAGGGTTCAAGATTTGTTTTTTTTTTTTTGTGGGGGGTGGGTCTTGTATAGAGGGTGGGGTAGGGCAGGGGTTGTGTGTAGGGATTTCTAGGGTTAGGGTTAGTGTTTTGGAAATGGGTATAGATTTGTTGTTGTGATTGTACCCACTCTCTTGTTCGTTTTTGAATCTCCTCTTTTAGTTGTTTGGATTTCTTAGGAGCCATTGAAGAGTAGTGCACGAATTTGATACAAAATACACCGATACACTAATACCAATGTGGAACTTCACCCACTCTGATACCAATTTGACGTAAACCACCCGTTAAAATGCTCCGAAAAATATCTAACACACAGAGAGAGAATTACTCTTTTCTATTCAAAATTCAAGTCTACCGCAAATGAGGCTTACAAGTGGGTATATAAAGGGAAAGAATAACTTAGGCTCCAAGTTAAGGCACTAATTACAAAAATTTCAATACTACTCCTTACCTCTAAATAACAAAGCAAAAGAAATAAAAATACAATAACAAAACAAAAGAAAATAAAATGACTAAAAATTCCTAAAATAGGAATCCATTTCCATAAATTTTGGTACCCAAAGTAATGTAAATAAGAATTATGCAACATATTTATCACACCCAATGTGGAGTCAGAACACTAACCCTATATGTAATGGCGTATACGATTTTTTGTCCGGGGGACCAAAGTTTCGAATGGTGCGGGAGCCCCCGAACCGAATTTTTTTGGGTTATTGAGTGTTATATAAATTTTTAGCTCTACAAATATATTGACTGATTGGAGTTGTATTATAAACAATTAGCCATTCAAGCTATATTTTAGTAGTAAAATTTGACTTAATTAATTAATAACTTTTGAAAAAAATTTGTTTAGACACCCCTAATATTTTTTCAATTTAATAGCCCTAATATTTAGTTTCAATTTTGTTTTCAATTAATAAATAAAGTAACATTGAGTTCAACATTAAACTAACATTTGTTAATAAACAAACTAATAACTAAGATTTGTTAATAAGCAAACTAACATTTGTTAATAAACAAACTAACAAATTAAACAGACATGTTAAACATAAACTGCATTTGTTAACAAATAAACTAACAAGTTCTGGAATTAAAGCACACCTTGGCCTCGAAGAGGGGCTAAGAGGAATGTAGAGGTCTTGCTTGCTTAGTCGTGGACTCAGGGAAGGATGGATAGAGATCGTCACATCGGCGGCAAGGTCTTAGGGTCCGGGCGGAGAGGGATGGAGAAGGAGGAGGTTGTAAGTGTGAGAAAGAAGAGAGATGAAAAATAGAGGCGATTGAAAAACACAAAAGTGCATAGGTTTTCTCAAGAGTTAAAATAAGAAAGAGTGAACGAAGTGATGAATAGAGTCAACTGTAGCTCTGAAATCCAACTGTGTCTGAAGAAAAGTTATGAAATATAAAAGGGATTTGTATAAGAGAGATGGTCAGAGAGGGTAAAGATTTGGGGGGAATGTGGGAAAAAAAAATTTATATTATGGGAACTTTCCAAAAAGGGGCACTTTGTGATCCCGCCTAGTTAGAAACCCACGACTTAGATTTTGCACACGCCCCAAGTGTGCTTACCAATTTAATCAGGGATTTGATGTGGACGGTGAGTATCGATCCCACGCTAAGACCTAATTTATTTATTTCAGCACTTGAGGATGACCCCCTTACCATACACGATACTCACCGTCCACATCAAATCCCTGATTAAACTGGTAAGCAAACTTTGGGCGTGTGCAAAATCTAAGTCGATCCCACGCTAAGACCTAATTTATTTATTTCAGCACTTGAGGATGACCCCCTTACCATACACCTGCGCCCACCAGGGCTCGAACCGGTGACCACTTGCCCCATGCTAAGCAACTACACCAATCGAGCTATCTCATGGGGTTTACGGGAAAAGTTTGAATAGAGATACAAAAGGGAATTTGGTAGGATTGAATTCTCGTTACTATACTAATAAGTTTATATATTACATTTGTTTGCCTATAACTTTCTAGTTATGCAAATAGCATCCCATACTTTTATTACTTATATAATATCTTAGCAGAATTTTTATATAAGTTGAGAAGGGGCCTTTTTCCCCTCTCATCCCTGGTTTGCCCCTGCATGTATGGTGCAACCAATGTGTTAAGTAGTTGGACCATTCATATTATCAATTACACTAAGAATAATGGTAGTAATATTTTATAATTGCATAAATAATTTTTTTCTCTATTATAATAATTATACGTATATCTAGATTTGAGAATTAATTCAACGACATCATTGAACATGCCATTGCAAGTATAAATTACTAACAAGATGAACGCAAGTAGTTACTTTATAAGAATTCATTTGATATTATGATAAGTAACTTGTTTGCATTTGTTAAACTGGTTAACGAGTTGAAGCAAGAACTGCACAGGTCAACCTAATCAAATAGGTACATAAGGGGTAAAACAATTAGCCTAGCCCGGTTTAGTCACCGTTACACTAGGTTAGAGGGTTGACCCTGTAAAATGAGTCAAATTTAATAACGCTGATATGCATTGCACGCCATTTGGCATTCATATAATAATTTAACTCAACCCTAAAGTACAAGGTAGCTGAAATTAACAAAAAGGTCGTAGGATAGCATTATTACTAATGTATATGTATAAGGTGTTAGGGAGTTCAATCCCTTCGCAACATTATATGTGAAGTACCTCAACCCAACTCAACTCAATAAATCCCAATTATTTACGGTCCGCTACATGAATCTTATTTTTTCATTCCATCTTGTTCAATGCAATATCTTCAGTTAAAACACATGATATCATGTTTTTTTTACAAAATCTCATCAAGTCAATTTAGGCCTACCTCTACTCTTTTGCTTTACCATCGACACTAACTAAATCGCTCTTCCTTACAGGGGCATCCATTGGTCTATGCTTGACGCGTCCAAACCATCTAAGTCTATTTTCTCTCAATTAATTTTCTATAGGAGCTACTTTTATCATTTCACAAATTTGTTAATTTCTAACTTTATTCTTTCGAGTTTTAGCACAAATATATCTTAGCATCCGCATCTCCGCCACACTCATTTTCTACACATTTTATTTTTTAATTGCCCAATACTCTGTCCCATATAACATGACGGGTCTAATGGTCGTCCTATAAAATTTTTCTTTTGACTTCAATGATATATGCCTATCACACAATACGCCGGTAGCACTTCCACCCTGCTTTAATTCTATGGAGTAACATCATCACTAATATCTCCGTCATTTTTTATAATCGAGCCTAAATAACAAAAATGATCATTTTTAGGTATCTCTTAGCCCTCCAATTTCACCATATCTCCGTTTGTCCTCCTATTACTACTAAAATTGCACTCCACATATTTCGCTTTAGTTATGCTTATTTTAAATCCTCTTGTTTCTGGGGTCTCTCCATAATTCCAATATAGCATTAATTCTCGTATTAGTCTCATCCACTGAAAGAATATCATCTGCAAGTAGCATACTCTATGATACCTCATCTTGTATTTCTCCACTCAACTCACCCATAACAAAAGCCAATAGATTATGACTTAATGCTCAACATTGGTGCAGACCTAAACTAATTGAAAATTCACTACTTTCTCCAACTGATGTTCTTATTATAGTCATGGCCTCATCATACATACCCTTGATCACATTAATATATCTACGAGTCACTTTTTTTTATGTAGAACCTACCATATTATATATCTTGATATTCTATCATACGCCTTCTCTAAATCTATAAAAATCATATAAAGGTCCTTATTTTTCTCCATATACCTCTCCATTAATCTCCTCAATAAATAAATTGCTTCCATTATTGACCTCCCAAGCATAAACCCAAAATGATTCTCAGATACTGTTGTTTCCAATCTCAATCTATATTCAATAACTGTCTCCCAAAGTTTCATTGTATGACTCATTAACTTAATATCACGATAATTTGAATAACTTCGTATGCCCCCTTTATTTTTATAAATTGGTGCTAAAACACTCTTTGCCCATTCATCAGGCATCCTATTAGTCATTATAATTCTATTAAATAATTTTGTAAGCAAAGATACCTCTCTCCTAAGCACTTTCAAACCTTAATAGGGATACCATCTATACCTAAAGCCCTCATTGTTTTCATTTTTTCAGAGCAATCCTAACCTCTGTTGTCCTTATTCTGTGAAAAAATATATTTTCTCGAGTCTCCTAAGTTTCTTTATATATAATTTACTCTCATTATCTCTATTCAATAACCTCTCGAAGTAGTTTTTTCATCTTTTCATAATCTCATCATCCTTGACTAGGACTTTCGAATCCTCACTTTTAATACACCTAACATTATTAAAATGTTTTATTTTTATTTCCCTACGTTTATCGAACTTATAAATACTTTGTTTCCCTTCACGTGTTCCTAATTTTGTATAAACATCATCATAGGCCTTTACTTAACATCTCTTACCATTTTCTTAACTTTCTTTTTAGCCCATTTATATTTCTCAAAAGTTTCTTTGTTTCTAGCCGTTTGCCATGTTTTAAAGCACCCTCTTTTGATTTTTACTATATTTTGTACTTCTTCATTCCACTATCAAGTTTCTTTAGATTATAGTCCCCTGCCTTTTGATTCTCTAAGAATTTCTGTTAATATTCTCCTAATGCATGTGATCATCTTATCCCACATTTTATTAGTCTCCTCTTCAGTATTTCATGATGATTTATTTAATGTTTTATCTTTAAATAACTCTAATTTCCCTCCTTTTAAGTTCCACCACTTAGTTCGTGGGTTAATCTTCTATTTTTTAACTCATGATTGACTTTTAATACTCATATCCAACACTATTATCCTATGTTGTGAGGTTAAGCTCTCTCCCGAGATAACTTTACAATCTTTACATGTTGATCGATCTTCTTTCCTAGTAATGAAAAAATCTATTTAGCTTTTATACTTTCCACTTTTACAAGTTATAAAGTGTTCAAGCCTCTTTTTAAAACATGTATTTACTAGTACGAAATCATAAACCATCTCAAAATCTAAGATAGACTCTCCACTATAATTCATATCTCCAAAACCATATCCTCCATGCCTTATTTTATATCGTACATGATCTTCTCTTACATGGCCATTAAAATCTTCCCTATATAGATTTCCTCATTAAAGGGTATTTCTTGAATTAGTTCATCCATTTATTCCCCAAATTGTACTTTAGTGTGCTCATCTAATCCTACTTGGGGTGCATAAGAATTAACGATATCAATTATATTTTCACCTAATACCAGTTTTACAAGTATAAGTATTATTTTTCCTAATAACGGTTATGATATCATCCTTAAGGTTCATATCTACTATTATTCCGACTTCATTCTTGTTTCTATGTTTTCCTGTATAATATAATTTAAATCCTGTATTTTTTATTTCTCTAGTTTTCTCACCGATCCATTTAGTTTCTTATAAACAAACTCTGTTAACTTTTCTTCTTCTCATGGTATCCACTAACTCCATCCCTTTCCATGTCATAGTCCCTATGTTCTCAGTCGCTAACCTAAGTCTACTATCCTGGACTAGCATCTTTAACCTCACACTTCCAGATTGTTGTAGGAACATTTGCCTATTTCTCATTACACCCGGTGGAAGGCGCAACGCTCCTTGCCTATTTTTTTAGACACTCGCTGACAGGCGCAATGCATTGCTTAAGCGAAATGCCCTAGTATTAGCACGTATATTCATAATATTCATGTTCATAAGGATCTGACAAAGTTTTATGCTAGCTCTCAACTACCTAACGCAATCTTCTTTCTTTATTCGAGCTTAGGACCGATAATGTCCAAAAAATATATATAAGAAGTTAAGCACGACACATGTGGAGTTAGACGAAGTATCCATATTTGATGTGAATCGGGGACGTGGTCGTCATTTTATCATTTTTAATTCTTTTTAGTATTTCTTTTATTTTGAGCATTCATTGTATTTTTCCTTTTCTTTTGTATTTAGAGGTAGGAAGGTTATTTGGCCTTAGGGAACCTTCCCCCTTTAAATACCCCTTTGTAGGCCCATTTGAGTCATTCCTTAATTTTCAGAGATTGTGAATAGAGAGAGAAATATCTTTTCTTGCTCTCATTTGACGTTATTTACGTCCATTGGTATCAGAGCCTCGTCGCTCCACCTAGTTGTTGTTGTTGTTGTAAAACAAAACACGTAGACAATGTCACAGTGGGTTCAAGAAAGTATGAACTCCTCTGACACAAACCTTTTCAACCAAATTCTTGAGGCCCTCAACTGATCGACGGCCTGAGTAGATGCGATGGACGATCATAGTTCTTCGTCGGCAACCACCACGGACCGCCCCGGTAACATCTCAGAACCCTAACTCTAGTTCTACAAGATCAACCCATTCTACACCTCTTCCTAAAAAATTCATCTCATCAAACCCTAACCCCATACTCATCCAAACAGACACCACCACCGAACTAACCGCTGCACCACCACCTCCCACCAGTCGAAAAAACAAAAAACTTAAAAAAACACCCAGGCCAACCCGAACACCCTTTCCTTGCCCCAGATCAATCCCATCGCTGCTCCAGATCCTACACTGCCCCATCTTGTTCCTAAACCCCTCGCCCCTGCTTCCGAATCCCATCCTGACCCTCGTCCAGCCCAAAATCCCCTAAACTGACCCCAATCCAGGCCACAATACCGAAATCGACCCAACAACTGCAGGAACTTCATCTCAACCAAAATCAATCTCAACAATCTACACTCAACGGTAACCCAACAAACCGGAAATCAAGTTCCAACAGTCGGTTATTCCTTACGCAGTCGTACAGTTCTGATTCAAGGCCAAACGACCACAACTCAGTCGCCAAGGGGATTACCAGGGTCTTTTGACCAAATTTGCTCCCACCTGGGGTAGGACGCACCTACCAAGGGTCGTTTGATGTCTCTATTCCTCCCGACAATTCTTCGGTAAATTTTTCCCCTTTATATGTTCAATTGGCACCACCATTGATTGGAACCTACTCCCCCATAATTAGCGAAATGATCTGTGACATTCAGAACAAAAAAAAATCCACCTCTTTTGCATCCAAATGTAACAAAACCCATGCATTTTAACCCAAATCTTGAATCTCAAACCCTAGAATTCCTACCCTCTCACGTTCACCATGAATTCCCTCACCAAAATTCACCATCGCCCTCTATACCGCCCCCTTCACCGATAAACATATCAACACACCACCAATTACCCTCCCCCCATCTTCCCCCATCCAGTTTTCTCATTCCTTCCCACTCCCCACCACCACATCCACCCATATATTCCACGTCACCCCACATGACTACTCCTTGCCCCTATCTCCACTTACCCTTGTCATTACCCATAAAAATATCTTGAAAACCCCTACATTCCATCCATACCCCCTGTTCCTTCTCTTACCACACACTCTCACCCACACCATTCCACTTTTTCCACGCTTTCAACCCTACTTATTTTACATACCATACCCCCACATTGCCATCCCCTTCATGTCCCACATCAGCTACCTCAATGAGATACCCGTTCCTTTCACTCCACACTCGTTGATTCCCATGAGAGGGTACGAGAGTGGATTACCTTACCTCCTCATGCCGACCCTCCTTCACCCCATCCCCACTCCACTCCTGAGTTTGAGCCACCCATCCTACCGATTGGCGCAAGGATGTTTCTCCATTTGATTCACTAAAACCCAATGTGAGCCCCTATGTCCCTATATCTTAGCGTCATTGCTTTGTTTGCCACCAGAAAGGGCACCAAATGAATTAGTGCCCCTATCGTCAGCCACTACACCAAAGAGGCCAAATTGGCACCATTTAGCCAGCCAGACTTGTCACGGTCATTGACTGTGACAAAAAAACACGCATTTTTTGCCACAGTCATTGACCTTGACAAACACGTGACAAAGCCTTGTCACGGTCATTGACTGTGATAAGTCCGTGACAAAGTCGCTTGTCACGAACTTGTCACGGTCAATGACCGTGACAAATCTTATAATATTGTCATGGTCAATGACCGTGACATGTCCGTGACAAGTTTAGCAGCAAAAAAAACATTTCCCCTCCTTTTTTTCTCACCGCTTTTTTCCCTCCAATTTCTCTCTCTCTCTCTCTACGCGTTGTTCTCCCTCTCTCTCTACTTTCAGATTGGTTTCTTTCTCTCTCTCTCTCTCTCTCTCTCTCTCTTCCGTTTGTATATATGTATGTGTGTGTGTGTATATATGTGCGTATGTGTGTGTGTGTGTGTGTGTGTGTGTGTACGTGTGGGGGGGGCTGGGGGTGGGGGAGGAGGGGAGGGGGTGTATGTGGGTGTTCGTGTGTTTGTGGTGGGGGTAGGGAGAGGGGTGGGGCTGTGTGTGTGGGGGGGGTGGTGGGGCAAGGGGGTGGGACAGGGTGGGGGTGGGAGGGGGCAGGGGGTGGGGCTACGTGTGTGTGTGTGTGTGTATATCCGCGTGTGTGTATGTGCGCGTGTGTGTATATGTGTGTGTAGTGTGCGTGTATGTGCATGTTTGTGTGTATGTGCGGGAGGGGGAAATGCTGTGGGGGGTGTGATGGGGGCTGGGGCTGCATGTGTGTGTGTAGAGAGGGAGGGATGGGGATGGGGGTGGGGCTTGTTAATTTTTTTATTAAATTTTGATTGTTTTATTAGATATTTTGCCTCGTATGCAAGTAGTGTCCCTTGTAAACGAATTGATTGATCATTAATTTTTTTTGTAAATTAATATATGAAAGTTTGATTGCCCCTCATTGTAAATTAGTAAATTAATAATTGTATACTTTAATTGATAGTTTAATTGATGAAAAGAATTAATTGAGTAGATGAATTAGAAGGAGTACGGGATACACATTTGTTATTGCCATTGCGGTTGGATTATAGTGGATCGATGTTGGGTTGGTTAATTTTAAAAGTGGCATGACCACTGGATTATTGTTCATATGGGGGTGGGATTTTTCAATTTTTTTTTTAAAATTACTCTGTATAACGAACAATATATATATACTTGAAATTACATATAGTGCGCATAGATACTAGCCTTCTAGTTCTTATGCGTACGCATTCAATAGCCCTTAGACCCGTTCGAGAGTTATTACCCCTGTAATGAGATCTCTTGAATTGTCCCGTTCGGACATTTTGGGACTGCATAATTTCTGTATAATAATATTCTTAGTGACTTAAAGTTGTTACTTTTGGAGGGGTAGATACTAGATTGACAAGTGTGACTGTTATTTCAATTGATCAATTGAAATAACACTCACACTTGCCAATCTACGTCGTGTACTTAGAGAACTACAGGGATATGCTGCCGGATTTTTCTCAAATCGTAACAATGTGCATGAGCTGTTAAGTATATTACAGAAATATGCGGTCTTGAATGGGATAGGACCACTCACCCTTTAGAGGAGATGGAGGAAATAGAAATTTCTATTATAAATTGAATTTTAAATTTTAAATTTAAGAATCGAAGACATAATTAAATAAAACATACTATAAATCTAAGTTTTGTTTATACCAATCCATGAATATACGCTTCTTAACCTTCAATAGGTGATTAGTTGTGGTAGCTGTGATGGGATATCCGAAATACAAAGAGTGGATGGGTGAGACAAATAGAATTGGGGATGTGTTTCGCAGAGGTGCTAATGAATTTTTGAAATGCGCAAAGAGAGGTCATAATGATGACGAGTTTTTGTGTTCGTGTGCTAGGTGTAAGAATGATAAGGTGTTTGAGTGGAAAACAGTTGAATTACATTTATTAAGATGGGGTATGCAAGATAGTTATCGATTTTGGAGTTTTCAAGATGAATTGAAAGTTCCTTTTGTCCCCGAACAACCTTCACAACAACCTTCAACAAGTAGGATAGATGTAGAAGGGGACGACGTAGATCATAATATATTAGAGTATTTAGTTGATGATGCATACGGAGTTTATGAAGCAGAGGAGAATGAGGTTATTGATGATGTACAAGGTTTAAGTGCTCGTGAAGATATCACGATAAACCTTGACGATGACTACCAAAGTTTAAAATTTAAGGCGACCCAACCGTTATACTCTGTCTGTGAGAAAGATCAAACAACTTTACATGCCATGGTTGGTTTGCACAGTTTGAAGGCGCAGTAAGGTTTGTCTGGCAATAGCGTGACAGGAATTCTGAAATGGGTGAAGGGGTTACTACCCAAGGAGAATACGATTCCAAATAGCTATCCTATTATGAAGAACAGTTTGAAAGATTTGGGAATTAAGTATAAATCGATTCATGCTTGTGTGTATGACTGCATACTATACCGAAAGGAGTATAAAAATCTCGATCGTTGTCTGGTATGCGATGAACCTAGATATGTCCAATCTACTAGTAAGGAAGGCACAAGCTCAAAAGTGCCTCAAAAAGTGGTGAAATATTTTCCCGTTAGGCCTAGATTAAAGCGATTTTTCACAGTACCATGGATAGCGAAGGCAATGACTTGGCATGATAGGGCAGAAGTAGGGGATAATCTCATGCGTCATCCTATTGATTCTACAGCCTGGAGGAGGATGAATTATGAGTATCCCGATTTTGCTCGAGAACAACGCAACATTCGTTTGGCTATATCAACAAAAGGTTTCAATCCATTTGGAAATCTAAGCACCAATCAGAGTGTATGGCTAGTGATCCTAGCCCCACTAAACCTCCCTCATTCACAGTGTATGAGACCTGAATTTTCATTAGCAAAATGGCAACAGTTCATTGACAATGAGATCGGGGACCGACAATAGGCATCTCGACAATCGGGGAGGTAAAACCGGGCAAAAAAGACGGACGTGCACTACTCCGGTCGAACGTCTTATGCCGAGGTCGAGCATAGGATGATGGTAAGATTTAATTTTTTTATAACTATAGAAATATACTATTCTGCATTATTTTACTTTGTGGGGCCGATACCTATTTTACTTTATTTTATTTCAGGGGACAGGGAGTGGCCGTGGGGGTAGGCCACATAGTCTCGATACTTATGTGGCTATTCGAACGAAAAAGGGGAAGGATAAGGAGGTGTCCCCGAGCGTCGCGGCCACGATTGTAAGTAATCTGACAGTTTACTTTTTGTTAATAACATTAAAAAATTTTCATTTACTTATTTTACTAATCATGTGTTTTTTGTTGTTTCAGGCAAAGTTTAAAGAAGTGCATGAGTCGCAGTTTGATGCCGACAAGGCATCTTTTTTCACAGACGCACTCAGCCAAGTACTTGACGCTGGTCGCAAGGGGAGGACAAGGGGGGTGAGCTCGCAGGTGGCCAAATCTAAGATCATCGGATTGGAGATAAGCGACACCGAGTTGGCTCGAACGGTGGACTCGCATGATGCGAAGATGTCCCGTTTGGAGGCGACGGTCCAAGATATGTTCTCATTCATAAAGCGTTCGTTGGGCGAAAACAGTAAGGGGAAAGGGAAGGAGGAGGTGGTGGAGGAGGAGGTGCAGGATGACGAGGATGTGGGCCTCACTGCTTCATCGCCGACACGTGCGGACTTTGATGATCCACTCCCCTATTTGGCTCCATTCAACCGACCGATGTCGACACTTGGTTGGCTGAGCGTGTTTATACTGGACATATTTGATGGCTAGTGGATAAGACGGAGGTTGAGGGACCCGAATACCATCCAGGGTATGCCAGTTCATGGACGTTTGCTTCAAGGCATCGAGTCCAAGGTGCTCGTCACACATATGATACCCGGGAAGGAGAACTCCTCCTTGTAGTTGCGCGAACAATGCGGCATGATGTATATTAATGGGTGTGTCAATTCTTATATCGTGTGGCCTACTCACCTCCTCAGAGCTAACTTTACCCCAGACATATAGTGACATTATTTGAATTGAATTATTTTTTTAAGTTGTTACATTTGAATTATATTTGGATTATCTCGCTATGCATATTGTTTTGAATGTATATTTTCAATATCTCTATTTTATTTGGATATATGATGTTTGAACAGGTATAATATTGCTATAACAAGTACAAATATACTGATGGGCAGTGGCAGTGGCCATACTGCCCAGCAGATTTTTTTTAATTCTACCCAGAATTGTCACGGTCATTGACCGTGACAAGTTTTTAAAAATTATCACGGGTTTGTCATGATTTATGACCGTGACAAAACTTATCACGGTCATAGACCGTGACACGCCCGTGATAATTTTTAAAAACTTGTCACGATCATTGACCATGACACGTTCGTGACAATTTTCTTTGGCACCCCCAGAATTGTCACGGTCATTGACCTTGACAGGTCCAACTTGTCAAGGTCAATGACCGTGACAATTCGGAAGATTTAGTGTAGTGAGCCCTTGGTTCCACCACGACCTCATTCCCCACTCCGCAAGACTCTACCACCTCATACTACTACTCATGCCGCCTTAATTCACCCACCAGCTCCTGAACTTCCTCATCCATCGCCTCGGGGGGCACCCACGGTGCGCCTTACTTATCGGGCCTCCACCAGGCGATGATGATATAGATGAGAATACCCTAGCCCTTCAGGGTGGTGATGCCATCACACAGTTGGCCCTGCAGTTACTTTTTCGAAGTATGCAGGGTGATATTAGAGTGGATGTTCCCATATTTGATGGCCACCTACATCCTGATGCTATTGTTGATTGGCTTGCTGCCATGGAGTGGATTTTTTTAGTATAAATGGTCGTAGATGTATTCTTTTAGCAGCAACCAAGTTTTAGGGCTACGCTAGTGTGTGGTGGAATGACTTGGAGCAGTGACGTGCCATTGAGGGTCTTCCCCCCATCTAGTCTTGCACCGAGCTCCGTGCACAGTTGATGTCCGCTTTTGTTTCAGCCACTTATGAGCCTGACTTAATTCTACGAGTTTAGTCTCTTTTCCAGGACAACATAGTTTTGGACTACGCCGAGCGATTTGATCTTTTATGTACTCGAGCCCGCCTCAGCGAGAGCGAGTAGCAGCGCATTAGCCATTATATTGATGGTCTTTAGGGCCAGCGCGATCTTGCTTGCGTGAGGTCACCTCCTTTGCTAATGAGATGGAGTATGCCACTAAGGCTGAGTCCTTTCACCAGACTGCTCCTCCACCACATAGTCGCTCCACGCCTGGTCTTTCAGCACCAGTGTCTTCTGTATTTACTGGGACTCCATTCACCACTACCCCTCCTGCTGCCACGTTTCCTCCTTCTGCTCCAGCTCATCCGATCACCTTCAAATGCTACAATTGCGAGGTGATGGGCCATCGCGCCTCCGATTGTTCTCTCCCTCGCCGTCGAGCTCTCTTAGCTTCTGGGGACCCCGACTACATTGAGGAAGCACCAATGATACCATCTCAGCCAGCTCTTTTTACGATCCTTGATGGTGATACTGAAGGCCTTCCCCTCTGAGTTCGAGGACGAACTCTTTCAGGGGGGGGGAGGGAGAATGATGTGAATCAAGGACGTAGTCGTCATTTTATCATTTTTAATTCTTTTTACTATTTTTTTATTTTGAGCACTCATTATGTTTTTACTTTTCTTTTGTATTAGAGGTGGGAAGGTTATTTGGACTTAGGGGCACAATTGTAATTAAGCACTTAGCTTATGGCCAAGCAACCTTCCCCTTTTAAATACCCCTTTGTAGGCTCATTTGAGTCATTCCTTAATTTTGAGAGATTGTAAATAGAGAGAGAAATATCTTTTCTTGCTCCCATTTGGCGACATCAATATTTTTCTAAAATTATGGAAAAAAATAAGAGTGGGAAAACTTAAGACTTGATAGTGATGGGTGGATTCTAGATGTCTTCCTTTCAAAAGGCCTCAATTATATGTGTTGGAGTGTTCCTTGTGCCAAATGGTGTTCATGGAGAAACATGATTTGGGGGGAGAGTCGAGACTTATGAGTTATCGGCTAGGGGGTTCTTTTGGTCTACCATGAACAAAGATGTGTACCAACTTGTATAGACCATTTCTAATTGTGTCGCAACGCGAATGGTACAACTATTGATTTATGTGGGTCTATATTTATCACCATTTATTCAAACAGTCTATAAGTTATTATTAGTATATATTCTGGGTTGGGACTATCCTAACTAGGGAAGCAAACAAACCTACCCAAGCTTAGTTGAGCTCGATTCTTAAACAAGTTTGAGCTAATGTTCAAGCTCGATTTGTTTTCCAACAAATGAGCTGAGCTCCAGCTTTAAACGACTTGAGCTTGACCAACTTGATAGTAAGTGGTCTAATCGAGCACATTTATGCATTAACAAACTAAATAAGTGCTCGAGCTGAGCTCATCAAGCTCAATTTTTTAAACGCGTTCTCGGCTCGAGCACTTCATAAACATCTTGGTCCATTTGCAACCCTCCCAACACGATATTACCATGATTCGGTAGTGGTCGTTGTGCCGGTGGTTCTGGATCAATTCTCAAAAATGGTAATCTTAGTGCCTTACAGAAAGATATAGATTCCTCATGAGGTTTTTCACTCCATTGCTTCATGTTGAAATTGTAGATTCAATTTCAAATACATTGTATGTTATTGAATCTGATAATGGAAATGGTAACTCTAGGATGAATTCTTTTCAGCATGAGAGGAATGATGCAGTAAGGGATTATCGATGATGTGAAAGCATCCGGAAAAAAATGAGAAAGAAAATCGAGAGTACTCGTCTAAATTTAGACTTTTCCTAGTGGGAAGTTTTGGATGAAACCACTAAATCTTGCACCATGCCCCGCCACTTTTTATTAAATACTTGTTACTCACCTGCTAGGTGAGGTGAGAATTAAAATATGGTCATTCAAACTTTGGCATTTTTGGACATTTCTCCCCACTATTTTCAATTCTTGGAATTGGGTTACATTTTTAATTTTTGTGGCACTTTTATGAACAAAAAATTAAGCAAATAGCCTGTAAAAAGTGGAGAAGTACCCCAAAGTTCAAAAATTAATCTTAGTGAAGGAGTGATTCTACACGTACAGAGGAATCTATTCAGAATTATTTGTATAGACTGACGTGTCGTGTCTATATTGATCCGTGTCAGGGTCCACTCAAACCACGAACCAATACAGACACGACACGTCAGTCTGTACAGACGATTCTGTACATATTCCTCTGTACAAATAAATTTTTTTATAGTGAAGGCCTGTATCTAACAAAGAAAACTTTTCAAGGCCAAAGACCAAATGACCTGTTAAAATATAAGAATACAACAAAACATATTTTGGAACAACCTTTGGTAATCCCCAAAAAGGCTTTAATTGCCTCTCATAAATGAGAAAGCTCATCACGCAAGTGCGCAGATCGAAACCATCAATAAATCAACTTTGGGGAAAATATGGTCGTGTTTAGTAGCAAGTCATTGAACACTAGAAAGTTCGATGAAGATACAAAAAATCCATCTGATGATGATAAGATACTGACTGAAGTGAAGACAAGTATAACGCAACTCAAAATGGATAAGAAACTCAACCCAGGTTCAAATTTGCTCAAATAACAAATGAAATGAGAAGTCGCAAATCATAAAATGTATGAATCTGTAAAGCCATACCAAAGCAACAGACTGGCCCTTGGTGTGAAATTGCAAGGAAAGAAGTAAAACAAGCACTATTGAGAAAATTCACCTTTTCCAATCTCATTTGAATCTTAAAACTCTTCCCTCCCCCATTTCCCCATTTTTTGAGTGCTTTGGCTCAAAACTCTTGCTTTGCATATCTTCTAACAAATGGCGCGATGTCGCCACCAACGAAGGTCAGTGCTCACTGCAGCAAGCGAAAGGGCGTCAGATTTTTGCGAAAATGGGTTTTAGGTGATGATTATTTTGGGCATTTCTCCCATGTTTGTTTGCTCCCATTGTATAAATATAACTTTTTAGGGTTTCTAACCTATATTTTAGAGCAACCATTAATCATCATTTATTGCTCTTGCTTGTGTATGCACATTGAGAGAATTTGTGAGTTTGAGAGAGTTGTAACCCTTATTAATTGAATCAAAGAAAGAAAGTCATCATCCGTGGATGTACCCATAGCCCATACTAATGAATCACGTATATTTTGTCTTGTGCTTTTTGGTGTGTGTTTTGTCTTTACTTTTCCATTACTTTGCATTTATATTGTATTCTCTTGTTATCTCTTGAGTTCTTTATCTCATATATATATTGGGCGTACATGAATAACTCTATTGAGAGAGTGCCTGCATGACAAGGAACTGGGCTGACATTTATGGCTTCCTTTGTAACTCGTGAATTTTTTCTTAGCCTTTGAGAAGTTTCGACTAAATATATAAACTTGTATTGGTCTCACCGGTAAAATCTCAATTGGTGTTAATTAAGCCTTCAGCATTACATTTTTTATGAGAGAGAGCCTGGTGAGGTGAGTAGTTTTTAATAGGATATTTTAGTCCTGAAATGTTTATTGTTAGAAGTTTTAGATGTGGTGAAAGATTTTGTTGATGCATCAAAATATTCTCTTCTTATTGTACATGTTAACAGGGTAGAGCTGACTTCGTAAAGATCATCAAATTATGCGATAGATCCTAACCCCAAATGATGGCCTTCGTGCAGCTTTAAGAGTTTTGTTTTTTAGTTTGTTTTTTTAGGGAGGGGGAAAGGAGAGGGGGAATCAAACCCTCAACCTTCTATGCGAGGGTGAGGGTGACAGCTCTAGCCACTAGGCTAACATTAAGAGTTCATTATATGTTAGAATATCCCACAAAGTCCATACTTCATCCCAACCCAACCCAAAAAAATATCAACACAAATAACATCTTACTTTGGAAATTTATTTTCAGACTTCTCATACAATTACACTTATTGCGGATTAAAAAATGACCAAATGAAAAATCATAGCTTCTCAAGGTAAAATATAATGCTACAGAAATTAAAATATGGTCACAGCTGTCGAACGATTAACGACTTCACCAAGCACAGTTATGAATTCTCAAGGTAAAATATATTGCTACAGAAACATAAGGTTTTATTAAAAGTTTGTTACATAATCAAAATCATGCAGTAGCTAATTCTACTAGTACACAGCATTTGTGGTAAATACAGAACATTTGTTATTCTTTGACCTCGGATAGTAGAGCAACCCAAATCAGAAAAAAAAAACATTACAACCAAATGAAGAATGTATCTGAGATGATAACTACGCCTTATTTTCTCCTGATCATTAAATTTCATCTGTAAGTGTGCCAAATAGAAGGCTTAACATTCAACTGTTTGCCAAGTTTTCAAAATTAGAATTCGATCTGCCTCTATACTCTGCCACAAGCTTTGAAAATGAAGATGATTTGTTTTCCAGCAACTTCTTCGGAGAATCATATTCCTCAATAAGTCCTGCTCCATAAGAATAAGAGTAAAAATCAAAATCTTATATAAGCATCCAATATAATCTTACGCTACGTTAGGGTCTCGGAAAGTATAGAGGTAAGAGTGAGAGAAGGAAAAGAAAATGTACTAAAAAGGTATAATAAATAATAGCGCAATTTTTTCTTTCATTCACATTTTCCTATATACTTTCCAAGGTCCAAACACATAGTATTAACAAATATGGTATATTAAAGATTATCAAACGAACCATTATCTAACAGAAGGACCATGTCACTATCAAGCACAGATGTTATCCGATGCGCAATAGTTATGACTGTAGAATCAGAGAAGTGTTGCCTAAGAGTTTGCTGTATCATATTATCAGTTGCGGTATCAACTGATGCAGTGGCCTCATCAAGCACCAAGACCTTACTTTTCTTGAGTAGGACACGGCCAAGGCAGACCAGTTGCCTTTGACCCACACTCCAATTCTCTCCATCTTCACTAACTGTAGAATCAAGCTTGCCCTCTTTTTTCCTAACTTCATCTCCTAAATGGCACTTGTCAAGAGCCTACGCAAGGAAAGACAGTTAACCAAACAGTTTCCACTTGTCAACATGTGTACAGTTATAAATAGGGAAAGAGAAATCCCTCTTAACTATCACTCTGATTACGAATACCTTCTACCATGCAAATAACCCCTAAACTATGAAAATATTATAAATACCCCTTAGGTGTCGCTACAAGTGTCACTAAGGCCTTGTTTGCGAGTTCTATTTTGGAAAGAAAAGAAAGAAAAGGAAGGGAAAGTGTGTTTTCTTTCCTTCGTTTGGGAGTTTAAGTAGAAAAGAAGTTGTCTTTCTCTCGTTTGGGAGTTTAAAAGGAAAGAAAGAAAAAGAATTTTTTAAAAAAAAATTCCCTTCCTTTATCTTCAAAACTTTCTTTCCAAATCAGAAAGAAATGGAGAGAAATGAAAGTTTTTTAATGAATTGTACCTTCTTCCCCTTAAAAAAATTATTTCCCTCCAAAACAACAAGAAAGAAAGTTATTTTCTTTTCTCTCCTAAACTCCTTTCTCTTCACTTCATTTCTTTTCTCTCTTATTAACTCTCTCTTATTTTATTTTCTCTCCTAATAAAATTTTCCTTTCCTTTCTTTTCTCTCCAAAACTCCCAAACGAGCCCTAAGAACCCTTTTTAGGGACATATTGGGAAATTGCAAACCAATAGAATAGTTAAAGGAGTTTGTTGCAAAATTAATAGTTCAGGCAAATATTTGCAACTAGTGTGGTAGTTCAATGTGCGCAGTAATCTTATATACAAAACCAGCATAAACATCAAAATAAAACCGACCACACCTCCCAAATTTGATCGTCCTCATACTCTTCAAGTGGATCCAGGTTGCTTCGTATCGTTCCCTCGAACATGGTAGGATCCTGCGGAATTATGCTCAATCTAGATCGTAAATCATGCAGTCCAATCAAGGATATGTTCAAACCATCTATCAATATTTGTCCACCCGCTGGTTCAACAATCCGGAAGAGTGCCTGTATAAGAGTTGATTTACCACTTCCCGTTCTCCCCACAATTCCAGTCCTCATTCCTCCACGAAATGTGCATGTAAGGCCTCTTAACACAAGCGGGAAGTGGGGGGCATATCGAACCTAAGTCATGGTAAGCACCATTAAATTCATACAAGCATTTAGTATGGACAATGAATTTGAATACGATAAGCCCATAATTTACATGGGACCCCATTTGGCATTGAGAAAGGTCATATGAAAATTTTAAATACCTTTAGACTACAGATTTCCACCTCTCCATTTGACGGCCAGTGACGCTCTGGCCTATTTGATTCTATGATGAGAGGAGGTTCACTAGGAATAGAAGTATATTGAAGTATTCTTTCAACTGATATAATTCTATTCTCCATATCACAAAGAATCCATATGATCAAAGCCTGTACCATATTCAGATTAAGCCCATATGTCACTGCTAAGCCCGCAATGCCTTCAAATCAACAGAAACGAAAAAAGAAATGGTTAGTCTATATTAATGAATAAACATTGTCCATGGCTCTAATGAAGATGATAGAGAAGAGTCATTTACTTGGATCAATTGTTCCCTCTGGAACAGATATCAAGAATACCAAAGAAAAAGCAAATGTAAGGGAAGATAACATATCCATGCGGAAGCATAGCCATTCCATTGCACCAGCACCGTGAAACTTCGGACGAATACCCATCAATCAGTTTCATATTTACGTCCTCAAATCTGAATTCGTCACCAAAGCTCCTAATTGTAGTTGAACCTGAGATTGTTTCAGCAAAATGTTGTATGACGGGGGCTTTGCAGACTCCAATCAACCGTGCTAGTTCTCGTGCTGAAGGTATGTAATATTGCTGCAATTGACCGGATTATGAGACCTCCTTGACTAATGCATATACATAATTCTTTTTAAACCTTTTACAAGTTCTTGTTTAAATATGAAGAAAAACAGTGTTTACATTTGAATGAAAAATTAAATAGGAAAAAAAGAATAAAACCCACATAATGCATAACCAGAAGCTTTGAATTATCACACTACATGGAAACATACATGTCTCATCGAGAAGGCTTAATCATGATTTTATAATTTATTATATGATCCCGAGAAGGGACTAGAGAGCTACCTGTAACCAGATGCAAGTTGCAATCGCGGGAATGAAAACTAGGAAGACCTGCCATGCGACCTGCGACATTACTGCTATGATTCCCACTAGCTGTATAATTGTGAAGGCAAATAAACCAACTCGATCTGCGATGGTCAAATCCAGTGCACTTTGGTCTGTAGATGCCTGGAAGAGAAAGAAGGATCGGTCAAGCAAATTTTCAAATTTAACATAGTTTTCAAAATCAAAGATTTGTACTTACTCTATTTAGGATCCTCCCACTTGGGGTGGAATCAAAGAAAGACATTGGTGCGCGAAAAAGGCACAAATGCATTTTATTGAAGAGTAGTGTGGCCGTCTTGTAACGTACTGTCTCAAGAAGCAACGATCTGGCAAGGATACAAAATGAACTCCCAATTGCCAAAGCTACATAAACAATAATAAGAGTCGAACCCCTGACTGAAGGTTCATCATTCTCTGACACGGGAGATGCCCAAGCCATCCAATAGTTGCTTCCAATTTGAAGTAGTTGAAACAGAACTTGTGCCACTAATATAAAGGGCACAAGAAACCCTCCGTAGGCTGTGGTAATATATTTCCAGTAGATTGAGAAGCCAACTTTACCTTTCTCTCGTTCTTCTTCTTGAACAAGCTGTCCTTTTGGCCCCACAATATCTCCTTCTTCGCCATTTATATTATCATCTTTCAGGATGAGTTGGGTAACCTTACCAGCTCTTCCCATACTACTATCTTCCTCGGTCAATTTTGTAGAGCCTGTGGAATCAAGTGCTGATAACGCTTTCTTATGGGCACCAACAAGTTCCATAAAGTTGCTTCCTGAGTTGAGTATGTCATCATATTTTCCAGCTTGTGTAATCCTTCCATCTTTCATGACCTGGTTATAAGGTCAACACAGTGAGTGAGCTGAGTCGGAATATACACAGAGGCAACAAAGAAACAAGGCATGCATAGCTCACCAGGATGAGATCTGCAGCAGGTAAGAACTCTACTTGATGAGTGATGTAAATCACCGTTTTCGAGTCCAGAAGCCCCAGTAAGCATTCCTATCATAAAACAATTATCCAAGGATGTTTTAAATATTGAGATAAGAAGAGTACAGAAGAATATTGTAGGGAAAGGATAAACAATCGATGTAAAAATATTTGCCTTGTATAAGAACAACAAAATTTGATCATATGCACATAATAGTTATGAGTAAAGAAAAGAAGGAACACTGACCCTGAAGAGATGGGATCCTGTATGAGCATCCACAGCGCTAAACGGATCATCAAATAGATAAATATCAGCATCTCGGTAGAGAGCGCGTGCAAATTGTATTCTCTGCTTCTGTCCACCACTCAAATTGATCCCCCTCTCACCTATAACTGTCTGATCACCAAAGGGGAGAATTTCAAGGTCCTTGTTCAGAGAACATGCTTCAACAATCTTCTCATATTTATCTCTCTCCATCTCCTTACCAAACAATATATTCTCTTCTATCTTCCCACTCTGTATCCATGGCGACTGAGCCACATAGGCCTTTGTTCCGCCGAGCTTAATAGAACCAGATATTTTGGGAACTTCTCCCAAGATACATGAGAGTAAGGTTGATTTGCCTGAGCCAACAGTACCACAAACAGCAACCCTCATACCATGAGACACCCTCAAATTTATATCTTTCAATGTTGGATTTGGGGATAATACATCCCACGCGAAATTCCCTTCGAATATCTCAATTGCAGCGTTAGAGCCGTCTCGTGGAAGCCTCTCTATAACATCAGGCTGCAGCTCGTCAAGGCGAAGGAACGAGGCGATTCGGTCGAGTGAAACTTTAGTCTGAGCTATCATTGAAATCGTGTCGGGGAGATTATATATGGATTCTTGAAGTATTGTAAATGTTGCAAGAGCCGAAAGTATCTTACCCGATTCGAGTGGGATCCCCATAAGCATACACGCACCAAAAGTTATCACAGACACAAAAGTAGGGGCACCCCAGAAGACAAAAGTGGTCACGGCAGAAGTGTACACGTACCTTTTCAACCACCCCGCCTCATCTTTCCTGAGATCAAATATCTTAGACAGAAATTTCATCTCCCATCCCTGAAGTTTGAGAATTCTCATGTTCTTCAAGATTTCAGACGTCACCTTCATCCTTCTATCCTTGCATTCCATTAATTTCTCCTCAAATTTCTTCTCCAAGTTCCCCAATGGAAGATTTGCCAGCATCACAGTTAAAGTAGCAACAAGTGCAGCAATGGAGGCAAGACCGAGATTTTGGTATAAGATCGCAATGGCCAAACCGACCTGCACAAGCACTAACCAAGGATCATGCATGAACCAACCAAATTCGCCAATTCTCTCAGCGTCAATAGTCATGATATTGATCATCTCCCCACTAGTGTGGCCCTGCTTGGATTGACACGAAAGGGTCAGACCCTTACTGTAAATCATGGCAACCAGAGCTGCCTGTGCTCTAATGCCAGTCTGCTGCAATTTAAAGTGCAAATGCCTTTGTGATAAGCACTCGACAAGCTTGGCAACGAAAAATGCAGAAACAAATAGATAGCCTTCATTTTTTAAATCTCGATGCCCGTTTAGGTATTGTACAAATGTATCGATGAGGTAGGGACCCACATAAGAAGCCAGTGAGTAGAGAAGCGCGAGGAATGCAGTCAATAGGATTTCCTTCCATGTTGTGAAAACCAATGCCTTAGCCAGCCTAAGCGTGGTAACTCCATCGCTGCTGACACTCTCAGACTCTAGCTTATTTCTAAAAATAGGAAAAACCCCTTTGACACTATCGACGCCTGCAAGCCGAGGAACATCCTCAAGGTCTAGTGTTTTCTTGTAGCCAGTTGCAATCAAAGGACCCATCCAACTAAAAGTAAGGATGCTAATAATACCCGCACTAGAATAAGGGGTCTGATTTGCACCCAATTTGGACTTGTTTGACATTTTAACACCATCACCATTCAAAAGGGGTTCTTGAAGAAGTGTATCATCATCACCCTTACCCGTAGTAGAGAACCCCACATAACAAAAGAACAAACCCATAATTGTAGAGACAACATCAGTAACCAATGATTGCCCTGGCAATACATGGTGCCTTTTGTAACAAACATAGTCTATAACAAGGGCATAACAAGAGATTGAGAGGAAAGAAACCCACCAAGCCCTTAATACTAATGGATAATTGGGTTCACCAGAATTTGAAAATTGGGCATGCAAGTAAACAGAGACTCCTAACCAGGCAAGTGTTCTGAGTACTGAATCCATAAGGGCTACAATCTTTTCATCAGACCAACCATTTCTATACCAATAAAAGTTGTTAAAAAACCAGAAAACGAGATTAAAAAGTGAAAGACCCAAACAACAAAACAGGGTTTGCTTGTAATACACTAACCTAGTGTTCCTAACACTTGGCTTTCTACTCTCGTTTAAATTAATCCTGGTTTTACAGAAGAAACATGAGATAGACAGAGCAACCAATAAAACTAGATGTAGTGAACTGGAAAAGATACGTAAAAAGATGGGTTTGAGAAGAAACTCACTGCCTAAGCGATAGAACTGAATAGACAAACTCTGTTTTGATGTTTCAACAAGTACCATAATTGTCGGAATTTTGGTGATGAGTTATAAAATAGAGCGATGTGATTTTTTTTCCTTTTCTTTCTTTGTTTGAGAACAAAAGAGCTATGTTATTTTGTGTTGACCTGAGCTGAGCTGAGAGTGGGTGTGTGAATGCATAGGGTGGGCGTGGGTGCACCAATTAAAGGAGAGGGACTGTGTATTTGAAAACGTAGTCAAACCGGAGAGTGACGATGCTGAGAGAGAGGAGGGTACGTAGGACGTTTACGTGGTGACCAAGACTAGGTAGTTTGGCGACCAGATAGTTTTTAAAAAATTTCCCGTAATACGTTTGAGAGGATGGTTAGTTTTTACTACTTTTTAAGCTATTTAAGTTGTGTTCGAGGAAAACGTTATGAGAAATTCTTAATTCTTTTGAACTTGATAATAAAAATAAATTAATTTTTTTTTTGTAATAAGTATACTTGTGTTATAATTATTAATGTAGATCCATGAATTACATTTATTAATATGAATAGAGTTATAATTACAAATTGTATTTATATTAATAAATATAATTGTATATGCATTAATAAGTGTGACTGTATCATTTGAATTTATCGTTATAAATAGACTTTTAAATGATGTATTAGCTAATGCCCATTTTAACTTTAAATAACAAAATTTATAATATTGGGGCATTAATTAATAAATCTCTTAAAAGTCTATTTATATAGGATTAGTCCTAGTATCTTAAATTTATAAATTTTTTAATTAATTAACGATAAGTCCAAATGATATAGTTACACTTATTAATGTATATACAATTACTCTTATTAGTGTAGATACATTCTATTATATTACTATAACATGGAGGACTCCATTAAATGTTTGCAAAAAACTAGCCACTCCACTTGGTAATTCAGTTTCTTCTCCAAGTCCTCTCTTTCAATCCTACGTGCATTTCCTCGCTCATATATCTCCCAACTTTTTCCATCATTCTATATCATTTTAAACATCTTTTTAGTCTTTATCTTTTTACAAACCTTTCATATCTCTCTATTTATCACATGCTATAGATTGTAAATATCGGGCAGGTAGAGTAACAGATATGTGATAAATACACAAAACCTCTTATAATTTACGCTTTCATCTTAAAGACACAACCTTCCTTCTTTTTAATCCATACCCATGTACCTACCTATAAATCAACCAAATCCACCAGTAAACTTCACATCTCAATCATCAAAACCAAAGTTACTCCACCACATTTAGAGCATTGGCTTTGAGATTTTCTAAGTCATCTCTCTTGCAAGACCAAATGACTTTGGGGTTTTATAAGTTCTCTATGAATTATTATATGCAGCCCACTTGAATCCAATTAATCAAACATAATTGGGAACTCCTCCTCCACACATTTCATATCAGACAAATTGTCATTGTTTCATTGCCTCTTCCGACAAAATCCATTGTCCCTGGTAAAACTCAACTTCATATGAGCCGCACATACCTATGAATGGGTATTATTTCATTTATATAGATCTGGTTGCATGCAACAATATATCACATGATTTTTATATGACATGAGGATGGAAGCTATTTCATCAAGTGGATTTCAGATCCAAAGGTTTAAATCTGACCGCGTTTGATCAAATTATAGATTTTCTTTCATTTACTCTATATCTCATTTTTCGAGATTCGTGATTTGGATTTCAGATTGATAATGATTTCATGGTTCCTAGGATTTTTTAGCCAAAAATCCATAGTTGGTTTTAAAATGATTCATATTGAATCAAAGCTTTAGTCAATGATTCATCAGCGTATGCTTTGTTAATGCATAAATGGATGGCTCCGTTGAGCTCAAATGCAATGGTAGATAAGATGGGTCCAAAAAAATTCGATCAAGAAGTTCATTAATCATGCACACATGGTCAATGAGAACACATGGCTCCTATTGGGACTGTATGAATGCTCTCTACATCATGTTAGTTTGTTTATAAAAGTTTTGTTCACATTATGGGATAACTCTTTTTCAAAAATCAATATACCTTACTTTATAGGGGTTATTATTGCCTATGTGAAATGAGTCAATTTTGATTCATTGTTTAGTTTGTGCACCTGCAAAAGTAAAAACAAAAGGGCATAGAGATATTCGTGAGTTTAGTTGGAATAAAATTGCTCTCAACCAAACTTTCACTTGATAATTCTATATGATTGTAAAATATATGTTTTATAGATAACTTTTATGTTTGATATTGAGCATGATCTTTACTATGAATTGTAATATTAGTTTGCAAATTCAATACATATATTGTGTTGTGTATGTCTTTTACAATATTTATGTTTTCATTGAGTTACTTTTCTTGATTTAGTTGCTTAAACTATTTGTATATTTGGATCAAAAACTTATTATCAAAGTAACGACAAAAATATTTGACACACCATGTGAACAATACATGCCAAGTTTGATTTGTTGGTTTATAAATACATTTTATTTATTAAAAAACTCATACCATTTAATTCACTTACATTTTCCATCTTATGTTTATTCTAATGGTATGTCTTTTCAACTTTTCATAAGTTAGGGGTTGATTTTGATTTGAACTTACGTTCTTTTAGAGATGGTTTGACCTATCCATTTGAACCTTAAAATTTGAATGTCAAAACTTAGTGTTCTTTACGTATTTAAAAATACCTAATTATCAATTTTTTCTCGTAATTTCAGTTCTAAAAAGGAATCATAATTTTAATTATCATATTAAACTACTTCAATTATTGAAAATAATTGTTTTCTTTGTTTAGTGATAGAAAAACTGAATCGAAATTGAGTTATAATGTATTCTCAAAATTAAAAATATCGGTTGCACTTGTTCAATGACATTAACGACATATTTTTTCTCCTTCTTCTTACTTATATTCTACTTCATATTGAAAAACCACTGTTGCATCGCGCGAGACTATAAGTTAACGGCAATTGTAACTCTATTTATATTAATAAGTGTAACTATATTTGGATTAATAAATCTATTTATATCTATATTCATGTATCTACATTAATAATTGTAACACATGTGGACTTATTAGAAAAACTCCTTTTAGCTTGTCCTTATCGTTAATTTCTAAAGAGTCTAAGGATTTATCATCATGTTTTCCTATAATATAAGTGGAGGGTTCTATTTACATCTACTTTGTCTAAAAAAAATACACATTCACTAACATTTTATGTGATTCATGATTCAATAAATCAACTATTGAATTTAATAGTCATTTCAAATTGATGCACATGTTAAACATCAATGTAATGGGACAACACGAGATACCTCATCATGATCGTATGAATTATAATCAAGTTATATAGTTAAGGAAATGCATAAATATATGAGCATATGTGATACTCCATAAATATTTAGGGTGATCAGTCCTAAATACCGAATTTATGAGAGTCAATCAATTAATAACATTCTAAACAAGTGAATGGCATGAGTACAATATAATAAGAATAAACTCTAAACCATTTGAATATGTCAATAAATAAAAAACTAACTATCCACATGTATACAATATAAGATTCAATAAGAACGATTGATACATCTATAATATCTTACAATTTCTCTTTATATAACTAAATCAAATTAATGAATGCATACAACATTTACTACTAAATGACAAGAATAAAAGAATAAAACACTATGAAACTCCTCAACTGCAATATCCGTTAAGGACTCTACAATGCTAAGTACATCATCTAGTCCAATGTTAGTTAATGAAAGAGGGTTAAACCCATTGCTGAAAGAAATCTTCTACTTAACCCAACAGTGACAAGAATAGAACATATTAAAAACATAAGATCCTCAAGATACAAGATAAATCTCTTAATGCATAAAAAGTAACTTGTATATAATATCTCAAATGATCATATATTGAAAGTAACACAATTCTAAATTAAAAGTCTCACTCCAATAATAAATTGTGACCCCATGTGAATGCCGTGTGATACCGATCAAAACAAATTCGCAAGTTTCCAAGTTAACCTTATTTAATCGGTGTCAATTTTTAATCCCATTTTATTCAGCACTAAAACAAGCAACTACGTGTGAAAAAATCAAACCAATAAAGAATCATTGCTGACACACATATTTCAGGAAAAAAAAACTTCGGATAAAACCTTTATTTCACTATAAAAACGTAAATCGTAACTTACAATAATTATAATGAAACCTGCAATGATCACTCCTCGGAACAATCACATAAACACGTAGTCTAGAATCAACAAGAATCGCATCTTTAATTCAGCCCAAGAATACCCATAAGTACTCCCTATGACACGCAGTCGACGTCGGCCCAGTACCTCCCTCAAGTGGCACTTAGATCAGCAGTAACGATCTTTTATACAAGAGAAACTTCAACAAAGATATGTTCATGGGTTCCAAAATAATTCACATAAATTATTGGGATGAATTGTGAATTGAAAGCAAGGATTAAAACCTTTAAAATGAGAAGACAAAGTATTCTGCCAGAGTAGATTCATAAAACAGTAGTCTCAAGTCTTCTCAACAAAAATGAAACTGGAAAAACGAATTTATAGAAAACATTAAGGCGGTAGCTCTCTCGAACGAAAGCATTATCTGGCTCGAACAGGGACATGCGTCACTCGAACGAGCTTCACGGAGACAGTCATGTCGTTTGAACGACAGTCCCTGTCGCTCGAAAGTTAATATTTTTTCTTTCTCCAGTAAATTCTCCGCCTCAAAATCTTTTAAAAAACTATTGACGAAAAACTCTGCTCCAACACTTAGAAAAAATTTCATAAAAGTTATCCCAATACTCTAAGTGAACCATTAAAGACTTATAAGATAATCTTACGGAGGCTTGAATGTTGAAGAAAACTTGATATTCGGATCCATCTTGTTGCATATGTGATCTTGAACATTCTTCGATGGTTGTAGAGGTATACGACATACTCAATCGTAAATGGACAATATCCTTACAAATCTCCCCCATGTCTATGTCGGTTAAAAAAAAAATTGAATTATCAAAACATGAAATGCCTATACAAATCTAATACCCTCCCATGAACCCAAAAGTGAAAAGGTACTAAACATGCAAGTCTAAAACTTTTCTTCAAAAATCTTCAACATCAAGTCTTCAAAACTTCTAGCTTTTCTCACCAGGGTGTGCAAAACATGATCTTCAATCTTTGTACCTACACACATGAAACAATGCAAACACCTCGTGATGTATAGAGTTTGAAATGAGATAAATATAAAATTTCAAATCTCCCCCATAATTCGTTCTCCCCCTTTTTATTTGACCGAAATAGACAAGGAAACAAATAAACAAAATAAACATGGAGTGTCATGACAAATATGCATAGCAAATAAGAATCATATTACGCCCACGCAAAGGAGTAGCTCAAAAGCTTCCACATTTTTTTTTAATTTTTAATTTTTCATACAAAAATGCAAAAATAATTTGACAAAAATCACACACCATGAATTTATACTAAGACAACCAAATCATGGAAACGAAAGGAATGGATGTGAACATATTCGATAGGCAAATCAAAGCAATAAAAAATAACATATGTGCACGATGAATACGTGTACTCCTAACAAATGAATCTCAAAAATCGTCCTTAGGTGTTAAAAGTGTTTAATTTAAATGACATCGACTCAATTCATCAACACATCAAAGTCAAGAATGATTTCCACACCAATAATGTCTAAAACTATGTAATGTTTTTTCATGACGTTGTCAAGATGTGCAAATCTGTTTTGCATTTCTTTCCATCTAAACTCCCTCATAAATAATAATCATTTATTTTTATTTTGAGGTGACCTCTTTTTAGGATATTTACCTTTTTATTGTCTTTCATTTTTTCGAGCTCTTTTAAACGATGGCTTTCACGATGAGTTAATTTTGTACTCTCACAGCCCTTTCCTGTGATTCACTCATCATATTTTGTTGCAATTAAATTCCTCATGGTAAACGGTTCTTACATGCACTACTTTCATTGTCAAGTTTTATCGCATATGGTTTGTTTTAAAGACAGAATTGAGATGACAATACTTCGACGAATATGTGATAAACAAGTACAATAATCAAACAAATTCGTACAAGTGTGCATTAAATGAACTCATAAGTCAAACATGTAGGTAGTAACAACTAACCATATCTCAATGAATCTAAACATTATAAAGTACATAAATAAAATGATGACGCATATCAAAACACTATCAAACCGTCACATGGATATGGAATGAAATTGTGACTCGGTCATCCTAACTGTCCATTCATATACGGTGCAAAACAAATTACAAAATTCTTTTTGACTTTTTAAAATTTTTCAAAAAAAGGAAAATCTTTTTGAATTTTTTTCAAAAAACAAAAATCTAATGCAAAAATGATACACACTAGCAATAGGCAAAAGAAATATCATCATGCAAATCAACATATGCTAGCAAACAAGTCTAAACCTCAACTGTTAGGTGCGGTGGAGTTTTCCAAAGGTGGCGACATCCTATGAAAGCCTTCATCAAATCATGTGAAGCCTTGACCAAAAACTTTACATGCTCCCTAAGATGTGCAAACTCTATCGTGTAATCATCTGGAGCATCATGTGTGGGTGCGTGTGTGTGAAATCGTGTAGTATCAAAATGTGACACATGACCCAACCTAAAACAAAACTCCCTAAGGTGTCCTTTCTTCTTGCAGTGTGTGCAGACATAAATAGGCCTAGGTACACCTATCTCAAAATGTCTCCTACGTGCTCTCCTATCAGGTACGATTCGCCTAGGTGGGTTAGGTTGAGATCCATGTGAATCTAACACTAAAGTAGGAACCGTCTCGGGTGCAACTTGGGAAGTAGAAGCGTCGTCATGACTTATTCATAAACTCTCACCTCTACCCAAAATGGGATTGAGAACCATCTTTCCAACCTTTTTAGATGCGTTCTCTAAAGGTACTTTAACCTCCTAGGCACGATCGAGATCACTCTTGATTTGAGATACACATGTCGTCAGACTAGACACCGTGTTGGTCAAATCACTCTTTTCCCGGCCTAAAGCTATCAATTGTTCACTCAAAGAAACCTTCACCTTCTCGAGTTGACTAGATTTTGCCTTAAACTTTCTAAATCTCTCTCCAAATGTCTCACCCTAAGATCTAACTCCTTATTGAATTTCTTAGTCTTTAAGGTCTGTCTCGGCGTAAAAATCTCTAAACGCAATTTGGAGCTCACTTTCATCCCCACTTTCACACTCATTATCACCCTCACTCAAAATAGTCAAACTATCCTCCTCCTCGAGGGTCTCATGTGTACAAATATCCTCATCGCCGTGGACAAATTAGGTGTGCTCATGTGGCTAGCTAAAAAAGTAACAAATTTCCCATGTGAAGACTCATCCCCGGAATCTTTCACCTCTTCCTCACTAGCGCTAAGACTGGATGGCATGGCAGTCTGTTTGCCCTTTCTCTTTAGCCTAGTGGGACACTAAAAAGCTCTATGCCCCCTACCCTCGCACTCCAAACACTTATCTTCTTCCTCTTTCTCACCGCTCTCTTGGCCTCATTTTTATTTTTCTCAAAAAATCTTTTATTGGAAGAATTTTGTTTTGAAAACTTGAGAAAAAAAATTCGCAAGCATGGCCATATAAAAATCAACCTCACCCTCAGAGTCGGACTCACAAACTTTCACTTTCTTTTTCTTCTCTCTCGTGGACACTTCCTCTTCCTTCCTAGACTGGGCTCTAAGTGTTATCCCTCAATCTTTAGGCTTGACAGTGTTAGGAAACATGTCAATAATATTTCATATGTCTGGAGGTCTCCTACCCGCTCTTTTAATTTTAAATTGCCCAAATTACCTAAGGTATTTAAAACAATCACTTTTGGGATAAAATGTTTAGGCAACGATCTTAAAATCTTTTTAACCACTCATATATCAGGTATGGGCTCACCAAGATTGAAACTAATGTTGACAATGTAGATAAACGAGCATAAAAATCATCAAAACACTCAGTCTCAAGCATGGTAATCGTTTCAAATTGAGTAGTTAAAGTTTGAATTTTAGACTCTTTGACCGCATTTGCTCCTTCGTGGGTAAGTTGTAAAATGCCCCACACTTATTTTGACGTCGTGCACATCATAATACATCTGAACTCCTCAGGAGTGACAACACCAGAAATTGCACTCAACCCAAGTGAATTATAAGTGTTCCATTTAAATTCGTCCTCAGTCCAGGTAGTCACAAGATTTAAAGATGTTACGTTATCTACAATGACAGTGAGAGGCATCCACCCTTTTTCACAAATTAACCAAACCCGCTCATCAATGGCCTTTAACTGTGATTTCATATATACTTTCCAGTAGGCATAATTAGACCCGTAAAAAATGGGCATCCGGTTATATAAGTGCTCCATTGGAAAAATTACGATTTTTCACAATACAGATTAAAAAAAAATCAATATCACACAATTATGCGAAAAACAAGCATCACTCGATAAATTAGAGAAACCCGCTCTGATACCAATTTGTGAATATTGTGTGATACCGATTAGAACAAATTTGTAAGTTTTCACGTTAACCTTATTTAATCGGTGTCAATTTTTAATCCAATTTTATTTAGCCCTAAAACAAGCAACTATGTATGGAAAAATCAAACCAACAAAGAATAATTGTTGACACACAGATTTCAAAAAAAAAAATCTTTTGGGTAAAATCTTTATTTCACTATAAAGACGTAAATTGCAACTTACAATAATTACAGTGAAATATGCAATGATCACTCCCGGGAACAGTTACATAAGCACGCAACTCCAATTCCACCCAGGAATACCCACGAGTACTCCCTATGACACGCGGTCGACATCAGTCCAGTACCTCCCTCAAGTGGCACCTAGATCAGTAGTAGAGATCTTCTCTAGACGATAAACTTTAACGATGTGTTCTTGGGTTCCAAAATAATTCACATAAACTATTGGGATGAATTGTAAATTGAAAAATAAGAATTAAAACCTTTAAAATGAGAAGAACTGAGATTACTGTTTTACGAAACTGCTCTAGCAGAATACTTTGTCTTCTCATTTTAAAGGTTTTAATTTTTTTTTCAATTCACAATTCATCCCAATAGTTATGTAAATTATTTTGGAACCCTAGAACACATCTCTATTGAAGTTTCTCTTGTAGAGAAGATCTCTACTGCTGATCTAGGTGCCACTTGAGGGAGGTACTGGGCTGACATCGACTGCGTGTCATAGGGAGTAATCGTGGGTATTCCTGGGCTGAATTAGAGCTGCGGTTCTTGCTGACTCTAGACTGCGTGTCTATGTGATTGTTCCGAGGAGTGATCATTGCAAATTTCATTGTAATTATTGTAAATTGCGATTTACGTCTTTATAGTGAAATAAAGGTTTTACCCGAAAAGGGTTTTTTTCCTGAAATCTGTATGTCATCAATTATTCTTTGTTGGTTTGATTTTTCCACACGTAGTTGCTTGTTTTAGGGTTGAATAAAATTGGATTAAAAATTAACACCGATTAAATAAGGTTAACTTGGAAACTTGCGAATTTATTCGAATCGGTATCACACGGCATTCACAACCCAAGTCACGAACTAACCATGAGGTATCTTCATTGTAAGAAATTCATTCTCTTATACTAGTAACTTATACTACAGCAGTCTAACTTGTATACGAAATACTAACTATTAAATATCTACTCCACTCTAGGAAACTATATCGTTTAATCACTATTTAAATCTATACTAGAATCGAATGTCACATCCTCAACCAACTCCTAACCAATACTAAACTCCATGCGTGGGATGAAAAAGCCGAACAATAAAGCCCCCGTCACACTTCTGTCTTAATTAGTTACTCGTCAAGAGGTAATGGTCATTGGATCTCGATTACTAACCTAAATAATTCCACTTAAGCATTACCCTAATCACAATGACTTATCTCCAGAGATATTATAACCCATAAAACTACTTGCATCATAGAGAGTCTAATCTTAACTCCCTAACTTGAGAGTAACCAAATATTCCAGACTCTCTTTCAAGGAGAGTGTTTTCTAAAAAAGTACTTTAATACTACCCTATGTTATGGTTTACCCATTCTCAAAATAATACCTTTAACTCCCTATACATATTCCATCTTGAGGTTCCCTAAATATAAGAACATAAGTAAGGACCACTAGGCCATTACTCTGTCCATTATGAATCTCAATAGATCATCTTAATAGTTCATTAATTCAAGTGGGATTTACATTTTCCATTAACATAAACCATTCAATTTAAATCGAACATACTAATGTAATAATCTAAACTATTACGAGTTATTCGATCCACAATGTAGAGCTACTAGTTAATCATAACTACTTACCGCTCACCTGATCTCATGCCTTAAACAAGTCTAACATTAACTACTCAAATCACCTAAAACATCGTCCTTATCACTCTCAATCTCTTATATTTCCCACTTAGCGCACTAAAAAATTGGGACTGATATATTAGGGACGTCTGGTCGCAACTGTCCCAAAACTAATTATTTGGGAGGAACATTATATATATACTGTACTGCTCTTGTGCGGACTAATTCGCATTTTAAGAGTGCGGACCGGACATGTGTCACCTGACGGTGAGCCCAGAAATTATAGGCACACTCTCTCTTATATGGGCTCACCGTCAGGTGATACATGTTCGGTCCGCACTCTTAAAATACGGACTAGTTCGCACAAGAGCATTACCGTATATATATATACTAGCGGATGCCCGTGCCCGATGGCACGCCGATAAAGTTTTTCCCGTGATAAAACCCAGCCAATAATAACTCGCCTTTTAAAAAAAAAACTTTTAACATACTCTAAATATACATATATTTAAAAAAAATATTTTAAAACAAATATTTAAAAAAATATTTTTTTAAAAAATATTTTAATAAAAAAAATAAAATAATAATGTATGTATGTATGCATGAAACACATAAAATACCATACATATTTATCATGCATGTTTATCATACATGATTTACTATTCATAAGATCATTATCCCATCTCTCTCTCTCTCTCTCTCTATATATATATATATATATTATGCTATTATATAGGTCATTTATTAGTCGTTTCTAAAACTTTCGTCCTTTAAACCTTTATGGGAAAGTTATATTTTTATGTACTCTAAATTTCCTCACATTACCAAATCTCATTTCCCCCTCATTTCCAATAAGCCGCCATTCGACTCATTTTCAGACCTACCCCCGAATTGCATTCCCCCTTCATCAAACCCAAAACCACCTATTTCCCCTCATCACTCATGACCCATTTTCTCTATCTCTTCATCCATCGATAAGCGTCACTGACAATTTTTGACATCTTTATCTCTCGGCTTGCCAGAGGTTAACTGGTGTCTCTTTATCTCAGCTTACTGACAGTTAACTGGTGTCGCCATCTCTCTCGTTCTGGTGGTAAAGAACTCTCTCTCCCTCTCTCGGTTTATGAAAAATGTTGGAATACATTGAAAGAATTATTCATAGATATTTTTATGAATTAATATTAATGAATAAAAAGCATTAAGATTGATTTAGTTCTCACATATTTGGACCGTCAATGGCCACACGCACACATAATTTTTCATCATTATTGATATAAATTTGATTTGGGGACTTACTTATAATTTGATTTTTTATATATATGTTGGTTTACTATAATAAAACTATATATTGTTTTTTTTGTATATGTTTTTGGTTTAATATTTTCTTGGATTTAACGAGGGATTACATGGCTGCTTAGATCTGTATTGACTAATATTTTTAAATTTTAGGGGTTAACGGGAGTGCATGCGTGGGTTTTCATAGGTTTTTATGGATCAAAGCGGTTATTAGTTCACTGTTATAGAGGAAAAGATGCTTTAAACTTGAAGTTTTTTATATTTATTTTGAACTAAAACATCTTTTACTTTTAGTATGCAATTTATACCAATAATTTGGGTCAACAAATGATATTATTTTTTTTGTTGAATCGTAGTCAAATGTACAGGCAACTTGATTTGGGATCATTTTTTAGGCTAGTTGAATGATTTTGAAAAAAAAACACATTTTCTTAGTTGAACACGTGTTCGACAAAATGATCATGTCATCATTTAATACGATATTAACAATTGGTGCACACGCGATGTGTGTTTAACGTGTGTTGAATTATAGTGTTCAGTAAACTTCAATTATAATTTAATAAAAAATAAGTTAATACTAAAAGGTTTAATATATTTCACTTACCTAATTTGCTTATAGACTTCTCATTTGTCAGTACACATATTTTCACCCTTTGCAATGGACATTTTGATGATTTAAATAATCACAAATCCATAAAGCTTAAGGGCCCATTTGACAACCCAGTTCCAAGGCTTGGAATTGGAATTGGAAGGCCAATTTGAATTCCACGGAATTGAAATTGGCCTTCCAATTCCAATTCCAATTCCAATTCCAATTCCAATTCCAATTCCAATTCCAATTCCAAAGCCTTGGAATTGGATTGCCAAACGGGCCCTAAACAACTTGCTTGTTTTGACCAAATTCCTGACGTAAAGTGTCAAATGGGACTCCATGTTGACCTTGTTGGCACTCTCCATAGATGTGAATGAAGTCAAATTACTTAGAGAGAGGGAGATAGCAATTACTTTTAGCCTAATCAAAACTTGGTTTGATTAAATAGAGGTCAAAGAAACATGGTAGCTTAAGGTAACTGACCAAATTTAAGGCGGGATGAATTGGAGAAATAATTTAAAATTTATGGAGTATCAAGCCCACTCTAATGTATTGGCTTCTTAAATTCATATTACCATATGTGGCAAACTTATCTCATTGGTTCTCTTTATCTACTAGGAAGTTTTCTATTAAGATGGCAATGATACTTTAATTGGGTCTCAAATGATGATACATTTTTATGTGATTTACTATAAATTTATGTGAAGATCGTCCAAGTAGTTAAAAATAAGCCTATTTTCTTTGCACTTTCCCATTTTATAAGCAGAATAGAGGGAGATATTTAAGAGGATCAGTATATATATACATAAATAAGATTGGAAAAAATCATAAATTAGACATTTCGTGATACATAAACACAAAATCTTAAACATGGAATGAAAAATGATTTTCTTTATGCATTATAATGTTTGGCAGGGTTTATGACAGATTTCAATGGCACTAAAAAAGATAATATCATCTAGTGCAAACTCTCATAATGTTATTCTTACACCATTGGGAAAAATGTGTACATATATAGTTCTTTTTAGAGGGAAATAGTCCCAAAAGAAGCTAACTAAAAATGGGGGTTTTAGAATAAACCTTATACATTCTACATAATATCTTATCCGTGCCTCATATGAGTACAAGTGTGACAAGAAATGGAAAAAGTAAAATTATAACCCTCCTTATATTATTTACATCACACTCCCCCTCTGAAAAAGAGTTGTTTTAAATCTTGTAAATGGTTTGAATCTAAGGGCTTATGTTCAAATGATTTGTATTGATTGGTATTTTCCAAATGGTTTGAATCATCTATGCTAAGGCATTTTTAAGGTTTTTAAATAATATTCTTGAAATATAAAAATATACAACTATATCCTTTCTAGTTGGGTTATTACTTAACAAATTTGCTTGTAAAGGATATTTGCACCACACATATATTTCTCTTTACTAAAACACTACACCAAAAACAGCAATCCGACACATCTTGATATTAAAAATTTGGCAAAGTTTAAAACCGTGCCAAATTCTGGCACGGTTTAATGACAATCTGGCACACTTTAAAATCGTGCCAAAATTTGGCACTGTTTAAAAGTGTGCCAAAACTGAACACACTTGACTAAAATATAAATAGCTTAAAAAAAATACCAAAACTCAACTCACTTCTCATTTTGAAGTCATGCACCCATTACCCGCTCTTTCTCTAACCCATCCCCCGCTCTTTCTCTCTCTCTACCTTTGCTTAAGCATTAACGATATGAAGTCGTTAATGGTGTCTGAGATCTAAACCTACAAAAAGAAATAACTGTTTGTGATTTGTAATGGCGTACTCGTTTCCAGAGGAGATTTTAGAGTACGTGTTCTCATTCATATTCAGCGACCAAGATCGAAATGCGGTATCACTGGTGTGCAAATTATGGTACGAGGTGGAGTAGGAAACGAGTGTTTGTTGGGAACTATTAAGCGGTGAGTCCGGGGATGATGATTAAGAGGTTTCCGGAGGTGAGATCTGTGGAGTTAAAAGGGAAACCACATTTTGTGAATTTTAATCTGATGCCGGATGGATGGGGCGGGTATGTGTACCCGTGGATCGTGGCGATGGGCGGGGTACCCGTGGTTGGAGGAGATTAGGTTGAAGAGGATTGTGGTCACGGATGAGATGTTGGAGTTGATTTCGAGGTCGTTTAATAATTTTAAGGTGTTGGTGTTGCCTTCCTGTGAGGGCTTTACTACTGATGGACTTGCTTCTGTTGCCGCTAATTGCAGGTCAATTTTGAATCTTGTTGAATCTAAACATAACACTATAATTTTGATATTTAATTAACTGTAACATAACATTGAAATTTTGATATCTGTTATTATTTTTTATTGAGGCAATGTTTGGTGGTGTAGGAATTTGAGAGAGCTGGATTTGGGGGAGAGTGAAGTGGAAGACCTGGGTGGCCATTGACTAAGCCATTTCCCTGATACTTATAGGTCGCTTGTGTCTCTAAACATTTCTTTCTGCGGAGAAATGAAGAACTACTCGTGGTATTTTTTGCGGAGAAGGTCCGATGAGGAGAAGACGATGAAGACTTGTCTACTAATCCCCAATTTCTCTCTCACTACATCTCTCTAAAGCATATCCTTCTTTTCTTCAAAAATTAGGGTTTTGTTACAATACCCAAATCGATATTCCACGGGTTCAATAGATTGTAAATTTGTAATATTATTGTATACCTAAATCGATATTCCAAAAATTAGGGTTTGAAGATCTGTTTTATTTTTTAAAATTTGTTTGTGTTGAATGTATATACATGTATATATTTATTTGTAGAGATGGAAAGGGAGTTGGTTGAGTTATTTGAATCAGTGAAAAAGAGGCGAATGCAGCCGCCGTTGAAGGAGGGGCACCTGAGGAAGATCGATTTGTTGATTTACATGAGGAATACCGATGTTTTGGTGCCCACACAGGTAATTTTGGTCTTTTCTGTTAATTTTTTCTTTTGTATTGTATTATTACTTTTATATGAAATTGACTTTCTTTTATGAGTCCCTATTGGTGTATTCTATTTTCATGATTTGTAATTGGAACTTTCGAATCATTTAATTTTCATAAATTTAATCGGGTAACCTATGGATTATTTGGGTTTGGAAATATAATTTGGTTACATTATGATTGTTGGCATTTCTTTCGTTCGAATGTAGAGACAAGTTGAAGTTATTTATCTTCAACATAGAAAGAAGCATGTTCTTCATAGAAATTACATTCCTAAGCATTTACATTCCCCTCAGAATGGGCAATTATTTGTATGTTAGAACTTTGAATCAGGAAGCACTCGTGTTATGTTACAATCGTAGACATAATTGTTATTTCCTTATTTTCTTCACAAGAAGCATTGAACATATGGCCCTTAACATGCCTAAGAAGAATGACGTTTCACTAAGTCTTGTGATATAATTAACCGATTTGATGAAGATAACCAAAGACCGTCAAATACATTTTCTTGTGACCCAAATTCAGCCGAACAAGTTCATTATAGAGTTTAAACCCTTCAATTGTCTGTATATATATACATGTATATGCAAGTGTGTGTGTATATATATATATATATATATGCAAGACATACTGCACATCTGATGATCAAGCAAAAATACTCTGAGATTTTTTCGATTTTAACTTTGGGTTGAGTTGAGCTAGGGTTTTAGGTCTTTTCTTTAATAATCAAAATCCATACGAAGCTAAGAAACTTATTTTCATTTATGTGCTTATGCAATGCTATGTTCCCAAATCACATTGATTGATATTGTAACAAGTACGTGATTCTTATCTTGAAATATTATTATTTATATCTTTACATTTGGACACATGTATATGTGTGTGTGTGTGTATCTTTTACTAGAGAGACACATATTGATTTTAAAAAGTTGTCTTAGATGTGGAAGCAAACACAAAGGATACAAAGAATAAATTTACTGTGGTTTTCCTCGTATGAATTCTTTCTAAATTTATGGAGAGAACTAGAGAAATAAATTGTAATACCCCGTATTTTTATGCTATATTAATTTGGGGATTTATTAAATTTAATGTGAATTAATTATCTAATATAAATTTGGAAATTAATTATGTTATAATTATTAACGTGATGAGAGTTAATAATTATGGGAAATTTATTGAATATTACTAATGAGTAAAGTAATATATAATATTGGTTATATTAAATGTCACGAGTGAATAAAATGACAATTTTGGAAATTTGAGTCGGGACGCGCCCGTGTCGCGTCGGGACTAAATATTGATGAATAAAAGTGAATATATTATAAGTTGCTCGTATGGTCGTTTTGAGTGCGCCAAAGTGTCCGTAAGGGTCGAGATAGTCAGAAAAGTTTACCCGGGGGTTTAGTTTGGGTCTCGGGGCATTTTTAGGCTTAATTAGTACCCCGGGAGGGCATTTGAGACATTTTTATATTTTTGGGTAATTAAACCCACGAAATTTCAAGGGTTATATCAGATGTCTAAGGTTGCCTTCTAGGGTTAAAACAACCAAAGACAAGTGACGGGGGATGATTAGGATGAGTTTATGGAAGAAAACCCAAATTTGAGATAGGAAATCGCATGTAGTAACGATTTGAATGTTATTCTGGAAACCCCTTCACATGTAGAGGATTAAACCACGAAATTTTGATGTTTTAGAAGAAGAAAATTCTGGAAAAGATTGATTAGAACCATGATAAAGAAATTCTAGGGTTTTTGAGATTTTTAGGAAGTTTTTACCTATAAATCCATGATTAGTGACAAAAATCTACATGCTTTACGTAGAAGATACATAAAATGTGATTATAATGTTAGTAGTACAAATTTCTGGGCGATTGGGAATGAAAAGTTTGGATTTGGAGGAGGTTATGTGATAGAACCCGTAACTGATTAACTGCAGAATTCACTATACCTGTTTGATCGATCGATCGAACCAAGAGCTTCGATCGATCGAAGGTTCGATCAATCGAGCCCCAGACCTCGATCGATCGACCCCTTCTGGAAGACTCATATTTCCCCTTTTTTTAAATTAGTTGAATTCAATTTAATGAGAAATAATTCTTGGACACCCTTATTAAAATATTTTGGGAGATGAAGAAGACCAGTATGGCTTATAAATAATTATGGGACCTTTAATGTAAGACGAGAGTTATATTTTTGGGATATTTACATATAAGGGACGATGAAATTGTGTATTAAGGGGAGAGATGCGTAAGATAGTTACGTTGGAAATTAGATGTATACCTACTGAATTTTTCACTTGAGAGGATAGAGTCCATGAGTATTACGTAGTAAGTTGGAAAAATCCCTCGAATCAAAGTAAGAAATGAACGATTATACGTGAGAACTAAATAATGAGATATGAGGACAAATGTCATAATTATGGGATTTGAGATGTACCTAAATCGATATGGTAATATTAGTATAGTTATATGACTGTGTTTATGCATATACTATCTATGTGTGAAAATCGTGCCCGCGCTACTTGCTATCCCTGAGGTTACCACGCTGGGACAGTCTTATCTGATGGGACCTTTATGGAGGATATTGACTCGTACCCTAGAAGATAGATATCCTTGGTACATGCTATCGAATCGATAGTTCAGACGGTCCTAAGAGACGTGGGGGCATGTGCTATCCTCTTAGAGACTTGGAATCTATGCTTCGCCTTAATATTGTTTGTGTATGTGTTAATACAGTTCGAGAGTGATTCCGAACTTGTATTTCCCTTAGTACGAGAGATACGGGGATTGAATAGCAGAGTATGCACGCACCATAATTTTTATGTGGGGTGCTGTTAGATTATATATATTATACGAGTATTCAATATATATATGAAATTCTGAAATTTGGAACTGCCTACTGTGTTATGGTAAGTAAGATAAGAATCTTGACTTCAAATTGGAAATACTTGTTTTGAAAAGTATAATATGACACTCGGAAACTTTATTAATAAATAAAGTTAAAATGAGAGCTTTGTCACTAAATGAAATTTCCTCTTAAACAATTATGTTGTTCAGTTTTAAATCTTACGAGTAACCTAAGATAAGTTAAATCATTGGGAAGATTAGTGCGATGTAAGATAAGGTAAACAGTTGGGAAGGTTAGTGAGATATGTGTGCACATTAGAAGAGAGGTGAGAATTTCTCAAGAGAGTGTCGCACTAATATGATGTTGCATTGGCCTGTAAACATTTTAAATACTTGATAAACAAATTTTAAATCTTTTATGCTATCGGGCTCTGACCCGTTTCTATTTCTCTTTCTCTCTTGTATATATATATGTATATATTACAGGTGCCCAGCCACAGGGGCGTCTTGCGAAGGATCCCTTGGAAGAAACGCGCTGCAGCTTAGGTGGGAGTTGCAGGCCTCTTGCTTAGACAACTTCATTTATTTGACTCCACTCCTAGCATATTCATTTAGTGGGGCATGTGTCACCCTTTCCATTATTCAGTTGTTTATTTGGACATTGTGATTCAGTTATTTTTAGTATTGTCATTTTGGGATTTATTACTGTCCGGATGTTTTACTTTAAGTTTTAAATGTTGGGATTTATTTGTTGAATGTTTAACGTATTTGGATTATATGTTCCAGGATTATTGTGGTGTGATTCTTTAATATTGAATTGTTGTAAATAATTAAATCTTTGTTTTTAAAATAAAATTTGGAAAGAAATGTTTAAAAATGGTTTTGACACTTAGCTTAATTAATTAGGGTGTTTAAATTGGAAAAGTTATTTTTACGACAGTGATGCTAAGAATGAACCAACTGTTCACCTTGATTTTAGTTTAATAAAGGAGTGATCGCCCGGTATTTAATTTGGCGGGGTGTCACAGGTGGTATCAGAGAATCAGGTTCTAGTGTCCTTAGGATCTGTACGGCTTATTTCGCTTTCAGCTTAACATTTTTGCTATAGAGCCCTATTTTAGGATTGTTGTATTCTTGCTTTTACGTTTACGTCTTCAGCTATTTGAGATTTGATAATAACTGTAGACTAATGAACTTCTTCACGTTTCAGATGCCTCTGAGACGTGCACCAAAGGATAGGCGTGCCCAAGCCGAGCAACGAGCAGCTCCGGCACACTGTACAATGAATGCTAATGAAGTAGCTGATATTGTTGCTCAGGCGGTGAATGCCGCACTAGCGGTGGTTCAGTAGGCTCCATCCCAAATTCAGGAAGTGGCGCCAGTACCTGCACAGCTTCCATCTGCATGGGAGCGGGTTAGGGATGCTTTTCAGAAGGCGCATCCCCCTGAGTTCTCGGGTAGTTAAGATATCATCATCGTCAGCCAATGGAAGAAAGATATCCTGCGGCATCTTCGTATGTATGAGTGCACAGACATGCAGAAACAGTTGTTGGCTTCCTTTAAGCTGGTGGGGGATGCTTTGCAGTGGTGGGAGTCCACCACCACCTTGGAGGAGAGGGATACGATCCCGATTCAGTCATTCTGGGAGCAGTTTGACCGCAAGTATTTTCCAACCGCCGTGCAGACTGAGATGAGGCGGAAGTTACTGAACTTGAAATAGGAGAATTCTACCGTTGCTGAGTATGAGGAGGAATTCACGAGACTTCTCACCACAGTGCCAGATGAGGCACCCACTGAGGGTAAGAAGATAATGCTGTTTATGGACGGGTTAGCTTGGAGGATCCGTCAGCACCTTATAGGGAATCTGTCTCAGAGTACTTTCACTGATGTACTCAATGCTGCGTTACTACATTGCCAGGATCACCGCTTCCATCTGCAGGGAAGAAAGAGAGCAGGAAAGTCCATCCAGTAGGGCAAGACCGGGGGTAGTAGTGCTAGTGGAGCACCATCTCAAGGACATACTCGTCAGCATAAGCAGAGTTCCCATCAGGGGGACCCTGCTAAGCGATTCCATTCAGGTGATTCCAAACAGGGATTTGGGGGTTTTAGGCAGGGCCAGCCTAATCAGCAGGGCCAGCAAGGCCAACACCGACAGCAACAGGGTCAGCAGCAGGGCCAACAGCGTTTTCATCAGGGCCAACATGGCCAGTGGCGGGGTGGTAACGTCCAGCAGGGCCGTGGTCAGCAGGGTCAGAGGGGAGGTAATTTCAAAGGCCGATGTTTTGGGTGCGACAAGCATGGCCATAGGCGCCAGGATTGTCCAGAGGGAGAGAGGGCCCCACAGCAGCAGGGTGCCCGTAATGAGCCATAGAGGTCACTTTTTCCAGCAGCCCTCCCAACCCCAGCTCAAGTACCAGCCCTACCAGCCGTTCCAGCAGCTCCAGTGCAGCAGGGGCAGTTATAGTATGGACGTGTCTATAAAGTCCACCAGGCAGCAGCTCCACAGGCACCACCCGCGATTGAGGGTATGTTTCCTATCCATGGTACTATGGTTCGGGTTTTATTTGATACTGGGGCGACGCACTGTTTCATAGCTACGCATTTTGTGAAGGCCTTAGGGTTATTAGCCACATCAGAGAGCACTGTAACGTGTGTAGACTCACCACTAGGGAATAGTTCGCTTATTTTCTTTATATGCCGGGGAGTGGGGGTAGAGATTGGTAGCTTGGTATTACCTGCAGACATGTTAGTCTTAGATATGCATGAGCACGACGTTATTATCGGTATGGATTGGCTCGCTACTTACAGGGCCATGATAGATTATTTTGGTGGGAATATTTTCTTTGCCATTCCGGGGCAAGAGATGTTTATAGTGGCGATGCCTTGCCCAGAGGGAGGCTCGACCGCTCATTTGTATTACATAGAGGAGGATACCTCTAAGGAGGTTGTGATTCCCTTAGACTCGATTCCAGTTGTTCGTGAGTATTCCAATGTATTCCAGGAGATACCAGGCCTACCCCCCAGTCGAGAGATAGACTTTGTCATAGATTTATTATCGGATACTAGACCGATAGCACGCGCTCCATACCGTATGGCTCCGGTAGAGATGCCAGAGTTACGAGATCAGATAGAGCAGCTGTTAGGTCAGGGCTTCATTCGCAGGAGTACCTCACCTTGGGGCGCTCCATTTCTGTTTGTGAAAAAGAGAGATGGTTCACTGAGGCTATGCGTGGACTACCGGGAGTTGAACAAGGTAACGATACGGAATAAGTATCCGTTGCCTCGAATCGATGATCTGTTCGACCAGTTGAGGGGAGCAACTTTCTTTTCGAAGATAGATATGAGGTTGGGGTACCATCAGCTACGTATTAAGGAGCATGATGTTTCAAAAACTGCTTTCTTGACGAGATATGGGTCCTATGAGTTCAGGGTGATGCCATTTGGCCTCACAAATGATCCAGCCGTGTTCATGGACTTAATGAACCGAGTGTTCATAGAGTTCTTGGATCAGTTTTTCATCGTCTTCATAGATGACATTTTGATATATTCACACTCCAAGGAGGAGCATGCCGAGCACTTGAGACAGGTTCTTCAGACTCTACGAGAACATCAGTTGTATGCTAAGTACGAGAAGTGCGGATTCTGGTTGTGAGAAGTACAGTTCATGGGGCATGTTTCTTCTGAGCAGGGGATAGCAGTTGACCCGAGTAAAGTGTCAGCGGTGAGGGAGTGGGGACAACCCACGACACCGACGAAAGTGCGAAGTTTCTTGGGGTTAGCCGGATACTACAGAAGATTCATTCGGGGATTCTCTAAAATAGCGGGTCCATTGACGAACCTGACTCGCAAAGGGGTTCCATATGTTTGGGATGATGCTTACCAATTGACTTTCGACGAGCTGAAAGACAAGCTTACTTCAGCACCAGTCCTTGCCTTACCGAAGTCGGGTGTGGAGTACCTGGTTTACACCGATGCCTCTTTACGGGGACTTGGGGGAGTACTTCAGCAGGAAGAGAAGGCTATAGATTTTTCCTCCCGCAAGCTTAAGCCGCATGAGAAGAATTACCCCACCCACGACCTGGAGTTAGCAGCGGTCGTTTTTGCATTGAGGATATGGAGACACTATTTATTGGGGGATAAATTCCTCTTGTTCACAGACCATAAGTCACTGCAGTACCTGTTCACTCAGCGAGAGATGAATATGCGTCAGCGCAGATGGTTAGAGTTTGTGAAGGACTATCAGTTCGACATATAGTACCATTCAGGGAAGACCAACGTAGTTGCTGATGCGTTGAACCGTAGACGATATAGCGAACGTTTGGAAAGCAAAGTGGAAGGAGTTAGGCCACCAGGACGCAGTATCCCGTTCCTTCATATCTGTTATGACAGTGACACCCGAGATTGTTACGAGGGTGATACAGGCACAGACCGCAGACCCATTTTGCCAGGAGCAGATTGTACGACTTTTAGCTGAGGGTGCTGAGTCCTATTCTGTTAGTTCTGATGGGGGTTTGAGGTTTAATGGGAGATTAGTGGTTCCAGAAGGAGCAGAATTACGTCATGCAGTGATGACCCAGTCTCACGGGTCCCGATTTGTGGTGCATCCTGTAGGAGATAAGATGTACCAGGATATGAGGCGGCAATACTGGTGGAGTGGGATGAAGAAGGACATTGCTGAGTTCGTGTCCAAATGTTTTACCTGCCAGCTGGTAAAGGTGGACCATCAGAAACCGTCAGGGTTTCTTCAGCCATTGGATGTACCCGCGTGGAAGTGGGAGAGTATTTCCATGGATTTTATTACAAGGTTGCCTACATCACACCGGGGCCACGACTCTATCTGGGTAATTGTAGATCGTTTGACCAAGATGGCTCATTTTCTGCCGGTGCGGACAGACTATACCATAGGTCAGTATGCTCAGTTGTTCATTGCTGAGATTATCAGATTACATGGGGTGCCCCTGAATATTGTGTCAGACAGAGACAAGATTTTCGTGTCACATTTCTGGGAAAGCTTTCAGGAGGCTATAGGTACTGAGTTGAGGTTGAGTTCAGATTATCACCCACAGACAGATGGACAGACAGAGCGTACTAATCAGATGTTGGAGGATATGCTACACATGTGTGTTCTTAATTTTAGAGGAGGTTAGGAGCCACATCTTCCACTGGTAGAGTTTGCTTATAATAACTCTTATCAGTTCACGATTGGCATGGCTCCATTTGAGGCTTTGTATGGCAGGCCTTGTCGTTCCCAAACTTGCTGGCTCGAGGTGGGGGATAATAAGTTGCTAGGACCAGAGGTAATTCAGGAAACCTCCACAAGGATTGAGATGATCAGGAGTCGCATTCGAGTAGTCCAGAATAGGCAGAAAAGCTATGCCGATGCGAAATGGTTCTTTCGGGAGTTTAATGTGGGGGACCAAGTGTTACTACGTGTATCTCCTATGAAAGGAGTGATGAGGTTCGGGAAGAAAGGGAAATTGGCCCCGAGGTACGTGGGACTATTTCCCATTATCGAGAGAATTGGGCCGGTAGCATACAGATTGGGACTGCCAGAACATTTACATCGCATTCACGATGTATGCCACATCTCGTCGTTGAGACGATATCTTCGGGATGATATGGCCCGTACTCACAACGCGATAGATGAGATAGACTTACAGCCTAACAGCTCTTATGAGGAGAGATCGGTGGCTATCCTAGACCAAAGTGAGAGAAGATTGAGGTCGAAGGTAGTTCCACTTGTACGGGTCCAGTGGGAGCATCATAATGGGGAGGAGTCCACTTGGGAGTGCGAGGCAGATATGCGCGAGAGATACCCAGATTTATTCTTACCAGGTACGCCTTATTTTTCGAATTTCGGGACGAAATTCCGTTATTAGGGGGGAAGTATGTAATACCCCATATTTTTATGCTATATTAATTTGGGGATTTATTAAATTTAATGTGAATTAATTATTTAATATAAATCCGGAAATTAATTATGTTATAATTATTAACGTGATGAGAGTTAATAATTATGGGAAATTTGTTGAATATTACTAATGAGTAAAGTAATATATAATATTGGTTATATTAAATGTCACGAGTGAATAAAATGACAATTTTGAAAATTTGAGTCGGGACGCGCCCGTGTCGCGTCGGGACTAAATATTGATGAATAAAAGTGAATATATTATAAGTTGCTCGTATGGTCATTTTGAGTGCGTCAAAGTGTCCGAAAGGGTCGAGATAGTCAGAAAAGTGTACCCGGGGTTTTAGTTTGGGTCTCGGGGCATTTTTAGGCTTAATTAGTACCCCGGGAGGGCATTTTAGACATTTTTATATTTTTGGTTAATTAAACCCACGAAATTTCAAGGGTTATATCAGATGTCTAAGGTTGCCTTCTAGGGTTAAAAGAACCAAAGACAAGTAACGGGGGATGATTAGGATGAGTTTATGGAAGAAAACCCAAATTTGAGATAGGAAATCGCATGTAGTAACGATTTGAATGTTATTCTGGAAACCCCTTCACATGCAGAGGATTAAACCACGAAATTTTGATGTTTTAGAAGAAGAAAATTCTGGAAAGGATTGATTAGAACCATGATAAAGAAATTTTAGGGTTTTTGAGATTTTTAGGAAGTTTTTACCTATAAATCCATGATTAGTGACGGAAATCTACATGCTTTACGTAAAAGATACATAAAATGTGATTATAATGTTAGCAGTACAAATTTCTGGGCGATTGGGAATGAAAAGTTTGGATTTGGAGGAGGTTATGTGATAGAACCCGTAACTGATTAACTGCAGAATTCGTCATACCTGTTTGATCGATCGATCGAGTCAAGAGCTTCGATCGATCGAGACCCAGACCTTGATCGATCGACCCCTTCTGGCAGACTCATATTTCCCTTTTTTTAAATTAGTTGAATTAAATTTAATGAGAAATAATTCTTAGACACCCTTATTAAAATATTTTGGGAGATGAAGAAGACCAGTATGACTTATAAATAATCGTGGGACCTTTAATGTAAGACGAGAGTTATATTTTTGGGATATTTACATATAAGGGACGATGAAATTGTGTATTAAGGGGAGAGACACGTAAGATAGTTACGTTGGAAATTAGATGTATACCTACTGAATTTTTCACTTGAGAGGATAGAGTCCATGAGTATTACGTAGTAAGTTGGAAAAATCCCTCGAATCAAAGTAAGAAATGAACGATTATACGTGAGAACTAAATAATGAGATATGAGGACAAATGTCGTAATTATGGGATTTGAGATGTACCTAAATCCATATGGTAATATTAGTATAGTTATATGACTGTGTTTATGCATATACTATCTATGTGTGAAAATCGTGCCCGCACTACTTGCTATCCCTGAGGTTACCGCGCTGGGACAGTCTTATCTCGATGGGACCTTTATGGGGGATATTGACTCATACCCTAGAAGATAGATATCCTTGGTACAAGCTATTGAATCGATAGTTCAGACGGTCCTAAGAGATGTGGGGGCATGTGCTATCCTCTTAGAGACTTGGAATCTATGCTTCGCCTCAATAATAATTGTGTATGTGTTAATACAGTTCGAGAGTGATTCCGAACTTGTATTTCCCTTAGTACGAGAGATACGGGGATTGGATAGCAGAGTATGCACGCACCATAATTTTTATGTGGGGTGCTGTTAGAATATATATATTATACGATTATTTAATATATATATGAAATTCTGAAATTTGGAACTGCCTGCTGTGTTATGGTAAGTAAGATAAGAATCTTGACTTCAAATTGGAAATACTTGTTTTGAAAAGTATAATATGACACTGGGAAACTTTATTAATAAATAAATTTAAAATGTGAGCTTTGTCACTAAATGAAATTTCCTCTTAAACAATTATGTTGTTCAGTTTTAAATCTTACGAGTAACCTAAGATAAGTTAAATCATTGGGAAGATTAGTGCGATGTAAGATAAGGTAAACAGTTGGGAAGGTTAGTGCGATAGGTGTGCACATTAGAAGAGAGGTGAGAATTTCTCAAGAGAGTGTCGCACTAATATGTTGTTGCATTGGCCTGTAAACATTTTAAATACTTGCTAAACAAATTTTGAAGTTAGAGTTGGAGTTTTGGAGCATTTCGTGGAGCTTAAAGAAGGGGTTCCTAGAGCACATATAGAGCTCTCATGGAGGATGTATTTGGTAACCCCTTGAGGCTACCTTTGAAGGTGGGGTTGCTCCTCCTATACAACCATAGTGTAAAAGATTTAAAATTTGTTTAGCAAGTATTTAAAATGTTTACAGGCCAATGCAACAACATATTAGTGCGACACTCTCTTGAGAAATTCTCACCTCTCTTCTAATGTGCACACCTATCGCACTAACCTTCCCAACTGTTTACCTTATCTTACATCGCACTAATCTTCCCAATGATTTAACTTATCTTAGGTTACTCGTAAGATTTAAAACTGAACAACATAATTGTTTAAGAGGAAATTTCATTTAATGACAAAGCTCACATTTTAAATTTATTTATTAATAAAGTTTCCCAGTGTCATATTATACTTTTCAAAACAAGTATTTCCAATTTGAAGTCAAGATTCTTATCTTACTTACCATTTTAAACAAGGACTTTCTTATCAAAACCAAGAAATAAATCAGAAATGCTTGAGTATGGCCCAGTTGATAGTTCCTGCATGAGTATTATATATGCAGTTACAGTATGTATGCATAATTATGTACACGTCACATACATAACAACATTATCTTACTAATAGAGAAAAATGAGAGGGCTAGATTAGGGGAAAAAGTAATAATAATACTTGTAAATATTCATTTGAAGTATCAAAGATGGAATAGATACGAAGATTTTATCATTCGATCTCTAAATTGCTCTGTCTAAGGAAAATTGTTCCTTGATTTAGTTTGTAAACATCTCCTCTCGGTTTATGCAAGGGGTGATTTCATCAATGTCCAAATCAACCTCTATAGATATACAAACCCAAATCCAGTTAAAAAAATAAAGCAATAAACCTCAATATCTAGGACTTTAGAAATGAAAACAAAGTAGGACTTTAACAAAGCTATAAACAAAGCGGTATTATGGACATGATGACAACTTTATCCTTGTGTAAAAATGGATACAATCAAAGTGGGATGCATAAATGTTTCATATTACAGACTAAGAATGTACATAATTATATTCATGCGAGGGTCAATAGGCACCTTCTCTTGGACAAGGAAGAAGGATAGGTTTAACAATGTAGGTTAGATAGCGCTCGATCGACATCGACACTGAGAAAACAATCACATATGTCGGTGACAGCTATAACAAAGATGATCATGTCACATTAGTTCATATTATTCGTATAAACTAACTAGAGAATTTTCTATTTTGTAACATAAATAAGAAATTTATTTCCCTAGTTCTCTCCACAGATTTAGAAAGAATTCATATAAGGAAAACCATAGTAAATTCATTCTCTGTATCCTTTGTGTTTGCTTCCACATCTAAAACAACTTTTTAAAATCAATCAGTGTCTCTCCACTAAAAGACACACACACACACACACACACACACACACATATATACATGTGTTCAAATGTAAAGATATAACTAGGTATTCCATAAGCTACTTGTAGGATTGTCAAGATCAATTAATACAAATAGTTGGTTAAATCTTTTTGTAAGAACATCATTGAAAATAAAGAGAATCTAGGATACTAAAGATGAATATAGTAAACACTCTAGGATATAAATATAATAGTTCAATTTACATAGGCTCCGTTTCAAATAGAGTTTTGTTATGGATTAAAGGGTTAATCACAGTTTGACTATTGTGATACTTATCGCCTAAACTTTTAATTTTAGCAATATTTACCCTTAACTTTCATAATTATCATGACACAATCGCAGTGGCACTACTAGCTGTCACGTATAGCGCCCATCTTGCGAAAAAATTAACATTGTATCTAACATGGATTGTATCCTGACAACAACAACAACAACAACAACAACAACAATAATAATAATAATAATAATAATAATAATAATAATAATAATAATAATAATAATAATAATAATAATTCAGGGTATATATTATTAAGATTAAAAGTTTAGGTAAATTGTAACAGGGGGTAAAATTCAGGGGGCGGCGTAAAATAAACCCTATAAAATATTTTACAAAGTTATTTTTGAGCCCTAATATGTCAATATAATATATGTCAAAAGAGACCAAAGACTAGTGTTACCAAAATAAAATGTATCTTTGTATTGATATCACTCATGAGAAAATCTGGACCAAGAAACAGAAATAAAGAGGCTTACATATATTTATTGCACACTGAACAGGCCGAAGGCGAGATTAACAACATTCAAATATCAAAACACAAAAAACAAGCCAAAATAACATTGATAAGTAAAAAATGATTAATCAAGTTCTTCAAAATACCCAATCATTAAGTCATAACCATCAAAATTATTGCATATTTATAATTTATCACCTTAGATCGACCAGTCGAATGAAGTGAGACTTGGAGTGTAGATATGGTGTGAGGAGAAGAAGAAGAAGAAGAAGAAGATACCATTTTCAATACAACAAAACTCTTCTTCTCTATTGAAATGAACTTCACATCAGTAATAGAACAAGAAAGGGGAGTGGGGGTCACTGGATGGGGAGGGGGAGAGAGAGAACGAAAGGTCTCGGGGGAAATTTGAGAAAGAATGAAAGGGGTAACTTTGAGAGAGAGAGAGAGAGACTGAGAAATGGGCGAAAAGTTACGAAAAAAAGTTATGGAAAAAATCAAACCTACGGGTATTTATATTTTAGTCAACTGTCCTCAATTTTGGCACACTTAAAAATAGTGCCAAATTTTCGCATGGTTTCAAAGTGTGCCAGATTGTTATTAAACAATGCCCAAATTCGGCATAGTTTTAAACTGTGCTATATTTTTAATATCAAGGTGTGCCAATTTGTTATTTTTGGTACAATTATCCTTAATACTAGAATATAGTCTATTTAATGTATAAATATTACACATATACGCACGGCATGATGGACGTGAACAATAATATATGAGTCGCATAAACACATGACGTAATATGGACTTTTATCAAGATTAATCATTTATAGTCTGATTCTATAATTTAAATAGGAGGATTGTCATTAAGCCCCTTTTACATTTCCCCCCTCGTACACATAGTTGATGTGTCGATGCCTAAATGAAACATATCAATTGTATGTAAGAAATCATTTTAGTCGATTTTGATATGTTTAATAATATTGTGGATCGTGGGTATTGATATCATATCTCATATCTAGACCTATATTTTCATTTTGGGTATTGATTTCAAGGAAAAAAGTAGTAACTGCATTTGAAGAATTATTAAAAGAATCAAAACCTACAACTATCTTTCCATTTTGTATCATAGACTTCTCAAATAACATTTTTTTCATTTTTTGGATTTATCCTCTAAAGTATGCTTGACTATCATGGCATTTGACAAATCACTTTGAAGAGAAATCACTTCTTTTTTATATTCCTTCTCTTTGATTTCAAAATTTTTGCACTATTTCTCAAGTTTACAATTCATTTAAAGAAGATTCAACCTTTTCATTTCCTAAGATAGAGTTTCATTCATTCATGTGTTTAACTCAAGTTTGGGTTGAAAAATCATTTCATCTTTCTCTTTTAATAAACCTCTTTCCTCTTCAAAAACATTAATCTTGTTCCTCATTTTAATGTTTGATTTTTTTAATTTCAAATATTCATGGAACAACTTGTTATAAGAATAGTTAATCTCATTCATCTCTTCATCATCAATTATCTCATTTTCATTATGCTTAATTTCATAGCCAGACTCACTAGATGCATGTGAAGTGTAACATGAGGATGAATGCATATTTTCCAAGCTTATAACTATTGTGTAAAAATCAGAAATCTCCATAAGGATATACAAACAAATAAACATGCACAAATCAAGGGTCGACTCAGGATGTTAAGCCTAAAATGAGTAACCGTGCTATGATACCAATTTAGAATCCAAGTGTGTGTACACTAGGAATAAACCTAGAGGGGTTGAAAAGGTTTTTCAATAATTTTTCCCAATTTAAAAAATATGTTCCAATTAAAAACTAAATCTAAGTGATTTTGTTTTAATAATTATATCTAGATATAATTATTTCATCCAGATCTGGATGAAATAATAAGAATTCAATCATAATCAATCAAACAAAACACAAATCAATCGCACAAGACATATTTATGTTGGAACGATAGTCCAATGGTCTATTGAATACGCGTATAAATTGAACTATAAAAAAAATTACACATTCGTGAAATCCTACAAGGCGGAATTGGGATTTACCTTTCGAGATCTCTTTGATTTGATCTCGTGTTAGCATAAATCGTGTGTGATGACAGTTAATAAAAAATGCAGGCGCGATGCACCTCACTATCTTCTATTGTATTCCTGATATGGATAGCCATGAGCAGAGTGTGGGATCTATTCCCATGACTACCTACTCTTCTCATTTTTCCTCTATGTTATCTCTCTTTCTCAAAAATTCGAATCTGGGTCTTTTGAGTTTCAAAGAGTGATGGTTGGCTTAACAAAAATGACCCTTAGGTGCGTATATATAAGATATAGTAGGGACCCTAAGGAGATATAAGGATGCGGTTCCTAATGGGCCTGAGAAAACTTAATCCTTCCCGGATCCTAATCTCAGGCCCTTAATTACAATTAATACCACTAAATAATTATAATTGCAACTCCACTTCTTAACTCAAAATTATATTTTGAGATTCTCATTATTAATTACTTAATTCTCCCCATGTTAAGGTTACAGATACCTATTAATAAAATAAATTACTGATAATTTATTTGATTAACTTCTTTTAGTCCTTAAACAATACAACTTAACTTATTTGTAGTATCGAATTAACATAATCCACCTGCAGGACTTGAAACATACAAAGCTTATAAGCATCTCAAGGGGGTATCATCAGTCTCTATACCGAGACGTGGATTCTATCCATAAAAGACTTTCACCATACATTAATCACCATTATCCAATCTATCAAGATTATTGATACAATAATGAATCCCACCCGATAGGTCAAAGCAATAAATAACTAGTGCATGTGCCCATTAATCATATCCAGATTAAGAGCCTTACGTAAACCTAATAGTAACGAGTTTTACATTGTCTTATAAAATCATATAAGACAATGACCTCAAGGTGTTTCCATTCAATACACATAAAGTGTACTAGTACAATAAATTGAAACTATATTATTTCCCATAATCAAGATAAACCTACTAAAATATTGTGCTACAGCCCTAATGATGGTATTTCCAGTCCCATCTAAGACTATAAACGATAAAACTTATATTCTATAAGAACTGGTGATCTGATCCTCCATGTGTAAGTCGTGCTCTACACACCAGAAAACCTAATGAGCAGAATAAAAGACATCGACAATATATATAATAATGCAAACATTATATCCATATATGATTCTCATTAAAATAGGAAAAATTGACTTTATTTTAACAATAAATCCATAAGTAAAACTATTACATAAATCATGGTTTTAGTCTACTCACTACAAGAAAAACACCTTTTTATGATGCTCGAAAAAATAATTTAATGACATTTATTATAAAAATGTCATTTAAAGGTCAATGCTATTATTAATATGACAAATCTAATATAAAATGTCATTTTATATATATTAGTATTATTTTTAATGACACTTTAAAAATAAAAATCATATTTGATTATAGATGTTATGACATTTTTTGTGATTTTTTTTAAACACAATACGTATTATGATTTTTTTTTTCTCCCCAAATTTTTTTGGAATGCGCTAAAAATTTAGACCCCAAAAAAGAGAACCCTCTCTTCTCACATTCTCACCTCCCTCACGCCCGCTTTTCCCACCGATGACTCCTCATGCCGTACCGATGACTCCTCATGCCTTCGACCCTTTCATTTCATTTCATCTCTTCATCCAAGTTGAGCAACACAACACACAAGATAAGGTAACCCTTTACTTTAACCATTTCATTTCATCTCTTCCGCCCCTAATTTTTGCCCCTATTTGTGGTTGTTTTCAAGTTGCAACAAATATGTGCCTTATGAAGTCCTCATGCATGTTGGATATGGACTCGTGAGATGTGAACTCATCATTTGCATTCTTTTACGAACTTCGACCTCCCTAACATAGGCGATTGGTATTGGTTCAAGGTCTTGCTGAGCCCTAAATCCTTTTTCAACTGAGGCATATTCTGTTCCAACACCCCTGTGTTGTGTACGCATTTCCAATCGGAGGTGATATGAAGGTATGTTTCTCTCTTTTCATTCGGGTCGAGTGTGTTTATAGATATAAATGTTTATTCTCAAACACTAATTCAGAGTAGCATCATTAATTAGTTATTTTGTGTTTGTATAGATTATATGTTGTCGAAAGAAACTCTATATGATAGATTATGTACGTTTTAATAGCCTAACTCAAATCGAATATAGAATGGGAAAGCGGAGGGTTACTAGAAGTGGAACCAACCGTTTCCCTACAAAAATATTGAAGGTCAGATACGATACGACTGCAACTGGGTTTGGTCCACTTTTAATATCTTTTATTCAGATTTGCAGGTGAGTCTCTTGATGGATTTGATAGTTCACAGTCTTTACAACCACCTGGAAATTTTTCTCTGGGAGCTTGTGAGGTGAACAACTCTCTGTTTTACTCTATAGTCTTTGTCTTTTTTTAGCTGGATGAAGTTATTTGTTACAAGTTTAGCTTTACAAGAAAGATGTAGGATTCTAGAGGTTTTTTGTCTTCTTCTTTTGAGGTTACTAAGATTGTGGCGCCCAAGATTAAGGTTGAGCCGGAAATCGATGATAGTAAAAAGAATGTTACTACGTTTTTTGGCACTCAAACTGGTACTGCCGAAGGTTTCGCTAAGGTTTGTGAAGTTTTTAACCATTGACTTTGTTGAATACAAGTTTGTTGTTCTTTGCAATGTATTGAGTTGTGGAATATGCTATTTATTTTTAGGCACTTACTGATGAAGCTAAAGTTTGTTATGAAAAGGCATTGTTCAAAGTGGTTGATTTGGTAAGCTTCTGTTCATCATTCATTACACATTATCTAACAAACTATATATATGATTTTCTACTTGAATTGTTGTTTTGAATTTTTTTAATTGAAAAACTGATGATTTAAAGTTATTGAATTGGTAAGCTAGTGTCTATCATTATAATGTATCGACCAAAAGAAGTTGCAAATGATATATCCCATTTTTTTTGCGCCTTTAATCGGCACACGCTTTTTTAGCCCGTTAAAAAGAATGCTTCTCTCTACATATAGTTTAATTTTCTATGATTTTTTATTTGACAACTGATGATTTTAAGTGTCTGAGTTGGTATTTTTGCAGTTGAGTCCTGTAGCATGGATTTTGTGACATTGGCCTCTGAAAGCAATAAAATTATAGGGTGTGTTGGGTGCTCCACTCCTATGTTTTGAAATTGAAATTTGAGAAACATTATCTTAATTTTTGAACTAACATGAGATTGGGTTTGAGAACCCCTCGAATTAGAATTGGAATTTTTCAGGTTAAAGTTTTGAACTTCAAAATATTCTAATACCAATTATTTGAAATTGTAATATTTTTGGTTCAATTTTTTCACTTCCATGTAATTTGTTTTGGAACTCCAACATCAAACATTGGAAATAGAAGAATTGGAGCAAACTAACTTCAACTTTTGAACTATATTTGCAGTGTATATGATATTAGAACATAAAACAACAAGAAGCATATAACTATTATGGGAATTATCTCAAGAAAACTAGAAAAGCAGTTACGTTTTACTTGATTGTACTTTAGATAAAAAAATGATGAATTAGTAACCATTAATTAGGATATCTAGCTAGAATGAAATTAGAAATGGTACAGGATTTGCAGAACTTTAGAGCTGGAATAGAGCACCTTTAAGATTACAATGATAAATAAGAATTGTAAAGTGAAGAGTGGATAGAAAGGATGGATTTGAGAAGGTGTACACAGTTTTATTGCTTTTTGTACATGTTTACCACTAGTTTGGACCCCATAAAAAGTTTGCTTTCCATTGGGGTTATGTCCGTTCCTCTGTTTTTTTTAACATTTTCCTTTCTTTTAAGTACTGCTCTTTATTAACTACATGTATACTATGAGCGCATACATTCCGACACAAGTTGGGGATACTGGACATGCATCCCCGTGTAATTGGTGGACAACATGAGCGGATGTATCCCTTTATTCATATATGCAACTCAGTTTCAACAATATTGGTGTTGACTAATGTATTATTCGTTGAAAAGTTTTTACATTTGTACAGTTGATTTTTCGAGGCATTTAGTGCATGAAAGTATTACTCATTTGGGAACCTGTATCTAGGAATCTTAATATTTACATTCTATATATTGTTTAGATTGGGATGTATGTCAATTAGATTCTAGGCAATTAAATACCAAAGCAAACCTCTTAATTACTTACTGTTGTTTTCTTCAAAACTCATAACTGTGTACTAATGAATGAATTTTGCCTCTTCTTACTTGAAGATTATTTCTCTACTGCGCATGCATTTGTGGAGATACTTATTGATAGACAGGTTCGAGTTTTGGTAATCTGTACTTTGAAATTGGAATATGTGAGTTTTTTTATGCTTGTTTTACAAATAACCAACATGAACTATTTTTTAAGCAAAACTACCTAGCGCTATATATTTTGTTCCAAGGACTCCCATGTGTCGCTAAAATTCATTATTTTTTCTCGCTATAAATTCCTGGATTGTGGTATTTGCAACAAAAGGCAATAATTTATGGGAGTTTTTTGATGTAGAATGTCAGTTCAGTCAGTTTTTTTATAAATGTAAGTGTAAATAAATAATTTTTTGATATCTCTCTGTAGTTGATGCATTTTGACTTCATTTATCATCGCTATTGTGGAAAACATTAAATATTTATACACACACAAATCTGTTGAAATCATGTCTAAAAATGTTTGCAGGTGTAGAATGCCATATTTCGTTGTTATTAAAGAAAGTATCAATTGAAAACTGAACTTTATTTTATTTCTTCAGTAATCCTAAGGAATGAAGTTGGATGGTTCGATCAAGATGAGAACAATTCGAGCCTCGGATGTCGTTGATGTGAAATCAACCATTGCAGAGAGGAAATCTCTGTGATACTGCAGAACATGACATCTTTCCTCACTTCATTCATTGTTGCATTCATAGTGGAGTGGAGGGTCTCACTTCTCATCTTGGGAACCTTCCCTCTTCTTGTACTAGGCAATTTTGCTCAGGTATGTCCTCCATGGTCTTGACCAAAAACATGATAGCATTCTTTAACATATCCATTAAGAACATTTATAGCCATTTCATTTATTTTGCCTCACCAAAACCTAAATGCATAGTTCTAATTCTTACGGGACTTAAAATCCGCGGAGAAATAAATGTGAAACGAGGAGAAAAGTCATCGTGGGACACTTAGATGTTTCAATGACCAATACAGACATATTTGTTGGCAACTAATATATGTCATATTATGGATATTGGGCATTATGCCACTAGATACTGTTTTGCCAATTTCATTATACAAAATGCCAAGATGACATTTTCCCCAATCTGCCACCTATTTATCAAAGTAAGGATCAATTAATTTTTAACCTCAAGTCAAATTCAGCCTTAACCCCAAATATTTTCAGTTATTAGACACTAAAACTCGCATTTTAACATCATGTTTTATATAAGATTAAGTATTATTAGGGACATCTCAGTCATTTATTATGACCTCTATCAGTCAATTAACGAAACCACAGGGATTCTAACCACCAATACAAAATAAGTACTCTAACCATGTTTGGTGAATCAATTTTTAAAAATCACTTTGATATTCTCACCATCAAATCTTTTACTCAAAGTCTCAAACCTTCCATTCATCATGTATTTGAAAGTGAGAATTCAAGAGGTTTCCTAAAATCAATCATATTTTCCTATTAGTATTTCAATGTTTTATTGTGTTAGTTTTCTCATGTTTATTTTTTAAGTTTGAAGTTATTTTGAGATGATTAGTCTATGAATCATTGTCTTTTCTATAGATAACAATTCATATTCTTCATCTCTAGCTGATTGGAATATATCCCCGTAGTTTTGTCTTCTCCAATCACTCAATACACTTTTAGGATCTTTAAGATTAAGAACAACAACATATTAGGGGTTTGGAGATATTTTACATTTCCATTTATGTCTAACAATTTCCTTAAATGAGTCTTTTTGGTTCTGAAATTAAGGAATCTAAAAGTCCTTACCACCGTGTCACTGGAATTTTTTAACTCCACGAGAAGGGGGGAATCATCTGTAAAAACCAGTATATCCCATGTACTATAAAGAGTTCTCCTCCGTAAGTTCAAGAAAGTACATAACACCTATATTAATCTAGTTGCCTCCTATTTTCTCCTAAGAATATGCTACTTCATTGAAGTCCCTACATACCAACGAAGGATCCTCTATATTTAAGTCTGAATAATGAATGCCACATATCTCTCCTTTAAATTTTTATGCGTTTGTCATAACAAAGCTATTCATAATAGGATTTTCCATCCGAGGAAATGTAATTTTTAGATTAAGATACTTGTCCATTTGTGAAATTATGTTTCCCTTAGAAAGAAACAAAAAATTTCTATTGGTATTACATTTTGCCTTGTGGAATCCCATCATAATCATAAAGATATAACTGACCTTATCTTTTTTTTTCTTCAGTTTTTAACCCACTTCATCAAACGTCTCACTTCCAGAAAAACTTTAACTAGCAGCAATTACAAACCCCAAGAGCAGACGTGTATTTTTGATGTAATTTTTTGAGGAGATCCATCCCACCCAAATGAGCTACGAAGATTTAGACAGTACAAAAGTGTATAAACAGGTCAATGGAAGACAACTGAGGAACACAACAGTGAAAAGGGAGAAACAAAGAAGGCAACTCCTCACATGCAAAGAATTTACATTATCCATGCCACTTTCACAATCAGGAAGATGTAGAATAGTCCTCAGTTTTTCTATTTGAGAAAATAACAATCCCTTCAGAGAAAATGAAGCTATTGGTTGCACCAAGGATGTCGGGTATTTGCAACGCTGCCATTTGTGATGCAGAATTCATAGGCAGGACAGCCTCAGGGAGGCAAGGCAAACATTCAGGAAGATATTCCTCCCTGTATAGCATCCTAACTCTCTCCTTCTGTGCCGCCCTCTTCGCCAGGTACAACGCTATTATACTCAATAAGATGTTAGTTGCATTGTTAAAAAGTAGACATTTCTCACCATGTTACACAGTTGGTTTAACTCTAACAAAAAGGCTGGATATTATGTCAAACTACATTTTCTTGATTAAAACCTTAAATTTAGAGAAGGATAATGGAGTTCTTTATTTATTTATTTATATACATATATACAATTATGAAAACATGAAACATTGCATACCCTGCTTTGAATAACTACAAGGAAGAAACCTCAGTTCATTCAATAACTAGCTACAAAAATTATCAAAAAGGGGAAAACTACCCCACTGCTGAAACAATATTTTTGCTTCACGTAGAACATCAATGATCTTTTCTTTAATGTATCTTCTTCCTTTTTCATTTAGGAATTTATCCTTGGTTAATTTGGTAACCAAAATGAGTTAGATATGGTTACTAGGCACAGTTACTATCATTCACATGTTTGTTACTAATATATCCTACTTTTAAATTTATTTGGATGGTACCATAGTTAAAGAACAACCCTGTCAAGCAAATAATTTTCAATGAGAACTCTATTTAACACATGTAGCCATGAAGCCTCTTGAAAATTTGACTGCTCCCTCTCTTCTAAAACCTCCTAACCCTCCTAATGTATGGGATAGATCTTTTGTGGACGTGGTAAATAACAACCATGTTAAGGAAATAAACATGAAATCTCTCTCTTCATTCAAAGGGGAACCTGCTATCATTTTTTCTCAAGATGGCATTCAAGAACTTGCCTCTCCTTTCAAACACTCTATCGTGGGTAAGTTTTCGCATGGCAGACCTTCCTTAGAAAATATTCAAAAAACCTTCCTTACTTTCTCTCTCAAGGCAGCATACAATATTGGTTTATTAGATAACAAACACATTCTTATAAGATTGCACCGTGAAGAAGATTTCCTTAGACTGTGGATGAGAGACCAGTGGTATATTGGGAGTTTTCCTATGAGAACTTTCAAGTGGACACCAGATTTTTGGATAGATATTAAAAGCAGACTTTCACCTGTGTGGATTACCTTACCAAATCTTCCTATTAATTTTTTTTTGCAAAAACCTCTCTTTTTTCTATTACCCAAGCTGTTGGTAAGCCTCTCAAACTGGATAGCTCAACCAGTTCATTAAATCGTCCTAGTTTGGATAGAGTTTGTGTGGAGATGGATGTAACCATCAATCATTCTCATAAGATTTGGATAGGATCTGGTGATAGAGGTTTTTGGCAAGATTTTGTGTTTAAAGACATCCCTTCGTATTGCAATCACTTCTTACAAAAAGGCCATGACTCTTCCACTTGCATTATCAAGAATGCAAAAAATTATGTCCAAGAAAAAAGTATCTTTAAGTAAGTATTTGTCCCTAAAGCTGATCAAGTCAACAAGAACCCGGAGAAGATAAACAAGGAAGATGAAGTTTTCAAGAATCAAGAAAATAGTGTACCTGAAGATTCAGTTACAGACCATCAAGTTTATAAAGATGTGATTCCTCAAAATCTAAAGTCTATCCAGAAGGAGGGGCCATTTGTATCTCCTAAGAAAATTAAAAATGCAAAATCAGAACAAGGAGAACATCAAGATATCAAGTCTGCCTCAATGAAAATCAGAGTGTTATGGTTTCTAAAGAAGATGATTTTTCAAATCAGTACCTCTTACAGTCAAAATGCTGGACCTAATAATAGGGTAATAAAAAATGAAGTAGTGCCTGTCAAAACGATACTATAACCCATGAATTTTTGGTAAATGGTGATAATTTATGTGGAGATATTTCGAATAATGATAACTCGGGTGACATAATTGAAGAAATTTTGGATAATGAGGAGTCTTATGGTGAAATCCCGCCTCTGGAGGCCATCCCAAACTCGGATAAGGAAGAACATGAAATTAATTTATACGTGGAAATCCCTAAATTTGATCTTGGAATGTCAACTAAATCTGCAAAAGCTCGGATATTTATTAAAGATTCGTTTTCCAGAAAATGTGGAAACCAATTGCCCAAAATTCCAATTACAAATTCTTTCGAGGTATTAGGGAATATGGAAGACCCAAATAATTTTTAGGTGGAAGGAATTAATCAAAAGCGTATAGAGAAACAAGATTCCTTTCCGTACTTAAGTGCCGAGGAGAAATCGGCTCTAAAACGCAATTTTAGGC